>OX336392.1:424997639-426209639 GCA_946902985.2 Meconema thalassinum | reverse complement strand
AGGTCCACACACTCCAAGAGAATGTGTGCCACGGTAAGGTGGGCGCCGCAAGTACACACAGGGGCGTCTTCTCTCTTTAGCAAGTGGGAGTGTGTAGCAATCCCATGGCCGATCCAGAGTCGACAGAGTACCACAGCTTCCTTCCGAAGAGATCGGAAGTAAGATTTCCACACCTTCGTTGTCTCCTTGATGCCTCTCAGTTTGTTGGACAGAGGCGTGGCACGCCACGCTTCCTCCCAATGCGACAGGATTATCACTAATAGACGACACCCATCCAAGTACTTGTCACGCCTAATGTTGCTCAAGTTTGGATATCATAGTGTGCTGAAGACCGTAGAAGCTAACTTGATTTCGCTGGAAAATAACACTCATATTCACAAAGAAATGAAAACAACACGCAAATCCACGGTGCTTGTTGTTGTTGTATTAAAGGACAGAACTGTGTGAAAGGTGTGACCGAGTGTTAAGAGTCATCATCATCACGAGCAGGCTGATACGAGCAGGGGAGACATGTAAATGGCAGTAAGTGAATATTGCAGTTCCCTGGTCGATATTAAATTGGCCTGCTTGTATTATTTATGAATGCACGCACCGCCATGTTGGCTGCACCTTTATTAAACATCTCCCCTACTGGCACTGTTCTCCCCTCGCACGCGCGTGCACTCACTCGTCCTCCTTGGTGCCGCACCGCTTCGCTCCAATCGCTACCTGTCTGGCTAAATTACCCCAATGTTCTTCGTCATAGAAAACATAAGTTCTATGGTGTTAATGATGATGATCATAATTGTTGTTTTTAAGGGAACCAGGTATAGTGGAATGACCGGAAACACCATATTTGTTTTAGGTTCAAAAAATTATCCATTTTTTCCCGATTACACCAATATATAACACATGGTTATAGAAACCATATTTGAGGTCATTATTGATAATTTAATGTAACCATGCATACGTCAATTACATGAAACGCCTTCATCATTAACCTTAATTTTCTCTAGATTTCAAATTTTCGATATTTTGGACCTTTTTCTCAGGAACCACATGCCTGATCAAGTTAAAATTTTCTGAAGTTATACAAACCAAAATCTGCGAAGCAAAATGGAAGTAATCGAAAAAAAAAGATTAAAAAATTAAAAAAGAACTCAAATAAAGGCTAATAGTACATTGCATACGACTGTTTATGTTCGACGATAATTACTATAACTAGTTTATGTTCGAACATAAATATTCATAAATATCTGTCGAGATTTCGCCAGTTTAATGTATTGAATAGAACGCATCAGACGCAGAGAATGCCTTGCATTTGGCCATGGCCTCCTCGGTTACCCTACTATGACACTAGGCCAGGCAGTGAAATTTAAGTTAGAAGGCCATGGAACTCAGCGCATCTAATTATCTAATTGGTCAAACAACTGTTTCTTGAGCTCTGATTGGTGGGAGAAACTGTTTCATAATGAAAAATAGTGTTATAATGAGCCTCATTATAGTACAGTTTTCTGACAAATAATAGTCAGGGTCGAACATAAAGATATTGACGAAATAAAAAAATCACAAAATCGAAACCAAATGCTTGACAACAATAACCTTGCGTTACAAGCTGTATCAATAACATTAGATTAAGAATTATAGATTTCACCCAATTATCTATTTTAACACAAGAAGAAAAGGTACCAAAATACAACTACTGATCTAATATTTTCAGAATTTTCAAATGTTCATTATTTTTCAAATATGTTTTCAATTTCTATAATTCACAGTCAAAACACTGCCATGGATGTTGTTGATAACTTGTAAAAAATCTCAAGTTTCTAGTTGTCATGGTTATCTAATAACAAAGGTTTTATTAAACAGTTGCATTGTTGGCTAATCTACACAAGCCGGTTCCCTTAAGAGGCCCTACATCTAGGTTATCGGCCCCTAATGATTTGGGTGATAGTGAAAATGCAAATGAAATGAAACTAAACCTAACACTGAGTTTGAGTATGCGTACACGCGAGTACTCAGCAGTGATGCTCGGAGCACGGTTGGAGAGGGACTGGGGTGATAGTCAATACGTCACTGGGCGAAGGTCATAGTACAAGTCCATGCGCTTTCTGCCAGTCTTGATGTATCCACCGCTTGGTAACGACAGCCCCTACAGCAGAGCTGTATTGCATATTGCAGGTTTACTCACACAAGGCGGCGAGTACTCAGTTGCTCATTGGCGAGCAGCTTGGCTGGAACAGCCTGTACTAGAAGAAGGGAAACAAAATTCAGGAGGAAAGTAAATGCCCTCAACCCTCGATGAATGTGAATTAAGGGACTTGGAAGAAAGAAGAGCTAGATAGGAAACGTAAAGAGGAGAGAGGCCACCCCAAAGGCAATGGAAGAAGGAGAAAAACCGTACCCAGCTCAGGAAGCCCTCGGGGTCGTCAAATCCCTTGCTCACTAACTGTTAGCTCTTGAGGTTGTAGCACAATCCAGGGTGCACTATAAGTGTTGTGGCTACACACTCACCCTGCCTCCTTTAGGGCCTTGAGCAGAAGGCAGAGATACGATGAAAAGAGAAAACAAGAGGTCTGACCCCTCGAAGAAGAATGAGGGATCAGGAAAGATGAGACAAGGGCCAATTAAGGCGAGAAAGTGAAAGACTCCCTAGGCCTCGGATACCCTAATACCGTCGGGGTCGAAAGAGAACAAGAGTTGACTAAGGGAGGTTGAGAGGAAAGATAACAGCGAGGAGCCCGGCACAAGTAAGTGGAAGCAATGCCGGACTCAACTCGAGTCCCGTAGTCACGAACCCACGTTCCCAGGGGATATTTATTTCCATTTCCTCGAATTATTATTATTATTATCATTGTTATTATTTTGGCTCGGTGTTGCTGCAGCTACTGAGGTGTAACATGACGGTACCGCACGGTCAGATGAATGAGAAACATGAGCCACTTCACAGCTGCAGGCGGAGAACGTGTTGTATTATCGGGCCTGGCCATGGATGGGTGCTTCTCAAGAAACATCGTGATCATAGTGATTGGCCTCAATGACGAAGACTGGCGTGGTACAGCGAGGACAGGAAACACTCCACCTGTCCATAGTGTTAGACTCGGGCATCTAACTGTCGAGTCGTGTCGAGTTAAGACTTCAGAGAAGAGTATATGTAATTAAGTACAAGTTTTTCGGGCTTGTAGGCCGTGGTCCAGACAGGATATCTCCCGACCTTTCACCGGAGGCATTTTCAAGGGTTCCGCTCCTTTCCTTGGTCAGCAGTGGAATGAGTAACTGGCTTGAAATAATGGGTAACGGTTTGTAGTGGGGTATTGTTGCTTGAATTATGCTGTTGTTCAGGCTGTTGAGGTGGTCCAGGAAACGTTCCAGCTCTTCCTCTCCGTGGCTCCAGACTACGAAGGTATCGTCAACATAACGCAGCCATACTTTCGGTTTGACATGGAAAAGTTTCTACGTGGAAAAGTTCGAGCACTTGCGATCGAAACTGCACCCCTCAAACTGAAAGTATGGCTGCGATATGTTGACGATACCTTCGTAGTCTGGAGCCACGGAGAGGAAGAGCTGGAACGTTTCCTGGACCACCTCAACTGCCTCAACACCAACATATATTCAAGCAACAATACCCCACTACAAACCGTTACCCATTGTTTCAAGCCACTTCCTCATTTCACTGCTGACCATGGAAAGGAGCGGAACCCTTGAAAATGCTGGACGCAGTTTCCGATGAAACGTTGGGAGATATCCTGTCGGGACCACGGCCTACAAGCCCGAAAAACGTTTACTTAATTATGAACGCCGGCCGTGAAAGTCCATGATGTTATACGAGTATATGTGTTTAGAGTTTCCCTGTTCACCTGGGTATTTCTGAATTTCGACCGTGCGCCTTTTAAGCTTAAGCTGGGTAATTCGTTAACCCTTTAATAGGGCAAACTATTTCCTGCTAATTTTTACTTTAATTTTTTATTTACATTTTCATTTTAGCTTTAATTTTTAGTTTGATTTTTATTATTCAATATTATTTTTGAATACATTAAAAAAAACTTTTTACTTATTTATTTATTACTTTTAATTTTATAATTTAAACTTCTTAATTTTATAATCTTAATTTTATTTTAATTTTTTGCTTTATTTTATTGTTTTATTTTAATATCTTTGATTATATTTACTAGTTGAAATTTTATCCAGCACCTTAAAACTCTACAGGTATAACATCTATTTGCTTATCAGAAATATTACATCTACAAGAAATTTTGTTGTAATTAGGCTGAAAGTTTCAAGTATTAGGACTTTTGATAATTGCCTATAAGCTCTTTATACACACATCAAAAAAAGTTTTGCATCACCTCGGTTCCCAGATCTCCGGCATATAGACGTTGACTGTGTATATTGTATCAAAGATACAGTCCCTTTGACTGTTCATAGATGTCACTAAAACTGCTCAAAGATGTAAACAACCATGCATGAGCAGGGCCTATTAGACGGAGGGGGTACGACAGCCGATCAGTTCCAGTCATTCCACCAGGACGAAGGTACGCTGCTCATGTTGTCTGTAGTTCTACCATGCCTAGAAGGTCAATACCGCAGTTCGATCGCGTCCGCATTGTTACTTTGTGTCAAGAAGGGCTCTCAACAAGGGAAGTTTCCAGGCGTCTCAGAGTGAACCAAAGCGATGTTGTTCGGACATGGAGGAGGTACAGAGATACAGGAACTGTCGATGACAGGCCTCGCTCAGGCCGCCCAAGGGCTACTACTGTAGTGGATGACCGCTACTTACGGATTGGCGCTCGGAGGAACCCTGACAGCAATGCCACCATGTTGAATAATGCGTTTCGTTCAGCCACAGGACGTCGTGTTTCAACTCAAACTGTGCGCAATAGGCTGCATGATGCGCAACTTCACTCCCGACGTCCATGGCGAGGTCCAGCTTTGCAACCCCGACACCATGCAGCGCGGTACAGATGGGCCCAACAACATGCTGAATGGACCCCACAGAATCGGCATCACGTTCTCTTCACCGATGAGTGTCGCATATGCCTTCAACCAGACAATCGTCGGAGACGTGTTTGGAGGCACCCTGGTCAGGCTGAACGTCTTAGACACACTGTCCAGCGAGTGCAGCAAGGTGGTGGTTCCCTGATGTTTTGGGGTGGCATTATGTGGGGCCGACGTACGCCACTGGTGGTCATGGAAGGCTCCGAAACGGCTTTACGATACCTGAATGATATCCTCCGACCCATAGTGCACCCATATCGGCAGAATATTGGAGAGGCATTTGTCTTCATGGACGACAATTCTCGACCTCATCGTGCACATCTTGTGAATGCGTTCCTTCAAGATAACGACATCGCTCGACTACAGTGGCCAGCATGTTCGCCAGACATGAACCCTATCGAACATGCCTGGGATATGTTGAAAAGGGCTGTTTATGGACGTCTTGACCCACCAACCACTCTGAGAGATTTACGCCGAATTGTCGTTGAGGAGTGGGACAATTTGGACCAACAGTGTCTTGATGAACTTGTGGATAGTATGCCACGGCGAATACAGGCATGCATCAATGCAAGGGGACGTGCTACTGGGTATTAGAGGTAGTGGTGTGTACTGCAATCTGGACCACAAATGCTGAAAGTCTAGCTGTATGATGGTACAACATGCAATGTGTGGGTCTCATGAGCAATAAAACGAGCTGAAATGTTGTTTGTGTTGATCTCTATTCCCTTTGTATTTAAAGGTTCCGGAACTCTTGGAACCGAGGTGATGCAAAACTTTTTTTGATGTGTGTATATAGACCGCTATCCTATAAAAGGCTAAAGATACCGGGCGAAGCTGGGGCTAGTTCCTAGCTAATAAACAAAATAGATAGCCCTTGACATTTTTTTAAAGTCAATTTATTGGCCCAAGCTCAAATTAGATGATGATAATTGTTTCGAGGGGCCTAACATCGAGGTTATCGGCCCCTAATAGTATGAGTGATCATGAAAAATGAAACTATAAGTAAATCTAACTACAAACTTACAACTAAAACTAACTACAGCTCACACACTAGAAGAAGAAAAGGAAAACAAAAGAAGAGTAAGGGAAATAAAAGAAAGGGTACAAAAATGCCCTGAACCCTCGATGGAAGAGAATTGAGGGACTTAGAAAGAAGGAGAGCCAAGAAAGGCAGATAGGAAAGAGAAAGAGGAGAGGGCTCTCCCCAAAGGCAATGGAAAAAAGGTGAAAAACCGGAACCAGCTCAGGAATCCCTCGGTGTCGCCAACTCAGCCGTGATACCTTGAGGGTGTAGCAATATCTAGGGTGCACCAGAAGTGGTGGGGCTACACACACCCTGCATCCTTGAGGGCCTTGTGCAGAAGGCAGGAGATATCCTGAAAAGAAAAGGAAGGCCTATCCTTCGAAGAATGAGGATATCAGGAAAGATGAGAGAAGGCCAATTAAGGCGCAAAAGGAAGAGACTCCCTAGGCCTCGGATACCCTTATACCGTCGGGGTCGGATGATAACAAGAGTTGTCCAAGAGAAGTCGAGAGGAAAGACGGTTAGGAGCCCGGCACAAGTAAGTGGAGCAATGCCGGACTCAGCTGGGGCCCCGTGGTCGCCATCCCACGTCCCACTAGATGTGAGCCCATGGGAGGGGGGGGGGGATAATAATGAGCACCATATTGTAGCTTCTGAGAGTATTGCTAATTAGTGCTTATATTTTTCAGCAAACTGCAAGACATTCTGCGAGAGGGTTTGGTCGAGTGTGTGTTCCGTGGATATTACGAACATTAGGGACTTTTTGCTAATGACCATGCGGTGGAGACATTCCGTATTGAGTAGCACAAACTAATAAAAGGCGCAGCCATTGTTTAGGTGTGGCAGCACCAATTAGTGTTTAGCAGTTGCATTTCTCGGCCAACACTGTCATTAACGTGCTGGGCTAACCTAATTCACTATCATTACTACTTGGATCATTCAAGACCGGAGCGAAACGTGACACTCCAGGCACTATTGTCGTGCGTGTTGCCGTCGTCAGGCGCTGGCACATTCATGTCTTTGTCCACACCACACACAGTAAATAGAGTGGTACTTGTAGAGGAGAACGGATAGAAACAACCCCAATGATGTTAATCCCATATAGTGTAATAGGCGTCCACGCCGGGACTACGTGAATTTTATATCTCTGGAAAATCAATAAAAAGAGGGAATGATAGGGAAGGTCTCCCTCACAAAATGCAGAGGATTAATGATTATGATACTTGATGATTTAAGGGGGCTAACATATGGGTTATAGGCCCCTAATGGTTTCAGTGAAAAATGAAACATGATGCCATTAACAATTAATACTAACTACTATCTTACGAACTAGGAGAAGAAAGGGACAAAAAAGAATAATGGATATAAAAGACAGGGAGAGGAAGTTCCCTCATCTCTCGATGAATGAGTACTGAGGGACTTGGAAGAAAGGAGAGATATGAAAGGCAGATAGGAAACTGAAAGAGGAGAGGGTCCGCCCCATAGGTAAGGGACAAAAAGGGGAAACCGGACCCAGCTCAGGAATCCCTCGGGGTCGCCAACTCCCGAACTCACCAGCTGTGAGCCCCTGAGGGTGTAGCAATATCTAGGGTGCACCAAAAGTGGTGGGGCTACATACACCCGGCCTCCTTGAGGGCCATGAGCAGAAGGCAGGAGATGACAGGAAAAAAAAAGAAGGCTGACCCCTCACTGAAGGAGGGTATCAGAAAAGATGATACAAGGGCCAATTAAGGCGGGAAAGGACGAGACTCCCTAGGCCTCGGATACCCTAATACCGTCGGGGTCGGAAGAGAACAAGGGTTGACCAAGTCAGGTCGACATGAAAGAAGATGGAGAGGAGTCCGGCACAAGTAAGTGGAAGCAATGCCGGACTCAGCTGGGGCCCCGTGGTCGCCAACCCACGTCCCACTAGATGTGAGCCCCAGGGGGGGGGGGGAGGGGAGCTCATAAGACGTGAGCCCTTGACAGTGTAGCACAATCAAAAGTACACCATCATAGGTGTTGGGGCTACACACACCCTGCCTCCTTTAGGGCATTGACCAGAAGGCTAGAGATGATGACGATGCTGTTAATTCTTGGTTTAAGGGGCCTAGCATCTAGGTTATTAGCCCCTAATGAAATGAAATAGTACGAAATGAAAGGATGAAGATAAAAATAGCCCACTGGCCGAGATGAAAACAAAAATTGTTTGCATAAAACAGACAGTGATCTCGAACAAATATGCCTTATTTGTATAAAAGGAGTTAAAACAAGGACGATAAAAACTAGAATACAAATAAGGCATATTGAACAATAAAAATAGAGATGAACATACTAAAACTAAACTAAACTAAAAAGCCTTAAACTACATTAAACCTTAAAATGTATCCACTCTCCCTCATGAACCGGATGACGAGGTCTGCTGACGGCCCGTCATCACGTAGAACAAGGGAGAGGGTGTTAGGCAGTTTCGGCCCGAGTGCACCAACCTCGGTAAAGAGAATACCGCGGTAAACTTCCTAGTTTACCGGGGTAAAGTCGTATTTCTGTTGCACCAAGCTCGGTTTCGAGTTTTACCGCGGTAAAATGTTTACTGCCCGTGAGGGAGCGGTTATCTAAGAAAACCGTGGTAAAGTTTTCTTTATTTGTATTCTGTGGTAAAGATTCCAAAATGAAGCTTAACAACAACAGGTTATATCTCCAGTATCTTACTCGATTTGAAAGGAATGAAGGGAGGGTTATAGAAGAGAGGCGAGATTTAATCCAGAGAAGATTTCGGTTACGGAAGGAGACAGTTTGTTATATTTTGGACATAATTGGTGAACAATTGGAATTCCCTACTGGGAGAAACTATCCGATATCGCCTAGAAATCGTCTTCTTATTGTACCCGTTCGTCCTGGGGATGCGATGACCCATCTGCTATAACATCGCATTCCTGGAGTTCCAGGACAGAGCGGAGTTAAATGAACCTCTAGTCAAATAAGGAATGTGTCGGAAATTCAGCTGAGTTATCGAAAAAGCAGTGGGTATCACGAGACAAAGTATCTCTAGGGTCGTTACGGGCTTAAGTTTAATAGAAATAATGCAAATATAAATGGGCGCCATCAACTGAATTCCTAGCAAACCACTTCCTTTCCGGATAAGCCTTACTCAAGACAAGGAAAGAAAAAGGAACATCACACCATCATCAGATCACAACTAAGATAAAAACAAATTTATTTTACTTTGATAGTCAGACAGACATTTTAAATATAAATCCTACCTAAGAGTATGGTCGAATGCCAAAGTTAAATTGTCATTGTCCAAAAATCGAACCATCTCTTTTCTAATCCAAAATTATTTTTATCCACATAACAAGAAAAATTTATAAAGTTCTCTTGGGTTCTCAGGATCACTGTAGCACTATGTCTTTCGTCACTGACATTTGTGAAACCTGAGACCTAATTTCTCTTTAATTTAACATCAATGTGGATTTAAAAAAAAGTTATTAATCTGTCTAAAACATACACATATAATAATCACACATATTAAATATCACGTAAATTTATGGTTTGCATGGTATAATTTGAATGTTGAACATGTTAATCAAATGTTCCTAAATATTGAATAATTAATTTACACTATTTACATCGTCATTAACAATCTCTTATCTGTGAATTACAGAAAATTCATAGCTTATTGAAAATCATTATCGTCATCATCAAAATTAAATATTTCTCACATTAATTCTCACTTCAAAATTCTACATATCCCTGTCAGAATCCTTAATTCATCACCATTACATCATTTAAATTCTCAATTCAAGTTGCAATTCCTTCAATTTATCTCAATTAAATATATTTAATTCCATGTAAATTCATTAATCATCAGCTTCTTTAATTAATTATCACCTTCTAATTCAGTTATTCATCATCATTACAATCGTCTATTAATTTATTTCAATCAGTTTATTTATCCAATCTTTAATTCATCCATCTATTTAATTCATCGATTTATTCCAAAATTTAATTTATCAACTTATTTAAATTTCAATCATCTGGTTATTTAGTTTTTCATTATTTCATCTAGTCATTCTGATTTTTATTTCATTAGGTCAGATCGTTAATATGCTTAAATCTCAGATTATTATTTCGTTAATTATTATTTTCAGAAAATCTTGTATTATCAACTTCATTTATTTGTTTAATTTCCTAACAAATTGTTTAATAAGGTTTATAGAACGTTGTCTTACAGTTTTATCACTTCCAAGTTATATCTCGTATTTAATTATCATGCCAAAAAATATTATTGTCTCCACGACATCACGTTGGATCAAACTATCCACAACGACATTACATTTCTTCAATACTTCAAATATCACATTTGAATACAAGAATTACTCCACAAAACTCCATAAATATTCAGCACATACAGCATGAATCTCAACAATTACGCTAGACTGGGTACGCCGACCTCATGTCTGCTTCAAAATACATTATCAACGTTGCAACTATCACATGGCAAATTCCACAAAATGCCTATCACAAACTCCACTTAACCATGTTGCATGATCTACAAAAAATATATAACTGGATTCAAATTATCAACGCACACTATCTCCAATAACTGTAATTACTCTGATCACATCTAGACAACTTCTTAAACAATTGGAAAAATATTACTTCAGTAATTTAAGATCTGCTTTCAAATAGCATAAATTCTCTTACAATTCTTATAACTCACATCGCAGAAAAACACCAATGTGCTATAATCTCTCATATCAAAATCTGCAATACTGATCTGCCTTAAAATAAATCTTGACCATTAATGATTAATCTTACAAGATTCAATTACTTTAAACCCTTCACAAAGGTATCAAACACAATTATAAAAATCATCAAAAGCATCAGCTGTAACAGCTGTTAAACTGAAATTACTCTCAAGAGAGTATAGCAACAAAATATTGGATTGGCAAACAAGAATTACTAAATGCAATCCTGTTGACATTTATCGTTACTTTATTTAACAAAATTTCGACTGATATGTGACTAGTAGTTCCTTGTTTGATTCACGTACATCTCGTGTACATTCGGATGATAAAAATGAGTCCCTCAATGGCGAGTAAGATGTGTAACCACCGTACAGTCGTATAAATACGAAAGACCTCGCCCCGTCGACTTGGATGATAGTTCCCTAAACGATGGGTAAGGTGAGTAGCCACCATACAATCGTATAAATACGAAGGACCCCACCTCGTAGACTATATGAGTGAATGTATCAGATAGGAATCAACAAGTTTCTAGTTGTCATATAAAAGCGATGTTCATTCACTAAAGTGAATAACTTCTTAATATCTCCAAACAATCCAATGGAAAAAAATCCCTACTGATGAATAATACACACTCGCTAGTATGCAATGAACTGACGAAGTAATTTTAGATAATCAATTGCAGATCACGAGTTTGAAATACTCGTTACACAAAAAAACTATTTATGAAAAATATCCTAGCTGGAAAAATCTAAAAGACCAAACATCTGCTTAATAAAGTCAATCAATGGTGATAATATCGTATAATGATGCCTGCCATATCATATGGTCACTCCATATTCTAGCAAATTCGAAGTATATAAATTCAAACCATGTCTTAATAATCAAATCACTCCTATTAGAAAAATATACATGTGTGCCCAGTATTCATGAAAATAATCGCATCAGGTAGACATAACTCTTACAGTACCTTTCATAATCAGCTGTAATTAATTTCCAAGATCGTCGATTTTCCCTACATAAAGAATTTCTCGAAAGATCGGCGTGCATATCATTTCATCCATGAAATGACGATTGCCTTCGAAATCCCAAGTGACTCAGCTGGTGGACTCCTCTCGTCAGGAATCGAATCCATCGCTCTGCGGTGCCATCTTGTCTCTATTTGCGTCTACTCGGACATGTTGAACTTCGGATTACCCATAGCGGATATTGTCCAACTCCTTCTCGGAAAAGTTCATGGAAACAGCGGACCCCCTACTCCTCTTCTAAGATACGCCACTGTTCCGTTAAATATTCAGTTTGAGTATTGTAAGTTCAATCTCAAATGACTGCTAAGTTCCACTTCCGTAAAATAAAATTTTACTTGGGAGTGTTCAAGATTACGAAACACCCTGTAGTTATCTGTATTAGGTAATTCATGAAAACTGCATAAGATAAAAATCTTATTAATGCACGATATAATGTTCATCAGTGCCTATGCTAACAACATTCCGTATAATTGAAATAGTTAAAGTCGCTTTGAATGTGTTATAGAACAGCATAGTTATAAGGTTATTCGTAAAAGCAATGTTCAAACTGTGTTGAAATGAAGCTTGAAATAAAGTATTCAACTGCTTGCAGTTCGGTTCTGACATATCCCGGCCGTCTGCGATTGCTTCCTCGGCCAGCCCGCCTGGGTCAATGACCCGCTCGGCGATGCAGGCACTGTCGCCTACCCTTAGTCGTGACAGTTTCTGTATGTTACGTGACCTTCACGGTGCGTCTTACTTGCGCTATAGAGCTGCTCTTACCTGCTCGTCTGATTGAGCTCAACTGGCTGTGCTGACACTGTCTTCATGCTTATGTGCTCGGCGCGGGCACGTGGCGTATTCCCCCACCACAGTGCTCTCACGTCACGGTCATTGTCTCGAACCCGTATCATCTCGGCTATTCCGTTATAAAATAACTTAGTTCCATAAAATTATTTCCACATATAATGCATGTTATATATCCTCTTCTAAGATGATTAATTGCTATAATCCCATAAATATCTCAATAAAGCTTCACATCTTTATCCGTAATTCCATCTTCTCACAGATATCAATGCCTCCTTGATTCTAGACCTCCTACGTCATCTTGGCATTCTTCTTGACGCGATCGGTGCGCTATCTTTTCTTAATCCTTTCCAAAACCTCAACTACAGCTTAATGTCTGCTGGCGTAGCCGATAGCCTAAACTAGGTATCGGGTACATCTCTCCCGTACATCTCCTTTTTTTTTATCAGGATTGAGAAAAAAAACCACTCTCAGGCATTCTATATATAATACATGTACACGATAGCTCTACAATTCCCTTACTCAGCATGATGGTACTTTCTGACTCTCAATAATGATGACTTCCAATGATTAACATCTTGATTCCGTGTTATTCTGACGTTTATTTCTTCTTTCTTCACTCGTGCTTGCTCGATTGACATCTCTCACTGTCTCTTCGAGTGGTGCACTAGGCTGTCTATCCTCTTGTCTCGACCTCTCATGTCCACGATTATCCCGTCTGTCGTTAGGATCGTCTCTTCGGCCATCCTGCCTGTCGTTCCCATTATACTGTTGACCTTGGCTCCAGTTATTTCTGCCTCGATATCTATTGTTATATCGATTCCTGTCCTGATATCTGGAATTCTGGTTATAATTCCTATATCGGCTATCTCTCGCTTCTTGATCGTATGGCCTCTCATATGGTCCTCTATATCGATCATTTCCTCGAGCGTTACGGATGTTTCCTCGATTCCCTTCGTTCCGTCGGTTTTCCCAGGAATCCCTTCTGTCCGTTTGAGCTGCATTGTCTACGACTACCGCATTCACTTCTTGCGTGTTTCTGTTGTCGTTTCTGTTACTTCTAGGCGTAACCTGTGCGCTTGTATAATCCAATCGCCGCAAAATGTCGTCATAGTGTTCCAGTGTATTGGCTCCCGACGCTATCAGTGATCGCTGTACCTCAATCGGTAACTGTCTCGCTATAGCTTGCAAAAGCTCTTCATCTGGCAATGGAGGAATAAGGAACTGTAATTTAGCCAGCTGTGACGTGAAATAGTTGGCGTAATGCGTCGGATGTGACGTAGAATAGCGTTTTGAGTACATCTCCGCTCTTACGTTAAGTTGATCCTCGGCACTCCAGAATCTCCTCAAGAAAGCCATGGCAAATTGCTCCATGTTCGCAAAATTGCTTCTGAACGCTCTAAACCACGTAAGTGCAGATCCATCTAAGGCGCGTTCGACTATCCTTAGCTCTCTTTCTTTGGCTACCCTGTGTTCCGCCATGTAGTCTCGAATATCTCGCAGAAATTCGACTGGTGTGACTCCTGTATTTCCCGAAAATTTTCTCGGCTTGTCATCCAGGTTCCTAATAATGGTGACTGGACCTGAGTATCGTTCGCTTGGACCCAACGTACTCCTATTCGAACTTGGATTATCCTGAGGGGTTGAACTAGCCCTTTTGAATGTCACATTCGGTTGCATTTGACGGTCTTCTCCCATGCTCGCTTCCTGATTAGTCATACTGCGGTCTATCGCTGTCTGATTTATCAATGTTTCCCCTGATGTGATATTCTGACTGGTGAAACTGTTAAACATGGATTCTAGTTTAGTTATCCTGTCTTCTGCTAATTTCTTGACCTGAGTCTTCAATTCATCTAACGATGTAACATCCTGCGTTTTGTTACTCTCGTCTAAGTCGATTCTTAACTTGTTAATTTCTCCTTCGCACGTGTTCTTTACTGACGCGACTTGTTCTTTTAACAGATCAACATCTGTTCTAAATAGAGTTGAATCTATCTTCATCGCTTCCTTGTTTTCCGTAAACCTCGCTTCTAAGTTTGCCATACCTGCGATTAATTTTTCATCTAACCCTTCACGTTTCTCTTTTGCTTCGGCATCGACCTCGCTATACCGTTCTTCCACGATTGCACCGACTCTATTTTTAAACAAAGCTAAGTTTTCATTAACCCTTTGCTCTATATCGTCGTCTATCTTCCTAATATCTTTCTGCAATTGATTTTCTAATGATTTTAAATTAGAATTGACCTCTCCTAAGACTTCCTCTTTAATGGTCCCAATTACTGTCTTTAAATCTTTAATTTCGTTACCTAGATTCGTTTCTAGACCTTTAATCTTAGTCTCGAAAGATACTTCGGTAGACCAATCTTGAATTTTGCCTACATCTGCCACTAAACCATCGATGTCGAATCTCAACTTCGATACATCTGATTTAATGTCTTTCTGTATAGACATAACGTCTGTTCTTAAAGTAAAAATATTTTCTTCTCCTCTACTTTCTAAGTCAATAATATTTTTCCTTAATATTTGAACATTTTCCTCTCCTTTCATGTTTACTGCAATTATGTCTAATTGTAAAGTCTTTAGCATCTCATTATTCTTTAACGTTAAGCTATTCTCTAATCTGGTTAACTTATTTTCTAATTCAGTATTAGTTTCTTCACTACGAGACTGTAATTTCTCTTCTAATGACTTAAAGTTATCTTTCAAGTTAGCTTCACTAGCTTTTAAATGACTTTCAGTATTTGATTGTAATCTAGTTTCTAATGACTTCAACTCATCTTTACTGTTTGACTGTAGC
The DNA here is from genome assembly GCA_946902985.2 of Meconema thalassinum. Classification (NCBI taxonomy): domain Eukaryota; kingdom Metazoa; phylum Arthropoda; class Insecta; order Orthoptera; family Tettigoniidae; genus Meconema; species Meconema thalassinum. The sequence continues at coordinate 426,194,303 of OX336392.1, read as the reverse complement.
CTTTCTTCTAATGACTTAAAATTGTCTTCGCTATTTGACTGTAGCCTAGTCTCTAATAACATCAACTCATCTTTGCTATTTGACTGTAACCTAGTCTCTAATGATTTTAAATTATCTTCATTAGTTAACTGTAATCTAGTCTCTAATGACTTTAAACTGTCGTTCAGATTGCCTTCGCTATTAGCCTGTAATGCTTGTACATTCTCTTTACATTTAGCTTCTAATCTAGCTTCTGAATTATTAATTTGTTCTATAACTTCCGTTTCCATCTTAGAAATAGTTTCTGCAATACCAGACATACCCGTCTGTAACTCTCCTAACACCTTAGCTAAATCTTCCGGCAACATAATTATATTTTCAATATAGGGTTTATATAGAGACGTTAGACAACAACACATCACAATGTCTCAATTCCTGCATTCACTTGGGTATAGGAAAAAATGTCTTATAACTAACATGATATTACTAATACGATTAACATGAACACTGGATTGGGCACACAAGTACATTGTCTGACTAAGTTTAATAAATTTTGTAACACAGTTAAATGAACTTGATATCACTCTCTCAGTAATCTAAATCTGATGTGATTCCATAGAATAAACAAAATCGAAAAGCCCCACTAGTTGGATAAAGCCAATTCTCCCTCTCTCTCTGTACCCGTTCGTCCTGGGGATGCGATGACCCATCTGCTATAACATCGCATTCCTGGAGTTCCAGGACAGAGCGGAGTTAAATGAACCTCTAGTCAAATAAGGAATGTGTCGGAAATTCAGCTGAGTTATCGAAAAAGCAGTGGGTATCACGAGACAAAGTATCTCTAGGGTCGTTACGGGCTTAAGTTTAATAGAAATAATGCAAATATAAATGGGCGCCATCAACTGAATTCCTAGCAAACCACTTCCTTTCCGGATAAGCCTTACTCAAGACAAGGAAAGAAAAAGGAACATCACACCATCATCAGATCACAACTAAGATAAAAACAAATTTATTTTACTTTGATAGTCAGACAGACATTTTAAATATAAATCCTACCTAAGAGTATGGTCGAATGCCAAAGTTAAATTGTCATTGTCCAAAAATCGAACCATCTCTTTTCTAATCCAAAATTATTTTTATCCACATAACAAGAAAAATTTATAAAGTTCTCTTGGGTTCTCAGGATCACTGTAGCACTATGTCTTTCGTCACTGACATTTGTGAAACCTGAGACCTAATTTCTCTTTAATTTAACATCAATGTGGATTTAAAAAAAAGTTATTAATCTGTCTAAAACATACACATATAATAATCACACATATTAAATATCACGTAAATTTATGGTTTGCATGGTATAATTTGAATGTTGAACATGTTAATCAAATGTTCCTAAACATTGAATAATTAATTTACACTATTTACATCGTCATTAACAATCTCTTATCTGTGAATTACAGAAAATTCATAGCTTATTGAAAATCATTATCGTCATCATCAAAATTAAATATTTCTCACATTAATTCTCACTTCAAAATTCTACATATCCCTGTCAGAATCCTTAATTCATCACCATTACATCATTTAAATTCTCAATTCAAGTTGCAATTCCTTCAATTTATCTCAATTAAATATATTTAATTCCATGTAAATTCATTAATCATCAGCTTCTTTAATTAATTATCACCTTCTAATTCAGTTATTCATCATCATTACAATCGTCTATTAATTTATTTCAATCAGTTTATTTATCCAATCTTTAATTCATCCATCTATTTAATTCATCGATTTATTCCAAAATTTAATGTATCAACTTATTTAAATTTCAATCATCTGGTTATTTAGTTTTTCATTATTTCATCTAGTCATTCTGATTTTTATTTCATTAGGTCAGATCGTTAATATGCTTAAATCTCAGATTATTATTTCGTTAATTATTATTTTCAGAAAATCTTGTATTATCAACTTCATTTATTTGTTTAATTTCCTAACAAATTGTTTAATATGGTTTACAGAACGTTGTCTTACAGTTTTATCACTTCCAAGTTATATCTCGTATTTAATTTATCATGCCAAAAAATATTATTGTCTCCACGACATCACGTTGGATCAAACTATCCACAACGACATTACATTTCTTCAATACTTCAAATATCACATTTGAATACAAGAATTATTCCACAAAACTCCATAAATATTCAGCACATACAGCATGAATCTCAACAATTACGCTAGACTGGGTACGCCGACCTCATGTCTGCTTCAAAATACATTATCAACGTTGCAACTATCACATGGCAAATTCCACAAAATGCCTATCATAAACTTCACTTAACCATGTTGCATGATCTACAAAAAATATATAACTGGCTTCAAATTATCAACGCACATAATCTCCAATGACTGTAATTACTCTGATCACATCTAGACAACTTCTTAAACAATTGGAAAAATATTACTTCAGTAATTTAAGATCTGCTTTCAAATAGCATAAATTCTCTTACAATTCTTATATTTCACATCGCAGAAAAACACCAATGTGCTATAATCTCTCATATCAAAATCTGCAATACTGATCTGCCTTAAAATAAATCTTGACCATTAATGATTAATCTTACAAGATTCAATTACTTTAAACCCTTCACAAAGGTATCAAACACAATTATAAAAATCATCAAAAGCATCAGCTGTAACAGCTGTTAAACTGAAATTACTCTCAAAAGAGTATAGCAACAAAATATTGGATTGGCAAACAAGAATTACTAAATGCAATCCTGTTGACATTTATCGTTACTTTATTTAACAAAATTTCGACTGATATGTGACTAGTAGTTCCTTGTTTGATTCACTTAAATCTCGTGTACATTCGGATGATAAAAATGAGTCCCTCAATGGCGAGTAAGATGTGTAACCACCGTACAGTCGTATAAATACGAAAGACCTCGCCCCGTCGACTTGGATGATAGTTCCCTAAACGATGGGTAAGGTGAGTAGCCACCATACAATCGTATAAATACGAAGGACCCCACCTCGTAGACTATATGAGTGAATGTATCAGATAGGAATCAACAAGTTTCTAGTTGTCATATAAAAGCGATGTTCATTCACTAAAGTGAATAACTTCTTAATATCTCCAAACAATCCAATGGAAAAAAATCCCTACTGATGAATAATACACACTCGCTAGTATGCAATGAACTGACGAAGTAATTTTAGATAATCAATTGCAGATCACGAGTTTGAAATACTCGTTACACAAAAAAACTATTTATGAAAAATATCCTATCTGGAAAAATCTAAAAGACCAAACATCTGCTTAATAAAGTCAATCAATGGTGAGAATATCGTATAATGATGCCTGCCATATCATATGGTCACTCCATATTCTAGCAAATTCGAAGTATATAAATTCAAACCATGTCTTAATAATCAAATCACTCCTATTAGAAAAATATACATGTGTGCCCAGTATTCATGAAAATAATCGCATCAGGTAGACATAACTCTTACAGTACCTTTCATAATCAGCTGTAATTAATTTCCAAGATCGTCGATTTTCCCTACATAAAGAATTTCTCGAAAGATCGGCGTGCATATCATTTCATCCATGAAATGACGATTGCCTTCGAAATCCCAAGTGAATCAGCTGGTGGACTCCTCTCGTCAGGAATCGAATCCATCGCTCTGCGGTGCCATCTTGTCTCTATTTGCGTCTACTCGGACATGATGAACTTCGGATTACCCATAGCGGATATTGTCCAACTCCTTCTCGGAAAAGTTCATGGAAACAGCGGACCCCCTACTCCTCTTCTAAGATACGCCACTGTTCCGTTAAATATTCAGTTTGAGTATTGTAAGTTCAATCTCAAATGACTGCTAAGTTCCACTTCCGTAAAATAAAATTTTACTTGGGAGTGTTCAAGATTACGAAACACCCTGTAGTTATCTGTATTAGGTAATTCATGAAAACTGCATAAGATAAAAATCTTATTAATGCACGATATAATGTTCATCAGTGCCTATGCTAACAACATTCCGTATAATTGAAATAGTTAAAGTCGCTTTGAATGTGTTATAGAACAGCCAATGTTCAAACTGTGTTGAAATGAAGCTTGAAATAAAGTATTCAACTGCTTGCAGTTCGGTTCTGACATATCCCGGCCGTCTGCGATTGCTTCCTCGGCCAGCCCGCCTGGATCAATGACCCGCTCGGCGATGCAGGCACTGTCGCCTACCCTTAGTCGTGACAGTTTCTGTATGTTACGTGACCTTCACGGTGCGTCTTACTTGCGCTATAGAGCTGCTCTTACCTGCTCGTCTGATTGAGCTCAACTGGCTGTGCTGACACTGTCTTCATGCTTATGTGCTCGGCGCGGGCACGTGGCGTATTCCCCCACCACAGTGCTCTCACGTCACGGTCATAGTCTCGAACCCGTATCATCTCGGCTATTCCGTTATAAAATAACTTAGTTCCATAAAATTTTTTCCACATATAATGCATGTTATATATCCTCTTCTAAGATGATTAATTGCTATAATCCCATAAATATCTCAATAAAGCTTCAAATCTTTATCCGTAATTCCATCTTCTCACAGATATCAATGCCTCCTTGATTCTAGACCTCCTACGTCATCTTGGCATTCTTCTTGACGCGATCGGTGCGCTATCTTTTCTTAATCCTTTCCAAAACCTCAACTACAGCTTAATGTCTGCTGGCGTAGCCGATAGCCTAAACTAGGTATCGGGTACATTATAGCACTGCGGTTCAATGCAACTGGGACATTTCATGGAGTGATCGGTGACGTGTGTGATGTTGACAGAACAACAGCATGCCGCATAATACACAAGGTTTCTAATGTAGTTGCCTTGTTATCGCCACAGTTTATTAAACTACCGCTTACCCAATGGGAACAAAGAGAGGTTATGGAAGGCTTCCACAGAATAGCTGGGTTCCCTGGTGTATTGGGTGCGCTGGACTGCACTCATGTGAGAATACAGTCTCCCGGAGGTGAAAATGGGGAGGTATTTAGAAACAGGAAAGGCTATTTCTCTCTAAACGTGCTAACTGTGAGCGATTCGAACCTCATGATAAGAGATACAGTAGCCAGATGGCCAGGTTTGGCTCACGATAGCACCATATTTCACGAATCTCGGCTGAGAGCGCGTCTCGAAACGAGAGAAATAGCTAATGGTTATCTTTTGGGTGATGGAGGTTACCCATGTAAATCCTTCCTCCTTACACCTATTCAAAATTCCACCTCCCCAGCAGAACAACCGTATAACAGAGCTCATATTGCCACAAGAAATGTTGTCGAGAGGCAATATGGTGTAGAGAAAAGAAGGTTCCCTTCCATGTCTTTAGGACTTCGATGCAACATACAAAACAGGTCAAACATTATTGTTGCCATAGCTGTGCTTCACAACATTGCCATTGCAGCTCTAGAAATAGAACCTCCTGATGACCCTGAAATTAATCATGAATTACTCCAAGAAGAGAAAGAAGAAGAAGAAGAAGAAGGCAATTTACAAATTCCTGCTGTGCATCTGGATCTCAGGAATGATGATAATCCAGGGCAAGTTACCAGACGTACTGTAATTAACAGACTACTTAAGATACTTATTGTCACGCCATCCGTCTTTTTATTTTCTATTATCGATTTATATTTTTCAGCCAAATCCAGCAACACGAAATTTTCATGAGGGCTGAAATTGGGAGCTCTAGTACGTTTCATCATTTTATTTTCCATTGTTTTGCATAGCTGATTACTCGCGTTGAGACAAAATGTAAACAGTATGGCAGACAAGTGACTGTCGAAACGATCACTGCCATCTGCTGGCCGTCTGGATAAACTGAAGACAAGTGGCTATCAAAATTAACGAATTTCTTCCGAGGGGAATAATCGCGAGAAAAAAAGCGTCAAGAAACCGCGGTAACGAAACCGAGCGATAGTAATGGTGCACTGCTTTTACGACAATACTTTCTTCGGCTTTTCCCAATTAATAGGGGTCGCCGGAGCCAACCAGGCTCACTGTGGTTTTGGCCGGGGATTTAAGGCCGGATGCCCTTTCTGACGCCACGTGATTTTTCAGGTGAAAATTCCACCCCGCTGTCACCAGGATTCGAACCCCGGCCGTCCTGGTGAATGACGAGCAGCTAAGACACAACGCCATCGCGCTCCCCACTGCTTTTTCGACAATACCACGGTAAAAGTTTTACCACGGTTTCGTAAAGACTGATGAATACCGAGGTTGGTGCACTCGGCCATCTGAGAGTTCTTCGCAGATCGGCCAAGTCCAGTGTGTGCAACGGTAAGGTGGGCGTCGCAAGTACACACAGGGGGGCTTCTCTCTTGAGCTAGTAGAAGTGCGTAGTAATTCCATAACCGATCCAGAGTCGACAGAGTACCACAGCTTTCTTCCGGATAGATCGGAAGGAATATTTCCATATCTTCGATGTCTCCTTGATGGCTCTCAGTTTGTTGGGCAGAGGCGTGGTGGACCACGCTTCCTCCCAATTCGAAATCTCGGGAAAGTGAAAAAAAACCTAGGCCTCAGATACCTTAATACCCTCGGGATCGTAAGACAGCAAGATGTGACCAAGGGAGGTTGATAGGAAAGATGACAGAGGAGAGTATGTAAGTAGAAGCAATACTGAACTCAGCTGGGGTCCCGTGGTCGCCAGCCCACGTCTCACTAGTCGTGAGTTCCTGGGGGGTTCTTGCAGTATTTTCTAACTAGGATGCATTTTTGAAACTGGGTATCCAAGTGAATCTGCCAACACCGCCGGAGGGTAGCAAACTGATGTCCAGTAAATACAAGTTGACTCTGTTTGGAGAGAGTTTATGACATTAATTTTAAAAACAACAACAATGCTTTTCCCGGATCATATTTGCAAGCGCTTGTTTGAGTAAGCCTAAGTAATTGGCATTTGCATGTTTACACGCTACGCGCCCACGCGAATAATGTTCAAAGCAAGCAACATGCTTTAAATGGTTAGTTCCATGTTTTACGTAGACCTGACGTCACAAAATCTAGCCCCAAATGGAATATTCTTAATGATATTATTATTATTAATAATAATAACAATTCGAAGAAAATCGCGGACACATTCAGGAAAAGACGTTTCAAATTTTGTGAGCAAATTCTCAGAATGCGCGATCATAGGCTGACTAAAATAATGTTAAATCTTCCTCGCTCCAAGAAAGCTGGTGATGATGATAATTGTTGTCTTAAGGGACCGAACATCTAGGTTATCGGCCCCTAATGGTTTGAGTGATCGTGAAAATGAAAATGAAATGTAAACTATAATTAAAACTAACTACTAACTTATATACTTGAAGAAGAAATGGAAAACAAAAGGAGAATAAGGCAAATAAAGGACAGGAGGAAGAGAAATGCCCTCAACCCTCGAAGAATGCGGATTGAGGGACTTGGAAGGAAGGAGAGCCATAAAAGGCAGATAGGAAAGTGAAAGAGGAGAGGGTCCGCCCCAGAGGTAATGGATAGAAGGGGGGAAACCGGACCCAGCCCAGGAATCCCTCGGGGTCACCAACTCCCGAACTCACCAGCCGTGAGCCCTTGAGAGTGTAGCAACATCCGGGGTGCACCGGACGTGGTAGGGCTACATACACCCTGCCTCCTTGAGGGCCCTGAGCAGAAAGCAGGAGATAACAGGAAAAGAAAAAGAAGGCTGACCCCTCGCAGTAGGAGGGTATCAGGAAAGATGAGACAAGGGCCAATTAAGGCGGGAAAGGAAGAGGCTCCCTAGGCCTCGGTTACCCTAATACCGTCGGGGTCGGAAGAGAACAAGAGTTGACCAAGAGAGTCGACGGGAAAGAAGACGGAGAGGAGCCCGGCGCAAGTAAGTGAAATCAATGCCGGACTCAGCTGGGTCCCTTGGTCGCCAACCCACGCCCCACAAGTTGTGAGCCCCTGGGGGATCCAAGAATGCTAAGAACAAGTGGCTGCTTCAAGTTGTAAAAGACCTTCAGGAAATAGGCATCTCAAGTGATTTGGTACTTGACAGATCTAAATTCAGGGAACTAGTTGACAATCATCAATTTTCAGACCACCCAAATATTACAAGGTGCGTTCAAAAAGTAACGAGCTGGAGGCTGGAATGCTCAAACCGGTGACGACATCGGCTAATCGTGGCGTGTGTAACGAGGTGTGGTTCCGACCAGAGCGTGGAAGGTCACAGCCCGTCGCTAGAGGGCACGCGTGCACGTCACGTGACGATACAAAGCGAGCAGCAGCTTGTATCAATCGGCCAACGCTGCCAGTCGCATTGCAAACAGTGACATGGAGGCGTCAACCGAAGAACAAAGAGGTATTGTTCGGTTTCTGACAGCGGAAGGAGTAGGGGGAACGGACATTCATCGCCGAATGTCACAAGTGTAAGGCGAACACTGCATGCCCCTTGCAAGGGTCAAGGCGTGGCACAAGCGCTTCAGGGAAGGACGGGTGTCGTTAGCAGATGATGCTCGGTCTGGGGCACCCCCCTGCATTACCAATGAAAACGTCCAGCTGGTTGATGCACTCATTACCCTGGACCGCCGAGTGACAGTGAACGCCGTAGCCGCCGTGGGCGCTCCACGATAATGCACGACCTCATACGGCCAACACAGTCGCGGCACTCCTGCAGAAATTCAAATGGGAGGTTCTCGGCCACCCTCCATACCTTCCAGACCTCTCTCCCTGTGATTACGCCATGTTTGGTCCCCTGAAAAGGGCTCTGCGGGGCCAACGATTCACCTCGGACGCCGACTTCCAGCTGTACGTGCGGAACTGGTTCACATCGCAGCCCAGCGAATTTTATGAGACAGCCATTCACCGCCTCCTGTCACAGTGGGACAAGTGCCTCAACAGCCAGGGCCAATACTTCTAACATACAGGTACTGGTTTCTGTAATTATGCCTCCGGCTCGTTACTTTTTGAACGCACCTTATGCATACAAAGTAACCTGGACGGAGAGGCACAGAAAGAACCATAGCGAGAAGATGAAGAGTTTTTGGGAAGAGAAGAAAGTAAGATAGGTTCAATCACGCTCCTTAGACGGGCATAACTACTGTTAATAATTACATTAATTGGTATTCTGCCCGAAGGCAGGTCCGAGCCTCCGAAGAGGCTACCCCCAGCCGGAGTTTACTTGCGTTAGGGTGGCCAGGGCCTTTCCGCTCCTCCTTCTGTTGGCCAACAGCGCGCTGTGCCTAGAACCGGCATACCATCCAAGTTCTGACTGCGCCCAATGTCGCTTAACTGCGGAGTTCTCATGGGATCCGGTGTTTCAACACGGCTAGGCCGTTGGCATAACTACTGTATGTACAAATAATAATAATAATAATAATAATAATAATAATAATAATAATAATAATAATAATAATAATAATATCTTATGGGTAACGTTTGCGCTGCTGTGCCCAAGGTTGCAGGATCGAATCCTAGCGCAATCAGTTGGCATTTGACGGTACGAAAAACGAGGAAACCGGGCCAGTAGATTTACTGGCACGTTAAAGTAGCCTCTTGTGTCTTCGGTGACTTGCTCTGAACATCCTGAGATCCAATGCTATCATCTGTTCCCCCAGGGGCTCACATCTTGTGGGCGTGGGTTGGCGACCACGGGGCCCCAGCTGAGTCCGGCATTGCTTCCACTTACTTGTGCCGGGCTCCTCTCTGTCTTCTTTCCTGTCGACCTCACTTGGTCAACTCTTGTTCTCTTCTGACCCCGACGGTATTAGGGTATCCGAGGCCTAGGGAGTCTCTTCCTTTCCCGCCTTAATTGGCCCTTGTCTCATCTTTTCTGATACCCTCCTTCTGCGAGGGGTCAGCCTTCTTTTTCTCTTCCTTTTACCTCCTGCCTTGTGCTCTAGGCCCTTAAGGAGGCAGGGTGTATGTAGCCCCACCACTTCTGGTGCACCCTAGATAATGCTACACCCTCAGGGGCTCACGGCTGGTGAGTTCGGGAGTTGGCGACCCCGAGGGATTCCTGAGCTGGGTCCGTTTTCCCCTTTTGTCCCTTACCTTTGGGGCGGACCCTCTCCTCTTTCACTTTCCTATCTGCCTTTCATGGCTCTCCTTCCTTCCAAGTCCCTCAATCCGCCTTCTCCGAGGGTTGAGGGCATTTCTTTTCCTTCTGTCCTTTTATTTGCCTTATTCTCCTTTAATTTTCCATTTCTTCTTCTAGTATGTAGGTTAGTAGTTAGTTTTAGTTTTAAGTTCGCTTTTCATTTTCATCTTCACGATCACCCAAACCATCAGGGGCCGATAACCTAGATGTTAGGCCCCTTAAAACAACAATTATCATCATCATCATCTATCATCTGTATTTTGGCTCGCAAGGAGTCCGACGAAGATGTTATTGTATTCTTCTTTAAATCCCATGTAATGTGCAGTTTTTGGCTGGTCAGCGCCAATTTCGCAGTCGCACAAAAACAGTCGGTGTCCCTCCGACATTTTCAGTTGATACGTGAGTTGTGCGGAGAGCAATGGCACTGGGAAAGTGACGGGGAACCGGACCCAGCTCAGGAATCCCTCAGGGTCGCCAACTCCTGAAATCACCAGCCGTGAGCTCTTGAGGGTGTAGCACTATCCGGTGTGCACCAAATGTGGTGGGGCTGCGTTCTTTAGGACCTTGAGCAGAAGGCAGGATATATCATGGAAACATAAACAAGAAGGCTGACCCCTCGAAGAATAGGGGTACTAGGAAAGATAAGACAAGGGCCAATTAAGGCGGGAAAGGGAAAAACTCCCTAGGCCTCGTATATGCTAATACCGTCGGGGTCGGAAGAGAACAACAGTTGACCAAGTGAAGAAAGATGCCAGAGAGGAGCAGGCACAAGTAAATGGAAGCAATGTCTGACTCAGCTCGAGTTCCGTGGTCGCCATCCCACGCTCCACAAATTTTGAACCCTTAGATGACTTCTCCAAGATCATAGTATACTAACTCCTCACTGTTTGTGGTTGGCCTCCCAAGGATACGTACTCGTACTCGATGTGCAGACATGAGGACGCGCCTTGCCACCAGGCCACCAATCGTGCACGGATCAATTACGTACAACTGGCGGCCTACCTGCCGGGGGCTTCCGACTACTAATCCAATGTGTTCGCGCCCATTTGGCTGTTGACCTATGGGTCTCAAGTTACTTCCTAATAGTAAATGATAATATGAGGCGTTCACCCATCAGATTAGGGGCCGATGGTAGAGCGTTCAGGAGAATTTCTTAATATTGAGATTCCATCAACGGTTAGAAAAAAAAATCCGTAATAAAGTTTTTAATCAGATGACAATCTCTACATAGTATAAAACAAAGTCCACGATTCTTGGATGTAACGGGTAATCTCGAGAACCACTGGATGGATTTTGATGTGGTTTTCACCATTCTGTAAAGGAGTTCTCGAGGAAGGTTTCTGTAGAAATACATTCATTTATGACCAAAGGAAGCCGAGCAATAACGATTTCAGTAATCGAGTTGAAGAAAATCGTGCCGTCCGTGCGCCTTTTAAGCTTACACTAGGCAAACCGTTAAAATATTTATATAGGCCTACTATGAGTGTTAGGATTGTTCAGCATGAAAACTTCAACAAAATAAAATCCGGGACAGCGTACTTCTGTCTGTAATACATCGCCCAATATAAGTATTTTCACGTTTTTATTTCTTCCAACAATCTCCATTGAGTGGAAATTTAATTACTAGCTTCGGAAGCGACTTTATGAGCGAGGCTATCGCCCGAGCTTAAGCCAGTATCAAACTGTCGAGTCGTGTCGAGTTAAGGCTTCAGACAACAGTATGTGTGTTTGGAGTTTCGCTGTTCACCTCGGATTTTCTGAATTTTGCCTGGGACCTGCAGTCCGTGCGCCTTTAAGCGTACGCTGAGTGAACCGTTAAAGATACCGGGCGAAGCCGGGGCGGGTTGATAGTTAATAAACAAAATGCTTATATTTAATTGTAGCCTATTTGTGTTTTGCCTAAATTGTCTTCAATTGATTTACTTCCTTTAACAGGGCTTAACCCTGTTCTTGTGTCCTTTTTTTCTTCTAATTTGTAGGTTGGTGGTAGATTGGTAATTATTGTTGAGGATTGAGGAACTTGGAAAGAAGTAGAGTCATGAAAGGCAGATAGGAAAGGCAAAGAGGAGAGGGTCTGCCGTAAAGGAAATGGAAAAGGGAGAAAACAGAACCCACCTCAGGAATCCCTCGGAATTGCCAACTCCCGAATTCACCAGCCGTGAGCCATTGAATAATAATAATAATGTTACTGGTTTTACGTCCCTGTTAACTACTATGGCTTTTAGAGACGCCATGAGCCCTTGAGGGTGTAGCACTATCCAGGGTGCACCAGAAGTGGTGGGGAAACATACACCCTGCCTCCTTGAGGGCCTTGAGCAGAAGACAGGAGATATCATGAAAATAAAGAGAAGAAAAGGACAAATTAAGGCAGAAAACGAGTTGACGAAGGAAGGTCTATAGGAAGGGTGAAAGAGATTAACCCGGCACAAGTAGTGGAAGCAAAGCTGGACACAGCTGGGGTACCGTGGTCGCAAATTCACATCCCAGAGAATTCTGCAGAACAGTGGTTTGCTTCACAGAGATGAGCCTAAAAATAATACAATGTTGTTCTCTTAAGGTACAGAGAAAATCGAGCCCAAGAGAGGCAAACACCATTTTCAAAGACCAAAGAGAGAATTGATCCAGTTCAGCAGTGTTGCTATTTGAGAATCTGTAAGGTGAATTTCAGGGGTGAGAAGCACCCTCCTCTTATGAGAGGATGTATTTTAACCCCCACTCAAAGGGGGTTGTAAGAGGGTGGGATCGCTAACGAGCCTCGTCAAGCTGTGGTCGCGTGGGGCTGCGACATTGTTCAATCTGCATTCCGTTTTCAACTGGCACTGCCAATTATTGACTACATTTTAAAAATTCCACGCTGGTGTTTCGTTTAACATATCTTAATAACATAGCCAAATGCGCCGGAATTTTTACAACAGTAAAGAACTTTCGTTACTGCTCCTTTTAGCCCAGAGTTTAGAATCTAAAATTCCCTCTGCTTATTCTTCCCTTAGTTCAGATGATTAGAAATGTATCTTGAGGGGAAACATACAGGGTCATTATCTATGTGCGCCCCAATGAACATGGCAAGCTAAGCTGGCTTGGACTGGCGCAGATCGCGGGCGCGCATGCACGGTTCATGATGATGATGATAATTGTTGTTTTAAGGGGCCTAACATCTAGGTTATCGGCCCCTAATGGTTTGGGTGATCGTGAAGATGAAAATGAAATGCAAACTATTACTAAAAAACTAACTACTAACCTACATACTAGAAGAAGAAATGGAAAACAAAAGGATAATAAGGCAAATAAAGGACAGGAGGAAAAGAAATGCCCTCAACCCTCGAAGAATGCAGATTGAGGGACTTGGAAGGAAGGAGAGCCATGAAAGGCAGATAGGAAAGTGAAAGAGGAGAGGGTCCTCCCCACAGGTAAGGACAAAAGGGGGAAACCGGACCCAGCTCAGGAATCCCTCGGGGTCGCCAACTCCCGAACTCACCAGCCATGAGCCCTTGAGGGTGTAGCAATATCCAGGGTGCACCAGATGTGGTGGGGCTACATACACCCAGCCTCATTGAGGGACTTGAGCAGAAGGCAGGAGAGAACATGAAAAGAAAAAGAAGGCTGACCCCTCGCAGAAGGAGGGTATCAGAAAAGTTGAGACAATGGCCAATTAAGGCGGGAAAGGAAGAGACTCCCTAGGCCTGGGATACCCTAATACCATCGGAGTCGGAAGAGTACAAGAGTTGACCAAGTTAGGTCGACAGGAAAGAAGGAGAGGAGCCCGGCACAAGTAAGTGGAAGCAATGCCGGACTCAGCTGGGGCCCCGTGGTCGCCAACCCACGTCCCACTAGATGTGAGCCCCTGGGGAGGCATACACGGTTCAGCCGGTGGTGGCGCGCAGTTTTACACTTTTACCAAACATGTTCAATAATGTATACTTACAGTGCTCATAGCCGATGCTGAAAATGTCCTCCCTCTCTTGTAACACACACTTGACATCTTCTGATGAAAGAATGGGCAACAATCGCATCTAATTTTTGTTCTGTAAGAACACAGCGTTGTCTGTTAACTTTTTATTGTTATTTACGGATCCAGTGTTCTTCAATTGTTTAGCGAGTCTCCTAATTGTAGTGGCATTAGGCACAGGTCTTCCTGGAAACTTGATTCGAAATTTTCGTCTTGTTTCAGAACAAGACATTCTGCTTTTCGTATACGAATTATGGATATACACACGTTCGCACAATGTGAATTATTGGTGTCTAGGCATGACCAACAATCACAGTAATCACAATACTCATTAAGCTTTGCAGATGCACGTCCATATGAATGACAAAACACGTGTGAACTAACTATATGAGTCAGCGGAGGGAACCAACCACCGGCTGAACCGTATATGCGCACATGGGATCTGCGTAGTCAAAGCCGGCTTATCTTGCCGTGTTTATTGGGGCGCACATAGATTACGACCCTGTACAACTTAAGGAGCCATTATAATAAAGAGTGTAATATTATAATGCTGCCTGTCATTGATCTTGTACAACATTCATAGACATAATTAATTAAAATCCTCCGCCAATCAATAGAAATTCTATTCAAATGTTACTACATGTTTCGATCCATAAAGGGGTCTTCTCCAACAAAATTAGAATCAAGTCTTAAGAAGCTAATAATTGTTGTTTTAAGGGGCCTAACATCTAGCTTATCCGCCCCTGATGGTTTGGGTGATAGTGATAATGAATGATAATGCCATGAAACCTACAACTAAAACCAACTACTGACTTACCAACTAATTACGTACTAGAAAAAAAAGGACAGTAGGAAAAGAAATGCCCTCAACCCTCGAAGAATGAGGATTGAGGGACTTCGAAGGAAGGAAAGCCATGATAGGCAGATAGGAAAGGGGAAAGAGGAGAGGGCCCTCCCCAAAGGCAATGGAAAGAAGGAAAAAAATGGACCAAGCTCAGGAATCCCTCGTGGTTGCCAACTCCTGAACTCACCAATCATGAGACCTTGAGGGTGTAGCACTATCCAGGGTGCACCAGAAGTGGTGGGGAAAAATAGGGGGGGGGGCCTCGACCGCCTCCTTCCCAATTCTAGCCTTGATTACAAAAATGCAGTCGCCCTCTGTGGTGTAAGGGTAGTGATCCTGGGTTACATTACCATCTCGGGTCTGAAGGTTGGACAGGGGTAGGCTCCGCCTCCTGAATCAAACCTGAGAAGAGTTGGTTTCGAATCGCACCTCAGCCTTCCTTGAATTGGTTTTCCGTGGTTACCCCACTTGTACTGTACCCATGGAAATGCCGGAATGGTTCTAAAGGCCACGGTCGCCTCCTTCTAAATGGTAGCCTCATCTGCATGCACACATCGTACCACAGCCATCATAACGATGCACGTTATCAGACAGATTCGACACGCACCACATGGCATGGACGCTTCTACCAGTACGGGTATAGCCTACACGCTGGTATAGACTCGTCAATTACCTTCTATGCTAGGTCCTCAATATCTTCCGAACAACTCACGAAATTTACAGGTGCCATTTTTCCCGGCGGTTTGTATGAAAGTTTGAGTACAAATACCAATCAGATTGCTTTTCTCGTTCCGGTAGAGATCCTAGCGGCAACATAAACAAATGGATTTGTTAAGTGGGTAGGCTCACGATTAAATACATTATAATGAAACCATGTTTTCTTTGAACGCCGTCTGTGCGAAAATCGCTTGCTATATCCAGTAAATACAAAACGTGCCATATTATTATTATGATTATTATTATTATTCTGGGATAAATATTGAACTGTTAAAATTGTAATAGTTATCACGAATATTATTCATCCATAGTTTTGGTCAGTATATAGGGAAAATAGAAATTGAAATGAGAAGCCTCCGTGGCTTAGGCGGCAGCACACCGGCCTCTCACCGCTGGGTCCGTGGTTCAGATCCCGGTCACTCCATGTGAGATCTGTGCTGGACAAAACGGAGGCAGACAGGTTTTTCTCCGGGTACTCCGGTTTTCCCTGTCAAAATTTCATTCCAGCAACACTCTCCACGATCATTTCATTTCATCTGTCATTCATGTAATCATTGCCCGAGAGGAGTGCGTCAGGCCTCGGCAGCCGGCACAGTTCATATCCTCGCCACTAGATGGTGGCTTCATTCATTCCATTCCTGACCCGGTCGGAGACTGGAAGCAGGCTGTGGATTTTCATTTCAGAAATTGAAATGAGAAAAAACAACTTTCCCTATCGTCCTCGCAGATAATGTGAATAAAACTAAGTTGAAATTTTGCTGTACGAGGTAGGGAGGATATAATAAAATAATTTAATAAAAGTAAAATTTTCCGCCCTTGAATAGCCTTGAACCCGGGATCTTCAAAATAGCAAGAGAGCGCGATACCACTCGCACACTTTTCCAATACGAGACTCCGAATCTTTTTGTTGCATTTCTTATTAACGCGCACGGTATGATTAAATATCCAATTATTCCACTTATATCTTAAATATTGATTGGAATACATTCATTCAGTACCTGGCATATCTTCAAGTTTACCTAAAGTAAGTTTCACGAACGCTTTGCGTTAATAATGCGAATCAACTGCAAATAATACGCACCATGTTTTATTTCTTACAACTTGGGGCACGAAATGCAAGCGTGTGATATACTTCCGTCATTAAAGCAGGTGTTATGACGAGGATCATAAAGGATTTTGTGCCGGAGATCACAACAGCTTTCTTTCCAGCGAGTGTCGTGTGATACGGGCCTAAGTCCAAGTTTATAATTAGATTATTATTGTTATTAATCCCTCCCTATATTATTCTGCTAAGGTCCCATTCCAGTTTTGTACCGAAAATAAGGTCCCATTAACACCAACCTACACATATGGGGTACCTACAGGTTCAGCATAACCCAATGCGTAAGCGAAACGCACTCACTTACTCTTTAAATGCCTTACAATTAAATAAATACCTTAAAACATGTATATTTACAGTGAAATAATGAAAGAATGCAACACGGTAACCATGGTAACAGAATCTCACAGGTCCATTATTTCTGTAAGACGCAATGCAATTCCAATTATTACATTACTGTGAAAGTTTCCAGACGGTTATAGGGTTATCACTGAACCAAATTAAGCTGTAAAATTCATCAATACATACAGTATAATGCGCTTAAGGAGGTCAAGGGGCACTCTAGAATATTTTCACGCAATTTTCACGTGTGAGTGTGGTACGAAAGTTCTTTTTCACCCGACTATAAAGGGTCTCCGAACACCACATTTAAAGGCCCTTAAAAATACAGTGTCTGTGATATTCCCAGAAAACTAACTTCGCTCTGATATACCTATGAAGGAATGACAAACCCCTAACCACTGCACCAGTAGCTGAATTGATAGTCTGATTATTCATACCAAGGATAAATCAGTCATAGCATTCATGATTGGGATTTTGCTAAGTGTACTCCTTACAACTAGAATATTCGCGGGCGAAGCCGCGACGGGTCATGCTAGTTATATTATTATTATTATTATTATTATTATTAGTAGTAGTAGTAGTAGTAATAGTAGTAGTAGCAGTATTATTAATTTTATTATTATCTAAACCAGTCAATGCTAAGTTCGATTCTCACCCATATATTTGTTAATGTTTGGATTTTGTTGAGTGATGGAGAGCGGGAAAGGAGATCCAGAGCTGATTAATTACACCTTCGTAAAGTAGCTTCTAATTGGCAACGCTGTAGAAATGTACCGGTAAACATTGTAAGGTAGGTATATATAATCAGTGTTGGTAAAGATTAAACACGAGGTAATTTGTGCCAACGTTGCCAAGTCTTGAGCGAAGAGAAGCGTCAGCGTTAATTGGCGGTCTGGAGAGACTAATAGCTCGAATTCCTGAACAGACGGGGTCTTGTGGGAGCGTGTTGTTGGTCGTGGCGATAACATTGACCTGCTCACACATGTGCGTTACTATCAGCTGTGGTGATAACATTGATCTACCCGCACATGTGCTTTACTATCAGCTGTGGTGATAACATTGGCTTGCTCACACACATGCTTTACTTATTAGCTTTAGTTTTAACATTGACCTGTTCACACATGTGTTATTGTGATAACATTGACCCGTTCACACATGTGATTTTCTATTAGTTGTTGTGATAACATTGACCTGCTCACACACATGCTTTACTATTAGCTGTGGTGATAACATTGGCCTACTCGCGCACGTGCTTTACTATTAGCTGTGGTGATAACATTGAACTGCTCACACGTGTGCTTTTTCTATTAGCTGTGGTGATAACATCGGCCTACTTGCACATGTACTTTACTATTAGCTGTGGTGATAACATTGATCTGCTCACACATGTGCATTACTATTAGCTGTGGTGATAACATTGATTTGCTCACACAGGTGCTTTACTAGCTGTGGTGATAACATTGACTTGCTCACACATGTGCTTTACTATTAGCTGTGGTGATAACATTGACGCTCACACATATACTTTATAATTAGTTGTGGTGATAACATTGACCTGCTCACACACGTGTTTTACTATTATCTTTCGTGATAACATTGACCTACTCGCGCACGTGCTTTACTTTTAGCTGTGGTGATAACATTGACTTGCTCACACAGGTGCTTTATTATTAGCTGTGTGATAACATTGACTTGCTCACACATGTGCTTTACTGATATCGCGCCAGGAGTTGGCAGTTGGATTTGAACTGCAGATGTCTTCCCGCTCACTGCGTATCGCGCATTCCAAAAACATTAAGTTAGTCACTACTTGTTTCACTTACTCAGCACATTCCTTCTTTCACTGGCTGCGTGTCGTGTGCTGCAATAACAGCGGTTGGCATGCGCGAAGCCGATATATTTAAGTTTGGAATATGAGGGCCGCGCATGCGTACTGCAAGACCCCCCGCACCCCGTCTCAGCGTGTTGGACTGCCATCTCCTGACGCGATATCAGTACTATTAGCTGTGGTGATAATATTGACTTTCTCACACATGTGCTTTACTATTAGCTGTGGTGATAACATTGACTTGCTCACACAGGTGCTTTACTATTAGCTGTGTGATAACATTGACTTGCTCACACATGTGCTTTACTATTAGCTGTGGTGATAACATTGACTTGCTCACACATGTACTTTACTATTAGCTGTGGTGATAACATTGACTTGCTCACACATGTGCTTTACTATTAGCTGTGGTGATAACATTGACTTTCTCACACATGTGCTTTACTATTAGCTGTGTGATAATATTGACTTTCTCTCACATGTGCTTTACTATTAGCTGTGTGATAATATTGACTTTCTCACACATGTGCTTTACTATTAGCTGTGGTGATAACATTGACTTTCTCACACATGTGCTTTACTATTAGTTGTGGTGATAACATTGACTTGCTCACACATGTACTTTACTATTAGCTGTGTGATAACATTGACTTGCTCACACAGGTGCTTTACTATTAGCTGTGGTGATAACATTGACTTGTTCACATATGTGCTTTACTATTAGCTGTGGTGTTAACATTGACTTGCTCACACATGTACTTTACTATTAGCTGTGTGATAACATTGACTTGCTCACACATGTGCTTTACTATTAGCTGTGGTGATAACATTGACTTGCTCACACATGTACTTTACTATTAGCTGTGGTGATAACATTGACTTGCTCACACATGTACTTTACTATTAGCTGTGTGATAACATTGACTTGCTCACACATGTGCTTTACTATTAGCTGTGGTGATAACATTGACTTGCTCACACATGTGCTTTACTATTAGCTGTGTGATAACATTGACTTGCTTACACATGTGCTTTACTATTAGCTGTGGTGATAACATTGACTTGCTCACACATGTACTTTACTATTAGCTGTGTGATAACATTGACTTGCTCACACATGTGCTTTACTATTAGCTGTGGTGATAACATTGACTTGCTCACACATGTACTTTACTATTAGCTGTGTGATAACATTGACTTGCTCACACATGTGCTTTACTATTAGCTGTGGTGATAACATTGACTTGCTCACACATGTGCTTTACTATTAGCTCTGTGATAACATTGACCTGCTTACACATGTGCTTTACTATTAGCTGTGGTGATAACATTGACTTGCTCACACATGTGCTTTACTATTAGCGGTGGTGATAACATTGACTTGCTCACACATGTGCTTTACTATTAGCTGTGGTGATAACATTGACTTGCTCACACATGTGCTTTACTATTAGCTGTGCTGATAACATTGACTTGCTCACACATGTGCTTTACTATTAGCTGTGGTGATAACATTGACTTCCTCACACATGTGCTTTACTATTAGCGGTGGTGATAACATTGACTTGCTCACATATGTGCTTTACTATTAGCTGTGGTGATAACATTGACTTGCTCACACATGTGCTTTACTATTAGCTGTGCTGATAACATTGACTTGCTCACACATGTGCTTTACTATTAGCTGTGGTGATAACATTGACTTCCTCACACAGGTGCTTTACTATTAGCTGTGTGATAACATTGACTTGCTCACACATGTGCTTTACTATTAGCTGTGGTGATAACAATCACTTGCTCACACATGTGCTTTACTATTAGCTGTGTGATAACATTGACTTGCTCACACATATGCTTTACTATTAGCGGTGGTGATAACATTGACTTTCTCACACGTGTGCTTTACTATTAGCGGTGGTGATAACATTGACTTGCTCACACATGTGCTTTACTATTAGCTGTGGTGATAACTTTGACTTGCTCACACATGTGCTTTACTATTAGCTGCGGTAATAGGATTGAGCATCTCGTACACATACCATACTATTTACCTTTACTGATAACAATGACCTGCTCACAAACGTGCTTTACTATTACCTGTGGTGTTAACATTGACCTGCTAACACATGTGCTTTACTATTAGCTGTGGTGATGACATTGACCTGCTAACACATGTGCTTTACAATTAGCTGTGGTGATATAACATTCACCTGCTCACACATGTGCTTTACTACTAGTTGTGGTGATAACATCGACCTGCTCACACATGTGTTTTACTATTAGCTGTGGTGATAACATTGTATGCTTTACTATTAGCTTTGGTGATAACATTGACCTACTCATTCTTGTGCTTTACTATTAGCTGTGGTGATAACATTGACCTCCTCACACATGTGCTTTACTATTAGCTGTGGCGCTAACATTGACCTGCTCATAAGTACGATTTGGTGGAGTACGATTTTCAACAATGATAATATCTCGTCGGTTTCTGTTACCGAGTTGCTCATTCTGATTTTATATTCTATTTCATTGCCTGCTTTACTTTTATGTTAGTGGATATATCTACTCTTATGGTGGACTTTAGTTAACTGAATCTATTTTATTGACTTATCTGTTGTGTTTTAGACCGATTTGTCATTGTTGATATACACTCTGTGCTTTAATATTTCGAAAAATTCTTTGCTTAGTTTGGTGGGTTGGTTGGTTCCTCAGCTTAGGGGCTGCGACAACGCGTGTACTTTGGGTGTGTGTAGAATCTGTCTGATAACCGGTGTGAATTGTGATAACTGTATTAGTGTGTGTATCTGTTTTAATTAAAGTAAGGACTGCAGACATTGAATTTTTTCAAGTAGTTCCTACTTTTGCCTCCAAACGCCACCGTCAACGACCAACTAGTTCAGAACTTAGTTACCAGATGCCACCGCAGTCGGCTCTTAACGACGAACGTAGGTACCTAAGAACGCTAGTAAAATGTTCAACCTATATATAATTTAGCTTCACACAGGTGTAATTAGTGGAAGGTTCTTTTACATGCCATAAATCTATGACATAGGACCGCCGGCTTTACTTCCCCTCCGAAGGAAGGCATACTGAGGGATTTTTAACGTTCTTTAAAAATCCGACGACTTCGGCCGGCTTTGAACCCGCTATCTTGGGCATAGAAGCTCAGCATGCTACCAACTACGCCATCGAATGATGATGATAATTGTTGTTTTAAGGGGCCTAACATCGAGGTTATCGGCCCCTGATGAAATTAAATGGCGTGAAATGAAAGGATGAAGATAAAAAACAGCTCACTGCTATGGATGAAACGAAAATGGTTTAGATAAAATAGACAGTGAGCCCCAACAACTATGCCTTATGTAGCAGGGAAAATACTTACAAAAAGGAACTCAGATTGAAACTACTCACCAAATGGAGAGCGGTAATACGTACATAAGGGAATTTCGAACGAAAATACTCACAAAAGGAATAGATTGAAAAATACGCACAAAATGTAGGATAAGTCCAAAATACGTACAAAATTCAACGTACAGTCGAAATACCTACAAAATGCAAGTGAAATCAAAATACTTACAAAATGCAAATGAGATTGAAAATACGCACAAAATGTAATGGAGATTCAAAATACCCACAAAATTGCAATTGAGACTTAACTACTTGAACAAAGCGGGGTAGGTTGAAAATACAAAATGCAATTGAAATTGCTTACAAAATGTATGGTAGATTCAAACTTCTCATTAGGATGGACAATACTTACAAAATGCAATTTAGATTGAAAATAATTACAAAATGTAATTTAGATTCAAAATACCCACAAAATTGCAATTGAGACTTAACTACTTGAACAAAGCGGGGTAGGTTGAAAATACAAAACGCAATTGAAATTCAAAAAACTCACAAAAGCCCCGGCCCGGATATTGAAAGACTTACTAAAAAGCAATTTAGATTGTCAATCCTTACAAAATGCAATTGAGATTGAAAAACACTCACAAAATGCAATCTAGATCGAAAAGACTTACAAAATGCAACGTAGATTAAAAATACTTACAAAAAATATCGCTAAAAGGGAATTTAGATACACGGGGAACTAAGTAACAAAAACAGTGCGGGAATCTGAAAGAGAAAAGGAAATATAAGGAAAAGATGATGATGATGATGATGCTAATTGTTGTTCTAAGGGGCCTAACATCTAGGTTATCGGCCCCATAAGGAAAAGAGGAGAGAATTGGTGAGGAGAGGGGAGGGGAGAGAGGAGAGGCTCCGCCCCAAAGGGAAGGGACAAAAGGGGAAAACGGACCCAGCTCAGGAAGCCCTCGGGGTCGCCAACTCCCGAACTCACCAGCCGTGAGCCCCTGAGGGTGTAGCATTATCTAGGGTGCACCAGAAGTGGTGGGGCTACATACACCCTGCCTCCTTAAGGGCCTTGAGCACAAGGCAGGAGATAACAGGAAAATAAAAAGAAGGCTGACCCCTCGCAGAAGGAGGGAATCAGAAAAGATGAGACAAGGGCCAATTAAGGCGGGAAAGGATGAGACTCCCTAGGCCTCGGATACCCTAATACCGTCGGGGTCGGAAGAGAACACGCCATCGAAGCCGCTTTTTGTTGTTGTTGTTGCTAAGTTTGAAATTCGCTTTATTTCTACAACTGACAATTGGTGTTATCGGTGATTCATCATTGTGATTTTAGGTAACGCTCCTAATGAGGGCAATTTTGGGTTCATATTCAGTAAGTATTATTTCTTTTTTTAGGCTCCGGGAGAATGCATTTGACTCCATTTAACAGTTCTTATATTTGAATTCAGAATTTGC
Source organism: Meconema thalassinum (assembly GCA_946902985.2). Classification (NCBI taxonomy): domain Eukaryota; kingdom Metazoa; phylum Arthropoda; class Insecta; order Orthoptera; family Tettigoniidae; genus Meconema; species Meconema thalassinum. The sequence continues at coordinate 426,170,672 of OX336392.1, read as the reverse complement.
CGGTGGGGTCGTCTTCTGTCTGAATAATTCCGTTCTTATTCGCGAAATCTAATGTTTTTTTATGTACTCCGCTTTTCCATAACTACTGTGGTGTTGCTTTCACCTGGTTAGAATTATGTCTTATTCGCTTATTTTTCATTTCAGTGGCTTAACCAGATTTCCTTGTGTTATGCTAAGTTTATTATTACTGTTACTTTCTCGTCTTTTGATTTTCCTAGCTTCATCGGCAGCTAGATTATTTTGCTATTTCCCCTTTTTGTTCTGGTAATTTATTGCACGCTAACAATTGTTTGATATTGTGGATTGTTTGCCTGTCCGTACAATTATATTTCTAACCTTTGTCTAGCATGTTGAATTCCTCATTTGAGAAAACTATATTCGTTCTCTTATTTACACTTCCATGAAAATTGACTTAGCTCCTACATGTTTTAAATTATGCAATTTTAATACCATGTTTATGTTCGACCCTGACAGAAAACTGTATCATAATTAAGATCATTATAACACTATTTTTCATTATGAAACAGTTTCTCCCACCAATCACAGCTCAAGAAATAGTTGTTTGACCAATTAGATAAGGATAATATCGCACCTGGACTTAGTTCCAAGGCCTTCTAACTTAAATTTAACTGCGTTGCCTAGTGTCATAGTGGGGTAATCGAAGAGGCCATGGTCAAATACAAGGCATTACTTGCGTCTCATGCGCTCTGTTCAGTACATAAAACTGGCGAAATCTCGACAGATATTTATGAATATTTATGTTCGAACTTAAAATAGTTATAATAATTATCGTCGAACATAAACAGTCGTATGCAACTGGCCTGTAATGCCATTATAGGCTCATTGCATAATGTACTATTATGAAAATTTGTCTTCTTAAATCTTGTGTCAAAGTAATGATAATATATCAATTGCAGCCAATGGTAGTAACAGAGTATTTTAATTGAACGCCCGTAGGCTCCCAGCAAGTAGGATTTCAAATAGGATAGTTTGTTTTACATTTTAGTTTTGTGTATATTTTTGTAGTATTTCCTGTTTGTTTTTGTTTATAGTTTTGGTTTTATGCTTTGTGTTTTTACTTTAGGTTTTGTGTTTTTGGTTTTGCTTTCATGCTTTGTGTCTTGGTTTTATGCATTGTGTTTTTGGTTTTGTGTTTTTGGTTTTGGTTTTATGCTTTGTGTTTTTGCTTTTGGTTTTGGTTTTATGAATTGTATTTTTGCTTTTGGTTTTATGCTTTGTGTTTTTGCCTTTGTTTATGGTAATATGCTTTATGTTTTTGCTTGTTCTTGTTTTGTATTTTTGGTTTCATGTTTGTTGTTTTTCTGCTTTTGTTTTTGATTTTTCCCTTGTGTTTTTGCTTATTTTTGGTTTTACGCTTTGTGTTTTTGCTTTGTCTGCTTTTGTTCTTGGACTTGTGTTTTTTTGTCTTGTGCTTGTTTTTAATGTGTTTTTTGTTTTTGCTTGATGTCGGGGCTGGGAAGGCTTGGACAAAATGATACATACAGACTAATCAATGAAATCAAAACTGCACGTTTTCGTTTCTGATCTCGATAGCATTTGGTAGGTTACGTTTTATTTCCACCTATGAATGTGCAAAAGTTCGATTTTTTTAAATAATTCGACTCGGGGTGGGGAGTGTCGATCCCCTTGAACACCCCGCGTAGTTACGCCACTGTGACCAACGTTGACGCTCAATCAAAGAAACGGAAGTTGAGATTCTTTTTCCCCATATTCATTCCTCAAGTACAGTAGGGTAAACCTGTCATCAAACAGAGCTCTAGACTTGGGCTCTAGCTCTGATATTTATTCCCCATTTAACGGTCTGTTTGCGCCAACAAAGCTTTAAATGCACCTGGCTTTAAAACGAGACATGATAGCTGAATAGAGTTCCAGCAGTTCAATTACGCTAGTCAGCAAGTGGACGTGTTGTTGCAAGCCCCCATTATTTCACGGTAATTGTACGGCCTGTCTATTGAATATCGTAACATGGACATTTACATGGAAGTTAAACAGAGTCTTGGAATTACGTTTTAAGTATTGAAGTGAATTTAATGTTTGCGCGCCAATGATTGGCGCTGTTATCTATTTACGATCTAATCAGGGCGACCTATTATCGCGCGATATTCCCGTTTGGTTTCTCAGAAATTTTGTGTCGCGCTTGGGAACAGCTGTGATCAAATAATTGATAGGTCTGAACAAACACTGCCATTTCGTTTGACTCCATTCTTCAGCTCACGATTGGTCGATGTTCCTTCAGTACATTAGAGTCGCCTTTCATGTACAAGCAAAACATTCTCGTTAAAGAGACTGCCATTAAATTAACCCCTCAGGGTTTCACGGGTAATGGGACATTGGTTGGCGACCACGGGACCCCAGCTGAGTGCCGGGCTCCTCTCTATCAATGATGATGATAATAATGTTGTTTTAAGGGATCTAACATCTAGGTTATCGGCCCCTAATAGTTTAGGTCATAATAATAATGCACTGGAAACTAACACTAACTACACACTTTACAACTAAAACTAACTACAGTCTTACATACCAGAAAAAGAAATGGAAAACAACAGAAGTGTAAGATAGATAAACGACAGGAGAAAAAGAAAAAGAAATGCCCTCAACCCTCGAGGACTTGGAAGACAGGAGAGCCATATAAGGCTGTAATTTATTACCCTTATTGTATGTCTACCCCTTATTATTCCCGTTTTCCAACGGGGTCGGGGATGAGATGCGATGGAAGTCTTTGTGGCGATGATTTTTACGGCCGGATGCCCTTCCTGACGCCAACCTCATGAGAGGAGTTAATGAGAGATGAAATGAATGATGGTGAATGAAACTGGGCAAGGATGTGGAAGGAAGCGGCCGTGGCCTGTCAGAAGGTACCGTCCCAGCATTTGCCTGGTGTTGAAAATGGGGAAACCACGAAAAACCATTTCAAGGACGGCCGACGGTGGGGCTCGAACCCACGCGTCTACCGAGTCAGCAGAGAGCGTGGCCCCATAATCTAATGCTGAGCTTTAGCCAGCGTAGCCACTACTGTCGGTACTATTTTTCTGAAAACAAAAGTTTGGTGCTTTTCAAACACTATAATGTTGTCGTTTTCTTCTAGTACGGCAAGTAACTTAGTAGTTAATTTTAGTCGTAGATTTTGTGTTTCTATCATCCAAGTCATTAGAGGCCGATAACAAAGATGTCAATCTTCTGAAAACAATTATTCTTATCAACATTATCATTGGAACATCAGTTTGATGATTCCTTAGTTTCTATAGTTACATTTTCAAGTTCAAAGTTGCGTCCCTATGGTAACTGAATTGTCGTATGTAACTGATTGTATGGCCAATCTTGGCCAAACTAACTAACTAACTCACAAACAAATAAACGGAACGCAAATGTATAACACTGCAACACGGTCATTCACCTTGAAACATTATACTCATTAGTCAAGCTGATAATTGGAGGCAGATCACTAACAAAAAATTTAGATTAAATAAAAAGATACTGTCAGTCTGAGAGACTAGACTTTATATAATTTCAAATGACGCATGCTACAAATACTACACATGTTAGAAAGGCTCAGGAGGGCTTCAACAGACTCCATTACCCATTAACCTAGGCTTCCCGCGCGGGGAACGGAGAGCGGGAGGCGCACTCTGCTGCATGACGTCACGCACTCGCCGTCTCCCTATCGCATAACGCCAGACCCCAGGAATAAACTCAGACTCGGTGCATATGCAGTGAACAACATGATGACGTCATACACGCCATAACCGTAACGCATAACGATAGACCAAAGCAAAACGATGAAGTCGACAAGTTCATTTGAAATTATAAAAAAAGCTCTTAGGAAGTTATTTGATGATGATGATTATTGTTGTTTTAAGGGGCCTAACATCTAGGTTATCGGCCCCTAATGGTTTGAGTGATTGTGATAATAAAAGATGATTAGATGAAACCTGCAACTAAACCTAACTCCTGACTTAGCAACTAACATATGTACTAGAAGAAATGAAAGAAAAAAAAAAGACAGGAGGAAAAGAAATGCCCTCAATACACGAAGAATGAGGACTGAGGAACTTGGAAGGAAGGAGAGCCATGAAATGCAGATATGAAAGGGGAAAGAGGAAAAGGTCCACCCAAAAGTCAGCGGAAAAATGGGGGGGGGGAAACGGACCCAGCTCAGGAATCCTCCAAACTCACCAGCCGTGAGCCTATTTGGGTGTAGCACTATCCAGGGTGCACCATTACTGGTGGCGCTACATACACCCTGCCTCCTTTAGGGCCTTGAGGAGAAGGCAGGAGATATGAAAAGAGAAAGAAGGCTGACCCCTCGAAGAATGAGAGATCAGGAAAGATGAGACAAAGGTCAATTACGGTGGGAAAGTAAAAGACTCCCTAGGCATCGGATACCCTAATACCGTCAGTGTCGGAAAAGAACAAGAGTTGACCAAGGGAGGTAAGATGACAGAGCAGAGCCCGGCACAAGTAACTGGACGCAATGCCGGACTTAGCTGGGGTCCCGTGGTCGCCAAGCCACGTCCCACAAGTTGTGAGACCCTGGGGAGGGGAGGAAGTTATTTGGCACAGTGTACATAGAAGGAGTGTGGATTAAGGTTTCTCCGAGAAAATATCAGACACTGTTAGGAAAAGACATATCCAACGAACGGACAATGAATGATAGAAGAAAGGGAGATGATGACGATGATAATTGTTAAGAGGCCGTACATGTACAGTAGGTCATCAGCTCAATAAAGGAATGGAGGAAGTAACGCTGGGTCACATAACACGGGAAGACTAGCCTAGTCGCCATCACTATCATACATGTTTGGTTGCTAGGTGACGCTAATATGTCAAGATGGCGTAAATAAATAGCGGAGTGTAATTACTATGCTAATGCTGTGAAGTCTCCCCTGTTCGAGCCCCGGTCCTCCTCGTTTACTTTGCAGTTCAGAGTTGGTGTTGCTACAGATGGCGCTGGTCCCACGACACCCGAGGCGACCAATTTTTGGTGTCGCCTGTGTATTCTCTCCCAACAGTCATTAAGGGGATCATGGCAATGATGTCTGTATTTGTGTTCATGTGTCTATCGCCGTAAAATATTTAGAATAATCTACCTTTTATTAGACCTTGTTGATGAGTTCATAGATGATAAGGATGATGGTGATGATGATGAAGATGATGATAATTGTTGTTTTAAGGGGCCTAACATCTAGGTTATCGGCCCCTAATGATCTGGATGATAGCGAAAATGATAATGAAACGGAAACCAGAACGAAAATTAAGTGAGACGGAAAATACTTACAAAAAGGAACTCAGATTGATACAACTCACAAAATGTTCTTACAGAAGGGAATTTAGAACGAAAAGATTCACAAAAGGAATAGATTGAAAACTACCCACAAAATGAAGGCTAGGTTCAAAATACGTACAAAATGCAATATAGCGTCGAAATACTTACAAAATGCAACTGACCCCCCAGGGGCTCACATCTTGTGGGCGTGGGTTGGCGACCACGGGGCCCCAGCCGAGTCCGGCATTGCTTCCACTTACTTGTGCCGGGCTCCTCTCTGTCTTCTTTCCTGTCGACCTCACTTGGTCAACTCTTGTTCTCTTCCGACCCCGACGGTATTAGGGTATCCGAGGCCTAGGGAGTCACTTCCTTTCCCGCCTTAATTGGCCCTTGTCTGATCTTTTCTGATTCCCTCCTTCTGCGAGGGGTCAGCCTTCTTTTTCTTTTCATGTTATCTCCTGCCTTCTGCTTAAGGCCCTCAAGGAGGCCGGGTGTATGTAGCCCCACCTCTTTTGGTGCACCCTAGATAATGCTACACCCTCAGGGGCTCACGGCTGGTGAGTTCGGGAGTTGGCGACCCCGAGGGATTCCTGAGCTGTGTCCGTTTTCCCTTTTGTCCCTTACCTTTGGGGCGGACCCTCTCCTCTTTCACTTTCCTATCTGCCTTTCATGGCTCTCCTTCCTTCCAAGTCCCTCAATCCGCCTTCTTCGAGGGTTGAGGGCATTTCTTTTCCTCCTGTCCTTTATTTGCCTTATTCTCCTTTATTTTTCCATTTCTTCTTCTAGTATGTAGGTTAGTAGTTAGTTTTAGTTTTAAGTTCGCTTTTCATTTTCATCTTCACGATCACCCAAACCATCAGGGGCCGATAACCTAGATGTTAGGCCCCTTAAAACAACAATTATCATCATATCATCATCAAAATGCAACTGAGGTTCAAAATACTAACAAAATGCAAATGAAATTGAAAATACACGATGCAATTCAGATTGAAATATCCCAGTTCCAATCCAAAGTATTCACAGAGTGCAATTGAAATTCAAAATACTTACAAAATGCAATTGAAGTTGAAAATGCTTACAAAATGTACGGTAGATTCAAACGACTCATGTGGATTGACAATACTTACAAAATGCAATTTAGATTGAAAATACTTGACAAAATGTAATTTAGACTCAAAATACCCACAAAATGCAATTAAGAATCAAAATATGTGCAAAATGCCCACCAAACAAAATGCAATTTAGATTCAAAATTCGTGCGAAATGCGGTTTTGGTTGAAAATACTTACAAAATGCAATTGAAATTCAAAATTCTCACTAAAAGGCCCGGCTACCTGCATTGAAAGACTTACCAAAAAGCAATTTAGATTGTCAATCTTTACAAAATGCAATTTAAGTTGAAAAACAATCGCGAGATGTAATTTAGATCGAAAAAACTTACAAAATGCAACGTAGATTAAAAATACCTTAAAAAATCGCTAAAAGGGAATTTAGATACACGGTGAACCAAGTTGATGATGAAGATAATTGTTGCTTTTAAGGGACTTAAGATCTAGGTTATCGGCCCCTAATGACATGGGTGACGATGAAAATAGTCGAAATGGAAATATTGCAACGAAAATTAACTACGTATTAACTCAAGAACTAAAAGATAGTTGGTTGGTTCCTCAGTATAGGGGCTGCGACAACGCGGTCATGCAGCCCCGTGTATTTTGGATGTGTGTAGAATCTGTCTGATAACCGGTGTTAATTGTGATGGCTGTATTAGTGTGTGTTATCTGTAATCCAGGTAAAAACTGCAGATGATCAATTAAAAGTAGTTCCTACTTTTGCTACCAAATAGTACCGTCAACGACACCTAGCTGCGGACTTGATTAGTACATGCCACCGCAACCGCCACCTGGCGGCGAACTTTGGGAATTAATAAAGCGTTAATCAATTCAAACCTACAAATTTAGCTTCACATAATTGTAGTTAGTGGAAGGTTCTCTTAAATACCATAAATCAATGACATGTGCCCTCCCCCCCCCCGCTGGCTTTACTTCCCCTCCAAAGGGAGTGATTTGTGATTTTAACGCTCTTAAAAAAACGACGACTTTGACTGCGTTTGAACCCGCGATCAAGAAAAGAAGCATAAGAGACAGGGGAAAATGAATGCTTTCGACCCTCGAAGAATGAGAATTGCGAGATATGGAATGAAGTAGAGCTATGAAAGGCAGATAGGAAAGAGAAGGAGGAATTCAATGGAAGAAAGGTAAAACGGACCCAGGGGATACTATGAAGAGAAAAGATAAATTATTACCCCTTAAAGAATGTATCAGGAATTATGAAAAAGGAAGATTGTAGTTTTACGTGACCGTGAATCTTGTGATTATAAGCCACGGGACCTCCTTTTTACGTGGAATCCGAACCACAGGACATGGCATTTCACTTTGAAAATCTCACATGCATTGACCGGGAATCGAACCCGGACCGCCTTGGTGAGAGGCATACAGCTAGACCGCTGAGCCACCACGCCCCTCAGGAATTATTATTATTATGATGATGATGATGATGATGATGAAGATGAAGAAGATTGTTGATTTATGAGGCCGAACATCTGGATGATGTGAAAATTAAAGTGAAAGGAGAAACTATAACTAACACTAACTATACACGAGAAGAGGAAATGGAAATAGAAGAAAATCAGGTAAATAAAATACAGGAGGGAAGGAAATGCCGTCAAGTCTCCAAGAATGATCATAAAGGGACTTGGAAGGAAGGAGAGCCATGAAAGGCAGATAGAAGAGGATCGGCCCCAAATGCAATGAAAAAATGGGGACAACCGAACCCAGCTCAGGAATCCCTTGGGGTCGCTAGCCGTGAGCCCTGGTATTGTTTCTCACTTATATACTTAATTACCAGGGTGAGCGCCAGTCTTAAGATTAGATCTTACGGACAAATTTAGAAAATAATAATATATATGTATACAAGCTGTATCCGGCATGCGTTGCAATGCCAATCAAAGAAAGAGTTAGGGTTGTAATTTTGTTTCTTGAAGTGCTTTTGGATACACAATATTTTTTTCAATTTCCGTTAACTGCCTCTAATCTATCGTGAAGTGGATTTACTGATTTAGAAACATTTGTGGGAGCGTGCACAACAAGTCACCAAAGTTTCATCGCAATCGGATGAATGACCCCTTCGTGATTTTGTTTAAACGATTCGTGCGCTGTCACTCATTTGCCGATTCTACTCGTCCGACACCTACTGTGAAATGGATTTACTAAGTTAGAAACCTTCTCGTAAGTGTACACAACAAATCATCAAAGTTTCATCGCAATCGATGAATGGTATATGAACGTATACGGGATTTTTTTGAAACGCTTCGCGCGTTGTCACTCATTTGTTACATCTACTCGTGCGCTACCAATATTGTAAAATGGATTTACTAAGTCGAAGACCTTCCCCTGGCGTGTACGCTACAACTCATCAGTTTCATCGCAATCGGATGAATGGCATATGAACGAACGCATACGGGATTTTGTGTAAACGATTAGCGTGCCGTCACTCATTTGTTGAATCTACTCATGCGCTACCTGTTCTAAAATGTATCTACTAAGCCTGAAACCTTCCCTGGTGCGTACTCAAGTTTCATCGCAATCGGATGAATGGTATGTGAACGCATACGGGACTTCGTTGAAACGATTCGCGCAGCATCTCTCATTTGTTGGTTCTACTCGTGCGCTATCTATTAAAAATGGATTTACTAAGCCAGAAACCTTTCCTGGAGTGTACACAACAATTCACCAAAGTTTCTTCGCAATCAGATAAATGGTATCCTATATGAACGTATACAGGACTTTGTTGAAACGATTCGCGCGTCATCTTTTATTTGTTGACTCTACTCGTGCGCTACCTATTGTAAAATGGATTAACTAAGCCAGACTCCTTTCCTAGAGTGTGCACAACAATTCACCCAAGTTTCATCGCAATCGGATGAATGGAATATGAACGCATACGGTACTTTATTGAAACGATTCGCGTGCCGTCGCTCATTTGTTGAATCTACTCGTGCGCTACCTATTGTAAAATGGATTTATTAAGCCAGAAACCTTCCGTGGAGTTTACACAACATCTCACCCAAGTTTCATTGCTATTGGAGGGATGGTATATAAACGCATATGGGACTGTTGAAACGCATCGCGCGTGTTCGCCCATTTGTTGAATCTACTCATGAGCTACCTATTGTAAAATGGATTTACTAAGCCAGAAACCTTCCCTGGAGCGGACACAACATCTCACCCAAGTTTCATTGCTATCGGACGATTGGTATATGACCGCATACGGGACTTTGTTGAAACGCTTTGCGCGTCGTCGTTCATTTGTCGAATCTACTCGTGCGCTGCCTATTGGGTCCAATTGGGAATCTAAACCATCAGGGCCTTACTCAAACAAACTTACATGTTTATTTTCTGTGAGCCGTTATTGAAATGTCCAAACAATGTAAAGCTCTACGATACAAGTGATTTTTGCATGTTTTGAAGCCTACGTCAAAAACCGAGAATTCGACAACACCGCCATCTATTGAACCCGAGGAGGTTATGCTGACTGGAATCGAACGTGGTTCTCAGAGACTGTGATCTCAGTATAAAGGTTCCACGAGGGAACGAACCCGAGGTCTGTGGAGGGAGTTTCATTGTAAAAACCCCTAGAGAGAAGTGTATATTAAATCACTGGTGTAATTTCAGTTGCAGTGACATTATTTATTAAAATAATGAAGGGAAATTGAGCAGAATACAGTATTATTAGACTACTTGGTGTAGGCTATGTGGGGCTTGGAGCACTGCAAGTGCAGAGTGGACATTTTACAAATTAGCCCAGAATTGTGGGAGGTGTTCAGTGGAGCCAAGTCAATCATTCTGACCTCATTCTGTCGTCTGGAAGAGGGTGAGGGCCTGAATAATGACCCAGTTCTTCCCCGACGGAGAATGGATTTGAGAATGGTGGGGAGAGATCACAAGGAAAATCATTGATTACTCGTGATTGGAGTAACGAAATGACATGAGACTTGCCCACAGGTGAATCTTTAGACTGGAGGCTAATTTTAGAGCCTTTAATCTGCGAAATTGACGCATATTTAAGGAAGTGCGGAAGGACCGTAGGACTATCATTGTTCGCGGCGGGATTTGAGGAGGTCGCCAGGGAATCCCGGGAGATAGCGTCCCCACGCTATGAAGAAAGGAATTAATATTAATTAATTGGCCGAGCGATTCTTTAGCACGCAGTCAGTTCTGGGATCAGAGAAGAAAAAGGAACCCAATGAACATGGTTTCGAGACCAGAATCATGCTGGGAGAGGAGCCGAGATCCCGCGGGAAGATTGCGCTCTACTTTCTGTGTGAATCCGATATAAGGGAGTCGACCCTTAGCTGAGCACGTTAGTTACACTTCAGTCTTAAGTCAGTCTTACCCTAGTTGGAGCCAGTCTCACACCAGTTTGTCACAGTTTGTCAAGAGAGGCGCAGACAGTCGTCATGGCGGAACATATTTTGGTCCGGTGCATGAAAGGACGCCCGCACAAAGAGTTCTACATTTGAGTGAAGCATTTAATAAGCTGTTATTAATAATCGCGCTGCAGGTATACTCAGCAGTACGAACAATGGCGTGTTCACGTAGGAAGCACCGTGTAAGATGAGTGGCAGAACTATTGTAAATAATAATAATAATTTGTGTAAAGTTATGGACAGTGTTAAGCGCAATGTATCAAATATCGACTGATCGTTCATGTCTAATTACGCTGGAATGCGCTGGGAGAAACTTTACGAAGCATTTGGTAATGTCGTAAGGATACCAAATAATATCGCTCAGGACGGAAGTTAGCATATCTATGCGACGCAGGAAGCTTGCCGTAGGAGTATGGATAAAAACTGTTGGTGAATTCCGAGGGCAGGTAAACCAGACTTTCAATCAGGAGTTGGTAGGAGCACGGGAGATGCCGTCGACACCTGCAATTTTGATATCTTTGCTAGGGAATTTCAAGCAATGAAAAGTGTACACAGTGACGTGTGTTATGTATAAAGCATATGTAAAATATCTTTTAAAGTAGTGGTTTTATAAGTGTTATAAAGTGTCACATGTTTGGGAGCAATAGCTTCCTTATAGAAATGCAAAGTGCCGCGTGGTTAACGGAAGTTGTGTGTCATAAAATGTGTGTATTCAAGATGAAAATGTCGCGTTAAACCTGCATATGACAGGCGACTTGGAAGGATATGATTGGTTGAAGCCACCATGAGAAGCCTTGAGAGATGTGAGTACCCCACAAATTATGGTTAATTAGAGAATATAGGCCAATGCATGTTATGTGATTTCAGTAAAGATGCCATTAAGAATCAGATTAGGAGGTAGACCCTCCAGGTTTAATCATTATTGTATTGATTTTCATACAGTTGAGATTTTAATGTGCATCAATAAGTGGATTAATCATTACCACTATTAATTAAGATGGCAATCAGTTATGTAAATGTTACGAGCACAGTTGTTCGAGTTTTGAGATGATTGGTTATGTCGGATTTTGGTAAATTATGTCAGAAATATAATAATAATAATAAGGAATGATTTTGGTAAATTATGTCAGAAATATAATAATAATAAGGAATGATTTTGGTAAAATATGTCAGAAATCATAATAATAATAAGGAATGATTTTGGTAAAATATGTCAGTGAGAATAATATCATAACAATTATGAATATCAAAGGTATTAATGAACGCATCAGGAAATTATTGTAAACAGGAAATAATTACGCTAATTGCAAGACTTATTGATCCAAGCAGTAAGATTATACAGTAAGATTACCTTACGGGATTAAAGAAAGAGTTTGATATCAGAATATTGTTTTAATGGGAATATAATTATGCCAGGAATGGAAGAGCTTTTAGTGAATTGAATTTGCAGCTTATGTGAGAAGCTTATAGAGTAATTGATGGATTTCTCTTAATATTATAGGACGAAGTCGTAACATTAGGGAAAGGAGCCAGGTGGTCTATTCTACGTATGAAATCTCCTATGCCGGGGGCATAGCGGAGATATACTTTGTGCCAGAGTGTTTAGTGTTGGACCCTAACTCTGATGAAGGATGGAATGTTCCGGGTTGGAATCCCGTGATTAGGTGCGAGGAAAACGAGGACACCTCGACACTCTAATGATTCCCCGAGAACTTATTATTGTGAGTGATTCGGCTTGTTGAAGCGAACCTCATACCGGCAGCATTGGGCTGACCGCATATTATTTAAGACACCGGTTGCCTATGAGACCAATGTTTTACGAACCCCGTACCTTCATGTTGAATGGATCTGTTTGGTGCCAGTAATTATTTTATCCTCGGGGTAGGAATAAATATAAAGCTCATTCACTACCTGTGTGCATAATATTCAGTTAAAATCCATTGAGATATGTGTGTCATTGGGAGCACAGTTTGTCTTGTAAAATCTTACAATGCTTTGGAAGTAAGCCTTCAAACATAAAAGCGGGGGTCGAGTTAGGGTGGAAACCCAACCCACTGCTATTGTATACCGACCGCTCGAGGAGAGGGTCTGGGGACGGTCAAGGCGAACCGTGAAAGCAAGTTGACAGGAACAGATTTTAGACCCTGTTAATGACATGAATGAAATATTGTTATGTTGAGTAATGAAGCCATGTGGTTTAAGAACACATTGATAATTATATATTATCCTGATGGTTCATGATTTTAGCTATCTAACGAATGGTTAGACGTTGCATTTATACTGTCACTGACAACTTTTTCAGAAGTTGGTTACCAGATTCCACAGGCTACGCGCGCAAGGTAGTTTGATTATACCATCCGACACAACAATAACATAACGTTTTTATATGAAATCACAAAACGGCATGCAGTGGAACTATATAAATAGTGGAGTAGGGGTAGCTTACATAAATACGGAGTTGCACGTTGACTGCTGTGCAACACCAGAATAGGCTAATGCATGTGAAGCATTTGGTGGGAAAAGAAAGATCAAAACACACACGGTACACATAATTGTCAAATTAAGAAGGTTTTATGAATCAGTAATGTTGTGATATTAAAGAAGTCACATTGTATGACAGTAGTGTCAATGTACAGTTTGTTTCTGAAGTTGTACGTGCATCAGCGCACTAGAATATCTTTGTGATGTTCACATTAGGGTAAAGGTTTGTGGTATGATATGATTTATTATGATTATATTATGTTCATATTGGTGGATTGTGGAAAGTAATTTTTGTTTGCTTTTGTTTTATGGTTATGGGGATTGTTTTATTTTGTTAAAAGCCATGATTTTATTTACTGAATTAAAGTTTTAGAATAGAGTTGTGCCTTATCATTGTAGAGTTGATACCTCTTAGCCTCAAATCCAAAGTATGCAACTGCTCAGTGGGAGGACGGTACACCCTCGAGTCCTGAAGCTAGCTGGAGGCAGAAGCATATTTTCCATCGAGATTATACACATGGGTACACTAGGGTACAAAAAAATAACTATGAATTATTCTCAGAAAGCAAATTGTTCAAGAAATTCTCAGAAGAAACCTCAGTCTAGTCGTTCAGGAAGAGTTCAGTCACATACACACGTGTCGAAGAATTATATACATAAAGATTAGCACATCTGAGAAGCTCTCTCTGAGGTTGTGGGGTGGACGGTATACTATCACTTAGCATTTCCAGTTAGTTAGTTAGTAAGTTAGTTAGTTAGTTATTGTTGTTTTAAGGGGCCTAATATCTAGGTTATAGCCCCTAATGGTTTGGGTGATCGTGAAGATGATAATGAAAAGTAAACTATAACTAAAACTAACTACTAGCTTATATACTAGAAGAAGAAATGGAAAACATAAGGAGAATAAGGAAAATAAAGGGCAGGAGGAAAAGAAATGCCCTCAACCCTCGAAGGATGCGGATTGAGGGACTTGGAGGGAAGGAGAGTCATGAAAGGCAGATAGAAAAGTGAAAGAGGAGAGGGTCCGCCCCACAGGTAATGTACAAAGGGGGAAACCGGACCCAGCTTGGAATCCCTCGGGGTCGCCAACTCCCGAACTCACCAGTCGTGAGCCCCTGAGGGTGTAGAAATATCCAGGGTGCACCAGAATTTGTGGGGCTACATGAAAAGATAAAGAAGGATGACCCCACGCAGAAGGAGGGTATCAGAAAAGATGAGACAAAAGCCAATTAAGGCTGGAAAGGAAGAGACTCCCTAGGCGTCGGATACCCTAATACCGTCGGGGTCGGAAGAGAACAAGAGTTGACTATGTGAGGCCGACAGGAAAGTTAACAGACGGGAGCCAAACACAAGTAATTGCAAGGAATGCCGGACTCAGCTGGAGTCCCGTGGTCACCCATCCACGTCCCACTAGTTGTCCACACCCCGGGGCAAGTAAACTCGATGTTTCGTCGTTCAGAACATCAATCACCATGATTAGAGTAACATAGCCAACATTTTTATTGTGGTGGCTGCATTCCCCACTTCCAGCTATGACTGTACGTGTGGGGTTTCCTAATTAGTTACATGCATGCTTTCTTCGCTGCTAAGAGTGACATGCTGTAGCACAACACTCGTACAATCGATAAGTCGACTCCCCCACGAGCAAAATGAATGAATTGTTTGTGCGCGCGCGGCTTCTGGCACAAGATCAGCTTCAGCCACTATAGTGACGAACATTCAATAATGTATCTGTTTCGTAGGCTTGGATCACTTGCGGGGAAATATGAAATTGCTATTATTTTACGGATTTGTTTATTTTGGTAGCACTCATTCTGCACGATGTCCTAAAGCAGAGCCGTCCAAACAACGGTCCACGTTTTTTCCTGTAAATCTAAGCCCAAATCACCTACATCAGGCAGTTTTGTACATCCTTGTTCGACAGAGGTAGTGAGGGAGCCGTGTCAATAGATTTACTGGCACGTTAAAGATCCACTTCAGGGCAAAATTCCGGCACCCTGGCGTTTCCAAAAACCGGAGTATCTAAAAGGGACGTAAAACCAATAACATTATTATTACCCTATCTTCTTTTAGGGTAGTATGTTTGATGTAAGTTAGAAGTAAGTGTTGACATTTTCACTTTAATCAATAATGTTAAGGACAGATGACGTAGATGTTGCACCAATTAAAACAACAGTTGTGGCGGGTGAACGATGCCGTTTACCTTTCATGACTATACAGCGCTATCTGCATGGGCCTACTATAGATAACCTCCTTGTATTGTAAGAGCTTGCGCTAGAACAAGACAAAATACATTTCCAGGGAGACCCATTCCTATAAATCGGACAAGAAATCAACTGGCTAAGAGATTCAAACGTACAGGTTCAGTAAACAATAAAAATTGACGAAAATGTCGTTATTTCCTTACTGAAGCTAAATTAACCGGAGTAAGGATATGCCGATTATGTTTGACAGCGGATGGGGAACATTTTTAGAATCTACTGTAAGGATGGTGAGTAAAAATGCATGATACTGATTTTAAGCGCCGTATCTTGTCGTACATAGCCGGGAACTGAGCTGTCACTGGCGGAGCGCGTGAGCGAGAATGTCCTTGCCAAGCAAAACTAAAGACCCTGTATTATTAGCTTAGTCCAGTGATTTCACCAGCTATCCCATCTCGCCAATGCCCACATCTATCTTAATAAACAATCTTCGTCAAACACAATATCAATCCATTGTATCCATAATTATTGAAATATTTTATAAATGCCCTTAATACTTCAGTAACTAGCAGGCGGCGGCGGCTTCAGTGGCGTAGTTGGTAGCATGCTGAGCTTCTATGCCCAGGGTCGCGGGTTCTAACCCGGCCAAAGCCGTCGGATTTTTAAAAGAGTTAAAAAATCCTCAGTATGCCTTCCTTCGGAGAGCAAGTAAAGCCGGCGGGCCCATGTCATAGAATTATGGCATGAAAAAGAACCTTCCACTAACTACAATTATGTGAAGCTAAATTATAGGTTAGATTTGACTCGATGTCATATAATGTTTCACACGAACATATGGGCTGAAGAAGGAAACATATCAAGTTTCCGAAACATGTACCTTTAGTATTTTTAGTAAAGTAAAGTATTGATTTGGCGAGTGTAAATTGTGTTATAAATCTTGTAACGCTCTTAAGTTCCAACGATTGTCACCAGCAGCCGGCTGCGGTGGCATCTAGTAACCAAGTTCACAACTAATTGTTGTTGGTGTTAGCATTTGGTAGTAGAAGTAGTAACTACTTGAAAATTGGTCTCTGCAGTCCTTGCCTGAATTACAGATAACACACACTAATCCAGTCATCACAATTAACACCGGTTATGACACAGATTCTACACACACCCAAGATACATGTGCCTACATGACCGCGTTGTCGCAGCCCCTAAACTGAGGAACCAACCAACAAGCATGATGATAATAATTGTTGTTTTAAGGGGCCTAACATCTAGAAGAAGAAATGGAAAACAAAGGAGAATAAGTCAAATAAAGGACAGGAGGAGAAGAAATGCCCTCAAACCCTCGATGAATGAGGATTGAGAAACTTGAAAGGAAGGAGAGCCATGAAAGGCAGAGAGAAAATTGAAAGAGGAGAGGGTTCGCCCCACAGGTAATGGATAAAAGGGGGAAAACCGGACCCAGCTCAGGAATCCCCCGGGGTCGCCCACTCCCAACTCACCAGCCGTGAGCTCCTGAGGGTGTAGCAATATCCAGGGTGCACCAGAAGTGGTGGGGCAACATACACCCTGCCTCCTTGAGGGCCTTGATCAGAAGGCAGGAGATAACATGAAAAGAAAATGAAGGCTGACCCCTCGAAGAAGGGGGGTATCAGAAAAGATGAGACAAGGGCCAATTAATGCGGAAAAGGAAGAGACTCCCTAGGCCTCGGATACCCTAATATCGTCGGGGTCGGAAGAGAACCAAGTGAGGTCGACAGGAAAGAAGACGGAGAGGAGCCCGGCACAAGTAAGTGCAAGCAATGCCGGACTCAGCTGGGGCCTCCTGGTCGCCAACCCACGTTCCACTAGATGTGAGCCCCTGGGGGGGGGGGGGACCAACAACTAGCCATGAATGTTGTTGATATGATAATTATACGTTTCTGGTTGCCATGGATACCTAAGAATGAAACGTTCATTAAGCAGTTGCATTGTTGGCTAATGTACACTACCAGGATCCCATAATTATGTATTTTAAGTATGGCAGCACTGAAAGGCAGTGTGCTACATTCAGAGAAAAATGAGAAACATTTCCCAATGTATTATTCCACTGCAATATTGAATACAATTGTTAGTAGACAAGGTGTAAAAACGAACCATTATATGATTATATTAAGTTCATGCTAATTTAATTAAAAATAAATCGCCCAAAGTGATTGGTTAAACACGAGCACATTAGCTCAATTGAATTGTAATTGGGATTAAAATAAATAGTGAAACCATTCGATATTTCTATGGGACATGTTCTTCGTTGGTCTCCTTTTGAGTCTGATCTTTTAAATTCTGTGTAGAGGTTATTTACAGTTGGTTAACTCGTATTATTATTATTATTATTATTATTATTATTATTATTATTATTATTATTATTATTATTATTATTATTATTAATAATAATAATAATAATAATAATAATAATAATAATATCGTATGGCCACGGCTGCCGGGTGCAAGCTTTGTAATTTGACACCAGAGGGTAGCTTGCGTGTCGAATTTCGTTGTCCCTTGAATCACTATGAAAGTCAAGGAGGTTAGATATCTAAGCTCCTTGAACTCTATAGCGCTTTCTAGTAGAGAAATGGGGAACTTTGTGTTGTCGGAAACTCCCGAGATTAATTTTGCCATTATGAACACGTCCTACTGAATTCAAATGGGTTCTTTGACATGCCAACATGGTATGACGTGCGTGTCGTATTTTTGCCACCTTTCAAAAATCACTTACCACGGCCAGGAGCGAACCTGCAATCTTGGGGTTAGTAGACCGACACGCTATCCACTCACCCACCGTGGCAAGATAACTCGTATTTATTATGCCCGATTACATTAGGCTGGAAATATCAGACTCTATCTGACAAAAGCACATGTGAATAAATATTATTTTCGCAGATTATGTGTGGAGTGTTGAGGGGGATGCCATTTTCGGGTGATTTATATATTTAAAAAAATCTAAAACGTACCAAATCCGTCAATCAACTCGCAGACGGTAGCCTAATTATCTAGACGGTAAATATTAATGATATTGTTGCTTTAAGGGCCCTAACATCCAGGTCGACCTCTAATGGTGTAAGTAAAAAGAAGGATGAAGAAATGAAAATATAGAACTAACTACGGCCTTACATCTGACTTACCTACAGTACTAGAAGAAGAAGAATACGAAGAAGACAAAAGAAGGTAATAATGAAAGCCAGGGAATGGAAATGCTCTCAACCCTCAAAGAATAAGGACTGAGGGACTTGGAAGAAAGGAGAGTCATGAAATGCAGGTAGGGAAGGGGACAGAGGAGATGGTCCGCCCCAGAGGCAATGGAAAAAGGAGAAAAACCTGGACCCAGATCAGGAATCCCTTGGAGTTACCCACTCCCTAACCCACCAGCCGTGAACCCTTGAGGGTGTAGCACTATCCACGGTGCACCATAAGTGGTGGGGCTACATACACCCTGCCTCCTCTTGGGCCTTGAACAGAAAGCGAAGAAGATAAACAAGGCGTCTGATCTCTTGAAGAATGAGGGTATCGGGAAAGATGAGACAAGGGCCAATTGTGGTGGAAAATGAAACACTCATTATGCCTCGGATACCCTAATACCGTTGGGGTCGGATGAGAACAAAAGTTGACAAAGGGAGGTTGAAAGGACAGATGAAGAACCCGACACAAGTAAGTGGAAGCAATGCCGGCGTCAGGTAGGATCTCTTGGCCGCCAACTCACGTCTCACAAGTTGTGAGCCATTGGGGGATGTATGTTGGCTAAACCGCTAAGGATATGTCAATATTTCATCAATTCTATTCTTCAAAATAACATGTTCTACGAACATACTGCAATAGCATGTAGGGCTATCTATAATAAATATTCAGCTGTAAGTGTATTTAGGCTATATTGCAATTAGTAGCAAATATTTACCGTCTCTGACTTCAAACCATTATAGATACACTTATAGTGTTGTTGAACGGAACTGTTAGTAGCAGGAACTGTTGTTGAACGGAACTGTTAGTAGCAGGATCTGTTGTTGAACGGAACTGTTAGTAGCAGGAACGGTTGTTGAACGGGTAGCAGGAACGGTTGTTGAACGGAACTGTTAGTAACAGGAACTGTTGTTGAACGGAACTGTTAGTAACAGGAACGGTTGTTGAACGGAACTGTTAGTAACAGGAACTGTTGTTGAACGGAACTGTTAGTAGCAGGAACGGTTGTTGAACGGAACTGTTAGTAACAGGAACTGTTGTTTAACGGAACTGTTAGTAGCAGGATCTGTTTTTGAACGGAACTGTTAGTAACATGATCTGTTGTTGAACGGAATTGTTAGTAACAGGAACTGTTGTTGAACGGAACTGCTAGTAACAGGAACGCTTGTTGAACGGAACTGTTAGTAGCAGGATCTGTTGTTGAACGGAATTGTTAGTAACAGGAACTGTTGTTGAACGGAACTGTTAGTAACAGGAACGCTTGTTGAACGGAACTGTTAGTAACAGGAACTGTTGTTGAACGGAACTGTTAGTAGCAGGATATGTTGTTGAACGGAACTGTTAGTAGCAGGAACTGTTGTTGAACGGAACTGTTAGTAACATGATCTGTTGTTGAACGGAATTGTTAGTAACAGGAACTGTTGTTGAACGGAACTGTTAGTAACAGGAACGCTTGTTGAACGGAACTGTTAGTAAAAGGAACTGTTGTTGAACGGAACTGTTAGTAGCAGGATCTGTTGTTGAACGGAACTGTTAGTAGCAGGAACTGTTGTTGAACGGAACTGTTAGTAGCAGGATCTGTTGTTGAACGGAACTGTTAGTAGCAGGAACGCTTGTTGAACGGAACTGTTAGTAGCAGGAACTGTTGTTGAACGGAACTGTTAGTAACAGGAACTGTTGTTGAACGGAATTGTTAGTAACAGGAACTGTTGTTGAATGGAACTGTTAGTAGCAGGAACTGTTGTTGAACGGAACTGTTAGTAACAGGAACTGTTGTTGAACGGAACTGTTAGTAGCAGGAACTGTTGTTGAACGGTACTGTTAGTAGCAGGAACTGTTGTTGAACGGAACTGTTAGTAGCAGAATCTGTTGTTGAACGGAACTGTTAGTAGCAGGATCTGTTGTTGAACGGAACTGTTAGTAGCAGGAACGGTTGTTGAACGGAACTGTTAGTAACATGAACTGTTGTTGAACGGAACTGTTAGTAACAGGAAAGGTTGTTGAACGGAACTGTTAGTAGCAGGAACGGTTGTTGAACGGACCTGTTAGTAACAGGAACTGTTGTTGAACGGAACTGTTAGTAACAGGAACTGTTGTTGAACGGAACTGTTAGTAGCAGAATCTGTTGTTGAACGGAACTGTTAGTAGCAGGATCTGTTGTTGAACGGAACTGTTAGTTGCAGGAACGGTTGTTGAGCGGAACTGTTAGTAACATGAACGGTTGTTGAACGGAACTGTTAGTAACATGAACGGTTGTTGAACGGAACTGTTAGTAACAGGAACTGTTGTTGAACGGAACTGTTAGTAGCAGGATCTGTTGTTGAACGGAACTGTTAGTAACAGGAACTGTTGTTAAACGGAACTGTTAGTAGCAGGAACTGTTGTTGAACGGTACTGTTAGTAGCAGGAACTGTTGTTGAACGGAACTGTTAGTAACAGGAACGGTTGTTGAACAGTACTGTTAGTAGCAGGAACTGTTGTCGAACGGAACTGTTAGTAGCAGGAAATGTTGTTGAACGGAACTGTTAGTAACAGGAACGGTTGTTGAACGGTACTGTTAGTAGCAGGAACTGTTGTTGAACGGAACTGTTAGTAGCAGGAGCGGTTGTTGAACGGTACTGTTAGTAGCAGGAACGGCTGTTGAACGGTACTGTTAGTAGCAGGAACTGTTGTTGAACGGAACTGTTAGTAACAGGAACTGTTGTTGAACGGTACTGTTAGTAGCAGGAACTGTTGTTGAACGGTGCTGTTAGTAGCAAGAACTGTTGTTTAACGGAACTGTTAGAAACAGGAACTGTTGTTGAACGGAACTGTTAGTAGCAGGAACGGTTGTTGAACGGTACTGTTAGTAGCAGGAACGGTTGTTGAACAGAACTGTTAGTAACAGGAACTGTTGTTGAACGGTACTGTTAGTAGCAGGAACTGTTGTTGAACGGTGCTGTTAGTAGCAGGAACTGTTGTTTAACGGAACTGTTAGTAACAGGAACTGTTGTTGAACGGAACTGTTAGTAGCAGGAACGGTTGTTGAACGGTACTGTTAGTAGCAGGAACTGTTATCTAATATAACTGTTCCCAGTAGGAACAGCTCAAGATGTCCTCATCTTTAATTAACAGCCTTGTAATTAGCAAACCTCACGAGTCTCCGTTTCACAATTTGGTTAATTATATCACGCTGATAAAGGCTCGTATTTACGGTCAAGTAATCTGCTGATGAAATTCCTCGCCCTGTCTCGGGCCATAATTAGTCGTGGATCTGATTCGTGAGGAATGGCGACGCAATCGGCTGGAACTAACTGCCGCCTACTCTAATTAACTGAGGGCCCTTGTTCTGCTTCCCTTTCTTCCCTTCGCTGTATGGAGATTACATATGACGATCACAACTAGTGGGACGTCGCGTCATTGGCTGAATCGATGATGATGATGATAATTGTTGTTTTAAGGGGCCTAACATCTAGGTTATCGGCCCCTAATGGTTTGGATGACTGTGAAGATGAAAATGAAATATAAACTTATAACTAAAACGATCTACTAACTTATATACTAGAAGAAGAAATCGAAAACAAAAGGTGGATAAGGACAGGAGGAAAAGAAATGCCCTCAACCCTCGAAGAATGCGGATTGAGGGACTTGGAAGGAAGAAGGGCCATATAAGGCAGATAGGAAAGTGAAAGAGGAGAGGGTCCACCCCAAAGGTAAGGGACAAAAGGGGGAAACCGGATCCAACTCAGGAATCCCTCGGGGTCGCCAACTCCCGAACTCACCAGCCGTGAGCCCCTGAGGGTGTAACATTATCTAGGGTGCACCAGAAGTGGTGGGGCTACATACACCCTGCCTCCTTGAGGGCCTTGAGAAGAAGGCAGGAGATAACATGAAAAGAAAAAGAAGGCTGACTCCTCGCAGAAGGAGGGTATCCGAAAAGATGAGACAAGGGCCAATTAAGACGGGAAAAGAAGGGACTCCCTAGGCCTCGGATACCCTAATACCGTCGAGGTCGGAAGAGAACAAGAGTTGACCAAGTGAGATCGACCGGAAAGAAGACGGAGAGGAGCCGGCACAAGTAAGTGGAAGCAATGCCGGACTCAGCTGGGGCCCCGTGGTCGCTAACCCACGTCCCACTAGATGTGAGCCCCTGGGGGGTGGCTGAGTCGAATATTGCTTCCAAAATCTTGTCTTTTATCTTTCCTGTCGACCTCCCTTAGCCAACTCTTATTCTCTTTCACCCCGACGGTATTAGGGTGTCCAAGGTCTAGGGTGTCTCTCATCTTCCCGCCTGAATTGGAAGATCTCTTCTTTTCTTTTCATCGTCTCAACTGCTGGATCAAATCCTGGCGCAGTCAGTTGGTATTTCAGGGTACGCTTATGCGAGGTAGCCGTGTCAGTTGATTTACTGGCACGTTAAAGATCCCCTTGGGGGCAAGCCGCAGTAGTTAAACGGGACGTAAAGTCAGTAACATTAACATCGTCTGCACGACCCTCAAGGAGACAGGGTGTGTGTAGCCCCACCACTTATGGTGCATCCTGGGTACTGCTACACCTTCAAGGGCTCACGGCTGGTGAGTTCAGCGTTTGGCGGTCCCGAGGGATTCCTAAGCTTGGTTCGTTTCCCCCATTTTACCATTGACGCTGGACCCTCTCCTCTTAACACTTCCTATCTGTCTTTCACGGCTCTACTTCTTCCCGAGTCCTTCGTCCTCATTTATCGAGAGCTGAAGGCGTAGGTGCACAGGAAAGTTAAAGGAAAGGATCTCAGCACAAGTAAATTGAAGTATTGCCGGACTTAACTGAGGTCACATTTTTTCTGTCTTTTGACTTGTTTTTATGCAGCGCTCCATGTCTCCCTGTTCTGAGCTAATCGTTTCATCTATACATATTTACCACACCTTACATTCGAGGCAATCTGTTTAACATATTTTAACCTTGGTCTACCCCTACAGTTCTTATCCTCCACCCTTCCTTCCATAACTAAGTTTGCTATTCCTGAGTGTCTTAGTCCTTGTCCTACCAACCTATCTCTTCTCGTTATAAACACATAATCCAGAAACATCTCTCCTCCTACACCCGTACTCTATCTTCCCATCTGATCTTCATCAGCCTCCTGTAACACTATTTATGCTTCTATGCTCCCCTTTTTTTGCTTCACCAACAGTCCAAGTTTCACTTCCATAGAGCGCCACGCTCCAGACAAAGCCTTTCGTAAATGACTTTCTAATACCTAAATCTATACTTGACGTCAACAGTATTATTTTCTGTAGAAATGCTTTCCTTTCCTGTGCTAACCTATTTTTATATCCTCTTTGCTTCGCCCATCACTGGTTGTTTTGCTTCCTAAGTAACACCTGCCAATCTCACGTCCATAGGGGTTTCTGATTTCTCTCGTCTGAATCGCATTAGTTTTCTCAAGGCGGAGTGCATACCATTTAAAAATTGATTCAAATCCCCTGGTTTATCTGATGATAATGATGATTCTTGTTTTAAGGGACCTAGCATCTAGGTTATCAGCCCCTAATGAAATGACTTGAAATGAAACGATGAAGACTGCCAGACGAAAATGGTTTATATAAAACAGACAGTGAGCCCTAACAATTATACCTTATTTAGAAGATTTATGAAGAGTCTGAAAAGAAGACGAACGAATATGTTGGGACATATTCTCAGACATAATAGCCTGCTAGCAAGAGTCGTCGAAGGGATGTTAGAAGGGAAAAACACAAGAGGAAGACCACCACTTGCATACAACACACAGTTAATGACAGACACGAACACAAGATCATATCACGAATTGAAGAGGATGGCGGAGAATATAGAAGATTGGCGAGTTGCTGCAAACCAGCCCTGGGCTGTTAACATAAGAGAGAGAGAGAGAGAGATAAAAGAAGTAAAAAAGAAGATAATAAACAACAATAAGACAAATAAGGCATTTTGAACAGTAAAATATAGATATGTACACAGTAAAAACATAGAAAAGACTAAACCTAAAATAAAAGTCTTACACTATTTTCAAACATAAAAAAGTAACCACTCTCCCTCATAAACCGGATGACGAAGTCTGCTGACGGCCCGTCATCACGTAGAACAAGGGAGAGGGTGTTAGGCAGTTTGAGAGTTCTTCGCAGATCGCCCAGGTCCACACACTCCAAGAGAATGAGTGCCACGGTAAGATGGGCGCCGCAAGTACACACAGGGCGGGGGGGGGTTCTCTCTTTAACAAGTGGGAGTGCATAGCAATCCCATGGCCGATCCGGAGTACCACACCTTCCTTCAAGATCGATCGGAAGAAAGATTCAATACCTTCGATTTCTCTTTGATGGCTCGCAGTTTGTTAGGCAGAGGCTTGGCGCTTCAAGCTTCCTCCCAATGCGGCAGAAAAATTAATTCAAATCCTCTGGTGAATCTGGATTAGACAAGTACAGAAATGATAGCACAAAGCCTCCAATCAGATCATTCCATTGACAATGACCGTTTTGTGACGCGAAATTTTCATCTAAGTTTCGAGATAATATCCTCATTGTTGCGTTGGAATTCTGTTAAGTCTGGTGGCGATGACCAAACTGTATGGTTTGAATTTGGTGTGTAAGATGTGATTTGTTCGAGCGCTGGCTTTGTGCGCGCTATGTATATATAGAGCACTTATTATTTGGATTCCACCGGCCTATCTATACTAATTAATTCTACTACCAATTAAATTATCCCACGTTACACTTTGATGCTTTCAATATATTTGATGGTGTGGGGATAATTTTTAATTTTAAAATTGATTGGGATGATTGACGTGTGTAATATTAAGTATTCGAGAGCGGTGCTAATTTGAACATGGGAAGCGTATGGATTACATGGGCGGGACGCCATCCACTATTATTAATAAAATCTAGATACTCAATTTAACAAAAGAAGCGCTATATGCGCTAATCATAACAGGGACATATTATACACCTTCATTTAGAAAGTGTCCCTGTTACGCTATGGATTCCAATTTAATGAAATGCACCTTTTGATTTTATTTTTACGCTGGAAGAGAATAATGCAGTTCTGGCTCGAATGAGATATATAATTCCGTTTTATATTTGAAAAGGGACAAAGAATGTTTCGGTTTTCAATAGATTGAAATTTATTAATTCTTTTGTTTTGCTACGGTGCAGGTGGTTTTTCCCTGGTGGTAACAGATGTGACCCATGTCTCCACTCAACCAATAGTTGGGTTAAACGCAGTTTCCGCCCTAGCTGCCAGACATATCTTGAGGCCAATGATACTGCAGGGGTACCACAACAACGCCAACAACAAGATGATGATGATGATGATGATAATTGTTGTTTTAAGGGGCCTAACTTCTAGGTTATCGGCCCCTAATGCTGGAGATGATAATGAAATA
The DNA here is from genome assembly GCA_946902985.2 of Meconema thalassinum. Classification (NCBI taxonomy): domain Eukaryota; kingdom Metazoa; phylum Arthropoda; class Insecta; order Orthoptera; family Tettigoniidae; genus Meconema; species Meconema thalassinum. Next base: position 426,144,654 of record OX336392.1, on the reverse strand, counting down.
TAAACTATAACTAAAACTAACTACTAACTTATATACTAGAAGAAGAAATGGAAAACAAAAGGATAATAAGGCAAATAAAGGACAGGAGGAGAAGAAATGTCCTCAACCCTCGGAGAATGCGGATTGAGGGACTTGGAAGGAGAGCCATGAAAGGCAGATAAGAAAGTGAAAGAGGATAGGGTCCGCCCCAGAGGTAATGGATAAAAGGGGGGAAACCGGACCCAGCTCAGGAATCCCTCGGGGTTGGCAACTCCCGAACTCTCCGGCCGTGAGGTCCTGAGTGTAGCAATATGCAGGGTGCACCAGACACCCTACCTCCTTTGGGGCCTTGGGCAGAAGGCAGGAGATAACATGAAAAGAAAAAGAAGGCTGACCCCTCGCAGAAGGAGGGTATCAGAAGAGATGAGGCAAGGGCCAATTAAGGCGGGAAAGGAAGAGACTCCCTAGGCCTCGGATACCCTAATACCGTCGTGGTCGGAAAAGAACAAGAGTTGACCAAGGGAGGTCGATAGGAAAGATGACAGAGAGGAGCCTGGCACAAGTAAGTGGAAGTAATATCGGACTCGGCTGGGGCCCCGTGGTCACTCACTAGTCGTGAGCCCCTGTGGGACCAACAACAAGAACATTCGTAAATAATCAAAGTTTGATGCTTTTCAATCAGTCACCAATATTGTACCCAGTTGTTATGGGTTATTCCCTAATCCCGAAAGGAACTACATGAGAATAATAAATAAATAACGTAACGTGTTCAGCCCTTAGCCAGGTCTTCACACAGCAGCTCTCCATGCAGTCCTGTCTTCAGCCGTTCTCTTTGTTTGGTGGTAATTTCCTGCTATCTTGACACTGTCCACCAGCTGGTACCTTCTCCGTCCTCTTCCTCTCTTTCCGTGTACTGATCCTTCGAGAGCATCGCTCAGCAAACACTCTCTTCGCAGCCAGTGCCTCTTCCTAGTATGTAACAGCCTCCTATTTTCTCCAACTCGCTCCAATACCTCCTCATTAAGCTGTGCCCAAGATAGCGGGTTCAAACCCGGCCGAAATCGTTGGATTTTTAAGAGCGTTAAAATCCTTGAATATGCCTTCCTTCGGAGGGGAAGTAAAGTCGGCGGTCCCATGTCATAGATTTATGGCATGTAATAATCCTTCCACAGACTAAACTTGTGTGAAGCTAAATTTCTAGGTTAGGATTTCGTTGTAACGCTCTATCAAAGTTCCAACGGTCACTACTAGGTATCAGTGACATCTGGTAGCGAAAGTTGGAACTACTTGAAATTGAACGGAACTTGTAGCTCACCCTATGGGTGTCCGCTCGAAGCAGCTACAACCTCTGGCGTCCGAACATGTCCTCGGACACTCCCGGCACTAAAAGCCATACGATAAATAAATAAATAAATAAATAAATAAATAAATAACCTCCTCATTCCGGACCCTTTCCACCCAGGATATCCTTTCCATCCTCCTCCTTATCAACATTTCAAAAATGAATAGAGAGTGACGAAGTCTAAAAGGAAAACATGTCATTGGATCAGGATGTACGATGTATATTTTCTTCAATAAACCTAAGCCGGCAATAACAGCAGAATTAAAAGTTTGACCGTTTGCTATTAGATATGGCTCTTTAGCTTATGCGTGGCGAGGATGAAAACTGGTCTTTAATAGTTGAGGATTGTCCAGTATACAGTAACATACACCATATTAGGAAGACTAGAATTGGCGTTTGAGAGGAAGAAATGCATTACAAGACCAATTGTACCTAGGAGGAAATAAATTAGCCATTGTGAATCAGTTCAAATATCATCTGGGCCTCCAAACTACACGGACCACCTTTTCTTTGCATGTTAGAGAAAAAGCAACAGTAGCGATTAGAGCTTTGAAATACATTCCAAAATCCGAAAAACTGTCCATGACCACCGCAATGAAAGGCTTTCAATCAAAAATAATACCGCTTTTGACTTACGGAATTTAACTTATATGGGATCAATTAAAAGTGAAACTCTAGAGATGATGATGATGATAATTGTTGTTTTAAGAGGCCTAACATCTAGGTTATCGGCCCCTAATGGTTTGGAGATCGTGAGGATGATAATAAAATGTAAACTATAATTACAACTAACTACTAACTTATATACTAGAAGAAGAAATGGAAAACAAAAGGAGAATAAGGCAAATAAAGGACAGGAGGAAAAGAAATGCCCTCAACCCTCGAAGAATGAGGATTGACGGACTTGGAAGGAAGGAGAGCCATGAAAGGCAGATAGGAAAGTGAAAGAGGAGAGGGTCCGCCCCACAGGTAATGGATAAATGGGGGAAACCCGGACCCAGCTCATGAATCCCTCAGGGTCGCCAACTCCCGAACTCACCAGCAATATCTAGGGTGCACCAGAAGTGGTGGGGCTACACACACCCGGCCTCCTTGAGGGCCTTGAGCAGAAGGCAGGAGACAACATGAAAAGAAAAAGAAGGCTGACTCCTCGCAGAAGGAGGGTATCATAAAAGATGAGCCAAGGCCAAGTAAGGCGGGAAAGGGAGAGACTCCCTAGGCCTCGGATACCCTAATACCGTCGGGGTCGGAAGAGAACAAGAGTTGACCAAGTGAGATCGACAGGAAAGAAGATGGAGAGGAGCCCGGCACAAGTAATTGGAAGCAATGCTGGACTCAGCTGGAAGCCCGTGATCGCCTACCCACGTCCCACTAGATGTGTGGCCCTGGGGGGTGGGGGACTCTAGAGAAAGTGAAGGCCTCTTTCCTCAAGAGAACACTTGGTGTCTCGAAATTCACTCGTTCAAATTTAGTATATGTACTAACTGAGGAAGACTATCTGATACTAGAGATCAGAAATAGAATGTTCCTGCCATCGACGACCACTTTCCAAGATGCTATAGACCTACAGTACGCAGACGAAAAAAAAAAGAGCAGACATTTGGTGGGAATTTTACAGCTCTGACGTGATGACGAATAGGCACTGGACACTTTACGAGTTGAGGCATGTTGTCACCAGATTTCCATCATGCGGTCTGGACCAATAAGGGATTTCATGAACCTTGTGATTCGTGTCAGGGGCGTGAGGCGAACGAGTTCCTGCTGTGTGGCTACTGTTCTTACTGTCATGTGTTGCATGTTGCAGCATGTTCGCCAACTCCCAACGAACGAGTTTCTGCAGTACGGCCACTGTTCTAACTGTTGTGTATCGCTTGTTGCAGGTTATTCGGCAACTCAGGGCGTGTTGGCAGACGATTCCGGCAGGCGAGTTTCTGCTTTGCGGCCACTGTACTGACATCTTTGTGTTGCTTGTTGCAGGCTGTTCGGCAACTCAGGGGTGTGCTCAGCGTGTGGACAGACGATTCCGGCAGGCGAGTTCCTGCTTTGCGGCCACTGTACTGACATCTTTGTGTTGCTTGTTGCAGGTTGTTCGGCAACTCAGGGGCGTGCTCAGCGTGCGGTCAGACGATCCGAGAGAGCGAGTTCCTGCTTTGCGGCCACTGTACTGACATCTTTGTGTTGCTTGTTGCAGGTTGTTCGGCAACTCGGGGACGTGCGCAGCCTGCGGTCAGACGATCCGAGAGAGCGAGCTCCTGCTTTGCGGCCACTGTACTGACATCTTTGTGTTGCTTGTTGCAGGCTGTTCGGCAACTCAGGGGTGTGCTCAGCGTGTCGGCAGACGATTCCGGCACGCGAGTTCCTGCCTTGCGGTCACTGTACTAACATCTATGTGTTGCTTGTTGCAGGCTGTTCGGCAACTCAGGGGCGTGCTCAGCGTGCGGCAGAACAATCCCAGCGAGCGAGCTCCTGCTTTGCGGCTACTGTACTGACATCTTTGTGTTGCTTGTTGCAGGCTGTTCGGCAACTCAGGGGCGTGCTCAGCGTGCGGCCAGACGATCCCGGCGAGCGAGTTCGTAATGCGAGCAGGAGGACCTCAGCCCGGCCACCACGTGTTCCACCTCAAGTGTTTCGCGTGCTCCAAATGCGGCGCACAGCTGGTTCCAGGAGACCGCTACTGTCTGCTGGCCGGCAGTCTAGTGTGCGAGCAAGACTGGCACAAGCTCCTCAAGGGCTCCGGAGTAGGAGGCGCGACCCCCAGCGGAGCAGGCACCGCTGTACGCAAAGGCAAGGTCGGCCGACCACGGAGAAGTAGGGACTGAACGTTGTCGCCGCTGCCTCCGAAAACGTGAGTACTGCTCTATTAGAAATTGTACTGGGGTTGGGAGGACGCCGTTATTGATGTGTAACACCTTTCCACTCGGTATCTGTATATTATTTTGTGTGGGTGATTTTGAAAATTGAAACGGAAATGGATGAGACGGAAGCAATGAAACGGAAATGGATGGGATGGATACAATGAGCGCGCGCAGTGGCGAAGATCGATACCACGACGAACTGTCGGCCATGTGGCTGTGTGGAATGTGCATCGCATACGCTTTACTTCAAGGTTTGGAGGCCCCATTAAATACATTCTTACAATAAATCATCTTCAAACTGTCGTTCTTTGGTGTGAAAATATTCATTATATCATATTTGCTGAAAACAATAATGATTTATTAAATCTACATACTTTTGCTGTATTCGTATTTAAGGTAAGCACTCGAGGCACTGTCGGCCATGTGGCTATGTGGAATCTATATCGCATACAAAATTACTTCTAGATTTGGATGCCGCATTAAAGATATTCTGGGGGGCGTGGTGGCTCAGCGGTCTAGCTGTATGCCTCTCACCAAGGCGGTCCGGGTTCGATTCCCGGTCAATGCATGTGAGATTTTCGAAGTGAAATGCCATGTCCTGTGGTTCGGATTCCACGTAAAAAGGAGGTCCCGTGGCTCATGATCTCAAGATTAACGGTCACGTTAAACTACAAGCTTCCTTCCTTCCTTTAAAGATATTCTTCCTACAATAAATCATCTTCAAGTTGTCGTTCTATGGTGTGAAAATATTCATTATATCATATTTGCTGAAAACAATAAAATTATGATTTATTAAATCTTCATACTTTTCATGTATTCTTATTTAAGGTAAGCACTCGAGGTACTGTCGGCCAGGTGGCTATGTGGAAACTATATCGCATACAAAATTACTTCAAGATTTGGATGCCGCATTAAAGATATTCTTCCTACAATAAATCATCTTCAAGTTGTCGTTGTTTGGTGTGAAAATATTCATTATATCATATTTTCTGAAACCCGGTCAAGACTTGGCACTGCAGTTTTACAAGTAGTTATTTCAATGACCAACAGAGTTCACTGTTAACAAGGGATAACACGTCACATGTCACACATCATATGCGACTACTGTAAGGCTCGTAATTTAATTATTTATTTTTAATGTTGGAAACATGTATTAAATGGCACTAAGAGCACTCAGGGGTCCAGCGTACCAAGAACGTAAATTTAAGCTATTTTGGCAAATGTGCCAACAATTTGAAAAGCTAGAAGACCCGGCAAAGTGTCAAAATACGTGTTTTTAAAAGCTCTATCATATTTCAAAATACAATTTCGAACATTTCTACCGACTTAAATCATATTTTAAAAAACATACAAAAACGCCTGTTTTTTAATGAAACTTGTTCTACGGATTTGAGTGAAATTAAAGTTTGTTTTAATCCATTCTTTGATATTTTATCTTCAATTTGCGGGAAGAAGATTTTTGAATTTCTCAAAATAGAAGGAGATATTTCGATTTTGATTTGACCAATATGGGTCAATGCTAGCGCTCGTAGTGATAGATTTAGGCAACAAAGAATATGTCTAACTGTTAATGTGCATTACTTGTCCAAAAAAACGGAAGTAGATATTTCGATTTAGATTTTACCATGTATTGGTCAACACTAGAGCTCGTAGTGATATATTTAGTGAACTAGATATGATTCCCGATGTGATCTAACACTTGTTGTCTACGACTTGTTAGTTAAGTGTGTGTCTCCATGCCGCCAAGACGTGAAAGGCGTTTGGTTAAGAAACAAAATATTCAAAAATGGGATAATGAAATTGAAAAGCAGAAAGTAGTAAGATTCAGCGACAAACCTGGAACGATGATGATAATGTTGATGATGATGATAATGGTTGTTTTAAGGGGCCTAACATCTAGGTTATCGGCCACTAATGGTTTGGGTGATACTGAAAATGAAAAATGATCAAATGAGACCTACAACTAAGACTAACTAGCCTACTGACTTACAAACTAGAAGAGGAGATGGAAACAAAAAGGAGAAGAATGTAAATAAAATACAGCAGGAAAGGACATGCCCTCAACCCTCGAAGAATGAAGATTGAGGGACTTGGATGGAAGGAGAGCCATGAAAGGCAGAGAGGAACTGAAAAGAGGAGAGGGTCCGCCCCAAAGGCGATGGAAAAGGGGGAAAACCGGACCCAGCTCACTATTCCCTTGGGGTCACCAAATCCCTTGCTCACCAACCGTAAGCCCTTGAGGGTGTAGCACTATACAGGGCACACCAGAAGTGGTGGGGCTACACACAGCTTGCCTCCTTTAGGGCCTTCAGCAGAAGGCAGGAGATACCATGAAAAGATAAACAAGAGTTCTGACCCCTCGAAGAATGAGGGATCAGGAAAGATTAGACACGAGCCAATTAAGGCGGGAAAGTGAAAGACTTCCTAGGCCTCGGATACCCTAATACCGTCGGGGTCGGAAGAGAACAAGAGTTGACCGAGAGAGGCCAAAAAAAAGGTGACAGTGAGGAGCCCGGTAAAAGTAAGTGGAAGCAATGCCGAACTCAGCTGGGGTCCCGTGGTCATCAACCCACGTCCCACTAGTCGTAAGCCCCTGAGGGTATCAAATGGAGATGGTTATACGACATACAGAGGATGTGCAGAATTGTAGCTAACGTAGTGAAGGCTAGCTTCCGATCCATTCTTGCCACACTGTATCCCGCGCAGGCCCAGCCGGCAGCTCCATTTCATTTGATTGTTCCGCATTCTGTGAATTGGATGTGGGCAATATTACTGCAGAACGTCTCTCTATAGGAAAAACAAGGGCATCAGTCCCACGTACTTTGTGAATTAGATGTGGGTGATATCACTGCAGTATGTCTCCCTGGAGGAAGACAAGGTCATCAATCCCATTTAGTTCGTGCATTGGATGTGGGTGATATCATTACAATAGTTCTCTCTGAATGAAAAGCAAGGTCATCATCCCCATGTAATTTGTTAATATGTGGGTGATATCATTGCAGTAGGTCTCTCTGAAGCATAAAACATGATGATAATTGTTGTAAGAAGAGGCCTAACATCTGGGTTATCGGCCCATAATGATTCAGATGAAAATAAAAGATGATCAAATTAAAAAATAGAACTAAACCTAACTGCAAACTTACAACTAACTTACGTAGGATGATGATGATAGTTGTTGTTTTAAGGGGGCTAACATCTAGTTTATCGGCCCCTAATGGTTTGGGTGATCGTGAAGATGATAATGACATGTAAACTTAACTAAAACTAACTACTAACTTATATACTAGAAGAAGAAATGAAAAACAAAAGAGGAATAAGGCAAATAAAAGACAGGAGGAAAAGAAATGCCCTCAACCCTCGAAGAATGCAGATTGAGGGACTTGGAAGGAAGGAGAGCCATGAAAGGCAGATAGGAAAGGGAAAGAGGAGAGGGTCCTCCCCACAGGTAACGGGTAAAAGGGGGAAAACCAGACCCAGCTCAGGTATCCCTCGGTGTCGCCAACTCCCGAACTCACATTTACTCATATTTACAAGAGTTAATTAACATACTACAGTCTACAAGTATGTGGAATAGTTTTATGTAAGCACATTCTGAAAAGAGATGTATATTAATATGAAGCCGTGTCAGTACATTTACTGGCACGTTAAAGATCCCCTTCGGGGCAAAATTCCGGCACCCCTGCGTCTCTAAAAGGCACAGTAGTTAAAAGGGACGTAATACCAATAACATTATTATTATTATTATTATTATATTAATATGATGATGATTGTTGTTGTTTTAAGGGTATGAACAGCGAGGTCATCAGCCTCCCTTAACACAGATAAATTGATACAAATGTTGATAAAATTAAAATAGAGGTGGACGCCGAAATATGAAAAAAAAACTTAAAAATAATAATAATAAAAATTAGAAAAAAATGATAATAAAAATAGAAAAGAAATGTACGGAAGACAAAAATCACAATTTAAGAAATTGTTTGAATAAATACACGCTAGAATACTTAATATTGCTGGCCCTAATCCACTCTCACTAATAAAGCGGATGACTAGATCAGCAGCCACCATGTCATCGGCTAATATAAGAACGAGTGTATGCCCCTAATAAAGCAACAACAACTGTCCATTGAGGGCGGTGCTGTGTTTTAACGAGGCACAGAGTCGATAAATTGCAATTAGCACAAGCCCGGAGTCCATGAGGGAATCAGTGCCTTTCAAAGGTCTTACCTCGCTGTTATTGCTTTGTATGCTCTGGCTTGAAACACTTCACTAACAGCCCCGCCTGTCACAGACCGTGACAAGCCCTGAGGGCAGTGGCGTGCGTGTCCAATGGGGCGCTACATCATATCTTAATCTGATGAATTTACCGGACCGTGCAATGATGACACTGTAATTACTGTTTTAAGGGAATAACATCTGTGGGTTTAGGTGATTGTGTTAGTTATTGTTGCCTTAAGGGGCGGAACTACGAGGTCATCTGCCCCTCTTAAAACAAATTAAATTATACAAAAATGTATATTTAAATTTTGGGGTGCAAGCCAAAATATTTCAAAAAAGACCTACAAATATAAAACAAAACATTAAATAAAAACTAATAATATTAATACTAAACAAAAATATACGGGACACAAACAAAAAATCAATTTTCAAAAAAAGAACAAGTTCTTTCAGTGAACGTACACTGGAAAATTTAGATTTCTGGCCCTAACCCACTCTCACTTATAAAGCGGATAACGCGATCAGCAGCCACCACGACATCGGCTAATATAAGTTTGAGTGTCGTCTGCAAACCAAGGTTTCTTCGTAAGTCAGCAAGATCCACACACTCGGTTAATGTGGGACACGGTGAATACGGCTGCATTAAGTACGAGTGGGTGGATCTTGTGGACTATGACCTATTATCTAGGTGATTGTGAACGAATCAGAATGAAATGTAACTATCCCTACAGTTACTTCTAACTACAAACTTAAAATTTAACTACTAGTAGAAGAAATTAAATAAAAAGGTAAATAAAACACAGGAAGAAAAGAAGTGCCCTCAACCCACGAAGAATGAGAATTGAGAGACTTGGCAAGGTGTAGAAATGGGAAAGTCTCCGAGTTACTGGAAAACGGGAAGAAGAAGGAAGATTGTAGTTTTACGTGACCGTTAATCGCGAGATCATAAGCCACGGGACCTCCTTTTTACGTGGAATCCGAACCACAGGACATGGCATTTCACTTTGAAAATCTCACATGCTTTGACCGGGAATCGAACCTGGTCTGCCGTGGTGCTGGAAAACGGGAAATCCCTAGGGATCACCTAATCTCGAACTCGCTGTGATCCCTTGAGGGTGTAACACAATCCAGGGTCCACCATAAGTGGTGGGGCCACACAAACCCTGCCTCCTTTAGGGCCTTGAGCAGAAAGCAGAAGGTACCATGGAAGAATTAGGGTATCAGGAAAGATGAGGCAAGGGCCAATTAAGGCTGGAAAATGAAAGACACCCTAGGACTCGGATACCATAATACCGTCGGGGTAGGAAGAGAACAAAAATTGACCAAGGAAGGTTGACAGGAAAGAGATAGGATGAAAGAGAGGAGCCCAATACAAGTAAGTGGAAGGAATGCCGCGCTCGCCAACCTTCGTCCTCTGAGGTAAACGTTCACGAAAGTCACCCAAGTAGTATTCATTTCGACGACCTGCCCTAGGCAAATGTTCTACACGAGTTTATTATTATTATTATTGCTGCCGTTTTGGCGATCTACGGACTGCGCTATTTTAACTGTACTTTTCCTCTTTATTGGGATTGGGGTTTAACTATCGTCCAGTATTTCCGCATTTTGCTGTTCCTCTCTCGCTACAGTACACGTTTTGCCAGTTTTGAATTTTGGCTTTCCTTGGAACCATGGTCTTTTTGGAGTTTCGTCTTGAGCGGAATACCTTTTTGGATATCCTCCTGCGTTATCCCTAGTTCACGCAGGTCTTTCTCTACCTCGGTAAACCACGCCTCCTTGGTGTTTTTAGGGATAGCTGAAAATCCTATTGCTCAACCATATACAACTCATATGAGCAATGCGGCCATAGAAAGCAATTTTCCTACGTATTGTATCTGCGATCTTTTCTACATGTGTGTAGAGATTTATGATTGTGTTATTTTTTAACATCATTATGCTCAACTGTGAATGCGATCGAACTTATCTTGCTAATGATGTTTTTTTCTTCTCCCAAAATCTCTTCTTCTGGGCACTGAACATCTTAAAACTCAGCAATTTTTTCTAGTTTTCGGCAGTGTCTTGTGTGGGGTTTTGCCTAGGACACAAAGCTGGCTCTTTCTTTGTTTGCCACACCTCCCGATGGCTGATTTACCTGAATTTAATTATTTACTTGATGTATTTTTCCGAATTTAATCTTTAGCGGTTTTCTATCTAGATAACGAGTGGATCCTTCCATGTATTGAGATTTTCATATGTTATTTGGAGCCCGGTCTTTGCTGCAATTCCGTGAAGTCTTTCAAGGGCCTGAACAGCTTCTCGACTATTGTTAGAAAAAGTGGCTAGATCATCTGTAAAGGACAAACACTGCAGATTAATTTTGATTTTGAGTAGTTGACTAATAGTTATTTATTTAGTTTCATTTTACCATGTCCTAATAACTTTTTCACGGACAAGACAAAACAGTAACGGTGATAATCTGTCTCCTTGTTTAAGTCCTCTGTCAATAGGAAAAGGGTTAGATAGTTCACCTTGAAATTTAACTTTTGATTTTTTGGCTGATCCGTGGCTTAGGCGGCAGCACGCTGGCCTCTCACCACTGGGTCCGTGGTTCAAATCCCGGTCACTCCATGTGAGATCTGTGCTGGACAAAACGGAGGCAGACAGGTTTTTCTCCGGGTACTCCGGTTTTCCCTGTAAAATTTCATTCCAGCAACAGTCTCCACTCTCATTTCATTTCATCTGTCATGCATTTAATCATTGCCTCAGGGGAGTGCGACAGGCCTCGGCAGCCGGCACAGTTCATATCCTCGCCGCTAGATGGGGGCTTCATTCATTCCATTCCCTGACTCGGTCAGTCGACTGGAAGCAGGCTGTGGATTTTCATTCATTCTGTGGCTGACAGTGTCTGTCTTAAGTCTCTTGTTCTCCTGTCTACTTTGAATTCCTTTAAAATATCGAATGATGATTGTCGGTGTTATTGGCCTATTATTATTATTAACATTATTATATTGGGGATTAGACACTGAAGCAGATATGCACTTGGCTGTAAGTGGATATGTCTGTCAGGGCCGACTGGTTCACTTCTGCACACCTTTGAGCACCCCTCATTTGCGTGGGCTATATCAGTAGGATTGGACACCCCTTGTGAACTATATCGCCCCTCCAACACTGGTGTAGCAGTAATGGTGCTTTTAAGACATTACCAATCTAACAAAGGATCGCCTAATGGAATATGTTCGGCTTTCATTGAGTCATCGCTAGAATGTAACACGGTTAAGTCAGCTGCAGCAATAACACAGCTGATCGGATTTCGAGCTGCGGCTGTTAGGCTATCGTGTTCCCTACAGTAGTTCTGTCTAGCTACTGTAGATAACACTCATAGGTATTTAAATTAATTTAAATTTTAAATAACTAGCAGTGTTACAAACTGTAGCTACAATACATGTCTTTTAAACATGACGATGATGATGATGATAATGTTTTTTAAGGGGCCTAACAGCTTGGTCATCGTTTACTTATGATTTAGGTGATAGTGACGATGGTGATGATGATAATGGTTTTTTTAAGGGAAATAATTTCAACTCTAATATTTACAACTAACTTCCGGTCTAGAAGACTAAAACTTAAAAACAGGAATAAGAGAAATAAAAGACAGAATAGAGAAATACCCCTAATCCGCGAAGAATGAGGGCTGAGGGACTTTGAAGGTAGAAACCCTGAAAGACGGTTAAAAAAGGATGATAGTTGTTGCTTTAAGGAGCCTAACATCTGGGTTATCGGCCTCTAATGGATTGCATGGAAGTGAAAAATGACAGTGAAATAAACCTCCTTCTAACAACAAACATACAAATTAGAAGAAGAAATGGAAAGCAAATGGACAAATGGAAATAACATACAGGAAATAAAGAAATACCTTTAAACCTCTAAGAATAAGGATTGAGGGACTTGGAAGGAAGAAGAGCCATAGAGACAGTGGAAAAAGAGAAAGAAGGAAGATCCGCCCCAAAGTCAGTGGAAAAAGGGGGAAAACCGAACCCAGCTAAGGAATCCCTCCGGGTCACCAACTCTCGAACTCACCAGCCATGAGTAGTCCTGAGGGTGTAGCACTATCCAGGGTGCACCTGAAGCGGTGGGGCTATTCACACCCTGCCTCCATTAGGGCCTTGAGCAGAAGGCAAGAGATATCAATAAAATAAAAAAGAGACTCCTCGTAGAATGTGGGATGAGGAAAGATGAGACAAGGGCCAATTAAAGCTGGCCTCGGATACCCTAATACAATGAGGGGTGAAAGAGAACATGAGTTGACCAAGGGAGGTCGACAGCAGCCTGGTATGAGTCATTGGAAGCAATGACGTACTCCGTGGCGACACGACGGGAGGGTAGTTCCCATTATTATAATCCACAGCTTGGTGACGTGATCAATTCATTGGTGTATATTGAGTGGGGGTCACTTCTTGTGCACAGCGATAACACTGACCACTTAACTTGTAAATAGACTAAGATCAATACAGTCCACCTGCTCGCGTGCGCCACTCTTTCTTCAACTAGAAACTGTTGCTTTGTTAGCCTCTGCCTGATGACTAGCGACAGGATTATTAGATGATGATGATGATGATAAATGTTGTTTTAAGGGGCCTAACATCTAGGTTATCGGTCACTAATGGTTTGGGTGATCGTGAAGATGAAAATGAAATGCAAACTCAAAACTAAAACTAACTACTAACCTACATACTAGAAGAAGAAATGGAAAACAAAAGGAGAATAAGGCAAATAAAGGACAGGAGGAAAAGAAATGCCCTCAACCCTCGAAGAATGCGGATTGAGGGACTTTGAAGGAAGGAGAGCCATGAAAGGCAGATAGGAAAGTGAAAGAGGAGAGGGTCCGCCCCAAAGGTAAGGGACAAAAAAGGAAAACGTGCCCAGCTCAGGAATCCCTCGGGGTCGCCAACTCCCGAACTCACCAGCCGTGAGCCCCTGAGGGTGTAGCATTATCTAGGGTGCACCAAAAGTGGTGGGGCTACATACACCCTGCATCCTTGAGGGCCCTGAGCAGAAGGCAGGAGATTACATGAAGAGAAAAAGAGGGCTGACCCCTCGCAGAAGGAGGGAATCAGAAAAGATGAGACAAGGGCCAATTAAGGCGGGAAAGGAAGAGACTCCCTAGGCCTTGGATACCCTAATACCGTCGGGGTCGGAAGAGAACAAGAGTTGACCAAGTGAGGTCGACAGGAAAGAAGACAGAGATGAGCCCTGCACAAGTAAGTGGAAGCAATGCCGGACTCAGCTGGGGCCCCGTGGTCGCCAACCCACGGCCCAATAGATGTGAGCCCCTGAGGGACAACGACATATACAGCACAAGGTTAAGTGAAAATATATTACGCTGAAATGCCCTATGTGAGACTCGAACCAGTAGCAGCCGAATTGCTCTGTGTTAACAGTTCACAATCTACCACTGTGCCAGCGAGTAGCGAAAGTTGTTCTCTACCAGGATATAAGCTATAATTGCTGCATCAATCAGATATTGAAGCGTCCATCTCTGAGATTACGTGTGGTCCACGCGATATAAATTCATCTCGATTAATATGATGTAGCGGAACGTGTTATTGTTAGCTTCCATCACTCGTCTGTCTTTAGGGGACGCTTGTATGACACAGACTAATTAAAAAATGCGCCGCTCTCGTCTTTGAACCTTTTGATCCGGGCGGGGGTAGGTGTTCTCACTGAGCCCCCAGCAATCAGGGGTGATCAGTCCCTGCTCTATCACAATTGGGCCCAGCTTCATTCAAGGGGTAGGTGTTCCCATTGTTGTTTCCTTTATGGGCTTTTCGGCATCGTGGTTACACACTTGGGTGTGTATGTAGAATGTGTCTTATAACCTGTGTCGCTGTCTGTGTTTTCGTGTTGAGGTTGGATTTGGGCAGGAAGCGGCCGTGGACTTAAGGTAGGTACTATATCGATATTTACCTGGAGTAGAAGCGGGAAGCCACGGAAAACCACTTCTAGCATGGCTAGAACCCATATCTTCTGTATTTTGCCTCACGAGGCTGAGTGTACCGCGTTGTAGCATCATTTCTTCGCAGAGCTGTGAATCGAATATGTAACTCAAAAGCGACAGCCAAGAATGCTAGTCACCACACCACACCACGCAGTGCTCTCCATCCATAAGATGATGATGATAATTGTTATCGTTTTAAGCGTCTAACATCTAGGTCATCGGTCCCTAAAGTGTGGATGTTTTTTTTTGCGTATGGCTTTTAGTGCCGGGAGTGTCCGAGGACATATTCGGCTCGCCAGTTTTTGTAGCTGCTTCGAGACGGACACCCAATGGGTGAGCTACAAGTACCGTTGGGGAGAAAAGTTGGAATGTAAGGACGAGGAGTTGGAAGGTAGCGGCTGTGGCCTATAGTTAGGGACCAACCCCGGCATTTGCCTGGAAGGAAGATGGGAAACCACAGAAGACCATCTTCAAGGTTGCCGGCGGGGGGATTCGAACCTCCTCGCTTCCCGGATGTGAGCGACTGCCAGCAGTCATGCCGTAACGACCACTGCTAACTCACCCGGTGAAAATTAAATATTAGGTTATGATATGAAAACTATAAAAGAAGTAAAGGACATAAAAGGAATAAGGGAAATAAAATTAATGTTGTGGTTGTGTAAAAGGGCGGAACAGCGAGGTCATCTTCCCCTCTTAACATTAATAAATTAGTAATACAAATTTGGATAAAAGTAGAAATTTAGGTGTGGATGTCTCAGAAAAAAGAAAGAAAGAAAGAAAGAAAGAAAGACCTGATAAAACAAAAAATAACGGAAAACAAAAATCTAAATTTAAAAAAAATCTTCTCAAAATAAATACTTTATATTCCTTGTCCTAACCCACTCTCACTTATAAAGCGGATGACGAGATCAGCAGCCACCACGTCATCGGCTAATATAAGATCGTTCGAAGAATAAGAATTGAGGCACTCGGAAAGAACTAGAGCTATGAAAGGAAAATACGACAGAAAAAGAGGAGAGGGTAATGGGTAAAATGGAAATCAGACCCAGCTTAGGAACCGCTCGGGGTGTAGCACTATCCAGTGTGAACCAGAAGTGGTGGAGCGACATACACCCTCCCTCCTTGAAGGACTTGAGCACAAAGCAGGAGATTTCAAGAAAGGAAAACAAGAGATCTGACCCCTCGAAGACTGAGGGTACTAGAAGATAAGCGTGAATTATGATGATGAAGATGATGATGATCTATTCTTGTTTTAAGGTGCCTAATATCTAGGTTATCGGCCCCTAATAGTTTGGGTGATAGTGATAATGAATGATAATGACATGAAACATACAACTAAAATGAACTACTGACTAAACAACTAACGTACTTACTAGAATAAGTACAGTAAATAATTTAAAAATGAGAAGAGAAATAATTGACAGGAAAAGAAATGCCCTCAACCTTCGAAGTATGAGGATTGAGGGACTTGGAAGGAAAGGGGAGCCATGAAAGACAGATAGGAAAGGGGAAAAGGGGAGAGTGTCCACCCCAAAGTCAGTGGGTAAAGGGAAAAAACGGACCCAGCTCAGGAATCCCTCGGAATCACCAACTCCCAAACTCACCAGCCACGAATCGTTGAGGGTGTGGCACTATCCAGGGTACACCGTAAAGTGGTGGGGCTACACACACCCTACCTCCTTCAGGGTAGTGCAGTAGACAGGAGATATCATGAAAAGAAAAAGAAGGCTGACCCCTCGAAGAATGAGGGATCAGGAAAGACGACACAGGGGCAAATTAAGGCGGGAGAGTGATAGACCTCGGATACCCTAATACCATCGGGGTTGGATGAGAACAAGAGTTGATCAAGAGAGGTCCACAGGACAGAGAGAAACCCGGGACAAGCTAGTTGAAGCACTAGTTGTGAGCCCCTGGGAGGAGCAGCAATCCCCAGAAGTAGGTTGTTGGATCCCCGCCTGTGTCGAGTGGAGTGCATATGAGATTCAATTAGCCCAGAGCCTTCTTAATCAGCCGTCTTGTTCTGTAATATTTGTTTCGTCATTACCGTGATTGGATTCCTCCTCAGTAATCCCCCCCTCGCACTAAATATAAAATAATGGAACTCAATTCCGCCGCAAGCCTCAGATGTGAGTTCGTCTTAAATGAGTCATACGTTCTGTTGGGCTCCCCGGGGAGAGACAATTCGAGCAGCATTTTAGCTTTCATTTCACAGCCCAGAGTCGCACAACTAGTCCCTCTCATATCGATCTTCCTTGGTTAACAAAAGGTCCCTTTCGACCCAGTGTACCCAAGGATGCCTTAAACTTAGGTTTCGGTAGAAAAATTTAATTTTCTCTTTTCTGATGTTTTTTTTTTTTTGCACACGGAAATATCATAGAAAGTTAGTTTGGAGCAAAAATGTAAATCTGTTTCCGAAATAAGGGATTTTGAAGTTTGTCAACACTGGCAAACGCTACCAAATCTGTATTCATCTACCTTTGCAGACATTTCATTGACAACCGTTTCTTACAACTCTTAATTTTATGCAAATAGGGTACATTACCTGCAGCGATCTACTTGAAATTTTCACAGTATCTTTATGTGTATATGTGCATTAATCTGGCCTAGAATAATGCCTTTAGTATTTATAAACTTGATAGAAAAGACATTTCTTAAAAAACAAAGTTTTTTTTTTTACTTATCAAAGAAACATTTACATATAATAAATTTGAAGAAATCCATGATTCTAAATTCGATTGCAAGCCATGAAATCTTCTTCAAGTGTACAGTTTATAGTTTCGAATTCACAATTTTAATAGTTAGGTCATAAATGTGCCGTTTGCTTATTATTTTTCAAAAAATCATTAATTGTAATGTTGGTATCAGTAAATGAAGACCCCACGGAAAGAACGGGGTAAGTTCAGGATTTTTTTTTCTAAAAATGAGTTTATGGCGCATTCTGGTGGCCAGCCATCGCCACTACAGATCAGTTGAAATTAATTTCAAATAAAGCGGAATGTCATCGAGATACAGAGGTTTCTATTTTTAGTGGAAACGGAAAGAACGTCCCGTATCCTCTCACTTTTTTCATAATTTAACTTAGTTGTTATTTGTTTTATATGTACTTCCTTTATGAGAAATAAATTTGGCGAAAAACTATATTGGGGTGTTTCTTTTCAGTGTTGAAAGCTTAAATTCACTCTACTGAATATTTACAGATGTGACTTACCCGGTTTTCCATTGGAGTCTTCAAATGATAAAGCCTTTGCAGTGTAACTGATCAATATATTATATAGATCAATTGCAAAACCCACCTAGTTTTTATTTTAATTTCATTCCGTATGGTACGATTATTCGGCCATAATCTAAATCAATTGAATTGTATTGTTATGTACAGAGTTAGGGTTGAAGTAACTTAGGTGTTTGGTAAGTCAGATGTGGCAAGTTGTATGTCACATTCATTTATTGTGTAACCTAACATTTGTAGGTTACAGAGACTCCTTCTAGTTTCTTTTAGTTATTTTTATTTTATCAGTTTGCCAGCCGTGGCCACCTGTTGGTGGGGGAGCATGGAGAGTCTTATGTGTTGTGGCACAGAGATTCCTTGACGTGGCATGGTTGCCATGGGAATCAGCTGTTGATAGGATGTAGAGCAGGCAAGATGGATGCTGCCAGTCTGAATGGAACCCAGTTGGATTTAGGAGAATGAGAATGATGATGATGATAATTGTTGTTTTAAGGGGCATAACATCTAGGTTATCGGCCCCTAATGGTTTGGGTGATCGTGAAGATGATAATGAAATGTAAACTATAACTAAAACTAACTACTAACTTATATACTAGAAGAAGAAAAGGAAAACAAAAGGAAAATAAGGGAAATAAAGGACAGGAGGAAAAGATGATGATGATATGATGATAATTGTTGTTTTAAGGGGCCTAACATCTAGGTTATCGGCCCCTGATGGTTTGGGTGATCGTGAAGATGAAAATGAAAAGTGAACTTAAAACTAATACTAACTACTAACCTACATACTAGAAGAAGAAATGGAAAAAATAAAGGAGAGTAAGGCAAATAAAAGGACAGAAGGAAAAGAAATGCCCTCAACCCTCGGAGAAGGCGGATTGAGGGACTTGGAAGGAAGGAGAGCCATGAAAGGCATATAGGAAAGTGAAAGAGGAGAGGGTCCGCCCCAAAGGTAAGGGACAAAAGGGGAAAACGGACCCAGCTCAGGAATCCCTCGGGGTCGCCAACTCCCGAACTCACCAGCCGTGAGCCCCTGAGGGTGTAGCATTATCTAAGGTGCACCAGAAGTGGTGGGGCTACATACACCCTGCCTCCTTAAGGGCCTAGAGCACAAGGCAGGAGGTAAAAGGAAGAGAAAAAGAAGGCTGACCCCTCGCAGAAGGAGGGTATCAGAAAAGATGAGACAAGGGCCAATTAAGGCGGGAAAGGAAGAGACTCCCTAGGCCTCGGATACCCTAATACCGTCGGGGTCAGAAGAGAACAAGAGTTGACCAAGGGAGGTCGACAGGAAAGAAGACAGAAAGGAGCCCGGCACAAGTAAGTGGAAGCAATGCCGGACTCAGCTGGGGCCCCGTGGTCGCCAACCCACGCCCACAAGATGTGAGCCCCTGGGGGGAGGAGGAAAAGAAATACCCTCAATCCTCGCAGAATGAGGATTGAGGGAATTGGAAGGAAGGAGAGCCATAAAAGGCAGATAGGAAAGTGAAAGAGAAGAGGGTCCGCCCCACAGATAAAGGATAAAAGGGGGAAAACTGGACCCAGCTCGGGAATCCCTCGGGGTCGCCAACTCCCGAACTCACCAGCCGTGAGCCCCTGAGGGTGTAGCAATATCCAGGGTGCACTAGAAGTGGTGGGGCTACATACACCATGCCTCCTTGAGGGCCTTGAGCACAAGGCAAGAGATAACAGGAAAAGAAAAAGAAGGCTGACCCCTCGCAGAAGGAAGGTATCAGAAAAGATGAGACAAGGGCCAATTAAGGCGGGAAAGGAAGAGACTCCCTAGGCCTCGGATACCCTAATACCGTCGGGGTCGGAAGAGAACAGGAGTTGGCCAAGTGAGGTCGACAGGAAAGAAGACAGAGAGGAGCCCGGCACAAGTAAGTGGAAGCAATGCCGGACTCAGCTGGGGCCCCGTGGTTGCCAACACACGCCCCACTAGATGTGAGCTCCTGGGGGAAGAATGAAAATGAAGGGACTCTTGGTGATGATGTTGATTTTTGGTGTATGATGCCAGGCTCACATGTGGATCATAATTATTATTAATAAATGTGTATATTTAAAGAAGTTGGTGTCCTGTGTCTTTGTGTGGATGTCATTTAAGCAAGTATATTGCCCCACTACCTGAGGTGATAAGTATTATAAGAGTTTCAATGGTAGCCCAACAAGGGGTAAGTTTTATACTTAATTACAAATGTGGCATGTTGTATGTCATGATGATAATGATGATAATTGTTGTTTTAAGGTGCCTAACATCTAGGTTTACGGGCCCTAATGATCTGGGTGATAGCGAAAATGAGAAGGAAATGGAAACCAGAACGAAATTATCTGAGATGGAAAAAACGTACAAAAAGGAACTCAGATGGAAACAACTCACAATACGTCTTACAAAAGGGAATTTAGAACGAAAAGTTGCACAAAAAGAACAGATTGAAACAGACCCACAAAACGTAGGCTAGATTCAAAATACGTACAAAATGCAATGTAGCGTCGAAATACTTACAAAATGCAACTGAAATTCAAAATACTTACAAAATGCAAATGAGATCGAAAATACGTACAAAATGCAATTGACGTTCAAAATACTTACAAAATGCAATTGAAATTGAAAATACACGATGCAATTCAGATTGAAATATCCCAGTTCCAATCCAAATTATTCACAAAGTGCAATTGAAATTCAAAATACTTACAAAATGCAATTGAAATTGAAAATGCTTACAAAATGTACGGTAGATTCAAAGGACTCATGTGGATTGACAATACTTACAAAAAGCAATTTAGATTGAAAATACTTGACAAAATGTAATTTAGATTCAAAATACCCACAAAATGCAATTGAGAATCATAATATGTGCAAAATGCCCGCCAAACAAAATGCAATTTAGATTCAAAATTCGTGCGAAATGCGGTTTAGGTTGAAAATACTTACAAAATGCAATTGAAATTCAAAATACTCACAAAGGTCCCTCCGCCATATTTAAAGACTTACTAAAAAGCAATTTAGATTGTCAATCTTTACAAAATGCAATTGAGGTTGAAAACAATCGCGAGATGTAATTTAGATCGAAAAAACGTACAAAAAGCAACGTAGATTAAAAATGCCTTAAAAATCGCTGGAAGGGAATTGAGATACACGGTGAACCAAGTAACAATAACAGTGCGGGAATCTTAAAGAGAAAAGTAAATATAATGAAAAGAGGAGAGGAGAGGGGAAAGAGGAGAAGGTCCACCCCCAAGGCAAGAGACAAAAGGGGAAAACGGACCCAGCTCAGGAATCCCTCGGGGTCGCCAACTTCCGAACTCACCAGCCGTGAGCCCCTGAGGGTGTAGCATTATCGAGGGTGCACCAGAAGTGGTGGGGCTACATACACCCTGCCTCCTTAAGGGCCTTGAGCACAAGGCAGGAGGTAAAAAGAAAAGAAAAAGAAGGCTGACCCCTCACAGAAGGAGGGTATCAGGAAAGATGAGACAAGGGCCAATTAAGGCGAGAAAGTGAAAGACTCCCTAGGCCTCGGATAACGTAATACCGTCGGGGTCGGAAGAGAACAAGAGTTGGCCAAGTGAGGTCGACAGGAAAGAAGACAGAGAGGAGCCCGGCACAAGTAAGTGGAAGCAATGCCGGACTCAGCTGGGGTCCCGTGGTCGCCAACCCACGTTCCACTAGATGTGAGCCCCTGAGGGAAAGTTGTATGTCACATTCAATTATTGAGAAGAGGTCGCCTTCTTTCTTTTTCTCTCGCGGCGATATACCTGGACCATAACAACCAATACAGAGCATATCCGAAGTATAATACCTCAACCAAATGATATTCTTAGCATACTTAATATCTACGCATGCGAGATATAGGTTTTCTATGGGCTCTTGGGACATATACGAGCGCTCTGTAGGGTACGGATCGACCTTGCTTCTGTGTCTCCGTTGTTATGTACAGTTGTTAAGCTGCGAATAATCCGTTGGACGCTAGTCTATGGATTATGTAAGACTGATGATTGCTCTTGGTATTCTGAGGACGTATTTTGTTGAATTTGGATTCGATTTTCATCTTTGTGAAAATCTACATTGGATACACTATTATTATCGGTCTTCGTATAAAGCGCGGACAGGCACAAGGGATATCTAGTGGACTTCCATGGAACAGCTTTTGGAGCAACGGAAATAGCATGGAGAGCACAACTAGTGATCAGAGAGATGAGCCCATGAATCCAGAACAGCGCGGCCAGGGCTAGATGCCATCTAGTGGGCAACCGGACAACCTCTAATTGGGCAACAGAGACAGCCACACTGATCGTGAAATGGAGGAAAGAATCACAAGGAAAATAACGCAGGATATGCAAGATATGTTGGAGACACTATCAACCAAAATCAAGACGATGGTACGTGAGGAACTTAACACAAGAACTACAATACATGATTATGACCTTATCAACCAAAATATTGAGGATGATTTGCGAGGAAATACCTCGTTCATAACGAATACTGAAGAGAGACAAGCAACCACCTCAAATCCATGGAAACTATAACGCATCGAAGTCGCGTAGTCTCCGTAGAGACCCAAGTACACAAAAAACACTGAATAGAAAAATGATCCCCATATTTACTCCACAATATTGATATTACACAAGATAAAGCACACTCGCTCAATATATCTGCATACAATAAAGATCTTCCGCGATGTCTTAGACAGTATGAAACATAATCGCACAAGACCGGCACGAAGCAAGCAATAAGTTGTAACAGAACATCTTTAGACCCACCTGCACTTCGTACAGGACTATCATATCTACAGAGCAATAGTGAAATTGGTGTAATCACTGCCCATCACTATGATGAGACATGGCATCATAGACAAGAAGGAGCACAATTGCACCAAGGTAACATTATTCACCAATTAAGTTCTATCAGAGCATCAACATTCAGAGGTTTAGATGGCATGGGAAAGAATTACAAACAGGGTAATATTGGCACAAGAAAAGAAAGCGGCAAATTGAAAGTAGCGGAAAGATTGGCATGGTTTTACGTAGGTAGATTAGATAACTCAACTAAGGAACAAGATATGAGAGAGTATCTAAGTGACAATGACGTTCAAGAGCTTCGAGATATCTCTCAAATTCCCTCCTGAAGCCGAAACAAGGCATTCAAAATTGCCCTGCCATTAAGCTATCGAGAAGTAGTAGATAATTCGGAATTCTGGCCGGAAAGAGTAACTTTTCGTCCCTTTAACTTCCATTAAATCACAATTTCATCCACCCCAATATTGTATTACAACGCAGAGGATCTTTAAGAGCATGCTATGGAACGCAGAAGGAATAAAATCAGTATTATCTATGGAAACGAATATCATTTGTAGTCATTTTGAAATAATTATGCTCAGAGAAACTTTTTCTACTGAGGAAGTACGACTCGATGTGCATGTATTGGCCAGACAAGGCGAAAGAGAGAGTCCGGAGGAAGGTGTTAGCTGTTTCTTCTAACCAATTTTGCAACCCGTAAAATTCGTTCCTCGATCCGGAAACACAGTAGCAATAACGACAAGAGAGCTAACAATGATCTTAGCTTATTTCAATCTGCATATGGATTTAGAAACCATAATTGATAGTTAAGAGAACCCATTGAAGCCCCTGAGGACATTCGGAAACCGCTCATGGTTGCAGAAGACTAACTGCCGTACTGCTAAAAAGAATACAAAAAGGGTACATGGAAGGGAGGTAGATAGGAAAGAGAAATAGGACAGATTCCTCCCTAAAAGCACTGGATAAAGGGGGAAAAACCAGACCCAGTTCAGGAATCCCTCGGGATCGCCAACTCCTGAACTCATCAGCCGTGACTCCTTGAGGGTGTAGCACTGTTCAGGGTGCACCATAAGTGGTGGGCCTACACACACCCTGCCTCCTTTAGGGCTGTGAGCAGAAGGCAGGGGATACCATGAAAAGAATAAAAAGTTTGACCCCTCGAAGAATGAAGGTATCAGGAAAGATGGGACAAGGGTCAATTAAGGCGGAAAATGAAAGACTCCTTAGGCCTCGGAGACCCTAATACCGTCGGGGTCGGAAGAGAACAAGGTGCCCAAGAGAGGTCGACAGGAAAGAAGACGGAGAGGAGCCCGGCACAAGTAAGTGGAAGCAATGCCGGACTCAGCTGGGGTCCCGTGGGCGCCAACCCACGGCCTACTAGATGTGAGCCCCAGGGTGGTGAAATGTTAGAACAGGGCCTTTAACTTAGCGGTGCTTTATTGGCTCTGCGAGTGATATGACGCGAGTATAATGTTGGTAACAGTGTGTAGCATTACATGGTTTATTTTCTACCGGTACAGATGTCAAAGACAGCTTTCTGCCTTAAGGTAGGCGCTAAATTACGTATTGGTCCCGATATCGCAGTTGGAAATGAAAATATCAAAGTGCGTGGCAAATGCAGAACAATGCCCATAAAGGGTTCCGCCACTTGCAAAAACTGAGAGACTGACCGCGTTCAATATAATAACTTATTGTTTGTGTGGAAGAGAATGTTTGATGATGTTAATAATTGTTATTTTAAAGGGCATATCATCTAGATTACCGGCCACTAATGGTTTGGGTGATAGTGAAAATGAAAGATGATCAAATGGAACCTACAACTAAAACTATCTACTGACTTACAAACTAGAAGAGGAAATGGGAAACAAAAAGGAGATTAAGGTAAATAAAGGACAGGCGGTGAAGAGATGCCCTCAACTCTCGAAGAATGAGAATTGAGGGACTTGGAAGGCAGGAGATCCATGAAAGGCAGAGCGGAAAGGGAAAGAGGAGAGGGTCTGCCCCAAAGGCAATGAAAAAAGTGGGGGGAGGAATTTAATCAGCTAAGGAATCCCTCGTGGTCGCCAAATCCCGAACTCCCCAGCCGTGAGCCCTTGAGGGTGTAGCACTATCCAGGGTGCACCAGAAGTGGTGCATACACCCTGCCACCTTTAGAGCCTTCAGCAGAAGGCCGGAGAAATCAGGAAAAGAAAAACAAGAGGTCTGACTCATCGGAGAATGAAGGATCAGGAAATTAAGGCGGGAAAGGAAGAGACTCCCTTGGCCTCGGATACCCTAATACCGTCGGGTTCGGAAGAGTACAAGAGTTGACCAAGAGAGGTTGACAGGAAAGATGACGCAGGGGCGCCCAGCACAAGTAAGTGGAAGCAATAGACGCGACGGCTGTTGCGATGTTGCCGCCTGGACATGGCAAATAGCCTTCCCGAAAGTGATTGTCGTAACATGAAACTGTTTAAGAACCACTCGCCGTATGCAGATCCGCCCCAGACATTATGTCTTCGTTTTCTTATGCTGCACAGCATAGTGCAACCCCAAAGTCATAGCACCAATGATTCGCCTACTAGACATATTTAAAAAATGTCACTAAACCATTTTTCCCCCGTTAAACCAGGGACTTTTCACTATATGTTTTTCACGTCTTCCGGCACGTCCTAACCTAAAGTCTGTTCGTCGAGTCGAGATAGTGCGCGTAAATACTTGCACGTGGTCACTTGACTGCCTGGACAGGGAAACACGCTCAGTTCACGTTATCGGCTCTGCCGGACAGGGGTAGCCAAGAAGCTGTGAGATCATTGGTCATGCCGTAGCCCTAGAAGAGACAAGACTTGCTGCACTGTATACTGTTGCCTGTCACAAGCAGCTAAGAACTAATTAATTAATTAATTAAATATCTAAACGAACATTAAATAAACCGCGCTGTAGCATGTAACAGATAAGTCACATGTAGGCTATACACAGCACTGAAGGTGGCGAACGTTCAACAGGCACAGCTCTATACCCCTCAGGGGCTCACATCTAGTGGGACGTGGGTTGTCAACCACGGGGCCCCAGCTGTTGCTTCCACTTACTTGTGCCGGACTT
Organism: Meconema thalassinum; assembly: GCA_946902985.2. NCBI lineage: Eukaryota > Metazoa > Arthropoda > Insecta > Orthoptera > Tettigoniidae > Meconema > Meconema thalassinum. The sequence goes on along the minus strand of OX336392.1, from coordinate 426,119,194 downwards.
CTCTCCGTCTTCTTTCCTGTCGACCTCCCTTGGTCAACTCTTGTTCTCTTCCGACCCCGACGGTATTAGGGTATCTGGGGCCTAGGGAGTCTCTTCCTTTCCCGCCTTAATTGGCCCTTGTCTAATCTTTTCTGATACTCTCCTTCTGCGATCGGTCAGCCGCCTTTTCATGTTATCTCCTGCCTTCTGTTCAAGGCCCTCAAGGAGGCACCATTTCTGGTGCACCCTGGATATTGCTACACCCTCAAGGGCTCACGGCTGGTGAGTTCGGGAGTTGGCGACCCCGAAGGATTCCTTAGCTGGGACCGGTTTTCTCCCTTTTTCCCATTTCCTGTGGGGCGGACCCTTTCCTCTTTCACTTTCCTATCTGCCTTCCATGGCTCTCTTTCCTTCCAAGTCTCTCAATCCGCATTCTTCGAGGGTTGAGGGTATCTCTTTACCTCCTGTCCTTTATTTACCTTATTCTCCTTTTGTTTTCCACTTCTTCTTCTAGTATATAAGTTAGTAATTAGTTTTAGTTATAGTTTACATTTCATTATCATCTTCACGATCACCCAAATCATTAGGGGGCGATAACCTACACGATAGGCCCCTTAAAACAACAATTATCATCATCTATGCACCCCTTGCGGGCAGCCCTGCAATCACGTGTACGACTGTGTTTACTTCCACTATCTCGACTCGGCGAACAGACTTTAGGGAATAATATGTTCCCGGCTGCCAGTTAAACTCCATCCACCCTGTGTAAGATGTGCTTATAGCAACATACAGATGTCTCTACTGAACTAGAATCCTTGGGCGTAGTCGTTGCCATGGTAACAGGACTGCCAGAGTTTTTGCTCCCTCTGAAACTTACACATGTTAAAAGATCATTGGGTAGGTGTAATATCTTGTGCTGCAGATAGAGCGTGCGCGCTCGTTGTATGTATGTTCAATGATACGAGCCCTGTAGCACATAGCACATGAAAGGCAAAGCCCTTGTAGCAATTACTTTGTTACGTATGATGGCCTGTGTAATGCGTTGATCTTTTGTTGTGTTAGGACGGCCTGTCCGGCGCAGCAGGCAGCCAACTCACAGAGAGAACGCCTGAATAAATCCTTGTTTATTAACTTAGTTTGCCATTAATAGCAGCAAGCCTTTTGTGCTGAATAGCGGCAAAGGTATAATTAATTGCCTCCAGGTCAATTTGGTAGAAAGGCCTGGCTTCTCTGTTATCATAGTCCACTCAAAACACTAGTTTTATTAAAGTTTATTGCTCTGTGGGCGGCTCCAAGACGCAAGCATACGAGGTGCTGTCAAAAAGGTTCCAAGTCTGGACATGTGTATGTATTAAACAAATATAAGGAATACTTTTAATGACGATATTGCTATTTTAATTGGTCATAAATGGAGGATATCGGCCCCTAATAGTTTGGGTAATGGTGAAAATGAAATTTGTACAACTAAAACTAACTACAGTACTGACTTACGAACTAGAAGAGGAAATATGAAACGAAAGAAAGAAAAAGGCAAATAAAAGACAGGAGGAAATTGAATGTCCTCAACACTCGAAGAATTAGAATTAAGAGAATTGGAAGAAAGGAGAGCCATGAAAGGCAGATATGAAGGATGATAATAATAATAATAGTATTGGTTTTACGTCCCTTTTAAGAATTGTGGCTTCTAGAGACGCCAGGGTGCTGGAATTTTTCCCCAAAGAGGATCTTAAACGTGACAGTAAATCTACAGACACGGCTTCCTCGCATTTGCGCACCCTCAAATGGCAACTGGCTACGCCAGGATTCGATCCTGCAACCTTGGGAACGGCAGGCGAGATTGCTACCGCAGAGCCACGCATCCAGCCGGGATATGAAGAAGGAGAGAGTCCACCCCGAAGACAGAAAGGGGAAATACCGGAGCCAGCTCAGGAATCGCTCGGGGCCGCCAAATTCTAAACTTACCAGCAGTGAGCCCTTGAGGGTGTAGCACAATCCAGGGTGAGCCATGCGTGGTGGGGCTACACACACCCTGCCTCCTTGAGGGCCTTGTGCAGAAGGCAGGAGATATCATGAAAAGAAAAACAAGAGGTCTGACGGCATTTCTTTTCCCATTCTTTAATTCCCTATTCCTTTTTTGTGCGTTTCTTCTTCTGGCCCATAAGTTAAGTTAGTTAGAGGTTGAAGTTCTTCCCTCGGTGAATGAGGGATCAGGAAAGATGAGACAAGGGTCAATTAAGGCAGGAAAGTGAAAGACTTGCTAGGTCTCGGAAACCCTAATACTGTCGGGGTCAGAAAAGAACAAGAGTTGTCCTAGAGAGGTCGACCGAAAAGATGATAGAGAGGACCCCAGCACAAGCAAGTAGAAGCAAAGCTGGACTCAGCTGGGATCCCGTGGTCGCCAACCTACATCCCGCAAGTTGTGAGCCTCTGGGGAGAAAATATAAAAATAATGATGAAATGTAACACTGGAACTAAAACTAACTACAACCTCCAACTAACTTACGGGCTAGAAAAAGAAACGGACAAAAAAAAGGAAGGAACAAGAGAAATAAAAGTCAAGAGGAAAAAGAAATGCCGTCAATCCTCGAAGAATTAGGATTGCTGCAAATGGAAAGAAGTAGAGCCATGCAAGACAGATAGGAAAGGAGAAAGAGGATATGGTACGCTGCAAAGTCACTGGAAGAAGTAGCTTGCCACGGTGGGTGAGTGGATAGCGTGTCGGTCTACTAACCCCAAGATTGCAGGTTCGCCCCTGACCGTGGTAAGTGATTTTTGAAAGGCGGCAAAAATACGATACGCATGTCATACGATGTTGGCATGTCAAAGAACCCATTTGAATTCAGTAGGCCGAGTTCATAACGGCAAAATTAATCTCGGGAGTTTCCGCCAGCACAAAGTTCCTCATTTCTCTACTAGAAAGCGCTATTGTGTTCAAGGAGATTAGATATCTAACATCTAACCTCCTTGACATTCATAGTCAAGGAACTACGAAATTCGACATGCAAGCTACCCTCTGGGTGTCAAATAGCAAAGCTTGCACCAGGCACCCGAGGCCATACCATATTATTATATTGGAAAAAGTGGGAAAATCGGACTCGTCTCAGCAATTCCTCGGGGGTGCTATTTCCCAAACTCACCAGCCGTGACCCCTTGAGGGTGTAGCACTAACCAGGGTGCACCAGAAGTGGTTGGGCTACATACACCCTGCCTCCTTGAGGGCCTTGAGCAGAAGGAAGGAGATACAAGTAAAATAATAGAAGAGGTCTGAACTCTCGAAAGGCGATGGTATTAGGAATGATGAAACTAGGGCCAATTATGGCGGGAAAGTGAGAGAATCCCTAGGCTTTGGATACCCTAATACTGGCGAGGTCGGAAGAAAACTAGAGTTGGTCAATGGAAGTCAACAGGAGGGTGATGATGATAATTGTGGTTTTAAGCGGCCTAACATCTAGGTTACCGGCCCCTAATGGTTTGGGTGAAAGTGAAAACTAACTACACACTTACAACTAAAACTAACTACACACTTATCGGTACATAATAAAAGAAGAAATGGAAAACAAAAGAAGAAGGCAAATAAAGGGTAGGAGGAAAATAAATGCCCTCAACCCTTGAGGAATCAGGATTGAGGGACATGGAAGGAAGTAGTGCCATGAAAGGCGGATAAGGACCGGAAAGAGGAGAGGGTCCACCCCAGAGGCAGAGGACGGATGACAGCGAGTAGCGCGGTACACAAATGGGGGTTGTGTGGTTGTTGTGAGCCCCTGGGACGGAAGTCATTAATATTACTTTCCATGTGTTGTTTTGCTCTGCTTGTCTTCGCTCAGAATAAACCACTCGTGTTGAAGGAGTGTATTAGTGATGGCTGTTTTGCATCTTGTTGCAAACATTGTTCTGTTTTCATTAATGAAGGTGTATACGTACACGTTCATTACCTCGCATTGTCATAGGCTCAGTGCATGTCTTGTCGATTGTACCACCTATTGAGCAGTCAAAGTAACGTCTTCCTCAGCTAATGGACTATTGTCTCTCACCTCAGCAAGGCCAAGCATTAAAACAGAGGAGCTAATCTTTCGGTGATCCTACGTTTGAATTTCGGCACTGAAGAAGTCTCCCGGGTAGGATTTGTTGTTCTACGTCTCTCTTAACTACTATGTCTTTTAGAGACGCCGGGCTGCCGTAAATCTTCCCTAAAGGGGATCTTCAACGTGCCAATTACTGTACTGTTCCTTTGCATTTAAGCACCACAGATGCCAACCTTGGGCGAGAACGTTACCGCAGCGCCACACAACCACTCCAAGTGTTTGTCCAATGCAATTAATTAATTAATTAATTAATTTATTTATTTATTTAAAATAATAATATTTATTTTATGCAATTTTATGTACTTTGATGTAATTTTATAACAATTGTTGGATGTATTTAATTTAATTTTATTATATTTAATTTATTTTATCTAATTGTATATTTTTGGAACTACGGTACCTTTCTTTCTTTCTTTCTTTCTTTCTTTCTTTCTTTCTTTCTTTCTTTTTTCTTTCTTTCTTTCTTTATTTATTTATTTATTTATTCGTTTGTTTTTGTGCGTATGTTTGTTTGTTCGTTCGTTTGTTTCATTCCTTCTTTCTTTCTTTCTTTCTTTCTTTCTTTCTTTCTTTCTTTCTCTTTCATTGTTGATTTTTATTCTTTTATATTTATTTATTCGTTTGTTTGTTTCCTTATTTATTTATTTATTTATTTATTGATCTATTTATGTATTTATTTATTTATTTATTTATTTATTTATTTATTTGGCGTTGCTAAGGTTGTATGGTCTTTTCTGAAATGAACACTACACAATCTAAACTATCAGAGCGAAGTCTTTCGCCCGTCATTACCAATCATGGTATTTGTTGTTTTAAGTGGCCTAAGATCTAGGCTATCTGTCTTTAATTGTTTTGGTGACATTGAAAAAAATGGTAACTATAACTAAAACTAAAACTTATTATTAAAATAAATGGAAAACAAAAAATAGGATAATGGCAAACAAAAGACAGGGCGAAAATAAATTCCCTCAACCCTCTAAGAATGAGAATTTAGTGATTTCGAAACAAGGAGAGTCATGAAAGACAGATATGAAAGGGAAAGAGAAGAGAATCCGCCTAAAAGGCAGAGCAAAAAGGGGAGAAGCCAGACACCCAGTTCAAGGATCCCTCGGGTTCGCCAACTCCCGAACTCACCAGACATGAGCCCTTGAGGGTATAGCACTATCCAGGGTGCACCATAAGTGGTGGGGCTACACACACACCCTGCCTCCTTTTGGGGCTTGAGCAGAAGGCAGGAGATCCATGAAAGATAAGACAAGTTTTAATTAAAGCGGGAAAGTGAATGACACCCTAGACCTCGGATACCGCAATACCACCGGGGTCGGAAGAGACCAAGAGTTGACTAAGGAAGGTCGACAGGAAATATTACATACAGGAGACCGGCACACGAAAGTGGAAGCAATGCCGGCCTCAGCCCCTGTGGGGAGTTGAAAATTAACATGGGCAGTATAGCACATCTTGTGGAAGATCAGAGTGAAGTATGTTTTGTTTACGACAATTCCCCCTCCAATGATCAACCAGAGTGGACACAAGACAGTCTCCTGGCCTAAACAAGACGTATGTTCCACAGCGACCATCAATTCCCGTAAATCCGGATAATTAAACACTTTGTTTTAGTCCAACCAATCAGCTTGTGCGTCTTGTTAAGTCTAATTAGAGTTATTTACCCCCCAATCTCGTGTTGGAAATATTCCGGCTTGCACAATTCATGGAGAAGACTGGATGGAGTTAATTAGAAAGACCTTGTATCTAATGAGCACAACAATCACTCGTCAAATAAATTACGACGATACGTATACATTATTGAAGAACGCGCACTTGCTTTAGAAAGCGGTGCGCTTCGGTTTATGTTTTGGTGGATTGATATCGTTAAGAGCTGCATAGACTGAAGTCAATTAGAGGCTTAGGGACATCGTGGTTACCAGTCCCGTGTAGTTGTGTTGTGCATGGTAGTTTGTTCCCGTCCCGAAATGGTGATAATGATGAAGATGATAATTGTTGTTTTAAGGGGACTACAAACTATTTAAAATAGCAAATATTGGTAGAACCATCAAAAGACGACGACTTCAGTGGCTAGGGCAAGTTGTTAGTGCAGAAGCATCTATTACTAACAGAGTTTTTAACTCCCGGCTAATTGGCAAAAGCCCAATTTTTAAGAGCGTTCAAGTCCCTCAGTATGCCTTCCTTTGGAGTGCAAGTAAAGCCGGCGGTCCCATGTCATAGATTTATGGCATGTTAAAGAACCCGTGTGAAGCTAAATTATAGGTTAAAATGTGAACAACGCTCTTAGCTTCCAACGTTCGTCGCCAGGAGTCGACTGCGGTAGCGTCTAGTAACCGAGTTCTGAACTAAAAGTCATTGACGGTGGCGTTTGGCGGCAAAAGTAGGAACTACTTGAAATTCAACAACTGCAGTCCTTACTTGAATTAAAACAGATACACACACTAATGCAGTCATCACAATTCACACCGGTTATCGGACAGATTCTACACACACCCAAAGTACACGGGGCTACATGACCGCGTTGTCGCAGCCCCTAAACTGAGCAACCAACCAACCATAGGCCTCCAAGGACTAGGTGGAGAGATAGAATGATGGTGACATTGGAATATATAAAACGTACAGCATTCCTTGGTGATGCTACAGATTGAAGTAGGTGGAGCAGCATCTGCAATAAATATTTGAAATTGTGACCAGAAGCATGCCTCTCGTATGTGAATTGAACCACTGATTTTCTTTTCTTTATGGTTATGTCATGGAATATATTTTGTAATGGAATTTATATTCTCTGTTTTCTTGTCATGGATGAGGAAGGGAACTAACATCTAGGTGATCAGCCCCTAATGGCGTCGATGAATGAGAAAATAAATGGGAAAACTAGGATAACTAAAACTATTTACTGACTCAGAAAACAGTTGTATCTGCATTCCATCTATGCAACAGGCAATCAAATTACAAACCAGACGTAAGATTCAGGGGGCAACTGTTACTGTACTGCAGTATACCAAAATACATAGTAATAACACTAGATATGACTCTGACATTCAAGCATCATCTCATAAATACAGCTGAAAAAATAAAAACCAGAAATAATATTCTTCAGAAACTTGCTGGTACATCATGGGGACCTAATACTCAAGTTTTAAGATCCACTGCCTTAGCTTTATCATATTTTGTTGCTGAATATTGCTGTCCAACCTGGATCAATAGTGTTCACACTAAGAAGATAGATGTACAACTCAATCAAGCAATGCGAATAATCACGGGTTGTATTCGGCGCACGAACACACTTTGGCTGCATGGTCTCAGCACCATTTCACCTCCAGTCCTAAGAAGATCAGAAGCTCTCCTAAATGTATGGAAAAACATTCGGCAGAATCCCCAGCTACCCATTCACCAAGATCTTGCACGAGCAGAACACCAACGCTTGAAATCAAGGAAACCACCATGGCGTACAGCAGTCAACCTTGAAAGATGCTCCTTCCAAGTTAACAACTCATGGAATATCCAATGGGAGCAGTCTTCAGAGGTAAATAAAGATCTAGTTGACAACCCTTCTAACCGGATACAAGGATTTCATCTCCCCTGGCGCCAGTGGAGGATTATCAACCGGATTCGAACTGGACAAGGCAGATGTGGCTATCTACTGCACAAATGGGGATGGGCTTGCTCTGAAAATTGCGACTGCAGTGCATTATCACAGTCAATCCAACATATTGTTGCTGACTGTCCTCTTCGATCTTTCAAAGGAACAATAATGGCCATTCATCTTACATCAGATAAAGCAGTTGAATGGGTCAAAGAACTAGACCTAGAGTTGGAAGATCGTATGGACTTGTGACTATGCACATTTGTCCAGAAATTATATATATGTACATACACTCATCATACGATAAAGGATGATGATGATAATTGTTGTTTTAAGGGACCTAACATCTAGGTTATCGGCCCCTGATGGTTTGGGTGATCGTGAAGATGAAAATGAAATGCAAACATAAAACTAAACTAACTACTAACCTACATACTAGAAGAAGAAAGGGAAAACAAAAATAGAATAAGGCAAATACAGGACTGGAGGAAAAGAAATGCCCTCAATCCTCGAAGAATGCAGATTGAGGGACTTGGAAGGAAGGAGAGCCATGAAAGGCAGATAGGAAAGTAAAAGAGGAAAGGGTCCTCCCCAAAGGTAAGGGACAAAAGGGGAAAACGGACCCAGCTTAGGAATCCCTCGGGGTCGCCAACTCCCGAACTCACCAGCCGTGAGCCCCTGAGGGTGTAGCATTATCTAGGGTGCACCAAAAGTGGTGGGGATACATACACCCGGCCTCCTTGAGGGCCTTGAGCAGAAGGCAGGATATATCATGGAAATAATAAGAATGTGGTTTCACCCCTCGAAGAATGAGGGTATCAGAAAAGATGAGACAAGGGCCAATTAGGGTGGGAAAGTAAAATACACTCTAGGGCTCGGATACCCTAATACCGTTGGGGTCTGAAGCGAACAAGAGTTGAGCAAGGGAAGTCGACAGGAAGTAAGTGGAAGAAATTCCTAACTCAGCTGGGGTTCCGTGGTCGCTAACGCACGTTCTACTAGGTGTGAGCACTTGGGGAGTGGAGGCAGACAACTTGAAATTGTTTTATTGCATTCAGTGGGGTGTACACCATAGTCATCGACATGTACTTCTCCAACATATTAGGCAACCCAACAAACTGATCTGTATTTAAGTGAGTCAATTGATTTTCTTACCTTACAACACGTGTGCCCTCATTTGTTTGACGGAAGGGAATACGGGAGTATAAAACGTGATACAGAGACATTAAATTGTGGGCTTATATAATTAGGACGCAGCTTGTGTTCACACCGTCCATTCTTCAGCACGGCCCGAGTTTCTTGCTGTCCACGCTGAAGGCACTCTGTCTAATGAAACGCGCTGCCCGCCCTATCATATTCATTTAAAATCCTGTCCTGGTTCGATTCTGAGAGCCATCATAGAAAGTGACAGCATGTGTGCTCCACAAATAAATAAGTAAATAACATCGCGGGCTCATCCGTTTAGTTGGCACTCCCAATTACAGAACTCATATCGCTAATGGAGGCTGCTGTCCTTGCTGTTAAACTTGAAAGGCTCGTTAGGTAATCAGCTCTCTTCACAGAAATCGGAATGTGTTAATTTAAAGGAGCACAGGGGTAGTTATGATTCTCACAGGGGTAACATGGGGTTAGACATGGTTGTTTCCAGGTGCAAAACATCTAGATAACCAGTCCCTAATTGAAATGAAATTAAATATTACAACTTAAACTAACAACTGACTTACGTTCCACAAGAAGAAATGGACAAGCAAAGGAATAAAGAAAATAAAAGATGGAATAGAAATGCCCTCAACCTTTGTAAAATAACGATTGATGGACTCTGTAAGACGCAGAGCTGCAAAGGCAGATAGGAGATAGTGGTGATAATTGTTGTTTTAGGTTATCGGCCCCTTAATGGTTTGGGTGAACGTGAAAATGGTAGTGACAACAACAACAGCAACAAACAACAACCCCTGGCACTATACAGCCCATGACGGGCTAAGGCCGACCAAGCGACCGCTGCCCAGCCATTTGGCCTGCAGATATTGGGGTGACGCGTGATCAGCGCGTAGGGTCCCCTCGGCCGTTAATCTTGGTATTCGTGATCGGGGCACTGTCTCACTGTCAGACAGCTACTCAATTGTCCTCACGAGGCTGAGTGCACCCCGTTCCAACCTTCACGTCAGTTTTCAAATCCCTGAGGGAGCCGGGGATCGAACCCGGGGCCTCCGGGTGAGAGGCAGGCGCGCTATCCCAACCCCACGGGGCCGGCTTAAATGATAAGGAACGTATACAAAATATCCGTTACACTTAGGCTGTAAAATCTGATGATGATCTCTTGACGAACGAAACTGGTCATCGTAGTGTATTTATTAATCTCATGTTTTTTTTTTTTTTTCAGGATTAGGGTAGAACCAAACTATTTTGGGTACATTCGTGTTGACCGACTGAAAAGCACCAAACTTTTGTTTAATAAGGCAACACTGAAAAATGGCTTCAAACCTCACAATATTGGAGTCTGAAGGCTGCAAGTGTTAGGCAAACGCCTGGTTTCTATATGACCCACAAAACACACGAGATTGGTGGGTAGTTTCTCACCCGAGTGCTATTGAGGGAATAACCAACTACCGACTTAAAGCAATGGCACTATTTGAACTTACAGTGGTCGCAGTAGCAACATACATCTTCATCCGTTTACTGTGCTCTCTTTTGCGTTCTTCTGTCCTGCCTGTATTCTTCCGTATAGGTTTCATGTGTGCCTGTGTATAATAGTTCTAAATTAGTTCTATTTGTGAATGATTTATTCGTTGATATCAATATCATGTTGGCCATGTTGTAGTTTTTCAGAGAGACTCCTACTCCAGCCTATTTTCCTCCATTCTGTAGATATGACCATAACATTTCAGTCTCCCTATCTGGTGGAATCTGTGATTTTTTCAATTATAATGAAACGATTATTATTGTTATTATTAGTTTTGAGCTGAAGGAATTACGCGGAGGCTCACGCATGCGCTGTGTCACCCCCGCTCATTAATTAGCCGCGATGCTTGCCCAGGGTTTCCTGGAAGTTTACCACTTAATTAGAAGCTCGCCCTCTACTTGTCGCTGTGTTTCCTACACCAGCTGTGAGCCTGCGGGGGTGCTTGTATTATTATTATTAATAATAATAGTAATTGTTGTTGTTTTAAGGGCCCTAACATCTGGGTTATCGGCCCTTATTGGTTTGGGTGACAGTGAAAATGAAATGAAAACTATACCTAACAAAAAGTTCCGTGACGAACTAAAGAGCCTACTTTTCTTAAAATTAAGATGCATGCCAATGATTAATCTACTATATATGAACCTATCTAGAATAATGACGAAATTAAGTTTGTAATATCGAAATGTCTAATTAGTTCGAAATATACCTGGTATAATGTAGCCTAATAGAGCACTACAGTTGGCAGCCCTGGACAGTGAATATATTCTTAGTTCCATCTCTTAAGGTACAGAATACAAAATGTGGTTGAAGTCCAATGGACTTCACATGCAGTTACACATTGGATTTATCAGCACGCGTAAATGCATGTTGGCAACAATGTCATGCAAGTGATGGCCAGAAATAATCTGAAATTATATGATCTATTGTTGTGCCAATTTTGACTGAAATCCATTAGTTAGTATAGAAGTTAAATGCATTTTAAATTTGGACCTAACAGCAGGCTTGGAATCATGTTGGCAGCACTGAAGTATATTAGTTACTCCAAATTAAACTAAAATGCCAGGTACTATCCGTGTGCCAAGTTTAGAGCTATTGGCTTGCATACTTCTGATATATGGATATTAGGGTAACAAAAATAGAGACAGCATTTATTAACAGTTGGCTACCCTGGTTGCTCTTAAGAATACGCATAGTCATATCTGTTATGGTACACTTAGCACATACGAAATTTGGTTGAAATCCAGATGATAGTATAGAAGTTACATGTATATAAAGTTGGACCTCTCAGCAGGCTTAGAATCATGTTGGTAGCACTGACGTATATAAGTTACTCCAATGTAATATAGAATGTCAGATACTATACGTGTGCATAGTTTAAAGCTGTTGGCTTGCATACTTTCTGATATATTGGTATTTGGATGAAAAAATAGAGAGAACATTTATTAACAGTTGGCAGTCCTGGTGGCTCTTAAGAATACGCTCAGTCATAGCTGTTTATTTACACATACTACATACCAAATTTGGTTGATATCCAATTGATAGTATAGAAGTTATATGCATTTAAAAATTGGACCTATCAGAAGGTTTAAAATTATTTTGGCAACACTGTCATGTATGGCTTTCAGTAAATTAAACTGAAATAGTATTATCTACATGTGTGCCAATTTTGGAATAGCTCCCATGCATACCTTCCAAGATATCAAACATGGAGCTCAAATTTCTAGTGCGTTTTTTCAGCAGTTGGTAGCACTGACATTTTCAAATATGGATGTGAGATATTCCGTTATACATCTTTACTCATACTAAACTTGGTTCCGATAGAATAGGAAATGGAAAACAAAAAGAAGAATAAGGTAAATAAAAGACAGGAAGAAAGGAGATGAATGCTCTCAACCCTCGAACAATGAGAATCAAGAGACTTGGAAGATTGGTGAGCCATGAAAAGCAGTTAGGAGAGGGAAAAAGAGAGGGTCCGCCCTAAAGACTTTGGAAAAATGGGGGAAAGCGGACCCAGCTCAACAATCCCTCGGGATAACCAATCGTTTGAGGGCGTAGCACTATCCAGGGTGCGCCATGTCTAGAAGGGCTACACACACCCCGCCTCCTTTAGGGTCCTGAGCAGAAAGCAGGAGATACCATGAAAACGAAAACAAAGAATGTGGGATCAGGAAAGATGAGACAAGAGCAAACTAGGATGAGAAAGTGCAAACCTCCATAGGCCTGGAATACCTTAATACCGTCGGGGTCGGAAGGGAACAAGAGTTGACCAAGTGAGACCGATAGGAAAGATAAAGATGATGATGATGATGATGATGATGATGATGATGATGATGATGATGATGGTGATGGTGATGGTGATGGTGATGATGATGATGATTCTCGTCTTATGGGGCCTACCATCTACGGTAAGTCATCGGCCTCTTATAAAACGAAATGTTATGAAATGAGGATAAAAATAGCCCACTGCCAGGGATGAAGACGAAAATGGTTTGTATAAAACAAACAGTGAGCCCCAAAAATTATGCCTTATTTTGATAAAAGGAGTTAAAACAGGATTGATAAAAAACAATAAAATCATTAAACAGACTAAAACTAAACTAAAAGTCTTAAACTACATTAAAACTTAAAAAATCCTCTCGGCACGGAGGTAGATTTCACCGGGGAAACAAGGGGATAGGCTATAATAGGCAAAATATGCAGGTTTTCGTAGAAGGACCAGACCTCATTTATTGCAAGAAAGTATTTTACAGTGTCATTGGAGCTCAATTAACTTTTCTTTCGTCTTACTATGCATATTTTTAACATTTTATTGTCTTAGGGGGACGGTAACCTTCTAGTCATTCGGGGTCCATTTTTATACTTGTGGTCACACTGTCCTTAGCAAGGTTTGGAACTGATGTGTAACTATCTAACAGTCTGTTACTTCTTCACGTCAAATTTTATCTCCCGCAGAGATGTTGGTTGATTCCTCAGTTTAGGGCTGCGACAACGTGGTCATGTAACCCCGTGTACTTTGGGTGTGTGTAGAATCTGTCTGATAAATGGTGTTAATGTTGATGGCTGTATTAGTCTGTAATTCAGGTAAGGACTGCAGACGGTCAATTTCAAGTAAGTTTTAGTAGTTCCTAATGTTCGTACCAAATATACCGTCAACGACACCTAGCTGTAAACTTGGCTGCTAGATGCCACCGCGACTTGCAACGAACGTTGGACTTCCCCTCTGAAGGAAAGCATACTGAGGGATTTTCAGCGCTCTTTGAAAATCCGATGACTTCGGCCGGCTTTGAACCCGCGACCTTGGGCATGGAAGTTCAGCATGCTACCAGCTAGGCTACGTCACCGAAGCCGCTTCCCAATTAGTCAGATGGAAAACTGAATGTGATCTCGTTTTCATGGCAACCTCTGATAGCTCATCCCTCATCAATTTAGATGCGTTGTCATGGTAACCTCTGATAGCTCTTGGCATTTTCTTCTAATTCCGAAATCATTTTTCTCATCCCTTGGCGTAATGGTGGGATGTATCAAAAATTATTTCAGACAAAGGTTTTAGGTAATTATTAGGGGAATATCGTCCATTTTGTACGGTTTTGATATTGTGCCTATTAAGAGAGATATGATTAATGTTTCCCGAAAAACCCACTTTTTTCCACCCCATTGGTCAATGGTTGGTGCTACCAAAAAACTTTTTAAACATAAATTTTTGGCACTTATCCGACACATAATATGAACTTTGAAGGGATTCGATATTTCACATATTAAGTGAGTTATAGTGATATTTCACTTTTCCGAAAAAAAAGCCCCCCATTTTACCACCCTTTGACCGATTTTGCCCATTAACGAACTCGACCGAGATTTTATAGGGATACATATTTTGTAAAAAAATCAAAGTGATTGGTGCAAAATTACGGCAGTTATCGTGTCCACAGAAACGGATATTGATAGATAATTAGATACATATATACATAAATTATATATAAACTTTTGAACTGACGGTGGTTTTGGGGTCTGGGGGATATGAAACGCGAAGATATGTCGAAATTTTCAGGAAGTCGAAACATGGTACCCATTGCAATAGTTAGCTTTATAATGAAATCTACCTAAAAGTAACCACTCTTCCTCGTGAACCGGATGACGTGGTCTGCTGTCGGCCCGTCATCACGTACAACAAAGAAGAGGGTGTTAGGCAGTTTGAGAGTCCTTAGCAGATCGGCCCGGTGCACACATTCCAAGAGAAATCCCATGGCCGATCCAGAGTCGACAGAGAAGCACAGCTTCCTTCCGGAGAGTTTGTAAGGAAGATTTCCACACCTTCGTTGTCTCCTTGATGCCTCTCAGTGTGTTGGGCAGAGGCGTGCAACGCCACGCTTCCTCCCAATGCGACATAGGAAATATGAAAGAGAGGAGCCCAGCACAAGTAAGTAGAAGCAATACCGGACTCGGCTGGGATCCCGTGGTCGCCTACGCATGTTCCACTGGTGATGGGCCCCTGGGGAATAAATGTAACGAGTATAATATTTGAGAACACTATGTGAAACTTTTGATATTCACGACTGATGGAAGGAAAGTTGTGTGTTTTTGACTGTTGCTGCTCCAGACGGCTGTGTATGTATAGGGGTAGGGGGTGTTCCCCAGGGAGGGAGGGCAGGGGTGCGTGGTGGCTACGCCCTCTTATATTTAATTAGTTATGTGTGGACCCTCCCGCACAATAATTAAAACATACCAACGAATGGGGGAACATGTCATGTGTGATGACTCTTGGCTATCATGAACCATCCAAGAATTCTAACTCTTGAATGAGAATGTTTTAATTTCACTTATTGCTTTGTGAAATAATAATAATATTAATAATAATAATAATAATAATAATAATAATAATAATAATAATAATAAATTCATTTTTGCCATCCAGAATCATCTTATTAAATTTGTTTTACACCTGATAATAATCAATATGTTCTAAATCTTTATTGGATCTTCGTATGCATTATTTACGAAAACGCGACATTAATAACCATATAAACAAGCAATCGCTATTACGAAATGGACGCCATTACAATAATCATTAATTTTGAAAAGAGTTATTCGTATTAATAGAAGCAATAGTCTTAAGTTATAATTTATTAAGAAAGTTTTACTGTAGTAGAACCTTCTACTAACATACAAAATTTAATGCCAATTGCTCCGGTAGTTTTAACGGCAGCCTATGACGAAGAAACAAACAGAAAAAAATCAAACTGAGAGGGTCCACCCCAAAGTCAATGGAAGAAGCGGATAAAACAACTTCAAAAACTCGAAAAACTTGAAATCATGAAAAACTTGAAAACTAAGAAACTTGAAAAACTTGAAAACTTGTTTGAAAGACTTGAAAACATGAAAAACTTAGAAAACTTAAAAAACTTAAACAACTTGAAAGCTGCTTGAAAAACTTATAAAACATGAGAAACTTTTAAAACTTGAAAAATTTAGAAACTTCTTTGAATATCTTGAAAACATGAAGAACTTAAAAACTTGAAGTTTTCAAAATATGAACACTTGAAAAATTGAGGAACTTGTAAAATTTGCAAATTTATAAAAAATAAATATGAAAAATGCTAAGTTTTAGCTAAAAATTCAAAATGTTCAAACAGCTTAGCCTACTTTATTTATTGACATTTTATATTATATTAAAAGTTATAGCAATTCTGATTGCATCCCCTTTCAACAATGTATTTAAACGTATTTTTAAAGATATTTGTGGGTCAATACAATCAGTCGCTTTAGGGGCAGATGGCCTCGTAGTTCCTCCCCTTAAAACAACAATAACTAACTAACTAACAATCAGTCGCTGTGGACCACAGTTCGATGCCGCTGCAGGTTATGTCATCTCGGGTGCCGACTGTTGAAGGGGAGAGTGCATGTATTGTCCGGTTGGTTTCTGCATAATCTATGAAGCGCATGTTGAGTGGGGTTTGAAGAATATCTAATTTGACGGCAAATGGTAAGTAGATATAACGTAAACAAAAGTGACGTGCTCATGGCTAATTGGAAATTGGCAGCCTCGTGTTAAGTGAGCTACAAGGGAAGCCCATACTATTGTACATGACAATGCTTTTGGTTTTGTGGTCTGGTCCCACATTTAATTCCAAGCGAGTATGTGTGTGTGTGTGTGAAAGGCGGGCGAATTATTTCCACCTGCTACAACGCACAGCCAATGACAGGTTATGTGATCTTCATGGAATATCATAAATACTCGAATAACGTTACCAGGACTAAGAGAAAAGAATGTTGCTTTCTATTACGAAATGGACGTCCTTACAATATTCATTAATTTTGAAAAGCGTTATTCGTATTAAAAACAAACAAAAACAATAGTCAAAAGTTATAATTCAATTAAGAAAGTTTTATTGTAGTAGAACCTTCTACTGACTTACACAATTTCATGTCAATTGCTCCGGTAGTTTTAACGGCAGCCTATGACGAAGAAACCAACAGACAAAAGTCAAACTGAGAGGGTCCACCACAAAGGCAATGGAAGAAGCGGAACAAAAAATAAAATACTTGAAAACATGAAAAACTTGAAAACTAGAAAAACTGGAAAAAAACAACAAAAAAAAAACAACTTTAAAACCTTGATAAACTTCCCCTGCATTTCGCTTTTACTTGTGGTGGCGGTGATGGTGGTGATTGGTGGTTTATAGTAGAAATAACCAGGACATCTGCTCCTAATGATAAGGGTGGTATTAGTTAGTTATTGTTTAATGTTTTAAGGGGCGTAACAGCGCCTCAACACAAATTAAGATTTTAGGATAACAGAAAAGGAAAATAAATAATAAACTTTACATCAAGTTAGTGAACTACATACGACAATGGATGTGGTCTAACTGTTGGTGTTCATGACTTGTCAGTCAAACCTAGTGATGTGGGTGGAGCGAGTGGGTGGATCTTGCATGACCTATCCTTAGCCTACACAAAATGACGGAGTCCCTTCATGACCAGAAAGAGCTCCGCCACACGCGACTATGGATGTGGTCTAACGCTTGGTGTCCATGTATTTTTTTAAACGAAACCATACGAGTATCGTCTGTCTTCGTCTTCTGTTGACGAGAATCGCGTTTCTTTCAAGTAATTTCACTTGTTTTTGTTGATCGTTGAATTATCACAATGTCTTCTTCTTGTTGGCGACACTTTCCAGGTTCGTCGCTGAATCTTACTACTCTCTACTTTCTAATTTTATTATTCCACTTTTGAATATTTAGTGTATCAACCAACCGTCTCTTATATGTTGGTGGCATAGAGACACACACTAAACTGACAAGTCATGGACACCAAGCGTTAGACCACATCCTTCGTCGTATGTAGTCCACAAAATCTAACACTACGAGCGCTAGAATTGACCCATACAAGGTCAAACAAAAATCGAAATATCTACTTCCGTTTTAAGAAATGCCTAAATTCTCTTCCCACAAATTGAAGATAAAAATTCAAAGAATACATTAAAACAATCTAAATTTAATTTCATTTAAATCTGTACAACAAATTTCATTTTAAAAACAAGCGTTTTTAGTATCTTTTTATTTAATATCATTTAAGCCAGAATTAATTTTCGAAATTGTATTTTGAAATATGATAAGAGCTATTAAAAATACGAAATTTGACACTTTTCCAGGTCTTCTAACTTTTCAACGTTTTTCACAATTATGTTTCTTGATAAACTGGACCCCTATAGTCTGGCCGGTTTAGTGTCATTTAAATAATGTTCCCATAATTAAATTGTTTTCAAAATCTCACGCTCTCAAGATGCTACAGTGATACCAGAGAAGTTATATAATAATCATGTTTACTCTTAGGGCAATCCTTTTCATCCTATCGTTTCTCTTGCTAACGTGCGAGATTGTGCCAAAGGGTGGATTGTGAAGACCTCATCTTATCACTTACCTCTGCTGATGCAAATGTGGCTGCTAGGTAGAACGTGCCCATCAGAATAATGATTGCAAAAGCCCTTTGCTGGAGGCAAGGGGGTGGGGGGTAGGGAAAGGGGGCGATCCAACCCTGCTTAATTGCTTGTTATATTATAGACCAAATTATTGACATTACAGGGCATTACTTGAACAAACAGGACTGCGTAGCCGCTGTAATTGCTTCGTTTATACACTAATGATGTTTGTGATTGGAATAGCAGTGTATGTCTGTATTTGCATCCCTTTAATCATTGTGTTTATTGCAAGCCTGTCTTTAAACGTTGGCTAACGTAATGAGAGACCTCGTCTCAGGCCAATCAGCTAATCCTTTACTTGACAATAATGTACGCGCGGGTTCACCCTCGAGTACCTTACAACATATTCATCACAGCACAATTACCGGATTGGGGGGAAATTCTAATTTGGGCTATTTAAATGCAGATTTTCCCAGTACATTCAGAAAGTTGCCACCATATCGATTTCGACATTAATATTACTCATCCATTTGTTCCGGCCGGACTACACAGGAAGAATAAGGAACTAGAATGCAACTAGTCGGAAAATTCCACTCAGAAAATACCAAATCCCTGAACAAACTTTTATTATTGACAGTGGGGTTATTTATTTATCTATTTCTGTATCTATTTATTTATTTATTTATTTATTTAACTATTCATTTATTTAACTATTTATCTATTCATTTCTCTATTTAAGTATCTATTTATTTATTTATCTATTTATTTGTCTATTAATAAATCTATTTATGAATTTATCTATTAATATATCTATTTATGTATCTATTTATTTATGTATCTCTTTATTTATCTATTTAAGTATCTATTTTTGTATATTTATTTATATTTTTTATATATTTATTTATTTATATATTTTTAATTTCTCTATTTATTTATATATTTATCTTCTTTATATATATAATTCTTCGACACGTGTGTATGTGACTGAACTCCTCCTAAAAGACTGAACCGATTTTGCTGGAATTTGGTATGTATATTAGTGTGGGTCCATGTATGGTTTAGATTCACAATCCGACCCTGTAGGTGGAATGAACACAATTTTAGAACCACAATTTACACACAATTTTAGAACCACAATATACAGTCAAAAACAGTCGTCATGGAAACCACCAGCCTTGGCCTTCGTGAAAGCTGATGTCTTTGGACGTTTTGTCTCTGCACGTTAGAGCCACCTGGTCGCAATCTGTGCAACTACCGCCATTACATACACTCCGCCCGTGGCGGAAAGTTGTGTTTTATATCAAAGGTGGCAGTGATGTCGAATTCTACTGTTTGTCTCTGCACGTTAGAGCGTTTCAAAGTCCCGTATGAGGGGCAGATTACCTCGTAGTTCCGCCCCTTAAAACAACAATAACTAACTAAAGTCCCGTATGCGTTCATATACCATTCATCCGATTGCCATGAAACTTGGGTGATATGTTGAGTGAGCTCCAGGGAAGGTGTTTGGCTTAGTAAATCCATTTTACAATAGATAGCGCACGAATAGATTCAACAAATGAGCGACGACGCGCGAAGCGTTTCAAAAAGGTCCCGTATGCGTTCAAATACCATTCGTCCGATAGCGATGAAACTTGGGTGAGATGTTGTGTACACTTCAGGGAAGGCTTCTGGCTTAGTAAATCAATTTCACATTAGGTAGCGCAAGACTAGATTCAACAAATGAGTGACGACGCGCGAAGCGTTTCAACAAAATCCCATATAAGTTTATATTCCATTCATAGATTGAGATGAAACTTTGATGAGTTGTTGTGTACACTTAAGTGAAGGCTTCTAACTTAGTAATCCATTTCACAGGAGGTTGCGCACGAGTAGATTCAACAAATGAGCGGCGACGTGCGAAGCGTTTCAACAAAGTACCGTATGCGTTCAAATACCATTCGTCCGATAGCGATGAAACTTGTGTGAGATGTTGTGTACACTCACGTGAGGGTTTCTAACTTAGTAAATCCATTTTACAATAGGTAGCTTACGAGTAGATTCAACAAATGAGCAACGCCACGCGAACTTTTAATCAAAGTCCCGTATGCGTTCATATACCATTCATCCGATTGCAATGAAACTTGGGTGAGATGTTGTGTACACTTACGTGAGGGTATCTAACTTAGTAAATCCATTTCACAGGAGATTTCGCACGAGTAGATTCAACAAATAAGCGACGACGCGCGAAGCGTTTCAAAAAGGTCCCGTATGCGTTCAAATACCATTCGTCCGATAGCGATGAAACTTGGGTGAGATGTTGTGTACACTTCAGGGAAGGCTTCTGGCTTAGTAAATCAATTTCACATTAGGCAGCGCAAGACTAGATTCAACTAATGAGTGACGACGCGCGAAGCGTGTCAACAAAATCCCATATAAGTTTATATTCCATTCATAGATTGAGATGAAACTTTGATGAGTTGTTGTGTACACTTAAGTGAAGGCTTCTAACTTAGTAATCCATTTCACAGGAGGTTGCGCACGAGTAGATTCAACAAATGAGCGGCGACGTGCGAAGCGTTTCAACAAAGTCCCGTATGCGTTCAAATACCATTCGTCCGATAGCGATGAAACTTGGGTGAGATGTTGTGTACACTCACGTGAGGGTTTCTAATTTAGTAAATCCATTTTACAATAGGTAGCTTACGAGTAGATTCAACAAATGAGCAACGACGCGCGAACTTTTAATCATGATGATGATGATGATAATTGTTGTTTTAAGGGGCCTAACATCTAGGCTATCGGCCCCTGATGGTTTGGGTGATCGTGAAGATGAAAATGAAAAGAGAACTTAAAAACTAAAACTAACTACTAACCTACATACTAGAAGAAGAAATGGAAAACTAAAGGAGAATAAGGCAAATAAAGGACAGGAGGAAAAGAAATGCCCTCAATCCTCGAAGAAGGCGGATTGAGGGACTTGGAAGGAAGGAGAGCCATGAAAGGCAGATAGGAAAGTGAAAGAGGAGAGGGTCCGCCCCAAAGGTAAGGGACAAAATGGGAAAACGGACCCAGCTCAGGAATCCCTCGGGGTCGCCAACTCCCGAACTCACCAGCCGTGAGCCCCTGAGGGTGTAGCATTATCTAGGGTGCACCAGAAGTGGTGGGGCTACATACACCCTGCCTCCTTAAGGGCCTTGAGCACAAGGCAGGAGGTAAAAGGAAAAGAAAAAGAAGGCTGACCCCTCACAGAAGGAGGGTATCAGGAAAGATGAGACAAGGGCCAATTAAGGCGGGAAAGTGAAAGACTCCTTAGGCCTCGGATACCCTAATACCGTCGGGGTCGGAAGAGAACAAGAGTTGACCAAGTGAGGTCGACAGGAAAGAAGACGGAGAGGAGCCCGGCACAAGTAAGTGGAAGCAATGCCGGACTCAGCTGGGGCCCCGTGGTCGCCAACCCACGCCCACAAGATGTGAGTCCCTGGGGGGAACTTTTAATCTAAGTCCCGTATGCGTTCATATACCATTCATCCGATTGCAATGAAACTTGGGTGAGATGTTGTGTGCACTTACGTGAGGGTATCTAACTTAGTAAATCCATTTCACAGGAGGTTTTGCACGAGTAGATTCAACAAATAAGCGACGACGCGCGAAACGTTTCAATAAGGTCCCGTATGCGTTCAAATACAATTCGTCTGATTACGATGAAACTTGGGTGAGATGTTGTGTACACACTACGGAAGGTTTCTGGCTTAATAAATCAATTTTACAATAGGTAGCCCATGAGTAGATTCAACAAATGTGTGACGGCACGCGAATCATTTCAACAAAGTACCGTATGCGTCCATATACCATTTATCCGATTGTGATGAAACTTTGGTGAATTGTTGTGTACACTCCAGGAAATGTTTCTGTCTTAGTCAATCCAGTTTTTAATAAGTAGCGCACGATTAGATTCAACAAATGAGCGACGGCGCGCGAATCGTTTCCACAATGTCCCGTATGCGGTCATATATCATTCATCCGATTGCGATGAAACCTTGGTGAATCATTGAGTACACGCCTGAGAAGGTTTCAGGCTTAGTAAATCTATTTTACAATAGGTAGCTCATGAGTAGATTCAACAAATGAGTGACGGCACGAGAATCATTTAAAGAAAATCACTTATGCGTTCATATGTCATTCATCCGATTCCGATGAAACTTTGATGAGTTGTTGTGTACACGCCAGGGAAGGTGTTCAACTTGGTAAATCCATTTTACAATATTGGTAGCGCACGAGTAGATGTAACAAATGAGTGACGACGCGCGAAGCGTTCCAACAAAATCCTGTAAGCGTTCATATACTATTCATCGATTGCGATGAAACATTGATGAGTTGTTGTGTTCACTTACGTGAAGCTTTCTAACTTAGTAAATCCATTTCGCAGTTGGAAGAGCGCGAGTAGATTCAACAAATGAGTGACAGCGCACGAATCATTTAAACCAAATCGAGTATGCGTTAAATGCCATTTATCCGTTTGCGATGACACTTTGGAGAGTTATTGTGCACGCTCCAACGAATGTTTCTAAATTAGTTAATTCAATTCACGATAGTTTAGAGGCAGTTAAAAGAAATTGAAAAAAATATTGTGTATCCAAAAGCACTTCAAGAAAAAAGTTACAACACTTTCTTTGATTGGCAGGACAACGTCTGCCGGGTCAGCTTGTTGATCTATATATTTATCTATTCATTTATCTATTTATGTATTTATTTATTTGTTGTGCTGGTGATTATAACAAGATTTTTCATATAAACTAAGAACAGCGAGCGGCGGATTTGTTGTCCGCTGCTGCAGTGGCCTTGACCGAGCGTGTGGCTTGTAGTATGTTTTAAGCGGCCTAACATCGAGGTTATTGGTCTCTCATGGTTTGGGTGATAGTGAAAAATTATAAAATAAACACTTGGCCTTGCAATAAGCGTACAGGTGTTCAGTCGCCAGTCTGAACCTCAGATGCTAACATGGTGAGACAGTTACCATTACAACATCGTATCTTTGTATGTAAAACTTATTTTTAGTACGAGTCGGCTCGGCGGGTACGTGATGCATTTCTTCAGCAATTTCCTGATGAAGTACCACCTTCACAGGCACAGATCCACGTAATTGAAAATAAGTTTGACACTACTGGCTCAATGCTCAATAAAAGACATAAAATAAAAGTTTAGAAACATTACAGTGGCAGAACTTACTCGCGACAGCCAGAATGTGATTACCAGGTACAATGCTTGTATAACCCAGGAATGACGACACTTCCAGCATCCTTTATAAGGTAATATTTCATACAGGATTGCACACACGCTTAAAGCAGGGGGCCGTGGTGCGCCACAAGCTCGGCTAAGGCCACCGCAGCAGCGGATAACAAAACCGCCGCTTGGCGTTCTTACTTTATATGAAATACCCTGTATTTTGATTACTAAGATGATGATTGATGTTTTAACGGGCCTAACATCGAGGTTATCGGTCTCTCATGGTTTGGGTGATAGTGAAAAATGATGAAATAAACACTAGAACTAAAATCCAACTACAACTAACCTACTGGATAGAAGAAAAAAGGGCTAAATGGAAGGAATAGGGGAAATAAAAGACATGCCACCTTGACTTCATTGATCTAATAAATACTTAATGTATGCATTACATACTACGGGAGAATTTTCAATACGACGGTTGCATTAAAGCGAAAAATACATAACCTAACACTGTTTGGCAAATTTAAAGAGGAACATCTGATACCTTCATTCCATTTCAAGAATCCCGTTTCTTCATTATCTTCTAAACGTTTTGGATAATTATTAGAATTGTCACATATCCATATGGGGCATTTCAACTCAAATTCTTATACGAATTTCCGAATTTCTCCATCCCATACAACGAGGTTAATTCATGTCATCGTAATACTTGTTGGCACCTATTCAAAATTGTTAATAAACTCCGTATTGAAGAGGATTCAACTTATTTAACTCGAGCGCCGAACTGAATTATTTTAGTGATTTTCTAAATTATTTTGTGTATATTTTGATAATTTTTTTGAGCTCAACATTTTTACACTCGCCGTTAATAGTTCTTATTTTATAATTATTTTTTAAAATGATTGTAAAAATACCAAGCTTATGTTTATTTAATTACTACATTTGTAAGGATATCCATTTTATTACTATTTTTATTAGAATTATTATCATTAATTTTTCATTTTAATTTAGATTTAAGTAACATACGCTATTTTAGTTTTCAATTCTAATTTTATTTTATTTTTAGGCTGAAGATGGCCTCATTGAAGGTCGAAACATGTACCAATATATAAAATATATATTTGTTTATGTATTGATCTGGCGTATAATTTTAAACGTTTAAGGGGAAGGAAATGGACTCAACCCTCGAAGAATGAGAATTGAGGGACTTGGAAATAAGTAGAGTCATGAAAGGCAGAGAGGAAAGGGACAGAGCAGAGGGTCCTCCCCAAAGACAATGGAAGAAGGGAAAAACAGACCCAGCTCAGGAATCCCTCGGGCTCGCCAACTCGCCAGCCGTGAGCCCCTGAGGGTGTAGCACTATCCACGATGCACCAGAAGTGGTGGGGCTACACACACCCTGCCTCCTGTAGGGCCTAGAGCAGAAGGCAGGATATATCATGAAAATAAGGGGTCTGACTGCTAGAAGAATGAGGGTATTAGGAAAGATGAGACAAGGCCCAATTAAAGCGGCAAGACAACTAATTCCTTCGCGGTCGGAAGAGAACAAGAGTAGACTGAGGGAGGTCGACAGGAAAGATGAAGGAAAGGAGCCAGGCACAAGTATGTGGAGCAGTGTCTATCTGAGCTTGGATCCCGTGGGCGCCAACCCACGTCCCACTAGTTGTGATCCTCTAATGGGGTTTGTCTCAAAATCTCTCACATACTGCTCACTTCGCCGCGCGCTAACCAGACAGACTGCCCGCAACTCAGGCGAGAACTGAGTGTTGCATGGAGTAGGCGCTACTAAGTAGCCTGAGTTAAAGAGACAGATTGTAACTGGTCTATGAATATAGTATTTATTAAGTTCAGCTTACAAGTGGAATACAAAACCCAGAGAACACGTTCCTGAGACAACGGGCTTTGATTACAGCTCATTTATTCATAATCATGTTCTATGACTTGGATGTTCCACTTCTAAGTCGACGTTTATGTACACACTATTCAAAACTAGCATTACCCGTCGCGGCTTCGACCGCGAATATTCTAGTTGTAAAGAGTACACTTAGCAAAATCTCAATCATTTAT
This sequence comes from Meconema thalassinum, assembly GCA_946902985.2. Lineage (NCBI taxonomy): Eukaryota > Metazoa > Arthropoda > Insecta > Orthoptera > Tettigoniidae > Meconema > Meconema thalassinum. The sequence goes on along the minus strand of OX336392.1, from coordinate 426,093,683 downwards.
TTATCCTTGCTATGAATAATCAGACTTTATCAATTCATCTACTGGTGCAGTGGTTAGGGGTTTGTCATTCCTTCATAGGCATATCAGAGCGAATTTAGTTTTCTGGGAATATCACAGACACTTAAGGGCCTTTAAATGTGGTTTTTGGAGACCCTTTATAGTCGGGTGAAAACGACCTTTCGTACCACACTCACACGTGAAAATTGCTTGAAAAAATCTAGAGTGCCGCTTGCCCCCTTAAGCGTATTATACTGTATGTATTGATGAATTTTACAGCTTAATTTGGTTCAGTGATAACCTTATAACCGTCTGGAAACTTTCATAGTAATGTAATAATTGGAATTGCATTGCGTCTTACAGAAATAGATGGACCTGTGAGATTCTGTTACCATGGTTACCGTGTTGCATTCTTTCATTATTTCATTGTAAATATACTGTACATGTTTTAAGGTATTTATTTAATTGTGAGGCATTTAAAGAGTAAGTGAGTGCGTTTCGCTTACGCATTGGGTTATGCTGTACCTGTAGGTACCCCATATGTGTAGGTTGGTGTTAATGGGACCTTACTTTCAGTACAAAACTGGAATGTGACCTTAGCAGAATAATATAGGGAGGGATTAGTTTTCTTTTGCCATTTCACATTGAGTGATGCTGTCTTTTACGCGTTTCAGACTACTTTGTATTGATGATGATGATAATTCTTGTCTTAAGGGACCTAACATCTAGTTTATCGGCTACTAATGACATGAAATGGTATGAAATAAACAGATGATAATAAAAACAGCCCACTGCCGGGAATGAAAACGAAAATGGTGTGTATAAAACAGAGAGTGAGCCCCAACAACTATGTCCTTTTTGGATAAAAGCAGTTAAAACGGGAATGATAATACACAATAAAACAAATAAGGCACAAACCATACAGATGGACACAATAAAAAACATAAAACAATCTAAAACGAAACTAAAAGTCTAAAATTACATTATAACATCAAAAAGTGACCGCTATCCCTCATGAACTGGATGACCAGGTTTGCTGACGAACCGTCATCACGTAGAACAAGGGAGAGGGTGTTAGGCAGTTTAAGAGTCCATCGCTGATCGGCCAGGTCCAGTGTGTGCCACGGTAAGGTGGGCACCGCAAGTACACACGGGGCTGGGGTCTTCTCTATCAAGTGGAGGTGCGTAGCATTTCCATGGGCGATCCGCAGTCGACAGAGTACCACAGCTTCTTTCCAGCTAGAATGAAAAAATGAAAATCCACAGCCTGCTTCCAGTCTCCGACCGGGTCAGGAATGGAATGAATGAAGCCCCCATCTAGCGGCGAGGATATGAAGTGTGCCGGCTGCCGAAGCCTGTCGCACTCCTCTGGGGCAATGATTAAATGAATGACAGATGAAATGAAATGATAGTGGAGAGTGTTGCTGGAATGAAATTGTGACGGGGAAAACCGGAGTACCCGGAGAAAAACCTGTCTGCCTCCGTTTTGTCCAGCACAGATCTCACATGGAGTGACCGGAATTTGAACCACGGACTCAGCGGTGAGAGGCCGGCGTGCTGCCGCCTGAGCCACGGAGGTTTCTTCTTTCCAGCTAGAATAAAATTATTAATTGTCAACGGAGTTCATTGGTTTAAACACATTATAGAGGATCTGTGAATAACGGTGATAATTAAAATTCCAATAACACTAGGGTCATACGGTCAAAGGTTTGTACGCCGTGAACTGTCTATCATTGAACCAAAGTGGACTGGTTGATCGATTGGGATAGAAGAATACTCAGGAAAGAGGCACAATTCTGAACTTGACGAGCTTATGGAAAGGCTCTCGGACTCTGCTAAGAAGAGAAGGATAGCCTTTTATGGGCATGTGTCACGATTGACTCCAAACAGACTAACATCTGTGCACCTTCTGAAAAAAAAACCAAGAAAGTTCGTCCCACCTGGCTTACAGAAACCGAGAACGATGTTCAAGAAATGGGAATACTGGATCTTCTAGACAGATAAACCCTCATGGTAGCCCGTGGATTTCAGGAAGAAATCTCGGAGGAAAGGTACCCCAGGACAGTGGACCGAAAGGAGTTGCATCGGGAAAAGATGTGACAATATTGGGCAAAGATCAAGCCCCAACAATTAAACAAGGGTGGTCCAAAGTAGTCCTATTCGAAAAAAAAAAAGAAGAAGACGATAATGATAATGATGATGATGATGATGATTGTTGTTGTTTTAACAGGCCTAACATCGAGGTTATCGGCCCCCTAATGGTTTGAGTGAAAGTGAAAATGAAAGATGATCAAATGAAATGTACAATAAAACTAACTACTAACTTACAAACTAGAAGAGGAAATTGGAAACAGAAAGAAGAATGTAAATAAAAGACAGGAGGAAAGGAAATGCTCTCAATCTTCGAAGAATGAGAATTGAGGGACCTGGTAGGAGGAAAGCCAAGAGAGGCAGAACAAATAGGAAAGAGGAGAGGGTCCGCTCCAAAGGCAATGGAAAAAGGAGGGGGGAGTAACCCAGCTCAGGAATCCCTCGGGGTCGCCAACTCCCGAACTCACCAGCCGTGAGCCCTCGAGGGTGTAGCACTATCCAGGGTGCACCAGAAGTGATGGGGCTACACACACCCTGCCTCCTTTAGGGACTTGAGCAGAAGGCAGGAGATATCTGGAAAAGAAATCAAGAGGTCTGGCCCCTCGAAGAACGAGGGGGCAGGAAAGATGAGACAAGGGCCAATTAAGGTGGGAAAGTGAGAGACTCCCTAGGCCTCGGATACCCTAATACAGACGGGTCGGATGGGAACAAGAGTTGACCAAGAGAGGTCGACAGGAAAGAAGACGGAGAGGAACCCGGCACATGCCGGACTCAGCTAGGGTCCCGTGATCGTCAAACCACGTCCCACTAGATGTGAGCCCCTGGAGGGAGAAGAAGAAGATAACCTTGATTTTATGTTACTTAGCGGAGGAAGTTATACTGTTTTAACCAGAGCAAACAGCTTGCCACGGTGGGTGAGAGGATGGTCTACTAACCCCAAGATTGCAGGTTCGCTCCTGGCCGTGGTAAGTGATTTTTGAAAGGCGGTAAAAATACGATACGCATGCATGGCATGTCAAAGAACCCATTTGAATTCAGTAGGCCGAGTTCATAATGGCAAAATTAATCTCGGGAGTTTCCGCCACCACAAAGTTCCTTATTTCTCTACTGTTGTTGTTTGAGTCTTCAGTCTTTTGACTGGTTTGATGCAGCCCTCCATGCCTCCCTGTCCTGAGCTAATCGTTTCATCTCTACATAACTACCACACCCTACATCTGAGGCAATCTGTTTAACATATTCTAACCTTGGTCTACCCCTACAGTTCTTGTCCTCGACCCTTCCTTCCATAACTAAGCTTCCTATTCCTGGGTGTCTTAGTATGTGTCCCACCAACCTATCTCTTCTCTTCATTAGCAGTCGCCAGAAACATCTCTCCTCTCCCACTCGTCTTAATACCTCTATGTTTGTAACCCTATTTACCCATCTGATCTTCATCATTCTCCTGTAACACCACATTTCAAATGCTTCTATTCTCCTCTTTTCTGCTGCACCAATAGTCCAAGTTTCACTTCCATAGAGCGCCACGCTCCAGACAAAGGCTTTCAAAAATGACTTCCTAATACCTAAATCTATATTCGATGTCAGCAGATTCCTTTTTTGTAGAAAAGCTTTCTTTGCCTGAGCCAACCTACTTTTTATATCCTCTTTGCTTCGTCCATCACTGGTTATTCTACTTCCTAAGTAACAGAAGTCTTCTACTTCCTTCAGCTTTTCACCTGTCAATTTGATCTCCATAGAGGTTTCTGATTTATTTCGGCTGCATTCCAGTATTTTTGTTTTACATTTATTAATTTTCATCATGAATTCTTTCTGTAAGACGGAGTCCATACCATTCAAAAACTCATTCAAATCCTCAGGCTTGTCGGCCAAGATGACGATGTCATCAGTAAATCTCTACTAGAAAGCGCTATAGTGTTCAAGGAGCTTAGATATCTAACATCTAACCTCCTTGATTTTCATAGTCAAGGAACAACGAAATTCGACATGCAAGCTACCCTATGGGTGTCAAATAACAAAGCTTGCACCCGGCACCCGAGGCCATACGATATTATTATTATTTTTACCAGAGCAAACCAGAGCAAACTTCATAATCAATATCGTGTAACTGGTCATCTGCCTCCCAAAGAAAGCAAGGGTTATGTTATCGATGTATGATGTTTTTCTTTTAAGGTGAACATAATTGGCAATTATAAATTTGCCAAGAACTGGCCTTAATTCCCAAATGGAACTAAATTAATTACGAGATAAAGATTGAGCGTAATGAAAAACAAACAGGCAAACATTATCTTAGCGGGCCTAATTAGTGACTGCACTGGCCCGACATCTCTCGGGCGCTCGTCGACTCTCTGCTTCGATTTTATAGCCTTTTGTTCCACTGACGTCCGACTTTCATCTTAAATAAACCCTGTCATACATCAGCGTCATTGATTCACTCTCGCGTCGCGTCAATCATTTATGGAGATGGGAAGTAGAGAATCAAAGTTCTGTTTTCACTGTTGCCTAACTCAAGGGACTGAGTAGAGAAAGCTCGTAATGCACATGGCGATACGAAGCGACAGGAAACTAACCGTGTCTAGAAAGTAATTCCTATTCACAAAGTTTAATAGACAACGAAAATATACCTTTAGTCAATCAAATTATTATTTATGTTTTCCAATGTAACGGTTTCGGACACATTATGTCCTTCATCAGCAAATGTAATTGATGATGATGATGATAATTGTTGTTTTAAGAGGCCTAACATCTAGGTTATCGGCCCCTGATGGTTTGGGTGATCGTGAAGATGAAAATGAAATGCAAACTATAACTAAAACTAACTACCAACTTACATACTAGAAGAAGAAAAGGCAAACTTAAGGAGAATAAGGCAAATAAAGGACAGGAGGAAAAGAAATGCCCTCAACCCTCGAAGAATGCGGATTGAGGGACTTGGTAGGAAGGAGAGCCATGAAAGGCACATAGGAATGTGAAAGAGAGAGGGTCCGCCTCGAAGGTAAGGGACAAAAGGGGAAACACGGACCCAGCTCAGGAATCCCTCGGGGTCGCCAACACCCGAACTCACCAGCCGTGAGTCCCTGAGGGTGTAGCATTATCTAGGGTGCACCAGAAGTGGTGGGGCTACATACACCCTGCCTCCTTAAGGGCCTAGAGCACAAGGCAGGTGGTACAAGGAAGAGAAAAAGAAGGCTGACCCCTCGCAGAAGGAGGGTGTCAGAAAAGATGAGACAAGGGCCAATTAAGGCGGGAAAGGAAGAGACTCCCTAGGCCTCCAATACCCTAATACCGTCGGGGTCGGAAGAGAACAAGAGTTGACCAAGTGAGGTCGACAGGAAAGAAGACAGAGAGGAGCCCGGCACAAGTAAGTGGAAGCAATGCCGGACTCAGCTGGGGCCCCGTGGTCGCCAACTCACTTCCCACTAGATGCAAATGTAATTAAGATTTAATAGAAACAAAAAATGAAGTTGGTTGGTTCCTCATTTTAGGGGCTGTGAAGCCACGGTCATGTAGTGCCGTGTACTTTGGGTGTGTGTAGAATCTGTCTGATAACCGCAGTTAATTGTGATGGCTGTATTAGTTTGTCTTATCCGTAATTCATGTAAGAACTGCTGACGATCAACTTCAAATAGTCCTACTTAGGCTAATCAAATGCTACCGCCAACGACACCTAGCTATGAACTTGGCTACTATATGCCACCGCAGCCGGCACCTGGTGGCGAACGTTGGAACTAATAGAACGTTAATCAACTCTAACCTACAAATTTAGCTTCATAGAAGTGACTTCAGTGGAAGGTTGTTTTCGATGCCAAAAATCTATGACATGGGACCGCCGGCGCCGGCTTTACTTCCCCTCCGAAGGAAGGTATCCTGAGGGATTTTTAACTCTCTTAAAAATCCGACGACTTCGGCCGGGTTTGAACCCGCGTTATTTGGCATATAAGCTCAGCATGTTACCAACTATGCCTCCGAAACCACTTGAAGTTGCAATGCGATAATGTGATAAAGGTTAAAAAAAAGTGTTTCTAATAATTTTCAACAGTAATAATTAAATTTATAAAATAGGTGAGGTTCAAAACTCTTTCTGAAAATAATGTCAACTATCTAAAGTGTTTAAACATAAGAAAAACTAATAAAACCAGATCTGTTATAAATTTTGAATAATTTGATAAAAATATTTTTCAAACACAACTCGATGTAGGAAATGCCAATGTTCTAAAAAGATAACATTGAAATGAGCAACCTTTTAATAAATAAATTTTTTATTAATCAAAATTTATTACGGATCTGGTTTTATGATGATGATGATGATAATAATTATTTCTTTAAGGGCCCTAACATCTGTATTATCGGCCCGTCACGGTCAGGGTGATAGCGAAAATGATAATTAAATGGTAACCATAACGGAAACCAAAGTAGATTGAAAATACTTAAACAAAATGGAACTTAGATTGAAAAGACGCACAAAATGTAGTTTAGTTTGAAAATACTTACAAACTGGAATTGAGATTCAAAATACTTACAAAATGCAATTGAAATTGAAAATACTTACCTAATGTAATTTAGATGTAAAATGTCAACCCATCAGATTCAAAATACTCACAATAAGCAATTGAAATTCAAACCCCTTAAAAATGCAATGCAAATTGAAAATACTTACAAAAAGTAATTTAGATTCAAAATTCTCACTATATGTCGGTACGCAATTCAAAATATTGTAGTCTACTTACAAAATGCAATTTAGATTGAAAATTCTTACAAAATGGAGTTTAGATCGAAAATACTTACAAAATGCAATGTAGATTGAAAATACCCACAAAATGGAATTTGGATGCAAAAAGACTTACAAAATGTAATTTAGATACACGGAGGGGGGGGGGGGGGGGGGCATTTACAAAACAGTGCGGGAATCTTAAATAGAAAAGGAAATATAATGAAAAGAAACAAAAGTCAACGGGACAAATGATAGAGGGAGACCCGGCACAAGTAAGAGGAAGCAATGCCGGACTCAACTGGGGTCCGGTGATCGTTAACCCACATGCCACAAGTTGTGAGCCCCTGGGGTACCAGACGAAGAAGTGGTTATCCAGGTGAAATGATCAACGAGAAATGTCTAATTATTATACCATTAACATGTAAAGATTGCGGTATTCTTCATTTTTGTAATTAGCTTTATGATGTTTTTCCATCCCCTTAGCTCTCGCTGCCAATTCCCCTGATTTAAAGTTCGCACAAGAAGAGGTTCCATTTAATTTCTACTCGTCTAATGCATTTAGTAGTACTTTTTGTCGCTGTGTGCGCTGCGTACGTCTGGCTTCATAGCATTTGCAATTAATCACGTGTTCACCTCATTGCTAATGGGGCTTCCAAAATGCTCATTTCACCTAATGTTCAATTAACCTAATTGGAACGCCACTGCTGTATAGATCGTCTTTTGTCAGCGCGATTACTTTCCCTAATTGCCTACAGTATATCTAATATGGAGCGCCTTCACATGATTCCTGTTATGAATTCGTTGAAATAAAAGTAAAATACATTCGAGGCGACAAGTCAATTCCGCTAAAAGCATCACCTTGGAGTCGTAAGATGTGTTTTGGCATCTGGGATTAACACGTCAGCTCAAACCTCTGGTTAAAGTGAACGGGGACACGGATGCTGTTATCAACAATTCTACTTTCATCTGCCTCCTCAGGCAATGCGATAAATGTTGTTTTTAATCGGCCTAACATCTAGGTTATCGGCCCCTAATGATAGGACTCGATGATTCAAAGGAAATTAAACTACAGTAATGCTGCAGCTTTTAACTAAATTAACCACAAAAGTACATACTAAAAGAAGAAATGGAATACAAAGCAAGAATAAGGGAAATAAATGTCATGAAAATAAAATGAACTTAGAAGGAAGTAGAGCCATGAAAGGCAGATGGGAAAAGGGAGATGATGATAATTGTTGTTTTAAGGGTCGTAACATCTAGTTTATCAGCCCCTAATGGTTTGGGTGATAGCGAAAGATGAGATGAGAATGAAAACTATAACTAATACTAACTACAGACTTACATACTAGAAGAAGAAATGGTAAACAAATAAAGGATAAGGCAAATAAAGGACAGGAAGAAAAGAAATGCCCTCAACCCTCGATGAATGAGGATTGAGGGACTTTCAGGGAAGGAGAGCCATGAGAGGCAGATAGGAAAGGGAAAGACGAGAGGTCCCGCCTCAAAGTCAGTGGAAAAAGGGGAAAAAGACGGACCCAGCTCAAGAATCACTTGGGGTAGCCAACTCCCAAACACACCGGCCGTGAGCCCTTGAGGGTGTACTATAAGTGGTGGGGCTATACATACTCTGCCTCCTTAAGACTCTTGATCAAAAGACAGATGATACTATGAAAAGATAACGAGAGGTCTGACCCCTAGGAAGATGAGACAAAGACCAATTAAGGCAGGAAAATGAAAGATATGATGATGATAATTGTTGTTTTAAGGGGCCTAACATCTAGGTTATCTGCCCCGAAAGGTTTGGGTGATAGTGAAAATGAAACCTACAAGTAAAACTAACCACTGCCTTACAAACAAGAAGAGAAATGGGAAATAAAGGGGAGAAGAATGTAAATAAAAGACAGGAGGAAAGGAAATGCTCTCAACTATCGAAGAATGAGAATTGAGGGACTAGGAAGGAAGAAGAGCCAAAAACGTCAGAGAGGAAATGGAAAGAGGAGAGGGACCGCCCCAAAGGTAATGGAAAAGGGTGGAAACGGATCCAGCTCAGGAATCCTTCGGGATCGCCAACTACCGAGCTCACCAGCCGCGAGACCTTGAGGGTGTGTAGTACTATACAAGGTGCACCAGAAGTGGTGGGGCTACACACACCCTGCCTCCTTGTGGGCCTTGTGCAGAAGTCAGGAGATATCATGAAAAGAAAAAGATGGCTGAACCCTCGAAGAATGAGGGTATCAGGAAAGATGAGACAACGGCCAATTAAGGCGGCAAATTGAAAGACTCCCGAGGCCTCGGATACCCTAATTCTGTCTGGATCGGAAGTGAATAAGTGTTGACCAAAGATGGTGGACAGGAAAGATAACGGTGAGGAGCTGGGATCGTTAGTTGTGAAGATGTAGCCTACATCGAGTGAAGAGTGACGTCACCGAATCAGTGGCCGGCTTGTCGCGCTCTCCCCTGGGCGCCCACCCTCCACGGATTACCCGCCCTAGTAATTATATTTACTAATACAAAAATACATTAATTGCTCTTGGGACAAATAAAGTATTGTGGTTTTGATTATTTCAATTATACAAACATGCAGCGAATCAATACTGTCGATGTAACTGATTAAAATAAATAACAGTCAAATTCTGTGACACAAACTGCTCCTCTCCTAGGCCCAGCGCGCTCATCCCACACATTATTATTATTATTATTATTAACATATCATTATTATGATGATGATGATAATTGTTGTTTTAAGGGATCTAACATCTAGGTTATCAGCCTGTAATGGTTTGGGTTATAGTGGAAATGAAAGATGATCAAATGAAACCTACAACTAAAACTAACTACTCACTTACAAACTAGAAGAAGAAATAGGAGAATAATGTAAATAATAGTCAGGAGGAAAGTAAATACCCTAAACCCTCGAAGAATGAAAATTAAGCGGCTTGGAAGAAAGAAGACCTATGCTAGGCAGATAGGAAAGTGAAAGATGAGAGGGCCCGCCCCAAAGGCAATGGAAAACCCGGACCCAGCTGAGGAATCCCTCGTGGTGTCCGACTTCCGATCTCACCACCCGTGAGTCCTTCAGGGTGTAATACCATAAGTGGTGGGGCTACACGGCACCCTGCTTCCTTTATGGCCTTGAACAGAAGGAAGAAGATGTCATGAAAAGTAAAAGAAGGCTGTGAACCCCAAAGAATACCGTGTCTAGTCTTCCAACATGTATCTTACTCCGCCATGACATGGGGTTGATTCAGGAGGCATTGGACCAACGGCTGAGTATACAATGTTACGTCATAAATACGGCTGTGAACCCGATAGAATACCGTGCCTAGTATTCGAACATGTATCTTACTCCGCCATGACATGGGGTTAATTCAGGAGGCATTGGACCAACAGCTGAGTACACAATGTTACGTCATAAAGAAGGCTGTGAACCCGAAAGAATACCGTGCCTAGTCTTCGAACATGTATCTTACTCCGCCATGCCATGGGATTGATTCAGGAGGCATTGGACCAACAGCTGAGTACACAATGTTGCGTCATAAATACGGCTGTGAACTCGAAAGAATACCGTGTCTAGTCTTCAAACATATACTATATCTTACTCCGCCATGGCTCGCTCTTGGCAACATCCCTTTAAAGCTGCCGTCCTAAAAGGAATAATCGCTTGTAAAATGGAAATATTAGAGCATGTCTGATTAGGCCAATACATTATCTAAACCAGCCTCGCTTGTTAGCATTTCAGGGAATGGTCGCGCCATTACTCTATCAGAACCTGGGGGGCGGGTGAGGGGGTGGCGATATAGGCGGGCCCAAAAACATCGGCCCGCTCACTCGAGACTAATTATCGTGATTCACAGCGTGGGGCGCTCTCTCCCTTCCTACTTGAGGCACGGGACATAATTATACATGGAACAAGCACTAGACGTTATTCTACTGCTCCAAATTACTAACATCAATACAAGTAAACATTGTTTATGTTGAAAATATGTAATATTCCCCTCGTTGAGACTGGAGGAGAGCTCAGGTTGTTCTTAGAGAAAACTAAGTAGCACATTTATTATTATTATTATTATTATTATTATTATTATTATTATTATTATTATTATTATTATTATATTATTATTATCGTTAATTCCCCCTTAAGGAGAGCGTTAAAAATCAATCAATTTTCATGTTTAATTTCTGTCCCTTCCTTCTTTCTTTCCAAGAACCTCTCATATATTCACTATGCTTCCTCTTTCTCTCTTATGTCCACTTCATTCCTGTTTTTTTCCCTCTCTCTTTGAATGTTTGCTCAAATTTCTTTGTTTTTTTTATGTGTAACATCTTTCCAATCGGTAGCTGGACATTTTTGTGGGAGTGATTTTGGAAAAGGGACGGAAATGCATGGGACGGAAACAATAAGCGCGCGTGATGTCGGAGATCGGTACAACGACGTACTGTAGGCCATGTGGCTATGGGAATGTATATCGCATACAGTTTACTTCAAGGTTTGGAGGCCCCATTTAAGATATTCCTACAGTAAATCATCTTCAAGTTGTTGTTATTTGGTGTGAAAATATTCATTTTATCATATTTGCTGAAAACAATTACTATTTATTAAATCTTCATACTTTTGCTGTATTCTTATTTATTGTAAGCACTCGATGTACTGTCGGCCATGTGGCTATGTGGAATCTAGATTGCATCAATAAACACTCCAAACAACGTAGGAAATCAGTAGGCCTATATTAACGCCGACTACTAACAATAATTGAAACTTCGTTGGTCTAAACATATCACTGGAAGAAACACATTTAATATACCTTCCGCACACCTAATTTTTAATCGCGCCTATACTTGGCAGTGCGCTGATCGGCAAAACGAGGTCATTTCCAATAACATCGCTGGCATGGGTTCACTAACTGGCCGGTATAGAGCGCAGCTCGCATCAAGTAGGCAGTGGATTGCTTCCGCCACGGCAAATAACAATTATGATTCATTACGGTCAGGATTTGGCACTGGAGTTTTACAAGTAGTTATTTCAATGACCAACAGAGTTCACTGTCAACAAGGGATTTGCGCTCCCGTGGACACACATAGTAGGATAACATGCCAGTGTTACACATCATATGCGACTACTGTAAGGCTCGTATATATATTTTTTATTTGTATGTTTTCCTGTCTACCGTGTCTTCTGTAGAGATGTTTAGGTTCTTGAGGTCTTACACGGTTTCTTTTACCCAATTGGTTTTCAGTATAGGCTACTATTCACAACTAGGCTATAGCCTATTACAAATTTTCTTGATCAGTCTGTCTTCGTTCGTCCTATGTATGTGCCCATAAAATGTTGCCCTTGTTTTCCTGATGTTGTTTGTAATCGTCTCTATTATTATTATTATTATTATTATTACTGACAGCGGTAGCTACGCCCGCTAACGAGCAAAGCTAGGCTATCGAACGAAGCTCTCTGCGGACTCACTAGACGTGGTTTAGAGCCCCACCGTCGGCCATCCTTGATTTGGTTTAACGTGGTTTCCCCCATTTTCAACTCAAGGCAAATGCTGGAACGGTACCTTCTGACAGGCCATGACCACTTCCTTCCACATCCTTGCCCAGTTTCATTCACCTTCATTCATTTTATCTCTCATTAACTCCTCACATGAGGTTGCCGCCAGGAAGATCACCCGGACGTAAAATACACCCTGCCACCTGGACTTTAATCACATCTCATTCCCGACCCGTTGAAAACGGGAATAATAAGGACTAGGCATACACATTATTATTATTATTATTATTATTGTTAAAATTATTATTATTGTCGAGTAGGGATCAAACAACGTCTTTTTGTTTCATTTGAGAGGCTTGGATATTGTGGCCATTTGGCCCAGTGTACTTTGGTGTGAAAGATAAGGCAAGGGCCAATTAAGGCGGGAAATGAAAAGACCCTCTAGGCCTCGTATACTCTATTACCGTCGGTGTTAGAAAATAGGAAGAGTTGACCAAGGGGAAGGATGACAGAGAGGAGCCCAACACAAGTAAATGGAAGATGATGATGATGATGATAATTGTTGTTTTAAGGGGCCTAACATTTAGGTTATCGACCCCTAATGGTTTGGGTGATCGTGAAGATGATAATGACATGTAAACTATAACTAAAATCTAACTACTAACCTATATACTAGAAGAAGAAATGGAAAACAAAAGTAGAATAAAGAAAATAAAGGACAGGAGGAAAATAAATGCCCTAACCCTCGAAGAATGTGGATTGAGGGACTTGGAAGTAAAGAGAGCCTCGAAAGGCAGATAGGAAAGTGAAAGAGGAGAGGGTCCGCCCCAGAGGTAATGTATAAAAGGGGAAAAGCCGGACCCAGCTCAGGAATCCCTCGGGGTCGCCAACTCCCGAACTCCCCAGCGTGAGCCCCTGAGGGTGTAGCAATATCCAAGGAGCACCAGAAGTGGTGGGGCTACAGACACCCTACCTCCTTGAGGCCCTTGAGCAGAAGGCAGGAGATATCATGAAAAGAAAAAGACGGCTGACCCCTCGCACAAGCAGAGTATCAGGAAAGATGAGAGAAGGGTCAATTAAGGCCTTGAAAGTGAAAGACTCCCTAGGCCTCGGATACCCTAATACCGTCGAGGTTGAAAGAGAACAAGAGTTGACCAAGGGAGGCCGAAAGAAGAGGTGACAGTGAGGAGCCTGGCGCAAGTGGAAGTAATGCCGGACTCACCTGGGGTACCGTGGTCGCCAACCCTCGCCCTACTAGTCGTGAGCCCCAGGGGGGAATTTAGGTATAATTCAGGACTTGAACATTAGAGGCAGTTGACCTAGAAGTTACGCCTTTTAAATCACCACGACCACCCTTTTCTTTTGGTCCCCAGAGAGCAGCAGTAGGACCCTGGAGGTGTCGATGGCGTGTTCATTTGCTCTGAATATTATTAGCCGCGTGTGGTGATGAAACTGGGACGTGCCAGCTCGCTACGTTAAGATTAACCAAATCGCAGAGATAATGTGCACCTTAGCACTTGTACCTTTCTCGTGTGTAAATGGGCATTCAGTTACTGGGTTATCGACAAAGTTGCTCTTGAAATATATGATAATTGTTCTTAAAAGGGCCCCCCTAATGATTTCAATGATGAAATGGAAAAAACTTAAGCAGAGCAAACTACTGACATACAACTAATTTAGGAACAGAAAGAAGAAAAGAACAAAAAATTGGATGATAATGATTGTGATGATTGTTGCTTTAAGGGGCCTACCATCTAGGTTATCGGCCTCTTACGGTTTGAGAGTGAAAGATGAGAATGTAATCAAAACTATAACTAACACTAACTACAGACGTAGGCTTACATACTAGAATAAATAAAGAATAAGGCAAATAAAGGACAGGAAGAAAAGAAATGCCCTCAACCCTCGAAGAATGAGAATTGAGGGACTTAGAAGGAAAGAGAGCTATGAAAGGCATATAGGGAAGAGAAAAAAGGGGAGGGTCCACCCAGAGGCAATGGAAAAGGGGGAAACACCGGAACCAGCTCAGGAATCCCTCGAGGTCGCCAACTCCCGAACTCACCAGCCGTGAGCCCTTGGGGGTGTAGCAATATCGAGGGTGCACCGGGAGTGGTGGGGCTACATACACCCTGCCTCCTTGAGGGCCTTTAGCAGAACGCAGGAAATATCATGAAATGAAATGCAAGAGGTCTGACCACTCGAAGGGTGAGGGTATCAGGAAAGATCAGACAGGGGCCAATTAAGGCGGGAAATTGAAAAGACTTCCAAGGCCTCAGATGCCCTAATACCGTTGGGGTCGGAAGAGAATAAGAGTTGACCAAGGGGGGTTGACAGGAACGTTGAGAGAGATGTGCCTGGCACAATTACTTGGGAGCAATGTCGGACTCAGGTGGGATCCCGTGGTCGTAAACTAACGTCCCACTAGTCGAGAGCCACTGGGGATAGTATGTTAGATATGTGATTAGTGGTAAGAAATATATTATTATCCATATCTTTAGTGGCAGATGAACTACATGTATTGGTCCCTATAACCACCACCTAAACGTGGCAGCGCTGGAGAGTGCAGCTCATCAGGAATAAGTTACAAACTTTTGTAGGACCAGATAAAAGCTCACGCTCCGACGCGCCTTTAAGTCGACACTGCTCTTAATTCCTAATTATGTCGCCCCGCCCATCTCTTCCCGCGTAATAGATAAGAGTACTGTAGAATTAAACTGAGCCTCGCGTCCGACATGGTATTATTATTATTATTATTATTATTATTATTATCCGTCATTCGGCATTATCAACTCCCGGCTAATACCGGGCGGGTGCCTTCTAACAGGTCACTGCCACTTCTATCCAATATCTTGCTAAGTTTCATTCATCTCGATGATGATGCCAATGACAATTGTTGTTTTATGGGGTCTAACTTCTAGGACTTCGACCCCTAAAGGTGTGGGTGATCGTGGAAATAAGGAGGAAATGAAGAATTACCACGAAGACTAATTACGAACTAACTACTAACTTAGTCTACTAGAAGAAACAAAGGGGGTAAAGTAATAACATGATTAACATGATGAAATGAATAACTACAACTAAAGCTAACTGCTAACCCACGAACTAGATGACAAACATGACAAACCAAAAAGAATAAGGTAAACAAACGACAAGCAGAAGATATGCCCTCAACCCTCGAAGATTGAAGATTAAAGGAAACATAGACATGAAAGGTAGATAAGCATGTAAAGAGGAGAGGTTCCGCCCTATGGCAATGGAAGTAATGAAAAACGAACACAACTCAGGAATCCCTCGGGGTTACCAACTAGAGCCGGGCAAATTTGCTCTAGTTCCGATCGGGATCGTAAGTTCCGCATGACTAGTATCGCCCCTCACCAAGCGCACTCAAGGCCAGGTCTCTCCGCTGAACGAGAATCTTAAGTCTCGATAATACCGGTACTGAGTGGGAGTCTCGATAATACCGGAACTCCTTTTTTCTCGGCGTTATCGACAGTATCTATTTAAAGGAAAAAGCAGACTCGCTCACGCCGCTGCACGTGTCACTCAAGCCGCTGCACGTGTAAAGTCAAAGCCTTCTGTAATAACTCCGGAATGTAAACCATTCCTCGTTCTTACATTTGACAAATTTAAAGCAGTATGAAGTGATCCACCCCAGGAAGATCACATTGAATTGAGTTCGCATCTGCCACCACCTTACCACTCCTACCCTCAGTTACAAATACTCTATACACACACTACTACGGACACCATAATAACACAGGTTATTAGACAAAGTTGACACACACAAGAACACAAAAATGATCACGATGTTGTAGCCCCTAAAGTAAAATAAAATTCAAATAATTGGCGTAGCAGAGACGAGCTACAAGAAAATCTCACGTGTATGACTCATGAATTTTTAGCCCTACTGACTAGGAATTTGCTTTAAAGAATACTTTCAACCTTCTTCTCCACCTTGTAACTGGTTGTAATTAGAGGCAACTATAGTGAAAAAATTGGCTGCGATGGTGAAAATACACTTGGAAAACTTTACGCTGAAAAGTTTCAACTAATTTCATCTACTAAAAATTCTAATATTGTGCTTGAAAACAATACCAGTTTGTGGCATGCGGTATATTAATCATGTCAGTGCAAACACCTCACTGGTTTGTCCATAAATGCCAATGATATGACAGTGAGAATAGTGAGTGAGAATAG
This sequence comes from Meconema thalassinum, assembly GCA_946902985.2. Classification (NCBI taxonomy): domain Eukaryota; kingdom Metazoa; phylum Arthropoda; class Insecta; order Orthoptera; family Tettigoniidae; genus Meconema; species Meconema thalassinum. Next base: position 426,077,205 of record OX336392.1, on the reverse strand, counting down.
TGCGACGGGAGTTGCACTGAGAACAACTCATTACCGCGGGAATGTCACTTCGTCCGATACTCCAAAGTCTCGTTCGATCACAAGGTAATATCTTTGCTCTCTCTACCCGTGATGCAACGTGTGAGCACGTGCGTAGGGACGCGATTGTAATGGCAGTGGCTTAAGCATATGACAAAGCCATTATGACGAAAGATAAAATCAATCTTATTCTTGAAGGTAAACATTATTTTTTCGTATGCCCGACGACTAGAGAATATTATTCAAACTGGTAGGAGCATTTGAGATAAAGAGTGTCAGGTACCCAACGCAAAAGTTTTCACTGTGTATGTTTGTAACATTTTCCCTAGTTGTATACGAGTCTCAGTGGGTGAATTGGTTACTCGCTGGACTCATGAATTAAAGGGCCGGGGCTCGATCCTCGGTAGGGGAAGTGATTTTAATTTTTGTTTCGTTACGTTTTATTGCTTATGTCGACCACTTTACCAGTATCTTACTACAAAAATGACACGACAGAACACAGTTGCATCACAGGGGCTTTAGTAATATAGCGAGTGCATGAATTTTCAGGTTTTATTACGACAAAGTTACATACGGTAGTGCTTGAATGTGGCACTACGTGAAAAATCTTAATATGTAGCCTACACGTCAAATAGAATGTTGTTTTGCTGAAATTTAATGAACAAAAAATACCGACTGACGATCAAAACCTCCTTCCATATGTTATTAGGATGATATGCTCAATATACCTTAGGTAGTCTGTTAATATGATATCGTTGAAGTTGAGTGGATTCTTCCAATTCGCAGACTCCAGTCAACGGAATGAACAATTTCCATTGAATCCTTACACAACAAGCCTCAGTGCCTTCAGGCAGCGCCATATTGCCCAAGCGAGAACGACCGATAATGTCGAGAATTATCGTTATCGAGCCCACATTATCGGTAATACCAGTTCCGGCACCAGCATTTCCGTTTTTTATTCTCGCCCAACGAGACCGATCGGAACTCCAAGAGCTTTTTGCCCGGCTCTATTACCAACTCCCGAACTCACCAGCCGTGAGCCCTTGAGGGTATAGCACTATCCAGGGTGCACCAGGTGTGGTGGGGCTACATACACCATTCCCCTGTAGGATCTTGGACAGAAGACAGGAGATAACATGAAAAGAAAATAATTGGGCCGACCAGTATTTGTCGGCGTAACTGAGAGCGAATATCTCTAGCGGGTACCTCCATTAGTCGAGGTGGTAGTGATACCGCCTCTTTTGCAACTTGATCCGCTAACTCATTTCCCGCAATTCCCATGTGACTTGGAAACCACAGAAAGGTGATACGAGTGTCATCGCGGCACAACCCGGCTAGTAGGTCGTGGATTCGCTGCACTAGGGGGTGTTGCTGCACTAGGGGGTGTTGCGGAAAAAATGTAGCAATTGCCTGCAACGAACTGAAAGAATCGGTACACACGAGGAATTGTATTCATGCATCGTGTAGTGCAAACTGCAGAGCTTCATAGATGGCAACGAGCTCCGCAGTAAATACACTACAGGCCTCAGGCAAAGAGATCTTGGTATTTGCACCATCAACCCACCTTCTCGTCCACCGTGTAGAGAATGCCAGCGTCCGGAAATTGGTGAACTATGCTGTGCAGTAACTCCGATAAACGGAGGCATCCGGTGTAAATCTAACCGAATTTCCGGACGCGGGACTTGCCACGGAGGTACATCGCTAGAAGTCCGGAACATACAGGGACCTAGAGTCACTCCTAATTCAGTACACGAGCTGTCGAGTCTAATACCAACCGGCCGAGTGGCACGAGGCTGGTTGGCGTACCCCTGGTGGCATTGGGTACTGAATAGAGCTTGATAGCTCGGATGATGCGGCACCATATACTAAAAACATACTGTGTGCTGGCATCTATAACTGTGAGGTGGAACACCCGATTTGGTAAGTAGGCTGGGAATCGGGCTGGGCCGGAAGGCCTATAGTGGAAACTGTGCAACTCCTTTGTCCTTGAAATGCTTTTTCGTAGGGTCCTAACTCCAGGCAAATGCTGCGACGGTGCCTTCTGATTGGCTATGTTTACTTTCTTACATCATCTTAACATGGTCTAAGAGATGAAAAAACTCTTTGCTAAGTGGAGCATGGGTTGGAATGTTTGTTGTAATTATCCTCTGCTCCAATGAAAAATGTTGATGTGACATGGAAAATGTTGATGGTCCTGGACTAATAACTAACAACGTTTGCGTTGTTATGTGTTTTCTACTCGCTTTTACGCTCCCGAGACAGAGTCGTTATGTAAACGGTTCGAGGCCATCGAAATGTGGCTGTGCAGAAGGATGTTGCGGATACCATGGACAGACCATGTCGCAAATGTTGAGGTTCTTCAAAAAATGAGAAAAAAACAAGGAAGTATTAACCACCTTGAAATTAAGGAAAATCCATTCCTAGGACACATCATGAGGAATACCGACAAGTACAATCTCCTGGAGTGTATTCTTCAAGGAAAAATACCACGGATGAGAAGTGTTGGACGGAGAAGAATATCCTGGTTAAAAATCTCACAGCCTGGACCTCCAACACGTCACTGAATTATTCCGAGCTACGAGTGATAGGAACTGCACAGTCAAGATGGCTGCCGACATCCGGAACGGTTAGGAACCAGAAGAAGAAGAAGAAGAAGACTTTCTTACGGAGACTTCAGTGGCGTAGTTGGTAGCATGCTGAGCTTCTATGCCCAAGGTCGCGGGTTCAAACCCGGCTGAAGTCGTCGGAGTTTGAAGAGCGTTAAATATGCCTTCCTTCGGATGTAAAGTAAAGCAGGTGGGCCCATATCATAGATTTATGGCATGTAAAAGAACCTTCCACTAATTAACTTGTGTGAAGCAAATTTTGTAGTTTAGGTTTGATTAATGCTCTTAAGTTCCAACGTTCGTCACCAGGCGCTGGTTGCGATGGCATCTAGTAGTAGCCAAGTTCACAGCTAGGTATCGTGGACGGTAGCATTTGGTAGCAAAATGAAGAACTACTTGAAATTATCGCCTGCAGTCCTTAGTTGAATTTAAAACAACAGATAACACACACTAATACAGTCATCACAATTAACACCGGTTATCAGACAGACTCTACACACACCCAAAGTACACGGGGCTACATGACCGAGTAGCCGCAGCCCCTAAACTAAGGAACCAACCAACCAAGACTTTCTTACAACTCCTGGTCTAATTTAATTCGTTTTGATCCATTTGATCTCTCATTAACTCCACTTATGAGGCTATAGTCTAGAAGGGCATTAGGCCACATCTCTCATCTCCTCCTTGCCCCCATAGAACCGTAAATAATAAAGTAAAGTTACGAGGGTTCCTCTCCATGTCGCAAGGTCCACTCATCCCTGAGAGGCATGCGGCTAATCTGAGGGAAGTCCAGTACTGGATAAGATGTTTTCAGGCTGACTAATAGGGCTCCCAATCTCAGGAAGTGCGCCCGTACGGAGAATGCGGCGAACGGCGCTCATTCCGGAAGTGGTTCCCCCCCTCCCCTCCTACCGAAATAGTAAAAAAAAGTGCGAGAGAGGGAGCACTGAAAACAACACAAACACAAAAAAACTGTCGGTACTTCTCATTGATGAAGCTTGCAAGCAGAAGAAGGCTATCAAACGTGTTTCCCCGCGTCAAATACCATTACTCTACAAGGAGTGGGTTACAATCTCGTACTAGCGACCACGGGATCCCAGCTGAGTCCGACATTGCTTTCACTTGCAGTAGTTGTGATAATTATCGTTTTAAGTAGAGCTCGCAATAAGTGATATTCGGTTAAACGATTAATAATAATATGATGATGATGATGATAATTGTTGTTTTAAGGGGCCTAACATCTAGGCTATCGGCCCCTGATGGTGTGGGTGATCCTGAAGATGAAAATGAAATTTAAACTTAAAACTAAAACTAACTAATAAGGAAAAGAGGAGAGGATTGGAGAGGAGAGGGGAGGGGAGAGAGGAGAGGGTCCGCCCCAAAGGGAAGGGACAAAAGGGGAAAACGGACCCAGCTCAGGAATCCCTCGGGGTCGCCAATTCCCGAACTCACCAGCCGTGAGCCCCTGAGGGTGTAGCATTATCTAGGGTGCACCAGAAGTGGTGGGGCTACATACACCCTGCCTCCTTAAGGGCCTTGAGCACAAGGCAGGAGGTAAAAGGAAAAGAAAAAGAAGGCTGACCCCTCACAGAAGGAGGGTGTCAGGAAAGATGAGACAAGGGCCAATTAAGGCGGGAAAGGAAGAGACTCCCTAGGCCTCGGATACCCTAATACCATTGGGGTCGGAAGAGAACAAGAGTTGACCAAGTGAGGTCGACAGGAAAGAAGACGGAGAGGAGCCCGGCACAAGTAAGTGGAAGCAATGCCGGACTCAGCTGGGGCCCCGTGGTCGCCAACCCACGCCCACTAGAAGTGAGCCCCTGGGGGGTTAATAATAATAATAATAATAATAATAATATCGTAAGGCCTCGGGTGCCGGGTGCAAGCTTTGTTATTTGACACCCAGAGGGTAGCTTGCATGACGAATTTCGTTGTTCCTTGAATCACTATGAAAGTTAAGGAGGTTAGATATCTAAGCTCCTTGAACACTATAGCGCTTTCTAGTAGATAAATGAGGAACTTTGTGTTGGCGGAAACTCCCGAGATTAATTTTGCCATTATGAACACGGCCTACTGATTTCAAATGGGTTATTTAACATGCCAACATCGTATGACATGCGTGTCGTAACTTTTGCCGCCTTTCAAAAATCACTTACCACGGCTAGGAGCGAACCTGTAATTTTGGGGGTTAGTAGACCGACACGATATCCACTCACCCACCGTGGCAAGCTAAACGATTAAGTATCGAATAATTGCAAACTAAACTATTAATCGACTGACCATTCATTCGATTAATCGGCTAACCACAGAATCAAATAATTGATATAATAATAACTAGCGGACCTGTGCGAGAACTCGCGCTTATTCTAATGGGTTGTGTGTGCCCCATGTGTACAGACTACCCGTCCGACTTTAGTGCTACGCGGGCAGTACGCGAAACAGTTCTGCCAGGGGCTATCGTCTTATTTATTTCTTTAAAAGCATTTTATGAACAAATAAATATATTTCCGTTGACTTTTAAAGAAATGCAAGATTTATCCTGTACTGTTGAGACGATTTGGAAGATTTTGGTGCAAACCGCACCTTCTAACTCCCTCTGGTTTCGGTGCTTAAGTTTTGTGAAACATACACCTTACAAGGGGAGGAAACTATGCATGGGTCTTCGATTCAAACCATCTTTGGTACACGTGTAGTGCATGACCAGGCGTATATCAGGTGCAAGTAGTAAGGTGCGCTTCTCAGCCGTTTCCGAGAAATTAATTAATAATTGCAATTACAGTGCGGCGTATATGTGCGTTGTACGCTAACAAGAATTCAACGAGCGCGTGGTGCAGTGGTAAGAGCATTGCTTCGTAACCACGGGATCGCTGGATCGAATACCACCGGTGAGTCTTTGCAGTGTGTTGTGTTTCTTTTCCTTCTATTTTTTTTTGAACGGAACAATGTATAAATGTATACCGTTAGGCCTACATATAATAGAATACACCTGACCGTGTATAATACCAATGTATTTGCAATGCCGATACTGTTCATTATGTATTGTCACAAACGTTGACCCCCATACGATGATTTCATAATCTCTTTTCCCGCTTACATAACAGGTTATCACAATTGACTGCAAAATGAACATTATTTACGACACATACAGTTGCACGAATTGTCAATGTTTACAAAATAAGAAAAAAAACAACACACTGCAAAAGCTCACCGGTGGTATTCGATCCAGCGATCCCGCGCTTACGAAGCAGGGCTCTTACCTCTGCATCACGCTCTCGTTCATTTCTTACTAGCGTACAGCGCACATATACGCCGCACTGTAATTGCAATTAATTAATTTCTCGGAATCGGCTGAGAAGCGCACCTTACTACTTGCACCTGATATACGCCTGGCCATGTCCTACATGTGTACTAAAGATGGTTCGAATCGGTGACCCATGCATCGTATCCTCCCCTTGTTAGCGTATTATATAATACGATAATTTTATTGGTTTCACGTCCCTTTTAACTACTACGACTTTTAGAGACGCCGGGGTGCCGGAATTTTGTTCAGAAGGGGATCTTTAACTTCTTAGTAAATCTACTGACACGGCCCCCTCACACTTAAGCACCCTTCAGCTTTGGTGGCGTACTTGGTAGCATCCTGAACTGCTGTGCCCAAGATCGCGGGTACAAACCCGGCCGAAGGCATCGAATTTTTTTACAGTATTAAAATCCTTCAGTATGCCTTCCTTCAGAGGGTAAGTATAATGATGCTGATGATGATAATTGTTGTTTTAACGGGCCTAACATCTAGGTTATCGGCCCCTAATGGTTTGGGTGATCGTGAAGATGAAAATGAAATGCAAACTTACAACTAACTACTAACCTACATATTAGAAGAAGAAATGGAAAACTAAAGGAGAATAAGGCAAATAAAGGACAGGAGGAAAATAAATGCCCTCAACCCTCGAAGAATGCGGATTGAGGGACTTGGAAGGAAGGAGAGCCATGAAAGGCAGATAGGAAAGTGAAAGAGGAGAGGGTCCGCCCCAAAGGTAAGGGACAAAAGGGGAAAACTGGACCCAGCTCAGGAATCCCTTGGGGTCGCCAACTCCCGAACTCACCAGCCGTGAGCCTCTGAGGGTGTAGCAATATCTAGGGTGCACCATAAGTGGTGGGGCTACATACACCCTGCCTCCTTGAGGGCCTTGAGCACAAGGCAGGAGATAACAGTAAAAGAAAAAGAAGGCTGACCCCTCGCAGAAGGAGGGTATCAGAAAAGATGAGACAAGGGCCAATTAAGGCGGGAAAGGAAGAGACTCCCTAGCCCTTGGATACCCTAATACCGTCGGGGCCGGAAGAGACAGAGGGTAAGTAAAGCCGGCAATCCCAGGTCATAGATTTGTGGCATGTAAAAGATCCTTCCACAGACTAAACTTGTGTGAAGCTAAATTGTTAGGTTAGATTTCGTCGGAACGGTCTATCAAACTTCCAACGTTCACCACTAGGTATCACTGATATCTGGTGTCGATAGTTGGAACTACTTGAAATTGAACGAAACTTGTAGCTTACCCTATGGGTGTCCGCTTGAAGCAGCTACAGCCTCTGGTGAGCCGATCAAGTCCTCGGACACTCCCGGCACTAAAAGCCATACGATAAATAAATAAATAAATAAATAAATAAATAAATAAATAAATAAATAAATGAAAAGTGTTTGGTGAACCACAGGTTGCGAACCCTTGGGTTAAAGGAATAGTGTTCATGGAAGGTCTAGTCTATGACATTAAAGGATGTTTTCAACATTGAGTTGCTTGCCTGACGAGCTACAACTGGGGATTCTTTATCAGGGTTATGGCATACCGCCTTATACAATGGGTTACACTTGTGTTCACCGATTGAAAAGCATAAGTTTCGTTCATCTAATGAAATGAGTTTTACACGTGTAAAACGTTTCGTCAGAGTAATGAAATCAGCCCCCAATGAGTGCAGTGCAAGTGGTATGTCAGTTATGAAGCAAGCGGCCGATCGATACCCACATTGATTACTAGCACGTTACCACTTGACAATATTGCTCCACTTGGCTTTCTCAACATGAACTGTTTTTTCAAAATCACTCACCTCTGAGCGGGGGAGAGTTAAACCCGTCTAGGTGGAGCGAATATAGGCACTAGCTATTCTCGTGTCTGTATCAGTGGTTGTCGACTTAAGGAGGATCGAGGTATTTATTTATTTATTTATTTATTTATTTATTTATTTATTTATTTATTTATTTATTTATTTATTTATTTATTTATTTATTTATTTATTTATTTATTTATTTATCGTATGGCGTTTAGTGCCGGGAGTGTCTAAGGACATGTTCGGCTCGCCGGAGTCTGTAGCTGCTTCCAGCGGACACCCTTAAGGTGAGCTACAAGTTCCGTTCAATTTCATGTAGGCTACCAGATATCAATGATACCTAGTGGTGAACGGTGGAACTATGACAGCGCGTTCCGACGAAATCTAACCTAACAGTTTAGCTGCACATACGTTTAATCTGTGGAAGGATCTTTTACATGCCATAAGTCTGACATGGGACCGCCGGCTTTACTTCCCCTCCAAAGGAAGGCATACTGAAGGATTTTAACGCTCTTAATACATCCGACGACTTCGGCCGGGTTTGATGATGATGATGATAATTGTTGTTTATGATGATGATAATTGTTGTTTTAAGGGGCCTAACATCTAGGCTATCGGCCCCTGATGGTTTGGGAGATCGTGAAGATGATAATGAAATGTAAACTATAACTAAAACTAACTACTAACTTATATACTAGAAGAAGAAATGGAAAACAAAAGGAGAATAAGGCAAATAAAGGACAGGAGGAAAAGAAATGCCCTCAACCCTCGAAGAAAGCGGATTGAGGGACTTGGAAGGAAAGAGAATCATAAAAGGCAGATAGGAGAGGGTCCTCCTCACAGGTAATGCACAAAAGGGGGAAAACCAGACCCAGCTCAGGAATCCCTCGGGGTCCCGTGGTCGCCGGTCGGGTTTGAAACCAGTATCTTGGGAACAGCAGTTCAGCATGCTACCTACTACGACACCGAAGCCGAGGTTATCGGGCCCTAATGGTTTGAGTGACCGTGAAACATGAGAATGTAATGTAACTGCAATATAACTAAAACTAACTACACACTCACATACTAGAAGAAGAAATAGTAAATAAAAGGGGAATAAGGCAAATAAAGGAGAGGAGGAAAAGAAATGTCCCCAACCCTCGAAGAATGAGGATTAGGGGACTTGGAAGAAAGGAGAGTCAGAGAGGAAACGGAAAGAGGAAAGGATCCGCGCCAGAGGCAATGGATAAAAGGGGAAAAACTGGACCCAGCTCAGGAATTCCTCGGGGTCGCCAACTCCCGAACTCACCAGCCGTGAGCTTTTGATGGTGTAGCACTATCCAGGGTGCACCATAAGTGGTGGAGCTACTCACACCCTGCCACCTTTAGGGCATTGGGCAGAAGGCAGGAGATATATATATTTTTAGCGTATGGCTTTTAGTGGCGGGAGTGTGCGAGGACATGTTCGGCTCGCCAGTTTTGTAGCTGCTCCGAGGCGGACACCCAATGGGTGAGCTACACGTACCGTCGCGTGTGGAGTGTTGTCTGGGGAGGAAGGTTTGAATGTAAGGACAAGGAGTTGGAAGGTAGCGGCTGTGGCCTATAGTTAGGGACCAACCCCGGCATTTGCCTGGAAGGAAGATGGGAAACCACAGAAGACCATCTTCAAGGTTGCCGCCGGGGGGAATCGAACCTCCTCGCCTCCCGGATGTAGAGCGACTGCCAGCAGTCATGCCGTAACGACCACGGCTAACTCGCCCGGTGGAGATATCATGAAAAGAAAGAATGAGATATCAGGAAAGATGAGGCAAGGTCCAATTAAAGCGGGAAATCGAAGGACATCGTAAGCATAAGATATTCTAATACCGTCGGGGTCTGAAAATAACGATGTTTTAAGGGCCCTAACATCGAGATTATCAGCCCATAATGAAATGATAAGACACAATAGCTCGTTGCCTGGAATGAAGACGAAGAATGGTTTGCATAAATCAGTCCCAGCAAATATGCCTTATTATAAAATAGAAAAAGGGGCTGATGTAAAGAATATAAAACAAATAAGGCACTTTGAACAATAAAAGTAAATATGTAGCCTACAGTATAAAAACACACTAAACCTAAACTAAAATTCTTAAATTACAATAATGATGATGATGATGATAATTGTTGTTTTAAGGGGCCTAACATCGAGGTTATCGGCCCCTGATGGTTTGGGTGATCGTGAAGATGAAAAGGAAGTGCAAACTTAAAACTAAAACTAACTACTAACCTACATACAAGAAGAAGAAATGGAAAACTAAAGGAGAATAAGGCAAAGGTAAGGGACAAAAAGGGAAAACGGACCCAGCTCAGGAATCCCTCGGGGTCGCCAACTCCCGAACTCACCAGCCGTGAGCCCCTGAGGGTGTAGCATTATCTAGGGTGCACCAAAAGTGGTGGGGCTACATACACCCGGCCTCCTCGAGGGCCTTGAGCAGAAGGCAGGAGATAACAGGAAAAGAAAAAGAAGGCTGACCCCTCGCAGAAGGAGGGTATCAGAAAAGATGAGACAAGGGCCAATTAAGGCGGGAAAGGAAGAGACTCCCTAGGACTCGGATACCCTAATACCGTCGGGGTCGGAAGAGAACAAGAGTTGACCAAGTGAGGTCGACAGGAAAGAAGACAGAGAGGAGCCCGGCACAAGTAAGTGGAAGCAATGCCGGACTCAGCTGGGGCCCCGTGGTCGCCAACCCACGCCCACTAGAAGTGAGCCCCTGGGAGTTTAAATTACATTAAGGGACACTGGGACTGAAATTTTAGTGAAATTTGTGGAAAATGTCGATTTTCGGTTTTTTCCATATTAATACACCCCTATCCCCTGCGGATTATATAGCAGTGTTTTTATCCAAATTCCGCCATTTTTAAAGCCCTGGCGTAGCTTTAAAGTGCACGGTGTGTCCTTTAAACGCCCCAGCACAGTAAGTGTCCTGAAGGTTCTGAGTCTTGGTGTGTCTACAATCGAAGTATCGCAGCTGGTAAAACACCGCAGAGTCATGACAAAATGGCTGTAGAACTTTAAGAACCCTTAGTTGCCAAGATTATGCCTGTTTATCAAAGGCTGGCATCAGATGAGCTACTATCCAGATGCATCCGTGGTGCTACTGAAACTCAGAATGAGTCTCTGCATTTTGTTATCTGGAGGAAGTGCCCAAAAGAGATTTTTATTTCACGGAAGATACTTGAAATTGCTGTTAGTAATTCTGTAGCAGTATTCAACATGGGGTGTAGTGCAACAACAGAGTTTAAATCAGGAAGAAGACTAACTTCAGTATCTCATGTCACAGCACAAACACTTGAAAGAAGTGACATTCGCAGGAAGTATGTAAGTCCGCGGTCTTAATTGGAGAAGCGAAAGGCATGTCGACGGAAGGTGAAACTGACAGAAATGAAGGAGGAGGCTGCAAAACAGAAGAAGGAGGGTGTCACCTATTCTGTAGGACAATCCTAATGTCATTGGTAAGCTGAAACCTTGTAAATTGTGCATCATTTTAGAAAATTGCTGTTTTCTCGGATTCACTTTTTCAGGCATTCAAAATGTTACTCGCGTCATAAATCTTATGATATTGCTTTCAAAATGGGAATTTATTATCTTCATTGCAATGACTATAAACCTGCGGATCGTTTTTTAGATTGCACTTTTGGTATGGCTGCAAAAAATTTTCAAACTGGAAAAAATACGATTTTTTTGTAGAAAAAAAACTTGGATATGAAAAAAATTAATTTCTTGACACTCGTTAATGCAATTCAAAATCGGATCCGTAGGTTTCTTCCAATTGTTATAGTGCAATAGAATATTACCTAAAAGTTACACTATCTTGTTTTTTTTAACGCGGCTGACCTTTATAAAACTTGAATAATTAGCACAATAAATGTACATAATAATTAATATCTGGAGAACTAATCAACTTACAATGCTCACCTTTCCCAAAGTGGTTTATAATATGACTATTCATAACCATATAAAATTACAAAGCTGTACCTCAGTTTATATAGAATTTGAAAATTTCAGTCCCAGTGTCCCTTAAAACTTCAAAATGAACAAGAGAGAGGGTGTTTAACCCTCGGATACTCGCGCGGGCTACAGGTGTAGCCCAGTGATTTATTTTGTTGTAGCGCAGGGTATATTCTTTGCTATGAATATTGAGAATCTCTGTAGCTGCCTGTTAAAGCTGTATTTAACAGTCGGTGTGTTTTCGACTGAACTAATTGCACCAAACTGACACCAGATGTATTAGAAGTCGTCTGGGCTACAATAGTAGCCCGCGCGAGTATCGCTGTTTCACAATTGACCGCACAAAGGAAACGTTGCCTCACAGGAGGCGGCCATGGAGATGACTTTCAAACCAGTCCGTGTTTAGATGAAAGTAGTGTTAGGTTTAGTGTAGAGGAAATAAAGTAGGCTGTTGCTTCTTGTGTGGACGAGGGAGGGATAAATCAACAAGGAATAGGCCTAGATGCGCAAAGTGCAATGAAAATCTTCTCGAATCATTGGGTCCATTTGAATTGAATGCTTGGGTGACAAATTAGTGTGAGCATGCTTATGTATTTCCTGGGCTATAGATTGTAGCCAAAAGTGCAAAAATAAAATTCAAGAATTCGAGAAAAAATACGGAAATTGTTCATAATAAGTGCTGATTTTCTAAGGTAATTATCTAACCTAGTACCCTATTTTTGTTTAATTCCAATTCAAATATACACTAATGTAAATATTTAGGTTTACATAAAAATAATTTAACAGTTCTAGTTCCATTAGTTTTATTTCTGTTGCAGTTTTACCGAAGATATACGATAAAATTGAATTTTCTTCTTAGGTTAGTGTTTTCTCTCCATATGAAAATAAAAGCCTACATAAAATCCTTAGATTTAGCTTAGAATACTTCTATATACTACTCTTTAACATAGTATTAAAACTGAACACCAAAAATAACGTGTGCGAGTCCATCCGATCGAATAACTGTAGCCACGCGAGTAACGCTGTATCTATTACTAGCGCGAGTGTCGGAGGGTTAATACGCTGGATGGGGGTGTCTGAAGAGAACAAGTGATAACCAAGAGCGGTGACAGGAAAAAGACGGAGAGGAACCCAGCACAAGTAAGTGGAAGAAATGCCGGACTCAGCTGGGATCCCGTGGTCGCCAACCCACGTTTCTCTAGAGGTGAGCCCCTGGGGAGAGGGGGCTGAAATTTGAGCCCGTGAACTTGATATCCTAAAAACGGACACTGAGTAAGCTACCTGCTGTACCGAGACGCGGAGAGAAGCGGTAGTAATTGCCCCTGCGTGGCTAGCCAGAGGGAAGTATTTGACCTTAGATTGGTATTTGTGAAGGAGGCTCGACTTGGCGTGTGGAAGGCATTAGTACCAAGGGGTGAACTAGCAATTGCTATAAGATTCATGAAATTTGAATTGTACAATTAGGAGAAGCAGCAATTACAATTGCGTGCTCCTGCCTATTACCAACCGTAATTTGGAAAGTACGAATTCTGGGTAGCTAGCCAATCACGTTCAGAAAACAGCTTTAAAAGTTGATTACACTAAATTTCATGGCACGGTGCTGCTTTAATCTCGTGATACATAACAGAGCGCGCGTCTTCGAGTTCCCAACTTTAATGTGGGAACAATCACAGCGTAATCTAGGAATTGGGGGAAATTGCTAATGCATTTAAAAATCATTTTAGACTGTGAGATGGTGGTGGTTACTGTAGTTTTTAAGGTAGGAAGCTCGTAGTTATACATGACCGTTAATCTCGTGACATGATGATGATAATAATTGTTGCTTTAAGGGGCCTAACACCTGGTTTATCGGCCCCTTATGATTTGGGTGATAGTGAAACATGAGAATGTAGGCTATTGTAAACTGAAACTAACCACACATTTACATACTAGAAGAAGAAATGGAAAACAAAAGGACAAGAAAGCAAATAAAGGACAGGAGGAAAAGAAATGCTCTCAACTCTCGTAGAATGAGGATTGAGGGACTTGTAAGGAAGGAGAGCCATGAAAGGCAGATAGGGAAGGTTGATGATGATGATGATAATTGTTGTTTTAAGGGGCCTAACATCTAAGTTATCGGCCACTCATTGTTTGGGTGATACTGGAAGATGAGATTGTAACGAAAATTATAACTAATACTACAGTAACTACAGACTTAGAAGAAATGGTAAACAATTAATAAAGAATGAGGCAAATAAAGGACAGGAGGAAAAGAAATGCTCTCAACCCTCGAAGAATGAGGATTGAGGGACTTGTAAGGAAGGGAGGCATGAAAGATAGGGAAGGGAAAGACCCCATAGACCTCAGATACCCTCATACCCTCGGGCTTGCAAAAGAACAAGAGTTGACCAAGTGAGGTCGAGAGGAAAGATAACAGAGAGGGGTCGGGCACAAGAAAGTGGAAGTAATGCCGAACTCAGCTGGGGTCCCGTGGTCGCCAACCCTCGTCCCACTAGTCGTGAGCCCTTGGTGGGATAAACACTAGAAATATTAAAGGCAATCCACATAAAGAAAGTGATTGGAGTATGCAAGTATACACGATCAAGGCTAGTATACCTACTCGCGAGAGAGACCTTCCTTATTGACAATCTAAGGACAAACTTGCTCCTAACCAGAACTGATGCCTCAGAACGAATTTTAGCAACACTCAGAAAGAACAGAGAAGACATTCCAACAGAATTTTACGGCACAGGAGCCATGATAGATCGAGAATGGACAGAGGAGAATTTCGAACTACGACATGTGATAACCAGATTGGCAGTTCGGGTTTCGCCATCTTATCTGCAAAAACACAGCATACCACGAACCAAATGAATCGTGTGAGTGTTCATTGTGCAACAAAAAGAGAGAACGCTACCACATAGAACTATGTAACAAAAGGACAAATCAATAAGTGCATGCTAAACACAAAGTGTAAATTCATGTATATAATTGACATGGTATATAATTGAATGGTCATGCTCCAACTAACATTACGAATAAAGAAGCACCTGACAAAGCAGAGCAGTTCTGGAATCAACTAGACAGTGTTTTACAAAGAATTCCAAGTCAACATGTCAAAATCCTTATGGGCGACTTGAATGCCCAAATAGAAAAGGAGAAGAAATGTCGATACTGGGTTGGGAAATGGTCCGGCCATGCACTAACCAATAAGAACGGCATACGACTCATTGAGTTATGCATCAGCCATGACTTGTTTTTTAAATCTACCTTTTTCAAGAAAAATCCCTTCTAAAACTAAGACTTGGGTCGCACCTAATCCCTTATTAGGTGAATACCAACTGGATCATGTGCTGATTTCCCGCCTGCATACATCTGAAATCATGAAACTCAAAGTTCTGAAAGGACTGGATTTAGACTCTGATCATTATCCAACAAAATTTTCCCTGGATATGATCCCTGAAAAGAGAAACTTTATGAAGCGAGCTCCACAACGAAAGTACGATACAGCAGGTATTAAAAGCAATGAAGACTTTAAGAAAGGTACAGAACAGTTAGATCCACAAAATTGGACACAAATTAAAACAGGACTCTTACACACAGCCGAAACTACAGCACCACTCAGAAGAACAAGAAAACACCCTTGGTGGACAGATGAATGCGACGAGTTAATACAACTTCGACAAAAAACTTGGCATAATTGGTCATGCAATAAAACTCCAGCCACTTTTCAAGAACTTCAAAATGTTAGAAAGGTTGTTACTAAATCAATAAGGAAAATTCGTAAACTGAGTGAGGATATGAAATTACAGTCTATAGAAGATGACTTTAAACAACATAATTCAAGGAACTATTATATAACTTTCAAACAAAAGTTAACCAAATATTCTCCTCCATCACTCCATTTTGTCAATCATAAAGGAGAAATGGCTTATACCACTGATGCTGACTGCAGAATCCTCGCAGCATACTTTTCTAAATTACTTAATAGTGAAAGCCCTCTGGAAAAGTTTCAGTTCACTTCTACCCGAATTAATCAAGATTCAGCCCCACCAACAGTTCAGGAAATTAGAAAAACAATTCAATCACTAAAAAATAACAAGGCCACAGGAGAAGATCAAATAACTGCAGAACTTTGGAAAAATGCAGGGGAGAATTTCATCAAAAAACTTCACGACATTATGCTGGACATCTGGCAAACTGAAAAAATACCAATGGATTGGAAGATGGCAATAATACACCCCATACATAAAAAAGGAAGCAGGTCTGATCCAAACAATTATAGAGGTGTTTCCCTTCTTCAAGTCACATATAAAATTCTCTCAAAAATTCTACTCAACCGTGCAGAGTCAACTTGACCAAAGAATTGGTGAATACCAAGGTGGATTCAGAAAGGGGAGATCCTGTGCTGAGCAAATTCTGAACCTGAAGAATACTATATCATATTTTCGGAACACAACAAACAAAAATTATGTCATCACATTTGTCGATTTCAAAAAGGCCTATGATAGTATAGATCGCATGTCACTTGTTAATGTTTTAACAGAATTTGGACTTGATAACAAAACAAGAAATATTATTAAAGATACACTAACTGAAACGATGGCTAAAGTTAAATTTATGGGTGGTTGTAGTGATGAGTTTGAAATAAACACAGGTGTCCGTCAAGGGGATGGGCTCTCCCCTTTACTTATCAATTGTGCTCTTGAGAAAGTTGTAAGAGAATGGAGGAAAGCAGGTGCACCATCTCACCGCCTGGGCCCAAAGATTAAGGGTATTGACTTAGATTGTCTAGCGTTTGCAGATGATTTAGCACTAATTGCCAAAAACGTCGCTGATGCACAGAAACAGCTTGTTATACTGGAGGAGCAAGCAGCCAAAATAGGACTAAAAATCTCCTATGAAAAAACTAAATTTATGACAAATATTAAGAATGGTCCACCTGAAATTGTCATTGGTATCAATAAGATTGCAAGAGTGAAAGAATTTAAATACTTAGGTGAATGGATCACTGAAAATGGCAATGAAAATAAATCTGTAGCATCACGAATTCAAAAAATGGAAATTGCTTTTCAACACACAAAGAATGTTTATAACAAAAGAAGCTTGTCCTGGAACAACAAAAGTCGTCATTAGTGTACAGTGATTAAACCTGAAGCTCTATATGCTTCAGAAACGCTCAGTTTACATCGTAAGACCTTAAAGGAAAAATTAGAGATTAAAGAAAGGAAAATCATGAAGAAAATCTTAGGGCCCAGAATTGTAAATGGCATACACTACCCCAAACCCAACTCTGAAATTTATAAAAGAGTTTCTAAATTAACTGATACAATGAGATTGCGACGAATTCAGTTTCTAAGCCATTTGGAAAGATGATGATGATGATAATTGTTGTTTTAAGGGGCCTAACATCTAGGTTATCGGCCCCTGATGGTTTGGGTGATCGTGAAGATGAAAATGAAAAGCGAACTTAAAACTAAAACTAACTACTAACCTACATACTAGAAGAAGAAATGGAAAATTAAAGGAGAATAGGGCAAATAAAAGGACAGAAGGAAAAGAAATGCCCTCAACCCTCGGAGAAGGCGGATTGAGGGACTTGGAAGGAAGGAGAGCCATGAAAGTCATATAGGAAAGTGAAAGAGGAGAGGTTACGCCCCCAAAGGTAAGGGACAAAAGGGGAAAACTGACCCAGCTCAGGAATCCCTCGGGGTCGCCAACTCCCGAACTCACCAGCCGTGAGCCCCTGAGGGTGTAGCATTATCTACGGTGCACCAGAAGTGGTGGGGCTACATACACCCTGCCTCCTTAAGGGCCTAGAGCACAAGGCAGGAGGGAAAAGGAAGAGAAAAAGAAGGCTGACCCCTCGCAGAAGGAGGGTATCAGAAAAGATGAGACAAGGGCCAATTAAGGCGTGAAAGGAAGAGACTCCCTAGGCCTCGGATACCCTAATACCGTCGGGGTCAGAAGAGAACAAGAGTTGACCAAGTGAGGTCGACAGGAAGGAAGACAGAGAGGAGCCCGGCACAAGTAAGTGGAAGCAATGCCGGACTCAGCTGAGGCCCCGTGGTCGCCAACCCACGCCCACAAGTTGTGAGCCCCTGGGGGACATTTGGAAAGAATGAATCCTACCAGACTCACTTATCGAATCCACAAATTTCTGCAAATCAAACGCACAAGACCAAAATGGTATAAACAAGTGAATTGGGTTCACCAAATTTACAAGATAGAAATGTAGTCCGGAAAATTGTTCACACAAGGGGATTTGAGGAAGATGAGATGATGATGATGATGATGATAATTGTTGTTTTAAGGGGCCTAACATCGAGGTTATCGGCCCCTAATGATCTGGGTGATAGCGAAAATGATAATGAAATGGTAACCAGAACAAAATTATCTGAGACGGAAAATACGTACAAAAAGGAACTCACAATATGGTCTTACAAAAGGGAATTTAGAACGAAAAGAGTCACCAAAAGAATACGTCATGGAAAAATACCCACAAAACGTAGGCTAGATTCAAAATACGTTCAAAATGCAATGTAGCGTCGAAATACTTACAAAATGCAACCGAAATTCAAAATACTTATAAAATGCAAATGAGATCGAAAATACGTACAAAATGCAATTGAGGTTCAAAATACTTACAAAATGCAATTGAAATTGAAAATACACAATGCAATTCAGATTGAAATAGGCCCTATCCCAGTTCCAATCCAAATTATTCACAAAGTGCAATTGAAATTCAAAATACTTACAAAATGCAATTGAAATTGAAAATGCTTACAAAATGTACGGTGATTCTAACGACTCATGTGGATTGACAATACTTACAAAATGCAATTTAGATTGAAAATACTTGACAAAATGTAATTTAGATTCAAAATACCCACAAAATGCAATTGAGAATCAAAATATGTGCAAAATGCCCACCAAACAAAATGCAATTTAGATTCAAAATTCGTGCAAATGCGGCGTTGGTTGAAAATTCTTACAAAATGCAATTGAAATTCAAAATACTCACTAAAAGGCCCGGGCACATGCATTGAAAGACTTACTAAAAAGCAATTTAGATTGTCAATCTTTACAAAATGCAATTGAGGTTGAAAACAATCGCGAGATGTAATTTAGATCGAAAAAACATACAAAAAGCAACGTAGATTAAAAATGCCTTAAAAAATCGCTAAAAGGGAATTTAGATACACTGTGAACCAAGTAACAAAAAACAGTGCGGGAATCTTAAAGAGAAAAGTAAATATAATGAAAAGAGGAGAGGAGAGGAGAGGAGAGGAGATGGGAGAGAGCGGAGAGAGGAGAAGGTCCGCCCCAAAGGCAAGGAACAAAAGGGGAAAACGGACCCAGCTCAGGAATCCCTCGGGGTCGCCAACTCCCGAACTCACCAGCCGTGAGCCCCTGAGGGTGTAGCAATATCTACGGTGCACCAGAATTGGTGGGGCTACATACACCCTGCCTCCTTAAGGGCTTGAGCACAAGGCAGGAGGTAAAAGGAAAAGAAAAAGAAGGCTGACCCCTCACAGAAAGAGGGTATCAGAAAAGATGAGACAAGGGCCAACTAAGGCGGGAAAGTGAAAGACTCCCTAGGCCTCAGATAACGTAATACCGTCGGGGTCGGAAGAGAACAAGAGTTGACCAAGTGTGGTCGAAAGGAAAGAAGACAGAGAGGAGGCCGGCACAAGTAAGTGGAAGCAATGCCGGACTCAGCTGGGGTCCCATGGTCGCCATACCACGTCCCACTAGATGGGGGAGGAAGATGAGAAGAAACCACAGCGACGTACCTGGTCGGAGGAACAGAAATTACAGCAATCAGTGAAAATGAAGAACTATTGGGCAAGGAGGAAAGCTCAGAAAATGTTGATTCCGCGTGGTCCTAAGTGACCCATTCGCGAAGAAGAAGAAGAATTGACATGGCCATTTGGCTGCAATAAATGTATTATTGTTTGTAGTTTAAAAGGGAGCCACATCTATGTCATCTGCCGCGAAGAATGTTAGTGATAGTGAAAATGATTATGCTAGTTATTGTTGTTTTATGCGGCCTAACATCTTGGTTATCAACCCTTCCGCCAATGATTTGGGAGCTGGAATTTTCAACTACTTTGAACTACAATCTTATCATTAACTTACATACTGGATCGAAATTCAATGTTTTTCAGTTGGTCAACACGATTGTACCCAAATGTCATGGGTGGTCCCTAATCCTGAAAGAAAAAAAAAATACTGGATTGTACTCCATCGCGGGAGTCATACAATATTTTCAACATCCTTCCATCATAATTCAAGTCGAAGTTCACCACTGTGCCTATATATATTATATGCAAATTTGAAGAAAGCGGTTTCGGTGGCGTAGTCGGTAGCATGCTGAGCTTCTATGCCCAAGATCGCGGGTTCAAACCCGGCCGAAGTCGTCGGATTTGTTAAGAGCGTTTAAAATCCCTCAGTATGCCTTCCTTCGGAGAGGAAGTAAGCCGGCGGTCCCATGTCATAGATTTATGGCATGTTAAAGAACCTTCCACTAATTACACCTGTGTGAAGCTAAATTGTATAGGTTAAGAACTTAAACAACGCTCTCAGGTTCCTACATTCGTTGCCAAGAGCCGACTGCGGTATCGTCTGGTAGCTAAGTTCTGAACTAGTAGAATAGTCGTTGACGGTGGGGTTTGGCAGCAAAAGTAGGAACTATTTGAAAAATTCAAAAGTCTGCAGTCCTTACTTGAATTAAAAAACAGATAACACACACTAATACAGTCATCACAATTAACACCGGTTATCAGACAGACTCTACACACACCCAAAGTACACGGGGCTACATGACCGCGTTGTCGCAGCCCCTAAACTTAAGATCCAACCAACCAACCAAATTTGAAGAAGAGAAAATTCTTCATGAACAATTTTTAAAACTTTTTAAGAACTATCAAATATTTGAAATAAGAATAGGTTACAATTTTAAGGATTTTTAACAGATGCATTTTTTGATTACATTTAAACAGATTTTTAAGAAAATTATTATTGTTAAAGACCTGATTTTTTAAAATTTCTAAATTTTAAGAATATTTCAAAACATAATTTGTTGTAAATACAGTACCGGTAAGTTTTGCTGTATGTATAAGTTATATCAACACCGTACTCGCAATTACCTCACTTGTAAATTAATGCGTATGCTGAAGAAGACCACAATGTGATCGAGACTAGTACATCATTAAATAACTTCTAGTCTGAATTTGTTGATTTTTGGTTGATAGCTCCTACAGTAATACTATTGAGTATTTATTAATATATTTGTCAATAAGGACCAATTTAAACTGAATATGATTAATGTCATATTAATAGACTACAAACTATAGTTATACAGGGAGTTTGTTTTATATGCGACGAGAACCCTCACTTGCCCACTCGCCAGCGTTGCGCGTCTGTCTCCCGCCAGGCACTTTGCCGTTATGCGGCGCTCTCGCGGCACTGAGTCATTGAGTATAGGCATTTGTACTTACCTAGCTCACAGCTGGTGCTGAAAATGTTCGCCATTCACTGCTACACATGGCTGGCACCTCTTTATGTAATTGCCATTTAATTTTGAAGATCCTCAGCACCGATTGACTGTATTTCAGCTGTAATATAGCCTTTAAGCTCATTTATAGTGTGAGGGTTTCTCGCATACACTCTATTTTTAAGCGTCCCCCACAGATAAAAGTCACATGGTGATAAGTATGGGCTTCGAGAAGGCCACACGTTCCGACTTATAATCCTAGTACCGAAAACGCGACGCAATTCTGTCATGGAAGCTTCGGCAGTGTCAGCAGTGGCAGAATCTTGTTGAAAATAATTCGACAATCTCTCTCCGTAAGTCAGTTCGTCCCAAAATTTGCCAAGGACCACATTGAAGTACAAATTTAAGTACAAATTCCTATACTCAATGACTCAGTGCCGCGAAGCGCCGCATAACGGCAAAGTGCCTGGCGGGAGGCAGACGCGCAACGCGGGCGAGTGGGCCAGCGAGGGTCCACGTCACATATAAAACAAACTCTCTGTAGTAACATCGCTTCAACTGACTCTTTCACTGACCAATCCGTACATTTTACCGTTATGCATGAGATTCGATTTCCAGGAGAAGTATTGACAGGCAACAACGCATTATAAACAAAATCCAGCGGCTTCGGTGGCATGCTGAGCTTCTATGTCCTAGATCGCAGGTTCAAACCCGGACGAAGTCGTCGGATTTTTTAACAACGTTAAAAAAAACTCAGTAGCCTATGCCTTCCTTCAGAGGGGAAGTAAAGCCGGCGGGCCCATGTCATAGATTTATGGCATGTAAAATAACCTTGCACTCACTACAATTGTGTGAAGCTAAATTTGATTAACGGTCTATTAATTTCCAACGTTCACCGCAATGTACCGTTTGAGGTGGCATCTAGTAGCCAAGTTCACAGCTATTAGTCGTTGACGGTAGCATTTGGTAGCAAAAGTAGGAACTACTTGAAATTGGTCGTTTGAAGTCCTTAGCTGAATTACGGATAACATACACACTAATACAGCCATCACAATTAACACCGGTTATCAGACAGATTCTACACATACTCAAAGTACACGTGGCTACATGACCGCGTTGTCGCAGCCCCTAAACTGACGAACCAACCAACCAATTCAACACAATCCTGTTTTCTGAAATCATCATTTTTTGAAATATATTGAGAGTAATCGTTTGTAGTAAGTTTGAATTATACAAGCGAAGAACAAAAAAAGCGATATTGAGAGTAATCGTTTGTAGTAAGTTTGAATTATACAAGCGAAGAACAAAAAAAGCGAACGAAAGAAATGGCAACTACTGATTTATTTTTGACGTTACTGCAGAGTTTGTTTGTTGTTTGAAGTTACAAAATATCAAGCCATGTTCGGTCTGGAAATACATGTAACGTAGTCAGTATATCCTTATTTGTCAACAGTTGTATCCGTGTATTCTCCCGCTCTTCAAGGCCTACATACTGCCGTGGAAATTGTGTTCAAAATCCGGCGTTTGTTTATTGGGCGGTACACGGCATATTTGACAGCGACACTGGTATGTCTGTCTTATAGTTTCATTATAGTGGCATTTAGCTAGCAGAAGAATTGCTTAGCAGATTTTTAAAACATATTATTAGAGTCAAAAAGCTTCACGGAATTGTAAAAAAAATAAAAAAAGGTGGTAAAACCATAACACTTCTCTGCTGCAGGACTTCAGAACGCAGCACCTCCTAAGTGGCTGCCAATCTGGACTTAGCTGTAACCGCACCTATTGCTTGGGAGGCAGTATCGAGAAGGCCGTGAGCTAAGAGAAACTGTAGGCTATTTATCTTTGGGTAACCAGGGAGATTACATAATGATCAGGTCTCTCAATTGCTAATGGTATAAACGCTATATGTTACATTACAATAGGCAGAACCAATTATGATGATGATCATGATGATGATGATGATTATAATTGTTGATTTAAGGGGCCTAACATCTAGGTAATCGGCCCCTAATGGTTTGGGTGATAGTGAAAATGATAATGAAATGTAAACTATATCTAAAACTAACTACGGACTTACATAGGCTACTAGATGAAGAAATGGAAAACCAAAAAAATAATAAGGTAAATAAACGACAAGAGAAAAATAAATGCCCTCTACCCTCGAGGATTGAGTGACGTGGAAGGAAGGAAAGCCATGAAAGGCAGATAGGAAAGGGGAAAGAGGAGAGGGCCCACCCCAAAGTTTGTGGGAAAAGGAAACAAAACGGACCCAGCTCAGGAATCTTTCGGGGTCGACAACTCCCGAACTCACCAGCCGTGGGCCCTTGAGGGTGTAGCACTATCCAAGGTGCGCCAGAAGTGGTGGACTACATACACCCTGCCTCCTTGAGAGCCTTGAGCAGAAGGCACGAGATAACATGAAAAGAAAAGAAAGGCTGATCCGTCGAAGAATGAGGGCATCAGGAAAGATGAGACAAGGGCCAATTAAGGCGGGAAAGTGAAAGACTCCCTAGGCCTAGGATACCCTAATACCGTCGGGGTTGGATGAGAACAACTGTTGACAAAGGGAGGTCGACAGGAAAGAAAACTGAAAGGAGTCCGGCACAAGTAAGTGGAAGCAATGTCGGACTCAGCAGGAGTCCCGTGGTCGCCAACCCACGTCCCAGAAGTTGTGAGCCCTTGGGGTACAGAACCAAAAGCTAGTATTTCACTAATGAGTTGCGTTTAATATCTTGTACAAAGAAACGTAGTGGTAGTCTACATATTCCTACATTGGGATATATTTACGGTGACCATACGTCCCGAAAATATCGGGGCAGTCCCTATTTAAGGAGCATGTCCCAGCATCCCGAATATTAATAAAAGTGTCCCAACTTTTAAGTTTGAAAACAATAATAGGCCTAATAATTCTCTGAAAAATGGAAACGGCATATCAACTAATTAAAAATGTCTACAAGAAGAAATCAATATCCATTAACGCCAAAATACGACATTACCGCACAGTAATACCACCGAAGGCTTTATATGGTGCCGAATGCCTTGCTATGAGTAGAAAGGGTATGCTCGAGAAGCTAGAAATAAGAGAAAGGCAGATCTTGAGAAAAATCCTAGGTCCAATAAAAGAAAATGGTGAGTTCAGAAGACGACACAATCATGAACTCTACTCTCATGTAGAAAAGATCACGGACACCATTCGTAAGAGACGGATAGTTTTCTATGGCCACATTGCATGTATGAGTTTTACAAGATTGAGCAATAGGATCTTCAGTTTTCTTCTTAACAAGACCAAGGCGGCGTGATTCACCGAGGTAGAAAAAGAAAGGAAGGAAGGAAGCTTGTAGTTTAACGTGACCGTTAATCTAGAGATCATGAGCCACGGGAATCCGAACCACAGGACATGGCATTTCACTTCGAAAATCTCAACTAAAAACTGGCAAGACATGGACGGAAACGAGGAACAACATAGGAAACGAATGCGGGAATACTGGGCGAACGTTAAGGTCCAGGCGCAAAGACATGGAAATAGCGTGGTCCGTAGATGGCCGAAATAACAGCAAGAAGAATTCTCTGAAAAATATGCGTAATTAAACAAAAAATAGATACGTTTTGTTTTGAAATATCCACGACTCTCTCCTAGTTCGTAAAGACTTCAGACACTTGTAAAGACTCAGTAAGATTTTTTTAATGTTGTTTTTGTAATCATAAGATGTAAAGTAAGAAACTTAAAAATAAACTTACTAATGTCTTCTTTTTTCTCACAAAACTTATAAATAAATTTAAAAAAACCACTAAAATAAACTTTCTATTCATTTATCCCTGTATATTGGATTTTTGGTGGATCGTTTTTTGTGGAACTTCTCAAAACTAAATTTTGTAAAAGGCCATAACTTTAAAAAACTCTATATGTTAGAGTCAAACTATAATCTCTCTATCCTCCAATAATCCCCTTCAAGAATGCTGTCCCGATTTTGAATGTCAAAAATATGGTCACCCTAGTTATATTCCTACAAATATAAACAATAAACGTGTCTATGACAACAGGGAAAGACAGAAGCAAATAATGAGTTTGCTTGTATAATAAAAATATATCATTATTATGGTACGGAAAGTAGCGTGTTCCTCGTGAAAGGTAGAGTGGCCAACATCGCCCAAGCTGACTGAATACTTTAATGCTTTTTGCCGTATATGATATATTATAACATAACATAGAATCCTGCGCTTGCTTATCGGGTAGTACACGGCATATTTAACAGTGACAGGGGATTATGCCTGTCTTATAGTTTGATTATAGTAATATTTAGCTAGCAGAAGATTTGTTTACAGTTTTTTTAAAATATTATTATTGTCAAAAATGTTCACGAACCGGTACAAAAAAGATAATAAATATAAACAATAAACCTGTCTGTGGAAATACAGAAGCAAATATTGAGTTTGCTCGTATAATAAAAATGTATCATTATTACTGAAAGTAGCGTGTTCCTCGTGAAAGGTAGAGTTGGCCAACATCGCCCAAGCTGTGCTGAATATTTTAGTGCTCTTTGCCGTATATTATATATTATAACATGTCGCCGTCAATGTGTATGTTCCAGGGAAGGCTTCTCACTATTTTTTCATGATATTTTTTTTTTCACTAGGCTGACGACTCGTGTCGTAATGCCAGCGGCGAATATTATTTTTGTGCGCTAATGCCTGTATAATGCACTATTGATGATTCGTATGAGTTACATTAGTATCATAGGGCTGGCTAATGGTGCCGCCCGGCCTCCCTAACGAACCTAATGGATAAGAGATGTCTGAACATAGGTTCATATATTCGCCATCAGATGTCAGCATCAGCACTCCACTCACCACCTGCCGGCTAATTTGTGAAACAGAAACAAGTGCTAGCTCATTTATAATCGGCCATCCGGTCAACTAAATACTAGTCAGGCGAGAAAAGTTGATCCTCGTTCCTCTTGGCCTCCCAATTATTAATCTCTCACTTGCGTACGGATGGAATTCTATTATTTTTGGCAGTACTAATACCTCTGTGTTGGACTCCGCACGAGGATCTAATGCATATAAAGCGAGCTCTCATTTGGAAAGTAGATGCCATTTTGCATTACACGACAATTCCGTCTTCTATAAATGTTGCCTGTCACGTGGTGTGCAATGTTACCAACGCAACGGGGAAGGAAAAGGTTCACGAGATAAATACATGTTCCTTTTTCTGATGAACTACACTGACCGGCAACTCAAGCGCGTATTTGTTTCTGAATTGCACAAAGGTAACTGAGGATATGGCTGTAGGCCTACTGATCTTTTCCTATGCCAAATAGTGGTGAAATAATTTTTATTTTTTATTTAGTCAATTTACCCTCTAGGTTGGTGGTTCCCACGAACTCAGCGAGGGAACTAACCACTACCGCCTCTTTATGGGCAGTGTCCTGGAGCTTGGAACATCTGGTCGGGATGGATACAACTGGGGAGGTGTGATCAGCACTTCGCCCAGGCGGCCTCACCTGCAAAGCGAACAGGGGCCTCATGAGGGATGGGAAGGGATGTAAGATTGGGATGTATAGGCTAGGAAGAGGGAAGGAGGCGGCCGTGGCCTTACAGTAGGTACCATCCCGGCATTTGCTCGAAGACGAAGTGGGAAACCATGGAAAACCACTTCGAGGATGGCTGAGGTGGGAATCGAACCCCCTCTACTCATTTGGACCACCCGAGGCTGAGTAGACCCCGTTCCAGTCCTCATACCACTTTTCAAATTTCGTGGCAGAGCCGGGAATCGAACCCAGGACCTCCGGGGCGGCAGCTGACCGCTACGCTACGGAGGCGACGTGGTGAAATAATAAAGAATAAAACATCGCATCGTTGACGATATTGGTGGCGCGCACATCTTTCCGCGGGAAACAGCATCATGTCAAAGAATCGCCTTTGTTGTCTGACTCTGTAGCAAAATGGTTAGCGCACTAGGCTTTGGCCCGAACGGCCCCGGGTTCGATTCTCGGTCGAGCCATCAGGGATTTTAATCACCTGGGGTTAATTCCAGTGGCTCGGGGACAGGCTGAATGTGATGTCTTCATTATCACTTCATCCTCATTACGACGCGCAGGTCGCCCACGAGCGTCAATTAGAAAGGTCTGTACTTGGCCTCTCCTGAAGCCACACGAACATTATCATCGAATTTGTTAAGTGAAACAATTGTATAACTTAAAATGTTCATTCTAGTTCCGAAAACTAATTGTTAACGGCTATTTTTCAATCTATCTTTATGGTGCACCATATACGATTTAGTTTGAAGAGACTTTTTAGTGTTACGCTAAACAATTATCTTGTGTCGTATTCATTCATATCGGCTGATGAAGGGGCCAAAACTAATAATTAGGCCTCGAAACATGTCCGACTAATGACCACACAGTGATCTTATCTAATAAAAGTATTGATCAGGCGGAAATTTTAACCTGTTTATACTAACAAGTGAAACAATGCCACGAAGAATGGTAATGCGTCCAGGAAAACAATTCACCTTACTTCCATGCTGTAACTACTGTATGTACTAAGCCTATATTGTTCAAATTCATGATATAAATAAAAACAATGTTGGATCTTTCAAGTGATCTTTTTTTTTTTGCCGCTCAGTGTATAAGATATAAAGAGCAAACCTACAGTACTATTTGGAGTTGACTATTACAGAAATTTTACCACATAGGCCTAACTATTTGTATTTTGGAAGTGCAATATCTAAAAATGTAGTTTAGCCTTGCATTGCTAAGAGCCACATAACAAGCCATATTTCACTTTGCTACGACCACCCAAGTCTGAGAAAAAGGTGTTTTAACAAAATTAACAACAACTATTTCTAGAAACGTCAGATCAAATTAAAACTTCATATACGCGTTAACAATACATTTCTTTAAGACGTATTAAAGTTTCATTACGATCAGATCAATACTTTTCTAAGTGAGCGCTCCATACACTTGGTTAAAAAAAAGACGGAACTTTCTTTGTTCAATCTGCTATAAAATGTTAACGGGTTACAATGCAAATGTTTTCTGTATTTTTTTCTGTAGGTTGTTTTTATTTAAAACTACGGGTAACGTTTTTATTGACCTCTAAACTCGAGTATCTATAGTAATTTTCCCCGACAGTAGTCCGGTGGTTCGGATTCCACGTAAAAATGGAGGTCCCGTGGCTCATAAGTTATTCGCTTATCCTCCCAGGTCAGCTTCACCCACGGACTATTCAAGGGACGATTCCTCTACGGTCACAAGGACGGTGTCTGGGAGCTTAACATACTTTGATAGCAGATACAACTGGGGATGGTGACAGGTGACCACTAACTTGGGTGTAAAGGGGAAGGGTCAGGGAAGGATTTTTGGAATGAAGTCGGCCTTGAACCCGTTCGTCCCCGCATTTGCCTGTGGTGGAAATGGGAAACCATTTTCAGGACGGCTGACTTGGGATTCGAGCCCACGCTCTCCCGATGCCAGTGAGGCACTGGCGAGTGCGTTCGCGCACTCGGCCACCGTGGCCGGTTCCAATAACATAACATATCATTGGACTGGAGTTAATCTGGGATAAGCTAAGTCTTAAAGACTTAAGATCAATAGAGAAAATAAAAGCGAGATTTCTGAAGGCAACCCTCGGAATCTCAAAATACGCGCCCTCCCGAATTGCATATACTCTAGCCAGAGAATCTTTCCTTCTGGAAGACCTAAGATTGAAAATGGCCCTTCCATCGACTCCACAATGGGTCCACGTTATGGCAGAGAGGAAGGAAAAGCAAGAAGACATATGGCCTGAGTTCTATAGCACAGAAGCAATGATCGACAGAGGATGGACTAAACAACTAAGACACTTGCTAACAAGCTTAGCTGTCCATGGCTACCATCACAAGATTTGCAGGATGATACAATATCACACCCTTGATGATGACTGTGTTTTGTGATGCGTTTTGTGACAGGTAGGCTACCATATACTTGCATGCCAAAAGCGATTGAAATCCTTAAAGGAATACAGTATTTCAAATTGACAATTCTATTTATGTATGTACTACTATGCATGTTTATGTGCATTTCCTTTAATAAAAAAATATATTTCCCATCCGTTTCAACTTAAGGCATTATCAATGAGAGCGTAAATCCTTAATGCGCTCTTTAATAATAATAATAATAATAATAATAATAATAATAATAATAATAATAATAATAATAATAATAATAATATCTTTATGAATTGGAAACGTCTTGTAAAAGTAGATACGATGGAATATCTAGGAATAACTATAGACTCTCGCTTTAAGTTCAATTACCACATCAATAAAGTTAGTTTTTTTTTTGTCGAGTGGCCTCCTGAGAGGCCGAGTGCAGGTCTTGCTATTCGACGCCCGTGGGCGACCTGCGTGTCGCGATGAGAGATGGAATGGATGAAGATGAATGAAACTGGGCAAGGATGTGGAAGGAAGCGGCCGTGGCCTGTCAGAAGGTACTATCCCAGCATTTGCCTGGTGTTGAAAATGGGGAAACCACGGAAAACCATTTCAAGGACAGCCGACGGTGGGGCTCGAACCCACCCGTCTACCGAGTCAGCAGAGAGCTGGGCCCCATGACCTAACGCAGCGCTTTAGCCAGCGTAGCCACTACTGTCGGTAATAAAGTTAGTGAAAAATGCATTAAATTAATAAACGCATTATCAAAATCGGCTAGAATAGGATGGGGTCTAAAACACCAAGCTTTGGAAACAATATATAAAGGAGCAATATTGCCAATGCTGTTATATGCTGCTCCGATCTGGATTGAATCCCTAGAAAAGAAATGTAATATGATTAAATACGTGAGAGTGCAAAGACTTATTCTCTTGAGAATAGCAAAATCGTACCGCACTGTATCTCATGAGGCACTGTGGATTATTACTGGAATTACTCCTATAGATATAATGGCTAAAGAGATTGTTACTCTATACAAAATAAAGTCAGGAAAAACAACTATGAACTATATCATTGACCACCCAGAAAAACCTATGAGATGGCTCCATCCAGCCTATTTTCCTGGTACCGAAGATCCAAGAATAGCATTCAATGAATATATCCCATGGAAAATTTAAACAGATGGAAGCAAAAGTGAAGAAGGAGTGGGAGCTGGCATAGCTATATTCAGATCACATGAATTAGTAGACCAATTGAAATATAGACTGCAAGACAACTGTTCGAATAATTAGGCTGAGCAATTAGCTATACTTAAATCTCTGGAATTCTTAGATACTACTAGGGCAGAGGATGATGAAGATAAGAAAGTAATTATTTACACAGATAGTAAAATAGCAATTGACTCCATTTCAGACTTCAGAAATCATAACGAACTAATTGAGAATATAAGAAGGACTACAGCTATTCTAAAAAGAAAACATTGGATAATAAAATTTGAATGGGTTAAAGCACATACAGGTGTTGCAGGCAATGAACTGGCTGATAAAATTGCAAAGGAGCCTACAAAATTAAACGAGGTTTGTTTCGATAGAATACCCATCTCAACTTTTAAAAAAATATCTCAAAGAAGAATCAATTCATGAATGGCAGCAAAAATGGGAACAAACTTCAAAAGGCACACTTACAAAAGAATTCTTTCCAACAGTTGCAGGTAGATTAAAATCCAAAATCACCTTAACACCTAATATGACTACAATACTGACTGGACATGGAAATATTGCTTCGTACTTACTCAGACTTAAAATTATACGTAATCCCGAGTGTTCCTGTAAAAGCATCCCTCAGACTATAGATCATATAATTTTCGTGTGCAGTGAAGTGAAAAATATTAGGCAAATTTTGATTAATAGTGTTAATAGAGACGATAACTGGCCGATTCAGAAATCTGTGCTATTAAAAAGGTATTTGAAGGAATTTTATAAATTTGTTAATGCTCTGGATTTTAAAGCTCTTAAGAAAAACGATGAATAATATTGTTTGATATTGTTAAGATTAAGTCATCTAGAAATTGAATTATAATAATGTAATTTATTTTGTTCATTTGTAAAAGTACACGTAGTACTACTTATGTAGTGGATCATGCAGAGAGTATGAATAGTAAATTAAAATAATCATAATAATAATGTTATTGGTCTTACGTCCCTTTAAGCTACTTGGGCTTTCAGAGGCGCTGGGGTACCTAAATTAAGCCCCGAAGGGGATCTTAAACGCGAGAAGATGGTCGGCCCCAAAGTCAGTGGCAAAGGGGAATCCCTCGGGGTCGCCAACTCCCGAACTCACCAGACGTGAGCCCTTGAGGGTGTAGGACTATCCAGGGTGCACCATAAGTGGTGGGGCTGCATACACCCTGCCTCCTTTAGGGTCTTGAGCAGAAGGCAGGAGATACAATGAAAAGAAAACAAATGGTCTGACCCCTCGAAGAATGAGGGATCAGGAATGATGGGACAAGGGCCAATTAAGGCGGGAAAATGAAAGACTCCCCAGGCCTCGGATACCCTAATACCGTCGGGGTTGGAAGAGAACAAGAGAAAGGTGACACCGAGAAGCCCGGAACAAGTAAGTTGAAGAAATACCGGGCATAGCCGGGGCCCCGTTGTGGCTAACCCAAGTCCCACTATTTGTGAGCCACTGGGGAAGGATTAGTTAGAGTTTCAAACACACCCAAATGCACGAGGCTGATGGCCAAGACGCCCTTAGTACTCGAAATCAATGTAATTTAATATGACAGCCCAACTGTACCTGATGGAAGAATGTTGGCCATTAGCAATTAGGCCCCTGTTCTGTCGTTATGCTAATGTATGATGTAGAAGAAACAGTCGTCATGCAGCTAATGGGCTGAGCTATTTCCGCATGATGAATGCGCCTTAATGACCAAATGATACTTCGGACCCCCAGCCGGGGTTCGAACACCGCACCACACCGCACACATCAAGCACGATATCGTTACCTAACTCCTACGTTGATTATGATAACGATGTTAATATTTATGTTGTTTAAGCTGCTTGGTTATCAACCCTGTGTGTGAATATTGCCTGATAACCTGCATTATTGTGGAAATAATCAGTTGAAGATGCATGCACTGGAATTAGAAGTAAAGTCCAAATGCATATTTCGAATGTATTAAGGGTGGACAATACCAGCACGATCCAGCTGACAACATGGTTACTATGTGTCTGCAAAATAACCAGTCGCAAAATAATGGAATGAGGGTAGCTGCCAGGGGCCTTTAGGATTGGCGGTAGTGATGATTGATTTTCTATGGACGAAACATATAGGTCATCTGTCCCTAATAATGTGGATTATAAGGATGATGATGATAATTGTTGTCTTAAGGGGTCTAACATCGAGGTTATCGGCCCCTAATGGTTTGGGTGATCGTGAAGATGATTATGAAATGTAAACTATAACTAAAACTAACTAATAACTTATGTACTAGAAGAAGAAATGGAAAACAAAAGGAGAATAAGGCAAATAAAGGACAGGAGGAAAAGAAATGCCCTCAACCCTCGAAGAATACGGATTGAGGGACTTGGAAGGAAGGAGAGCCATGAAAGGCAGATAGGAAAGTGAAAGAGGAGAGGGTCCGCCCCAGAGGTAATGGAAAAAGGGAGAAAACCGGACCCAGCTCAGGAATCCCTCAGGGTCGCCAACTCCCGAACTCACCAGCCGTGAGGCCCTGAGGGTCTAGCAATATCCAGGGTGTACCAGAAGTAGTGGGGCTATATACACCCTTCCTCCTTGAGGGCGTTGAACAGAAGGCAGGAGATAACAGGAAAAAAAAAGAAGGCTGACCCCTCGCAGAAGGAGGGTATCAGAAAAGATGAGACAAAGGCCAATTAAGGCGGGAAAGGAAGAGACTCCCTAGGCCTCGGATACCCTAATACCGTCGGGGTCGGAAGAGAACAAGAGTTGACCAAGTGAGGTCGATAAGAAAGAAGACGGAGAGGAGCCCGGCACAAGTAAGTTGAAGCAATGCCGGACTCAGCTGGGGCCCCATGGTCGCTAACCCACGTCCCACTAGATGTGAGCCCCTGGGGGGAGGGGGGGGGTTATAATGAAAATAATATTGAAAATTAAATCTACTAATTAGGTTACAACTGACCACTGACCTTTTGGTGTAGTGACAATCCCAGAATTAATTATTTTTCGCAGTTTCCCATTTCTACTCCAAGCGAATACCGGGATTGTCCCCAAATTAAGGTCATAGTGACACATATTTTCAGACAGATTCCACACACACCTAAGTACACGGGGCTACATAACCAACACGTTGCAAAAGCCCCTAAAATGATTACTGACTTGCATCTAACTTACTAGATGAAGGTACGACAAACAAATTAGGGAATTAGGAATGGAAGAATGAAGTGATGACAGGGAAAATAAATGCCCTGGAAAGAAGTAGAATCATGCAAGGCAGATAGAAAAAGGGGGAGGGGTACAAGAGAGTCTCAAAGACAATGAAAGAAGGGAAAAACGGACCCAACTCAGGAATCCCCTAAGTTCGCCAAATCCCGAACTTACCGGCCGTGAGCCCTTCAGGGTGTAGCATATTCCAGAGTGCATTTTAAAGTTGTGGGGCTACGAATACCTGCCTCTTTTAGGGCCTTGAACAGTAGGCAGGAGATGGCATGAAAAGAAAAAGAAGAGGTCAGACCTCTCGAAGAATGAGGGATCACGAGAGATGAGACAAGGGTCAAATAGGGCAGGGAAGAGGAAATCACCCAAGGCCTCTGATACACTAATACCGTCAGGGTTGGAAGAGAACAAGAGTTGATTAACTCTCTATAGGGCGGACTACTTTTTTCTAATTTTCAATTTTTTTAAATTTATTTTAAAAATTAAAAAAATCTACGAAGGGTATTTATTATATTTAATTTTATTGTAATTTTTAGTGTGTTTTATTTTATGTTATATTTTATTGTTTTATTTTAATATCTTTGATTATATTTACTAGTTGAAATTTTATCCAGCACCTTAAAACTAGACAGGTATAACATCTATTTGCTTACCAGAAATATTATATCTACAAGAAATTTTGTTGTAATTAGGCTGAAAGTTTCAATGGCCTACAAACTCTCTTTTATTTTGATGATAATTGTTGTTTTAAGGGGCCTAACATCTAGGTTATCGGCCCCTAATGGTTTGGGTGATCGTAAAGGTGATAATGAAATGTAAACTATAACTAAAACCTAACTACTAACTTACATACTAGAAGAAGAAAAGGAAAACAGAAGGAGAATAAGGCAAATAAAGGACAGAAGGAATAGAACTGCCCTCAACCCTCGAAGAATGCGGATTGAGGGACTTGGAAGGATGGAGAGCTATGAAAGGCAGATAGGAAAGTGAATGAGGAGAGGGTCCGTCCCACAGGTAATGGATAAAAGGGGGAAAACCGGACCCAGCTCAGGAATCCCTCGGGGTCGCCAACTCCCGAACTCACCAGCCGTGAGCCCCTGAGGGTGTAGCAATATCCAGGGTGCACCAAAAGTGGTGGGCCTACACACACCCCGCCTCCTTGAGGGACTTGAGCGGAAGGCAGGAGATAACATGAAAAACAAAAGAAGGCTGTCACCTCGCAGAAGGAGGGTATCAGAAAAGGTGAGACAAGGGCCAATTAAGGCGGGAAAGGAAGAGACTCCCTAGGCCTCGGATACCCTAATACCGTCGGGGTCGGAAGAGAACAAGAGTTGACCAAGTGAGGTCGACAGGAAAGAAGACGGAGAGGAGCCCGGCACAAGTAAGTGGAAGCAATGTAGGACTCAGCTGGGGTCCCGTGGTCGCGAATCCACATCCCACCACTTGTGAGCCCCTGGGATGCGGTACCTCTGAAATTGGGTGGAATGTTGTTTTGATCCCGGGGTCACGAGACTGGAAGCTGGTTTTTGTGAATGTGTGTTTGTGGCGCGCTGGTTTGGAGTGACATGAACCCAGTGCGACAGCTATCGCCAGTCTAAATAATGCCTTAATCGGTCCGGCTGTCTGATGGGCGGGGCGGGGAGCGAACACGCTTCCTTGTCGCCTAGGTGGGCGGGTTTCACACCGATACTCAATTGGCCAATAATCAACAATGATGGCAGCAGATTAGACTTTCAAATCCTCTTCCTCGTACCTTTTTGTTCGCGCCAACACCAGTGTAATTATCCCGCCACCAATTAGTGCTGTAAGATGCTGCGAAACCTGTTAATATCAATGTTACCAACTGAAGTTTATTATATCCCTACTAAACCCCAAGGCATTTTTTTTTACTCGCATGGTTCATAAAAAGCAAGTAGTGTAAATACCAAAATGAATTGATTATTACAAGATCCTGACGGTATTAGGGTACCGAGGACTAGGGTGCCTTTCATTTTCCCGCCTTAATTGGCACTTATCTCATCTTTCCTCATATGTTAATACCGTTGGGGTCGGTTGAAAACAAGAGTTGACCAAGGGATGTCGACAAGAAAGGTGCACCTGATACGAATAAATGGTAACAATGCCGGAGGTCCCGTTGTCAACCAATGGGGTAGGTTTAATTGAATGATCTAGTTGTGTTGACCGACTGAAAAGTTGCAATATCAATTGTTCGGATTCCACATACACGGGGAGTCCCACGGCTCATGATAGCGAGATCTTCTTTACCTTCTTTTGCTCTCTTTCCTTTATCCATCCTTCCCCTCCCTTCTTTCCTGTGCTTCTTATCTTCCTTCCTGTCCTAATAGTTATGATGATGATGATAATTGTTGTTTTAAGGGGCCTAACATCTAGGTTATCGGCCCCTGATGGTTAGGGTGATAGTGAAGATCAAAATGAAAAGCGAACTTAAAACTAAAACTAACTACTAACCTACATACTAGAAGAAGAAATGGAAAACTAAAGGAGAATAAGGCAAATAAAAGGACAGAAGGAAAAGAAATGCCCTCAACCCTCGGAGAAGGTGGATTGAGGGACTTGGAAGGAAGGAGAGCCATGAAAGGCATATAGGAAAGTGAAAGAGGAGAGGGTCCGCCCCAAAGGTAAGGGACAAAAGGGGAAAACGGACCCAGCTCAGGAATCCCTCGGGGTCGCCAACTCCCGAACTCACCAGCCGTGAGCCCCTGAGGGTGTAGCATTATCTAGGGTGCACCAAAAGTGGTAGGGCTACATACACCCGGCCTCCTTGAGGGCCTTAAACAAAAGGCAGGAGATAACATGAAAAGAGAAAGAAGGCTGACCCCTCGCAGAAGGAGGGAATCAGAAAAGATGAGACAAGGGCCAATTAAGGCGGGAAAGGAAGAGACTCCCTAGGCCTCGGATACCCTAATACCGTCGGGGTCAGAAGAGAACAAGAGTTGACCAAGTGAGGTCGACAGGAAAGAAGACAGAGAGGAGCCCGGCACAAGTAAGTGGAAGCAATGCCGGACTCAGCTGGGGCCCCGTGGTCGCCAACCCACGCCCACAAGGTGTGAGCCCCTGGGGGTCCTAATAGTTACTTTCCCGTCCTACCTACCTCCCTATCCTACCTACCTACCTCCATATAATACCTTCCTATCCTACCTACCTTCCTATCCTACCTACCTCTCTATCTTATCCTACCTACCTCCATATCCTACATATCCTACCTACCTCCCTATCCTACCTCCCTATCCTACCTACATATCCTACCTCCCTATCCTACCTACATTCCT
The DNA here is from genome assembly GCA_946902985.2 of Meconema thalassinum. Taxonomy (NCBI): domain Eukaryota; kingdom Metazoa; phylum Arthropoda; class Insecta; order Orthoptera; family Tettigoniidae; genus Meconema; species Meconema thalassinum. The sequence continues at coordinate 426,040,424 of OX336392.1, read as the reverse complement.
ATCCTACCTATCCTAACTACCTCCCTATCCTACATACCTTCCATTCTACATTCCAATCCTACCTACCTTCGTTTCCTTTCTTCTTTCACTTGATCAATTAAAAGGCGTACGCCTCATATTGTAGTCACATGGGTAATAGGCTATCATCTCGGAGACTGTGGTTCCATTCTCAACGGGGTTCACTCAGCCTCGTGAGACAGAACTGAGAGTAGATGGGTTTGATTCTCACCTCAACCAACTTAGAAATGGTTCACCATTGCTACTCAGGTGATTGCAGGTTATCAGACAGATTCTACACGTACACACCCAAGCACGTGTGACTACCATGTCGCAAAGCCCATTAATGAATTAAAACGACAACAAAAGAAGTTAATTGTTATTTTGAAGAAGAGGTTCACCAAATGAAGAATATTATTACTATTCAGTGACACCTATAATTACCTATATTAAAATTTTAATAGATATTTTCAAAAGATTATAATACGTTTTTTCAAAGATATTTTCGAAGGATTATGTTTAATGTGTTTTCTTAATACATTCTTATTGTAAGGATATCCATTTCTTAGTTAAGTCTACTTAGGATAACTTATATTTATGTGCTGAAGAAGGAACCAATGAGTTTTGAAACATGTACACATAGTCTGCACAATATAGACAATTAAGTGTTAAAGTTTTGATTTGGCGAATATATAACATAAGAGTTTTTAGTTATGCTATCAATACGGATTTACACAATTTGCTATTATGGCAAATACAACCTGTGACAATAAAGTTCGGTAAATAGTCCTATACTATCAACATAGATGAACATGCACGTCAATGACCCTACTGTCCTTCGAAATAGTCCCCTTCCGTAACTATGCAATGCTGAGATCGGCGATACATGTCTTGGAAACTTTACAAGAAGGCGTCCTTTGGGATGGTGTTCAAATGCTTCGTCACGTTGCGTTCAGTGAATCAAGTCAGAACGGTCGACCTGGCAACATTGGCGACACACAACGCATCGTGTAAAACCTGTTTGACACAGTACGTGTTTAGAAGGATGAATTTATGCAACCTACCATGCACATGTGTTTGGCGGGTGGCAGTGAGAAGGGTGAATGTTCTGTGGAATGGAATGGCTTATCTGAAAACCATCGTCAAGGGCGACGAGACCTGGTGTCTGAGGTACGACCCCTAAGTCAAGCGTCAACGTATGGAGTGATGGGGTCCAGGTCCAGGGACACCGAAAAGCCCTGAAGGGCCAGAAGTTTTCGAACATTTCGGACATCCAACGTAATGTGACGACCCAACTGAAGGCTATTCCGAAAGAGTTTCCAGGACCTGTGCAGACATTCTCAGAAGTGCACAACCATCCACTGGGATTACTACGAAGGTCGGTAACTGCTGTTTCAGGTAAGCCAACAATCCGCTCGTTATATAGAGCCATTCACCGAACTTTTCGGTCACGTGACGAGCCTTTTGAACACCATCCCAAACGACGCCTTCTTGCAAAGTTTCCAAACATGTATCGCCGATCTCAGCATTGCATAGTTACGGGAGGGGACTATTTCGAAGGACAATAGGGTCACTGTCGTGCATTGTTCATCTATGTTGATAGTACAGGACTATTCACCGAACTTTATTGTCAAATGATGTATTTTCGCTTATTAACAAAAGAAAATTCGTAACCTCTTTACACAAGGTCATTAAAGATATTTTTAAAACAAAAAATACTGTAGTAGTGAATATTCCCATTGCTGGAATATTGTTGACATGACGGGTGATGTGGAGAAAGAGCCCTCCCCAAATATTTGTCCGCCGTAATGCCCGGTAAGCTGGAGTCATCCCAATGAACACAACGAGCTAGTTAACTGAAAAGCAGCGATAACCATTCCATTTTAACAGACAATGCAGTATTTTCCTTTTGAAAAGCAACTCATCAGTCGGTAATGCGCTTTAAGCGGCTTATACTGGATGTATCATGAGCTGTGCCTTCTCAAGCGGTCGCGTACGACCACTGTGCTGTATTCCATGTTTTAAATACAGTAATGCGTTCTGTAGTGTAAGACATCCATAATAACTAGACTTCCATCGCGGCGTTGTGCAGGTGTTGAGGTTTTAAAGAGTTAAGCATGTAGGTTATCGGTCCCTAATAATAATAATAATATCGTATGGCCTCGGATGCCTGGTGCAAGCTTTGTTAATTGACACCCAGAGGGTAGCTTGCATGCCGAATTTCGTCGTTCCTTTGAACGCTATGAAAGTCAAGGAGGTTAGATATCTAAACTCCTTGACACTACAGCGCTTTCAAGTAGAGAATGGAGGAACTTTGTGTTGGCGGAAAATCCCGAGATTAATTTTGCCATTGAACACGGCCTACTGAATTCAAATGGGTTCTTTAACATGCCAACAACGTATGACATGAGTATCGTGATTTTTGTCGCCTTCAAAAATCACTTACCATGGCCAGGGGCGAACCTGCAATCTTGGGGTTGGTAGTCCGACACTATAACCACTCACCCACCGTGGCAAGCTTTTTATCGGTCCCTAATGATACGGTGATAGTAAAAAGATGATAATAAAATAAAAACTACCAACACATATGTTCAAATTATTAGATTCAATACACAAATTTCCACCATTTTTAAATATATTTCAAGATGGCGGTTTATGCACGGGAATTTTCTTCTCGGATTGTTGGTATAATGCGCAATCACAGCTCCCACTCGATTTGTGGTTTCATCCAAGATGTTGGCAACTCTGCTTTGAAATTCAGCTGTTTTGTTTTGAAGAGAGAGTCACTCGCTGCTCTGTGACTGAAAGTAACAGCTTAAGACAACTATGGAAATTTGAGGTTATGGTCATTGTTGGTGCAATAAATTGTTAAAAGAAATTTGAAAGAAATGGGAAGTGTAGCTAGTTATTGTTGTTTTTAGGGACGCAACAGCGAGGTAATCTGCCCCTAAGTGTAGCAATTTCTCGCCATTAATTTCGAAATGTTATCATACAATAGTCTATACAGTAATTAAATCGTTAAACCCTTTCATCATTTATCACCGTGCGCAGTAAATTGGATTGTGTTTGGATAATGGGTAAAATAAAGACATTTCTTCCCGTAAGGTTGTAGTTTTTGATGATCTGCTGGATGAAGGAAGATTTAATGAACACAAGTGCTTTCTGTATTGCATAAAACTTATATAGCCTACTAGAAGAAGAAATGCACAAAACAGGAATAAAGGAAACAAAGGACAGGGAAGGGAAATGCCCTCAACACTTGAAGAATGAGGATTGTGGGACTTAAACGAAAGGAGAGCCATGAAAGGAAGGGGGAAATGGAAAGAGGAGATGATGATGATGATGATAATTGTTTTTTTTAATGGGCTTACGATCCAGGTTGGCGGCCCCTTATGGTTTGGGTGAACATGAAAAAAGAAAACGAAGCCCTAACTAAGACTAACTACTGACTTACAAACTAGAAGAGGAAATGGGAAACAAAAATGATGATGATTATAATTGTTGTTTTAAGGGGCCTAACATCTAGGTTATCGGCCCTTGATGGTTTGGGTGATCGTGAAGATGAAAATGAAAGGCAAACTTAAAACTAAAACTAACTACTAACCTACATACTAGAAGAAGAAATGCAAAAATAAAGGAGAATAAGGCAAATAAAGGACAGGAGGAAAAGAAATGCCCTCAACCCTCGAAGAATGCGGATTGAGGGACTTGGAAGGAAGGAGAGCCATGAAAGGCAGATAGGAAAGTGAAAGAGGAGAGGGTCCGCCCCAAAGGTAAAGGACAAAAGGGGAAAACGGACCCAGCTCAGGGATCGGGGAAACAAAAAGGAGAAGAATGTAAATAAAAGACGGGAGGTAATGAAATGCCCTCAACCCTCGAAGAATGAAAATTGAGGGATTTGGAAGGAAGGAGAGCCATGAAAGGCAAGGGAGGAGGGAGGAAAGTTCCGCCCAAAGACAATGAAAGAATAAAAAGATACGAGCCTTACAGTAGTCGCATATGATGTGAAGTCATCTGACATGTTATCCTATTATGAAATTGAGATGAAATGTATGTGAAGTCATCTGACATGTTATCCTACTCGTATACTACACAGCTTTGACATTATTAAAATGTTAATTTACGCTCAGTTTTCATAGTGGTACTATGATGAATGTATAGATTGAATTGGAGATATGCTACTGTCACACTTGTTTGGACAAACATCACATATTATATTGTAAATTAAGAGGAGGAATGAAACCATAGTCTCGAGCCTATCTATAGACTACTACAAATAATGTTCATTACAATCAAATATCCCAACTCCTGCTTGGTGCAAACTATTGTAATTAAAATTAGATAAATCGTAATTTCATGTAGATTCTGTAGAAATGACGCATAATGTTATGATAGATATCGTTTAAATCGATAATCCGGTAGCAAAAATAATTGGCGGGACTAGGGTTCGAACCTCATGATTCGCAGACCAAGACGCTATCCACGCAGCCATTACAACCACAGATATTTAGAGTACAAGACAGTTACTCAATTTCACGTGCCGGTAATAATATGGAAGTACGTATTTTTAATGCTCCATTAATATTTTGCTTTTTTTCAATAATGTTCCTGCGTGGAATTGAGTTTTAAGTTAGTTATAAATACGCCTACTTGACAGTAAAGGGAATTCCTATAGTGGTCAGTGAAAGGCTAGCCCAGTTCCCGTATAAAACATCGATATATATTACATTGATCACTGCATTACCGCAATGAGGGTTAATATCTGAATAGCCATTGTGCAGAAACATAATACCGGCTATGCCGACTAGTTACAAGCATATCATCATTTAAATTCTGATACGAAGACTTTTAACATGTGGTTTGTGTTTCAATCAGTTGACACCAGAGTTCGCATGAGCGGTTTACCGTTCTGTAGGAAAGTGTTGAGCAAAGTTACTCGGGGAGTGGATGCCCATCACTTTTATCCAGAGATTGAGAAACATACTCTTAATAAATCATAATTGTTTTCAGCAAATATGATATAATGAATATTTTTACACCAAAGAACGACAACTTGAAGATGATTTATTGTAGAAATAAATGTAATGGCACCTCCAAACCTTGAAGTAATCCGTATGCCAACTGGCAGTGCGTCTTACATACTTCCGTCCCATTTTTCAAAATCACTCCCACAAAAATATCCAGCAACCGAGTGGAAAGATGTTACACATCAAAAAAGATAAACCGCATCCAGCTCAGGAAACCCACGGGGTTGCCAACTCCCGACCTCACCAGCTGTGAGTCCTTGAGGGATGTAGCACTATCACGGGTGCAACATAAATGGCGGGGCTACACACATCCTGCCTCCTGTGGGGCCTTGAGCAGAAGGCAGGAGGTACCATTAAAAGAAAGAGAAAAGGTCGGTCCCCTCGAAGAATGAGGGATCAGGAAAGATGACAACGGTCAATTAAGGGTGGAAAAGGACAGACACCCTAGGCCTCGGATGCCCTAATACTGTCGGAGTCTGAAGTTGATCAAGGGAGGTCGAAAGAAAAGATGACAGAGAGGAGCGTGAAACCTCAGCTTGGGGCCCGTGGTAGCCAACCCCACGTCTTACAAGTTGTGAGCTCCTGCGGGGAATGTTTGTGTGTGTAGGTGCGATGCAAATGCCAGGAAATGTTGAACAAGTGTGGAGAGGGAACGTGTTGACGTATGTAGTACTTGAGTCGATATCTTGAACGATCTCCGATACCAATAATAATCTCGCATGCGATGTGGCGACTCACGCGAGGTCGACCTGTGTCATTGATTAGTCTAGCGGCTGACCCAGTTGACATTACACTTCTTACACCAGGTATTACTCCCTGAGACTCACAACTAGCCTGACCCAACAATGCCTCCTTCTTCCCTGTCAACCTCCCTTGGTCAACGCTTGCTCTCTTCCGACCTCGACTGTATTAGGGTATCCGAGACCAGGTTATCTTCCATTCATCAGCCTTAATTTGACCTCCTTTATTCATTGCTGACACCCTCATTTTTCAAAGGATGATGATGATTATGATTCTTGATTCAAGGAGCCTAAGATCCTAGGTTATCGGCTCCTAATGAAATGAAATGGTATGAAATGAAAGGATGAGGATAAACACAGCCCACTGCCGGGAATGAAACGAACATGGTTGATATAAAACAGACAGTGACCCCCACAATTATGCCTTATTTGGATAAAAATATTAAAAAGGGGAATGGTAAAAAATAAAACAAATAAGGCATAGTGAACAATAAAATAAATGAACGCAATAAAAACAGAAAACTGACTAAAACTGAAATAAAAGTCCTAAACTACATTAAAAATTGAAGAAAAAAATCTTCCTCATGAACCGGATGACGACCCGTCATCACGTAGAATAAGGGAGAGAATGTTAGGCAGTTTGAGAGTTCTTCGTAGATCGGCCAGGTCCACACACTCCAAGAGAATGTGTGCCACGGTAAGGTGGGCGCCGGCACCGGGGAGGAGGGGTCTTCTCTCTTTAACAAGTACGCACTCCGCGTAGCAATCCCATGACTGATCCGTAGTCGACTACACCTAGGTTGTCTCCTTGATGCCTCTCAGTTTATTGGGCAGAGACGTGTCACGCCACGCTTCCTCCCAATGCAACTGAGAGCGCACATCACTAGCAGGCACCTTAGACGGTAGCAAGGGCAGCGCTTTTTTTTTCTTTCAAAGGATCAGATCTCTTCTTTCTAAAAATTGTTCCCCCTGTATATGGAGAATGGAGTCCACCTCGTAGCGCAGCGGCTAGCAGTCTTGTCTGTCACCACGGAGGTCAAGGATCGACCATGGTAACTATTTGCTTTAAGGGCCCTAACTTCTAAGTTATCGCCCCATAATGGTTGGGGAGATAGTGGAACTGAGGATGGAATGGAAAATACATCTACTAGTACTAACTACAAACTAGACGGGAAAAAAAACGAATCGCTGAAATAAAGGACAGCAGAAAAATAAATGCCCTCAATTTTCTTAGAGAATGAGGATTAAGGGACTTGGAAGGAAGGAGAGCCATGAAAGGCAGACATGAAATGGAAAAGGAGAGGGTCGTTCCCCAAAGTCAGTGGAAAAAGAGGAAAAGCCGAACCCAGTTCAGGAATTCCTCGGGGTCGCGAACTCTCCAGCCGTGAACTCTTGAGGGTGTAGCACTGTCCAGGGTGCACCAGAAGGGGTGGGACGTGGGTTGGTGACCACGATACCCAAGCTGAGTCTGGCACACTCTGCCTCCTTTAAGGCCTTGAGCAGAAGGCAGGAGATATTATGAAAAGAAAAAGAAGGCTGACCCCTCGAAGAATGAGGATATCAGGAAAGATGAAACATGGGCCAATTATGGCAGGAAAGTGAAAGACTCCCTAGGCCTCGGATACCCTAATAACGTCCGGGTCGGAAGAGAACAAGTGTTGACCAAGGGAGGCCGACAGGAAATATAACTGAAAGGAACCCGGCACAGGTAAGTGGAAGCAATGCCGGACTCAGCTGGGGTCCCGTGGTCGCCAACCCACGTCCTACAAGTTGTGAGCCCCTGGGAGGAGAATTAGCCTGTGACATGATAATCATGACAAGTAGCTTGGCGTAAAGAATGTGCTATTAGCCCACTTAAGTGCACGTACGGTACATATCGATATCGAATATCGATAAGGACGCCTCGGCTTGTGTTTGATGCAATGCAATAAAGAATTATCTGCCATCTGTGGGCTGCAATTAGAGCTAATGACGCAGCAATTTCCTGTTCTTTCTTCTATAGCCTAGAGTCTTTCATTAAGAGGCGTCACTTGTGCCTTCTAATTTGTGACAGGTGAGCTTTCAACACCTAGTTCACTGAGCCATAGTCTGTGATGGGGGCCCAGGGAGTCACAATTACTAGATGATGATTGTTGCTTTAAGGGGCCTTACAGCTAGGTTATCGACCTTTAATCTCAGCTCAGGAATCCCTCGGGGTTGCCAACTCTCGAACTCATCAACCATGAACCCTAGAGGGTATAACACCATCAAGGTTTTATACACCCTTCCTCCTTTAGGGCTTCTTACGGAGATATAATGAAAATAAAACAAGAGGTCTGGCCCTTCGAAGAATGAAGGTATTAGGAAAGATGAGACAAGGGCCAATTAAGGCCGGAATACTGTATAATGGCTCCATAAGCCTCGGATACACTAATACCGTTGGAGTCGGAAGAAAACAAGAATTGATGAAGGGAGGTCGATAGGATAGATGATCAAGAGGAGCCAGGCACACGGATTCAACAGCTTGGGTATCGTGGTCACCAACCCACGTCCCACAAATTGTGAACCCCTGGAGGGAAAGGTAGTGGAGCGTTGGTTGGCTAACACGAATACCATTTGAGTACAGTATCGCTTCCTCTCTGTCATCTCTCTTGTCGACCTCCCTTTGTCCACTCTTTATCTCTTTCAACCCCGACGGTATCAGGTTATCCGATGCATTTTCTTGCCTTAATTGGCAGTTGTCTTTTTCTTTCCGGGTATCCTAATTTCTTCGAGGAGTCAGACCTTTCTTTTGTTTTCTTCATGCTAGTTATTGTTGTTTGAAGGGGCGGAAAAGCGAGGACATCTGAACCTCTTAACAAATATAAAATTATACAAATTTAGATGAATTTAAGATTTTGAGGTGGGTGCCTAGTTTTTTAAAATGCGTACATTTAATAAAATATTAACTTAAACTAATAATTATATTAATAAATATATACGGAATATACGGAAATAAAATTCATAATTTCAAAAAGGGAAGTTCTAAGAGTAAATATTCACTTGATAATCTAGATTGCTGCCCCTAACCCACTCTCACTTATAAATCGGATGAGATCAGCAGCCACCGCGTCATCGGCTAATATAAGATCGAGTGTATTCTGCAAACCAAGGTTTCTTCATAGATTAGCAAGATCCACACACTTGGTTAAAATGAGGGCCACGGTGAATACGGCTCCACAGGTACAATGTGGGGGGGTCTTCCTTTCTCATTAGGTACGAGACTCAAGTAAATGGGAGCATTACCGGACTCAACTGCCGTATTGGCCCAAATATAAGCCGCATCGTTAAAATGTGAGGGGAGAAAAAAAAGGAAAATACCATCAATACAGAAATGACAGAAAGAAAGGAGAAAGAAGAGAGACAATGAAGAGGCAACTAACAATTTTACTTTCCGGAATTTGCTTTTAGCGTAACACACAACTGCTGGTTGGAAATTTGCATAGTTACCTCGCCGAATCGTTGATGCCTTGAGCTCGAAATACCGGCAATCGTTCAAAGTAGCAAAACATTAACGTTATTACTGTACTAGAATAGCACAGGAAATCAAAGTACTGCTCACAAGATTAACAACGGTCACAATAATGCTGCGTTCAAACATTGCATTCTTACGCAATAAAGTAGCCTTACAATTATTTCCGCTTCCCGCTTGCTGACACTAGCGACAATGATACAGTATTCCCAAATGCGCATGTCCCGTCATCCCGAATATTAATAAAAGTGTCCCGATTTTTAATTTTGAAAAAGTTAGTAATAATCCTCTGAAAAATATGCGTAATTAAATGAAATATAAGTTTTGTTTTGAAATATCCACGACTCTGTCCTAGTTTGTAAAGACTTCAGTAAGATATTTTGTTTGTTATTGTAATCTATACTAACATAATAAACCTGAAGAGTTTGTTTGTTTGTTTGTTTGTGTGTTTAAACGCGCTAATCTCTGGAACTACCAGTCGGATTCGAAAAATTATTTTTGTATATGATAGCCAGATTCTAGAGGAATAGTTTAGGCTATGTAGCATTAGGCTACACCTCTCAGGTAACCTTAAAGATTGATTTTTGTTCAGTAAGTCGGAAGAACAAGCGCTCCTGAACAGCTTCAATAATACCCATGTCTATTGTTTCCTGTCAATGCGGGCTGCATCACGTCGCCCCTACCAGTGTTCATGTGCAGAATTGCGAGCTGCAGTCACGGGGAGTAATTAGTGCATAAAGATTTCTTAGGCCCCTTAAAACAGTTATCATCATGACAATAGTATGCCTCTGTATAAGGGTGATGGTGTTGGTGCAGTGTACTGAGGTTATCAGCTGCAATAAGCGTTGGTGCTTTCCGATCCTTATTCTTGAGCGCTCCAGTTCTGTAGTAGTATTCATTATCATCCATAAAACAAATAAATCCACCGGGCGAAGCCGGAACTACTGCTAGTTATAAGATTTAAAGTAAGAAACTTAAAAATAAACTTACTAATGTTTTCTTTTCTTTCTCCCAAAAGTTGTAAGGTACTTGCATAAATTTAAAAAAAACACTAAAATGAGCTATGTATTCATGTATCGCTCTATATTGGATTTTTGGTGGATCGATTTTGTGCAACTTCTTAAAATTAAATTTTGTGAAGGTCATAACTTAAAGAAACTCTATATGTTAGAGTGAAACTATAATCTCTCTATCCTCCAACAATCCCCCCAACAAGGCTGTCCCGATGTTGACTGTGAAAAATATGGTCACCGTAGATATATTCCCACTCGTCGCCACACTCGAATGCTCCAACTGTATGGGTGCAAACCTCATCCAGGAACGCAAGGAGATTCAGTCATGTTTTAGGGTGGGATCATGTTTGGTCGACGTGTAGCCTACCTCTAATTCCTATTCAAGGTAACATGAATGGTCCTCAAACCTGTATTTCACCTTTTTTGCTTGTGTTTTAACGATTACCCTTCGGAAAAAAGAAAACTTAGAAAATACTTTCCGCTAAGTATTGTAGTTCATTAACTTAACACCACTTGTTATTTTAAGAGATTATATCAAACAATACTTTGTGGTCATAAAATTATTCACCGTATGTATCCGGCAAGGTTGCGATGTGTTATCATTAGGGACATTTTTGTAAGGTCGCGCATATATGCCGCACCTTAATGTTTCATGAGCGAAATCTGGATAAAAAGTGCGGCATATTTTCGGACTAATACGGTAGGTCCCGTGGTCGCCAACCAAGTTCTCGCTAGTGAGTTACTTTGAAGGAAGTAGAGACATGAAAGACAGACCGTTTGCTTTAACGCTACCCGGTCGGTATATTCAGATACTTAACGGTACCAGAGCAACATTAGTCACTAAGAAGGAGAATTGCTCGTATCCAAGAGCCAGCCCATTACGTAGCTCCACGAAAATTCCGCGATGCCCATGAATAATATAATATGATTATTGGAACCATTAAGCAATTTGTCAGTCATTTGTTGGCCACTCGGAGCTAATCGCCATGAAACTGATGCCATTGCAATTAATGATGAAGCACCGTAAACACAAATTCCCAAGGTAGGGTTTAACGGCTTAAATATTGATAATAAACCATCTCACAGTGCCGCAGCCATGCATATCTTGCGCTGATTGGTCGAGCGCAGCATTAGGGGGCTTAAGACCGGCCATCAACAGATCTTTGTATCGATCACACTTACATATTCATCACGCTTCTAGCGCAAACAGAATTCCTTGCGCATGCACCCACAGTCCCTAGTTCAAGCTCAAAGATGGTCAAGGTCCAGCTCTTAATCTCTGATAATGATGATAATTGTTCTTTTAAGGGGCCTAACATCGTGGTTATCGGCTCCTAATGGTTTAGTGATTGTGAAAATGAAATGGAAATTAACTACAGAAGAAAGGGAAACCAAGAGGGAAATAAAAGATAGGAAGAAACTGCCCTCAACCTTCGAAGAATGATGATTGAGGTACATAGAAGGAAGATAATAATAATAATAATAATAATAATAATAATAATAATAATAATAAGAAGAAGAAGAAGAAGAAGAAGAAGAAGAAGAAGAAGAAGAAGAAGAATGTTCCTTTTAATTACTGCGATTTTTAGAGACCCTATGGGGATCTTTATCGTGCCAGTTAATCTACTGACACGGCTCCCTTCTCTCGAAACTCCCTGTTCTGTTTAATATATCTCCTGGGTTAATTTCATCTTCTTGGAAATCCTCTCGTGTTTCATCAACCCATTTTGTGATGGACTTCTGTAAATGAATATCCTTTTTTCCTCAACCTAATGTTGGTCATCATTCTTGTGAGGTGTCCATAAAATTCCATCCTTCTCTGACGTACTGGGTCCGTAAGTTTCTTCGCGCGGCTGTACAAGTCACTATTTTCCTTTTTCCTCCATAAGTCGTCTTTTCTGATCCCAATATGTTCCTTAGAATTCTTCGTTTTTTAACTACTCTATTTCACCTTTTTTTGTTTGTTTGTTTGTTTGTTTGTTTGTTTGTTTGTTGGGACGCAGACATTTTAAACTGTATAGTACTTCAGATTGTATTATTATTATTATTATTATTATTATTATTATTATTATTATTATTATTATCATTATTAGTATTATGTTCGGAATGCTTGTTTACTACAGTCCAGTGGAAACAGGCGAAACAAAACACAAGCGGCTTGGTCTCTCAAACAATTAGCAGCGTACATGATGAATGATAATTAGAGAAGAGCAGGATAATGGAGCGAGCAGCTCTTTGATACATGGCGCGCCTTCACACACACACACAAAGTGACCTCAGGGCAAGACATGCCTTCATGACTGAAGCTTAGGAAACATCACTGGTGCAAGCCATAATTAAGTTAGACTAACAGACATCCTAATCAGAGGTAAGACTGACAGACATCTTAACCGGCGGTTAGGTGAGCGTAACAAATACCTTAACCTTAGGTTAGTCGTGGTGAACAGATATCCTAATCGAAGGTAAGGTGATGGGGACAGATGTCGTAATCGAAAGTTAGGTGAGGCTAACAGATACCTTAACCAGAGGTTACGTGAGATTACTAGACCTCCTAACTGAACGCTAAGTGAGTCTAACAGACATCCTGCCAGAAGGTTAGTTGAAACTAACATATCCCCTGATTAGAGGGTGAGGCTAACAGATACGAAAACCGGAGGTTAGGTGAGACTACCAGTACTAACAGATACCCTGCCCGAAGGTTAGGTGAAGCTAAAGGATGTCCTTACTGGTGGACAGGCAAGGCTAACAGATTTATTATCCGGAGGTTAGCTGAGACTAACAGATAACCTCTCACCTGCAAACAGGATAACAAATATCACAACCGGAGCTTAAGTAAAGCTCACAGATATACTGCCTGGGGGTTAGGTGAGGTTAACAAATACTCTAACAGAAGGTTAGGTTTAGCTAAAAGAATGCCTGGCTATGCACGCCGAAGTACACGAGTCGGAAGATCAATATGTCTAGTTAGTTATTGCAGTTTGAAGGGGCGGAACAGCGAAGTTATCTGCCCCTCTTAATACCGATTTAAGTGTACAAATTTAGAATTGAGTTAAAAATCTATAGTGGCCGCGTAAATTTGGAAAATTGTCAAAACTTAATAAAACAAAAAATTAAATAAAACAAAAATGCATAATATAAACAAAAAATACGGAAAACCAAAAACATCAGAATTCAAAACAAAATAAAATCTTATTTGCTGGTCCAAAGCTACTCTCACATATACAGCGGATGACGAGATCAGCAGCCACCACCACATCATCGGCTAATATAAGTTCGAGTGTCATCTGCAAACCAAAGGTTTCTTCGTACATCTGCAAGATCCACACACTCTGTTGAAATGTGGGCCACCGTGAAAACGGCTCCACAGATAATTCTCAGCTGGGGCCCCGTGGTCTCAAAACCCACGCCCCACTAGTTGTGAGACCCTGGGACAAAACGGCTGAGAAGAACGACATTTCTGTTTGAAAGTCTTGAACATTTCAGCATGAGAACAGTACCAGGACAAGTACTGCCAATATTCGTTTTTGGCATAGTAATTTTGTGTTACCCCATTGATGTTAAGGCCGGGCTCATGTTTAATGCCGTGCGCTGTATTGTGAGTTTCTTTGCCCGAATTAAACAGCGGACCCTGCTAGGAAATGTGGTGGTTTAGAAAATCCTCTGTACAGAGCACCCCAAGAAGCCCGGGGGGTAAACACTGAAGCAGTGGTCAGCGCCCACCCACAATTTACCCTCTCATTTATTCATTAGCCGCCCCAATTACCCGCGCCTTTATGTCCACGGCTTTACAAGACGGAGCCCGCAGCTCTCGTGTGTACGGTGGGTCCTCTAACATTCAGGCGCACTGCGCTGGCAATTCATTTAGCCATATTATTATTCCTCCGTTATTGATGACAATACGTGCATACATAACGTTGTTTCGTACAGGCTAAAGACTTGTTGGGCTTAGTCTCGTGAGCTTAGGTGTACATATGGCTCATTGATAATACCAAGGCAAGTGGTGAAGGCGATTGTTGTTTAAGGGGTGAAACCTCTAGATCAGAAATGGGCAAACCATTTAGGGGCAAGGCCAGATGCAATACAAAATAATATAGGCGGGCCGAAAAACAACATTATGTTCATAGATATACGAGGGTTGTTTTTCAAGTAATACCCTTTGTGATATTACGCCGTTGCAGCGCTGCGGTCGGCATTCCGTGCAGGTGCGCTGTGTAGCTGCATCTATTGGCAAGGCTGAGACGCCATTACGGCAATAGTCGCCCAGGTGTGGGTGTGTTTACAAGCTTTTGAAATGGCATCGCCGATCGCGAGTCCCACCGACCCGTAAACGAGAGAGAAAACTCCCCTGTAAGATATCCTGCCATTTGGCTACCACTGTCATGCAAATTCCGTGCTTACCAGGAGAACTGCGTATGTTTAGGACTTCTCCTGACCACACACGCAATTTGCCTGACAGTGGTGGCCAAACGGTAGGATGTCTTACAGGGGAGTTTTCTCTCTCGTTTACGGGTCGGCGGGACTCGCGATCGGCGATGCCATTTCAAAATCTTCTAAACACACCCACATATGGGCGACTGTTGCCGTAATGACGTCTCAGCCTTGCCAATAGATTCAGGTACACAGCGCACCTGCACGGAATGCCGTCCGCAGCGCTGCAACAGCGTAATATCACAACGGGTATTACTTGAAAAACAGCCCTCGTATTATCAACTTTTATTGCTGAATGTTATATCAAACAAAACTTATAGGCTACAGTGGTAGAAACCTTCGGAAAAAATAACACCCCCTCATTATTTGTTAGAAGAGGAAGGAGTATGTGGCAAGTGAGACTATGGCTGTGCTTGTAAAAGTTTTTCATAATCTGGTTGAAACTGGGATGACATGATTCTTAGTAGCGCAGCTAAAGAGTGGTCTGTCAATCTAATTATGACGCTGTTATTTTTGCGAAGCTTCTTTGAAGAAAACACTTTTCACATATATAGGAAGATGCGAACATGGCAGTTATTTTCTGTGCATGAGATGTTACGTTAGGGAAGCTTAATTTTGGTAGGGCTTTGTAAAACTCAATTTTTGAATCGTTAAGGAATAATTGCTTCAATTCATTATTACATTGTAACTCAATCAGTTCTAGCTGCAACTCTGGTTTTACTGATTCCCAGTCTAAATGGCATGCTCGAGCCCAGATCATCTGCCCCTTGTCATATGGATGATAAAGAAAACTCAAAACTACTTACTATATTATATACTAGAATTGCATTTCATGGCATATCCGAGAATTGAACCCGGACCTCCGCGGTGACAGCCAAGAATGCTAGTTACTACGCAACGAGGCGGATAGAAGATGATGATATTTGTTGTTTTCGATGATAGTGAAAATGAAAGATGATCAAATGAAACCTACAACTAGAACTAACTACTGACTTACAAACTAGAAGAGGTAATGGGAAACAAAAAGGGGAAGAATGTCAATAAAGGACAGGAGGAAAAAGAAATGCCCTCAACCATCGAAGAATGAGAATTGAGGGACTTTGAAAGAAAGGAGAACCATGCAAGTCAGAGAGAAAAGGGAAAGAGGAGAGGGTCCGTCCTAAAGGCAATAGAAAGAGGTGGAATATCGAATCTAACTCAGGAGTACCTCGAGATCACCAATTCCCGAACTCACGATCCGTAAGCCCTTGAGAGTGTAGCACTATCCAGGGTGCACCAGAAGTGGTGGGGCTACACACTCCCTGACTCCTTGAGGGTCTTGTGCAGAAGGCAGGAGATATCATGAAACAAAGACCGCTCGAAGAATGAGGGTATTAGGAAAGACGAGACAAGGGTCAATTAAGGCGGAAAAGTGAAAGACTCCCTAGGCCTTGGATACCCTAATACCGTCGGAGTCGAAAGAGAACAAGTGTTGACCAAGGGAGGCCGACAGGGAAAGGTGCCCGACACAAGTAAGTGGAAGCTGGGGTCCCGTGGTCACCAACCCACGACCCACAAGTTGTGACCCCCTGGGGGTTTAAAAACATGAAATTGTAGCTTTGTCTTGTGTTGACTGATATCAGAAGAAGTTAACGTGTCTAAAGAGCCTCTCGAAGTTGATGCGAAGTGAGAAGATGGTGGCCACAGGTTGAGTCCTGAAGCACCTGCTCTCTCTTAAAGTGTGAGGAAATTAACCAGTGTCACCGGAAATTGTTTTAGCTGGCACGCTTCTTGTCTGCCTCAAGTTCTCCACTTGAAATGTAAAACACTCCAGAACCTTCCTTTCTATTTGTTGTGTCACCCTGAAGCTCACAATTAGTTTGGCGTGGGTTGGGTCTACTGGGGCAGAGATCATCTCCCTTGGTCAACTCTTCGTCTCATCCGACCCTGACGATACTATGCTATCTGAGGGGTTACATTATCCTAGAATTATATTTTCTTTTGTAGATGTCTCATTTCTCCTCTCTCTCTCTCTCTCTCTCTCCCATGTATTTCCCTCCAAGGTAAACCTAAGAATAATACGTGGAGGAAATTACTGACGCGATGCGGAAATGACGGATTACGTTAACACATCGCTTGTATTATAGTTAGTTATTGTTGTTTCAAGGAGCGGAACAGGGAGGTCATCAGTCACTTCAAACAAAAAAATTATCAAAATTTAGATGAATTTAAAAAGTTGATGTAGGTGCCTAAATATATATTTCCTTAATGTCTAAATTTAATAGAACAGAACATTGAATAAAACTAATAATTACAATATTATACAAAACAAGTAGTTCCGTGACGAACTAACGAGCCTACTTTTCGTAACATTTAAGATTCATGCCAATGATTAATCTATATAGAACTAATTAGAATAATGACGAAAGGTAATACTAACATTTCTAAGTACTGTGGTTTAAAATATACATGAAATAGTGTAGCCTAATAGAGCACTACAGTTAGCAGCCCTGCTGACTCTGAATATATGATGATGATGGTTGTGCTAAGGGGCCTAACATCTAGGTTATTGGCCCCTTATTGTTTGGGTGATAGTGAAAGATGAGATGAGAATGAAAACTATAACTAATACTAACTACAGACTCACATACTAGAAGAAGAAATGGTAAGCAAATAATAGACAGGAAGATAAGAATTGAGGCACTTGGAAGGAAGGAGAGCCATGAAAGGCAGATAGGTAAGGGGAAAGATGGGAGTGCCCGCCCCAAAGTCAGTGGAAAATGGGGAAAAATCGAACCTAGCTCAGGAATCCCTCGGGATCGCCAACTCCCAAACTCACAAGCCGTGAGCCCCTGAGGGTGTAGCAATATCCAGGGTGCACCAGAAGTGGTGAGGATACATACACCCTGCCTCCTTGAGAGCCTTGAGCAGAAGGCAGGAGATAATATAAAAAGAAAAAGGAGGCTGAAGGAGGGTATCAGGAAAGAAGAGACAAGGGCCAATTAAGGCGGGAAAGGAATAGACTCCCTAGGCCTCGGATATCCTAATACCGTCGGAAGAGAACAAGAGTTGACCAAGTGAGGTCGACAGGAAAGAAGACGGAGAAGAGCCCGGCACAAGTAAGTGGAAGCAATGCCGGACTCGGCTGGGGTCCCCTGGTCGCCAACCCACGTCCCATATGTTGCGAGCCCCTGAGGGACCATTTGAAGAGTACTTAAAACTGCATTAAGGATAAGACAACCTCACACATATTCTCAAAGGTAACGGTAGCTTTGCTTGAGATTTCGCACCGTTTGTTGCCACTATATTTTAAAATACCGGTAATTAGGGGATGCTCTATTCAAGTAATCCGTGTGAGCCACCCCTTTGATGGCCTGTTTACTCACCACCATGTTTTATTGATTGGGCACCCTACTGTTTGTAGCTAGCCTCTTTGGTCACACTGTGAAATAATAGTATGATGATAATAACTGTCGTTTTAAGGGGCCTAAGATCTAAGTTATCAGCCCCTAATGGTGTTGGTGTTGGATGAATAAAATGGCAATTATAATTAAAGCTAATTACATACGTACATACTAGAAGAACAAATGGAGAAAGAAATAGGTAAACAAAAGACAGGAGGAAACGAAATGCCCTCAACCGTCCAAAATGAGAATTGTTGGTCTTGCAAGGAAGGAGAGCCATGGAAGGTAAAGCGGAGAGTGTCCGCCCCAGTGTCACTGGATAAAGAAGAACGGACCCAGCTCCGAAATTCCTCGAGGTCACCAAATCTCGAACTCACCAGCCGTGAGCCCTTGCGGGTGTAGCTCTCTGTCTCTTTAGGGTGCACCTTGAGTGGTGGGGATACACTCACCCTGCATAATTTAGGGCCTTGTACAGAAGACAGGAGATATCACGAAAAGAAGATGTTTGACCCCCCGAAGAATGAGGGTCAGGAAAGATGAGACAAGGTCCAATTAAGGTGGGAAATTGAAAAATTCCCTAGGCTCCGGATACCCTAATACCGTCAAAGTCGGAGGAAAACAAGAGTTGACCAAGGGAGGTTGATAGGAAAAAAGTCAGAGGGGAGCCCGGCACAAGTATGTGGAAGCAATGCCGGACTCGGGGGTCCATGGTCGCCAACCGACGATCCACTAGTTGAGAGCTTCTGAGGAGAGACAAGTTGGGCACACACCCAAGTACGCGTGAATGATGAATAAGATGTTCTAACCGTTAAAACGTATTATCTACCCATTAGAATTGCAATCCGTAAGGATGGTATACCGCAGATACACATCGAAATCCCTTCACAATCGATACTCCATTACGATAATAACCCAGCACTTTGCAGTTTCCATCATTTAGAGTAAAGATGCCCAACATTCTCCGTCTTCCGCTAGTAAACTCCATATGTTAAATTAAATGTAATATCATAAGCAAACAGGCTCCACCACATGCTACTTATCAATCAAGATTTGTAATACAAATAGTTATATTCAAAATACGCAGCATATCCAACTTGTGAGAAGAAATAATAAAATGTATATTCTACCAATTTCCCTCTGACTTCGTACTTTCTTTCTTTCTTTCTTTCTTTTTTTCCGTGTGCAATAATACAGTATGATACACAAGTTTAACCACATCCTTGTACACAGAGCTGATAGCCACTATGGGCTAACCCATAAATGAAAACAACAAGAAGCTATATTTACATGAAAAGAATCATGATTTGTTCACCTAGACCAATATTTACTTACTCAAATTATTATATTCATTTTCTATAAAGAAATAAATGATGATGATGATATCTCTGAAATATACTAATTTTATATTCCAAACAAACTTCCTGTGGTAATTTAATATGTTGAGAACCCAAAATATCACCACAACCTAAGTTGGCAACACCTTAAGGGGCCCAACATCCACGTTATCGGCCCCTAATGATTAGGGTGTTCATGAAAATCAAAGGGAAACTATAACCAAAACTTAGTACTGATTTACATACTAAAAGAGAAAATGGAAAACAAAATGAATGAGGTAAATTAATTACATGAGGATAGGAAATGTCCTCAATCCTCGAAGAATGAAAATTACGGGACTTTGAATAAAGGAGAGCCATGAAAGGCAGATAGGCAAAAGAAAGAGGAGAGGGTCCGACCCAAAGGCAATGGAACAAGGGTAAAACGGCACCCATCTCAGGAATCCCTTGAGGTAGCCAACTCCCGAACTCACCAGTGCTCAGCCCTTGAGGGTGTAGCACTATCCAGAGTGCACCATAGGTGGTGGGGAAACACCCACCCTGCCTCTTTTAGGACCTCCAGCAGAAGGCAGGAGATATACTGAAAAGAAAACAAGAGATCTGACCCCTGGAGTAATGCGGGTATCAGGAAAGATGAGACAAGGACCAATTAAGGCGGGAAATGAAATACACCCTAGTCCTCGGATATGCTAATACCGTCGGGGTCGGAAGAGAACAACAGTTGACCAAGGAAGGCTCACAGGAAAGATGATAGAGAGAAGCCCGGCACAATTACATGGAAGCAATGCCGGACTCAGCTGGGGTCCCGTAGTCACCAATCCACATCCCACAAGTTGTGATCCCCTTCAAAGTTTGAGTGTCAGATCATGTGGCTGTATTCTGGCAAGACAATGGCTTGTTGACTATGTTACTTAAGTGTCAGGAATTGAACTAGGAGCAGCTCATTAAGAATCACGTGGCTCATTGATCTGTGGTCAAGGAGGGGGTGGAGGGGGAAGTCCCCACTCGCCAGCCGTGTGTGATTTATATCTGAGTCTCAGAAACGCGACCTGCACTCGACCTACGCCATCAATCATGTGCACAAGCCCCACATCAAAAAATAATAACTTCAGCAAGACATAGAGGAAATTAACTTTTCCGACTTTGATAAAATGATGTGATGAACAATGTTCTTACATTCGGAAACGTATTAGTGGAATGACAGGTAGATCCATAAACGTCGTACGTAACCAGTAGCCATAAGTCTTGCTGTGCGGATCAATATCGTATTTACCTACACGAATATGTTTCGCTAACTTTTAACAAGACTCACTGAGATGCTTATACTTCCAAACGGCTCTTAAAGCAGAACGGCCAGTATGAGGTGAAAACAGTTATCTATTTGGCCGATGAATTTTACGGTTGGATGCCCATCCTATGCCCTAATATCTCATGAACAGACTGTTTTTCGTTATCCGATAAGCGCTTAATATTCATTGGTTGTAATATTCTAAAATCCTGTTGCGTATTTTGACATTTACTGTTGTTTAGACTCTTATCCGGCAGTATTAGGATTTCCGAGGTCTAGGGCTTCTTTCATTTTCCTTATTAAAACCCTTGCTTATTGAATTTTGATGTTTTTCAGTCCGTCAACATGATTGTACCCAATTGTGATGGGTTATTCCCAAATCCATAAAAACATTTACATGAGATTAATAAATATGAAGATGATGGTTGTTTTAAGGGGCCTTACATCTAGGTCATCGGCCCCTAATGGTTTGGGTGATAGTGAAAGATGAGATAAGAATGAAAACTATAACTAATACAAACTACAAACAGTAAACTCTCGATTATCCGCGGGCGGTTTATACGCTTTGCGGATTATCCGCAGTGCCAGTAGGATAACATTTTTTTTTATAAAAAGGAAGGTTTTGAAACCGAAAATTATTTCTCAAAAATTGAAATAAAGTTACTAAATACTTAAACGTAATAAAAATCGTAAATCGCAAATACAGTACAAAATGTGTACAGTAGTTCAGTATTACAGTACAGTACTGTACTGTACATCGGTATACACACTGTACGTGTGGACCGTTACTCATGATGCAGCATTAGGACACATTGACAGAATTCTTTAATACCTTGAAGAGCAAGACGACACATCACTTTGTGACAAGATGGTGATGAGAAAACTCAAATCACAAATAAAGAAAAAGTGTTTCACTACGAAAAAGCAAAAGCAATTGACCGATTTTTTTTGTTGTTTAGCAGTAAACAAGACTTTTTAATAACACCCAACATCGACTTAGTTTTGTTATCATGTACGTCCTTTTATTGTGTAATAAACTTGTGTGTTGTTTTTTACTGCCTTCGACCTTTGTTTAACCATTGCCAGCAAATTTGCGGCTTATCCGTGAAAATCGATTATCCGCGGTATCCGCGCCAGCCAATTCCGCGGATAATTGGGAGTTTACTGTACTTCCATATACGAAGAAATGGTTTAACAAATAAAGCATAAGGCAAATAAAGGACAGGAAGAAAACAAATGCCTTCAACCCTCGAAGAATGAGGGTTGAGGGACTTGGAGGGAAGGAGAGCCACGAAAGGCAGATAGGACAGGGAAAGAGGAGACGCCACGCCCCCAAAGTCAGAGGAAAAAGGGGACAAATCGGACCCAGCTCAGGAATCCCTCGGGGTCACCAACTCACAAACCCACCAGCCGTGAGCCCCTGAGGGTGTAGCACTATCCAGGGTGTATCAGAAGTGGTGGGGCTACACACACCCTGCCTCCTTGAGGGCCTTGTGGAGAAGGCAGGAGATAACATGAAAAGAAAAAGAGGGCTGACACCTCGAAGAATGAAGGTATCAGGGAAGAAGAGACAAGGGCCAATTAAGGCGGGAAAGTGAAAAACTCCCTAGGCCTCGGATACCCTAATACCGTCGGGGTCGGATAAGAACAAGAGTTGCCTAAGGGAAGTCGATAGGAAAGAAGACGGAGAGGAGCCCGGCACAAGTAAGTGGAAGCAATGCCAGACTCAGCTTAGGCCTCGTGGTCGCCAACACACGTCCCATAGATGTGAGCCCCTGGGGGCATTTATAAATACTAAGTAAATAAATAATGACGATTAGTAAGGCAACACTGAAGAATGGCTTCAAACACCCTTCGTAATATCATGACGATGATAATTGTTGTTGGAGGGCCCTAACACCTAGGGCATCGGCCCCTAACGTTTTGGGTGATCGTGAAAATAAAATGGTAACTGGCTACTGAGTTATAAACTAGAAGAGGAAGTGGAAAACAAAAAGAAGAATAAGGTAAATAAAAGGCAGAACGGAAGGAAATGACCTGAACTCTCGAAGAATAAGAATTAAGGGACTTGGAAGAAAGGAGATCCATGAAAAGCAGACTGGAAAGGGAAAGAGGAGAGGGTCAGCTGCACAGGCACTAGAAAAAAGGGGTAAACTGGAACGAGCTCAGGAATCTCTCGTGGTTGCCAACTCCCAAACTCACCAGTCACGAGCCCTTGAGGGTGTAGCACTATCCATAGTGCACCATAAGTGGTGGGGATACACACATCCTGCCTCCTTAAGGGCCCTGAGCTATCATGGAAAGAAAAAGACGGTTGACCCCATGAAGAACGAGGGATCAGGAAAGATGAGACAAGGGCCAATTAAGGAGGAAAATAAAAGAATCCCTAGGCCTCGGATACCCTAATACCGTCAGGGTTGGAAGAGAATAAGTTTTGACCAAGAGAGGTCGACAGGAAATATGACAGAGAGGAGCCTGGCACAAGTAAGAGGAAGTAATACTCGACTCATCTGGGGTCCCGTGGTCGCCACCCTACGTCCCACTAGTTGTCAGCCCCTGGGGGAAATTATAGTAATAAATCAAATTATACCAAAGAGAACATTTAGAGAATATAAATAAATGGATTTAAAAAAAGATACGAGCCTTACTGTAGTCGCATATGATGTGTAACATCTGACATGTTATCCTACTCGTATACTACACAGCTTGGACATTCCTAAAATGTTAATTTACACTCCATTTTCATACTGGTACTATGATGAATGTATAGATTGAACTGGAGATATGCTACTGTCACATTTGTGGCGCAGCGGTCAAGCTGTTAGTCTCTCACCAAGGTAGACCGGGTTTGATTCCTGGTCAATACATGTGAGATTTTCGAATTGAAATGCCATGTCCCGTGGTTCGCATTCCACGTAAAAGGGAGGTACCGTGGATCATGATCGTGAGATTAACGGACAAGCAAAACTACAAGCTTCCTTCCTTCCTTTTACATTAATAATTCATAATAACAAAGTGACACACAACGTCGACAGTACTCTCAAATACTGTGAGCACATTCCTCAGTAACTATAACATTCATTATTCTCAAGGCTCTCATACAGTTCGTCGTAAACAATCAAAACATGGCTTCCTACAATCATGAAATGACCTATTCTCACATATGATGAAAATACAGCTTTTATTCCACTCATATAACAACATTCTGTTATGCATTTAATATTTGACTAGTCAACCACAGCTTGACAATAATGCCGCTTACTTAAATGTCATTTGTCGTCTTTGTCCTATCCCATGTGATATTCAACCTTGAACGTGAAGCTTCATAAACTGCTCAATGACAAATGAAAGTCGGTGAAACATTTGCCACTGTGCTCGTCAAACCAGTGCCTGCTAAATTGCACTGCCTACTGTATTGCCATAACATTCTCGCGCTACAGAGCACATACTGCCTTGTTTCCAATGCACACATTTTCAATTTTACATCCAGCTGGCAGTGCGTCTTCACTTCCGTCCGATCCACTTCCGTTCGATCCACTTCCACCCGATTCACTTCCGTCCCATTTTTCTGGCAGTGCGTCTTCACTTCCGTCCGATCCACTTCCGTTCGATCCACTTCCTCCCGATCCACTTCCGTCCCCAGTTTTCAAAATCACTCCCACAAAACTATCCAGCAACCGAGCGGAAAGATGTTACACATCAAAAAAAAAAACTTTGAGTCACCGAGAACTTGATAATTTAGATTGTTGGCCCTAATCCACTCTCACTTATAAGCAGCCGGCACGTCATCGGCTATAATAAGATCGAGTGTAAAAGCACGCCCCTGCGAGCAGTGTGTAGCTTATGTGTAAAGAAGGTCGCGCAGTCAGCTTGTAGTGATACATGTTGCGGTAATCAGTATCGACAGGTCCGTAACCGGAGCATGACGGAACGCCAGCCACTTCACTGCAACATTCTTCTCCGATATTGGTACAGCTCTCTGTCCGTACAGTGCGGCTACAAACTGCCTTCGCTGCCTCGTGATGGTGATTACTGTCTTAAGAGGTTAGTTATTGTTGCTTTAAGTGACGTTATCTGCCCTATTAACAATGATGATGATAATTGTTGTTTTAAGGGGCCTAACATCTAGGTTATCAGTCCCTAATGGTTCAGATGAAAATGAAAGATGATTATATTTTTTTTAAAATTAACTAAGTCTAACTACAAACTTACAACTAACTTACGTACTAGAAGAAATGAATAAAGAAAAAGGACGAAGAGAAATAAAAGACAGGAGGAAAAGAAATGCCCTCAATCCACGAAGAATGAGAATTGAGGGACTTGGAAGGAAGGAGAGCCATGAAAGGCAGATAGGAACGGGGAAAGAGGAGACGGCTCGCCCCAAAGTCAGTGGAAAAAGGTGAATTAACTGACTCAGCTCAGCAATCCCACGCGGTCGCCAACTCACCAGTCGTGAACCTTTGAGGTGTAGCACTATCCAGGATGCGCCATAAATGGTGGGGCTGCATACATCCTGCCTCCTTGAGGGCATTGAGCAGAAGGCAGGAGATATCATGAAATGAAAAAGAGGGGGGGGGTAAATTATTTAGTTACGGTATTTTTTCTTTGCTTTACATATGCTATGTTTGCTTTGTTTTAGGAACCCGTGTATTGATTGAATGATTGATTGATTCATTGATTGATTGATTGAGTGTCGATCTTTTAAGAAGCCACCTATTGGAGGCAAATCATGCTATTTTACCTGCCTGACGAATCCTTGCCGCCGGTACATGTATGAGCTAGAAGCTGTCCAGTGTGTGACGGAATCTGTTTTCCCGGAGATACTGTACAGTCCGCACTGTATGTCGATGGATCATTGTGGCATGGGTATTGCGATTATTCAGTGATATCTGTGATATGGGAATAGTTTCAAGGGATTCATACCCTTGCAGGAAAAATAGTGTATTATTACAGTACAATGGGAATTATTAGCACCACAACACACAATCTCCTAGTATCAATAGCCCTTTATGTGGAGTGTACATGTCTTCCTTCTTAGAGCACTCACATCAAAATGGCAAAGACTCTTCAGGCGTGTAATATGTATAGCAATGAAGCATATATTGAAAATGTTCAAATATACAGTATGTATTTCTTCTTTTAATTGTGTTGTCTCTGTTTCTGTTGCAGGGCGGGTGGTACTCGGGCCCCGCGGGGCCGAGGTCGGGGCAGGGGCGGCTTGCGGGCCTGACAACTCAACCAGACAGATCTCATATTGACTGTTATGAAGAACACTTTGTGTCAAGTGTACAGAGATTGTTAGTTAGTGATGGTGTAAATATTGTGGACCCGTATCTTACTGTGTTACTCATAGTGTATGGAACTTCTTCTAAGGAGTCTTTGTAAATATACTTGGACATTGAATGTCGGCGCAGGTGAGACTTCTTCGATACGTGTGAAACTCGTTACTGGCTTATCCCTGAGTAGCGGCTCAAATCCCTAGTTAATCCAGGACTGTGTAAGACCTTGGCAACTTTCTAGCGTATCATTGTTTTCTAGAACGCTAAAGGTTGAAGAAATGTTACCCATATCAAACCTTCCTAATTGTTTTATTGAAAATTAGACACATTATTTAGATATTATGACCGTAATTTATTTGCACAGAATCTTTAAGTATTCCTACGCTATGTGTAAATTAAGTAATTAGACTGATTTTTTTTACCTGGTTTTATTCCAATACCATTAGAAGTCAACACCGTCTTGTTCTACAGTAAGTAAATGTCCTGGGAAGCCACACAGCACTGAAGGCGGTTCTTCCATTCCTCATAGTAGTGCTGGGACTAGGATACTGTAATCGCCTTCAGCTGGTCGGTTACAACAATTGCCACAAGACGACGTCACTTGAGGTGTGTTATCATTCTCTGCTTCGGTGGCGTAGTTGATAGCATGCTGAACTGCTGAGCCCAAGATCGCGGGTTCAAACCAGGCCTAAGTCGTCGGATTTTTTAATAGCGTTAAACTCCTTCAGTATGCCTTCCTTCGGAGGAGAAGTAAAGCCGGCGGTCCCATGTCATAAATTTATGGCATGTAAAAGAACCTTCCACTAACTAAACTTGTGTGAAGCTAAATGTCTAGGTTAGATTTCGTTGAAACGCTCTATCAAAATTCCAACGTTCACTACTAGGTGTCAGTGACATCTGGTAGCGGAAGTTGGAACTACTTGAAATTGAACGGAACTTGTAGCTCACCCCATGGGTGTCCTCTTGAAGCAGTTATACCCTATGGCGAGCCGAACATGTCCTTGGACACTCCCGACACTAAAAGCCATACGCTAAATAAATAAATAAATACTGTAAATCTCGGGAAGAGGAATAAGCCGCAAGGACTCAAATCGGGCGAATAAGGAGGCTGCGCAGATACAGGAATGTTCTTACTGACCAAACACTGGTTCACTGAAATCACTGTGTTACTAGGGGTGTATTGTCGTGTTGTAACACCCAGTTTTGTTTGTTGTCTGGTCTCACACGCATGACCATTTCGAGAACCTCTCGGTAAAAGTGTTGATTCGTGTCACTCATTGTCAGCATCCACAAGCAAAACCTGTCTCACTAAAATAATTGCTACCGACATCCAACGTGACTAGCGAGGTTCAACTCGCACTGATGGCGTATCATAAGCGCACCTACCTCCCCCTGCAAATCCCGCGTCACCAGTGTTGCCTGATCGCACACTACGCTACCAATCTCGTTACTTAATTTACACACTACGTATAATGGAATTTGTCAAACAATAGACCTCAGACCTGCGTGTTCTGCAACCTCGATCAATACATTTACATTCTGTATCTAACTTTAATAGCAAGGAAATGTTATGTGCACTCAGAAGACTTTACGTGTGCTAATTTATAAACACTGGTCTTCTTTTTCGGACATTGACCAAGGTACTTAAATTGTTCAACCCGATTGATTATTCCATGAGTCACTTCTATTATTGTTATTATTATTATTATTATTATTATTAAATACTAATAATATTTTGTGAGTAAACCTTGGAGGGCCAGAACTCCAGACAGAACATGCAGGTCTGAGGTCTATTTTTTTTGTGGTAAATTTCATTATACGTAATGTTTTTTAAGAAATGTAGTATCATACAATGTTTATATTAATCTTTTATATTAATTTTCATGAACGGGAGGAAGACTGATGTGAGGAAAGTTTTGGATATATTCTATTGTTAGTTCTATGAAGCAATAACTCGATTTGTACAGCCTGTATCACATTAATAGAGTGTATCCCCGTTTGTTTGAAGCAAGCGTCTCTCTTTCATTCATGAAAAAAGTAAATTATTTATTGTGTGGATTTGAGCAGCTACTCTGGATATGTCATAATAAGAAAAGAACATTTTCAAAAAATGTGTTTGGAGGATGTGCGGGTTCTAGAGCGGGTCCACCTGTGCCACGTAACGATGGCACCTCCAGCTACTCCGCCCGAGTAGAGACTTGATTTTTGGATTGTTATTTCACACGTCAGACAACGATAAGCCCTCACCCCTTCGTTTTATTGTAATTAATGTTAATCAGTTGATATATATCTCTCGTTTCTATTGTTGTTAATCGTTCATATTTTTAGTCGTGAAAAAACAAAAAAGGCAATACTTCTCATTTCCAAGACAATAGAACCCCTGATGTACCTAACGATTTCTCTTCTAGACGTGTATTCTGTGGATGGTATTGACTAGCCTAGTGTTTGTGTGTGAAAGACGCCTCTATGACTGTGAAATGAGCGACTTTGCTATTATCTGAGTGTAACTCTCAACCCTATCCTGCAGGGGCATAGCCAGAACCCATGGACTGGGGATGTTTGAAGTGAAAGGCAGAAATAACCATAAAAGTAACAATACTTATTTTATTACAGAGCCTGTCATAAATCTTATACAACATTTATATATATTTCCAATGAAACACATACAGCATTGCTTTTCGAAAGAGCTTTTATACTCAAAATTCCTACCGGTATTTTTTTAAATAAAATCTTCAAAATGTTCCCTAGTTTTGGGCTGTCCTTATGCGTTTTCCTCACATCTCCCACGTTTATAGATGATGATGATGATAATTGTTGTTTTAAGGGGCCTAACATCTAGGTTATCGCCCCATAATGGTTTGGGTGATCGTGAAAATGTAAATGAAATAAAACTAAACCTAAAACTAACTACTGACTTACATATTAGAATAGAAAATTGAAAACAAAATTAAGAATAAGGAAAACAAAGGACAGGAGGAAAGGAAATGCCCTCAACCCTCGAAGAATGAGAATTAAGGGACCTGGAAAGGCAGATAGGAAAGGTAAAGAGGAGAGGAACCGCCCCAAAGGCAATGGAAAAAGGAGAGACACCGGACCCAGCTCAGGAAACCCTCGGGGTCGCCAACGCCCAAACTCACCAGCCGTGAGCCCTTGAGGGTGTAGCACTAGCCAAGGTCCACCATAAGTGATGGGCCTCATACAACCTGCCTCGAAGAGGGCCTTGAGCAGAAGGCAGGAGGTACAATGAAAGGAATACATGAGGTCTAACCTATCAAAGAATGAGGAATCACGAAAGATGAGACAAGGGCTAATTAAGGCGGGAAAGTGAAATACTCCCTAGGCCTTGGATACCCTAATACCGTCGGGGTTGGAAAACAACAAGAGTTGACCAAGGGAGGTCAAGAGGAAAGATAACAGAGAGGAGCCCGGCACAAGTAAGTGGAAGCCATGCCGGACTCAGCTGGGGTCCTGCGGTCGCCAACAAGTTGTGAGCCCCTGTGGGGCGGCACGTTTATAGATTATTTTATTTAATATTAGCTGTCCTACCTTTAATTCATGGGTCAATTGTGGTATATTTGCAGATATTATGTTTACCATCCTTTCAGCCGATAGAAATACCCAAGATCCTCTCTTAGATATTCCCGCCTTAAAAACAAATTAAAGACAAAACGCAGGTTAAATTTGCCAATATGAATCGCTTTGTTATCGAAGATTAAAGATTAAAAGATAAAAGGACATATAGCGAAGGAATTTAATCATTGTACCTCTGAACATGGAATATAAATCCAAACGTTCACATGCAAAAAGACGCACATAGGAGTAATAATCTGACTCAAAATCAGTTAGTTTGTTTTTGTTTCTTTAAGGGGCGAAACAGCGAGGTAATCTCCCCCTCTTACAAATATAAAATTATACTAATTTAAAATAATTAAATAATTTTGGGGTGGATGCCTAAATGGTTTTTAATAAATGTTTAAATGACTACAACAAAAAATTAAATTAAACAATTATAGACAATAAACAAAATATTAGGGGAGTAAATTGAGAATTAACGAAAAATAAGTCGTCATCGACTAATAGAAGATCGAGTGTATTCTGCATACCAAGATTTCTTCGTAAATCAGTAAGATCCACACACTCGGTCAGAATGTGTGTCACAGTGAATTCACGAGACTTAAAATCAAATCACGAATTTTGTCCACAAAAAAAAAGGCAGTAATAAAAATCTAATATTCGTCACAAAAACTAAACTTGAAAAGGGTTTATCTCACATCGTATGAACTGTAACAAAATAATACACATTTCATATCACGAATATCCCCCTTATGCGGCGTATGATAAAATAGCAAGAGACAACATATCAAACATATTGTTTATGTCATATTTCACCATAAGAGTAATATTAACGGAGATATTTAAGATTCCAGTTGCGAATAATACACCCCCTCCCATGAGGCACTTATGCTAAGTAATGTTCAGCCTCGATTTATTTTAGTGGCGCGTTCTACTTAAATACGAATTTCCATCTGCTTTGCTCTAGTAGTTTTGACGCCAATCAGCAACAAAAAGAGAAGAGTTTGGTTCGATTCCCACTTCTACTCCAGGCAAATGCTGAGAAGGTTCCTAACGTAACGACGCGACAGCCACCTACCTAATCCCCGCCCCAATTACATGAACACATACGAAGACAGCCATCACAATGATACACTTATCCGACAGGTTCCACACACTTACGCAAGTGTACGGGGTTAGATGATCACGACGTCACAAAGCCCTTCAATGAATCAACAACAAGATATATCGTTAAAAGGAAGTTGTAAAATCACCTAAATTGCACAAAAAAATCTTCATGGAGTAAACTTGCTAAACCCGTGGTTCATGATCGCGAAATTACCGGTCACGTAAAACTACAAGCTTCCTTCCTTTTAAAAGTGAAAATATTTCGTCTCAACCCCTTAATTTATAAAAAAAAACACCAAAGTAGCAATGTTTATGTCGTGGAAAGATACATGCAAATTTATCAAAATCATATCCTTATGAAAGATATCACGTTTGTGGGATTATTGCTGCTTCATACATTTCTGCGCTTGCTTGATTCAGGCAAGTTTTGTTCACCCCTGCTCTTAGGGGTGAGCACCACTTAGCAACCCCTGGCTACGTCCCTGCAATCCTGCCAATAACATTGCAATGTGTTGTTTTTGTACGCAGGCTTTTCAGATCTTTTGCCTGTCAATGTAATATGTTAATACACTGTGTGGTTTTATTTGAAATTCATCCTTTTTTAAATATAAATATATTGATAAACCAGTTTTTGTATCCGTACATATTTTTAATTTCAGATTTGGTGGTTGTTTTCAAAGTTACATTTATAATGTAAATATATTCACTCACATTTTCCACGATCTAAAATGTCATTTTAAAAGTTGAAACTGGATATGTCCATTAAAGCTTAATCGATTGATCGTAATTGAACAAACTATGGGCAGGATTTGTGACTATGTGCTCAGATATTTGCAAAAATCCATTAACATTGATTTGATTCTACGTCACACATTCATATGCGCGTCATTTTCACAATACCATCACAGCTTTATTCATTGATGTAATTAAAATTATATGACATCTCCCGCCTGTCATTCCGGAGCAATTATCTAGTATATATCAGTATATACTGTATATATTTTTTCCTCCAACGAGAAACTCGTCATCACTACGTCCACCTCCTAAAGACCTATTCTCTTGATGCACCTTTTTTTCACACTGAACGTATTTGCTCAACAAACTTGTGTGACCCGTGTGCATTCCACGAAATAAAAACAGGAGAAAAATTATAAAAGTCATTTTTATTTATGTACCTTGTTCTGTCTCCATATCATATCCAATATCAATTGTCGTTTTGTATGTTCCTTGTCCTGTCTCCATATCGTATCCAATACTAATGATGATGATGATGATGATTATGATAATTGTTGTTTTAAGGGGCCTAACATCTAGGTTATCGACCCCTAATGGTTTGGGTGATCGTGAAGATGATAATGGAATGTAAACTAAAACTAACCACTAACTTATATACTAGAAGAAGAAATGGAAAACAAAAAGAGCATCAGGCAAATAAAGGACAGGAGGAAAAGAAATGCCCTCAACCCTCGAAGAATGCGGATTGAGGGCTGGGAAGGAAGGAGAGCCATGAAAGGCAGATAGGAAAGTGAAAGAGGAGAGGGTCCGCCCCAGAGGTGATGGATATAAGGGGAAAACCGTACCCAGCTTGGGAATCCCTCGGGATCGCCAACTCCCGAACTCACCAGCCGTGAGCTCCTGAGGGTATAGCAATTTCTAGGGTGCACCAGAAGTGGTGGGACTACATACACCCTGCCTCCTTGAGGGCCGTGAACAGAAGGCAGGAGATAACATGAAAAGAAAAAGAAGGCTGACCCCTCGCAGAAGGAGGGAAAGGAAAAGGGACTCCCTAGGCCTCGGATACCCTAATACCGTCGGGGTCGGAAGAGAACAAGAGTTGACCAAGTGAGGTCGACAAGAAAGAAGACGACGAGGAGCCCGGCACAAGTAAGTGGAAGCAATGCCGGCCTCAGCTGGACCCCATGGTCCCACAGGATGTGAGCCCCTGGTGGGCCAATACTAATTGCCATCTTTATAAATATTCCTTGTTTTCTTTACTTGACCGGCCGCGGTGGCCGAGAGCACTAACGCGCCACCTCGTGCCTAGCTGGCATCGGGAGAGCGTGAATTCGAATCCCACCTCAGCCGTCCTGAATATGTTTTTCGTGGTTTCCCTTTTTCACCACCAGGCAAATGCCGGGACGGTTCCTTTCAATAGATCCACGGCCGATTTCCCTTCCACAAAACCCTTCCCTAACCCGTTCTGCCATTGGCTGCATTAATAAAATTATAAATATTCCTTGCCCTGTCTCCACATTGTATCCAATATTAATTGTCTTTATATATGTTCCTTGCCCTGCCTCAACATCGTATCCAATATTAATTGCAATCTCTCTCTATATATAATCCTTGTCCAATGTCCATATTGTATTCAATACTGTCATCTTGATTTCTGTTCCATTACCTTTCATAGCTAGAAAGCCAGAGTAACGTAAGCGACAATTGAAAAGGTCATTTCAAAAAGGCCATGAGTCAACGTTTTATGAAAATGGTACATTGGAACTGCATGGTATGGGCGGGGTAGCTGGATTAGACTATGCAAGAAGGTCTGGGGCAAGCAATTATTCGTTGATATCTCAATAATCATAGATATTTAGATGAGAACTCTGCGATATATTTTCCTTCCCTCGTAAAATTTTACCTTTATGACTCATGACCTTTTTGAAATGACCGATTCAATTTCAGAAAACGAATTAAGGTGATGTTGGTTACACCAGAATGCATCCATAGCAGAATTTAGCTGTAAAAGTAAATGTTTGCCACTTTGTAAGCAAGAATGATGATGACGATAATTGTTGTTTTAATGGGCGAAAAAGTGAGGTCATCGACCTCTCGATCACAGTTCGAAAATATAAATTTAGATTAATTAAAATTTAGAGGTGATTGCCAAAATAAGAACAAAAAATAATAAAATTGGAATTTAAATTCCAAAAAGAAAGATGATGATGATGATTTATTGTTGTTTTAAGGGGCCTAACATCTAGGTTATCGGCCCCTGATGGTTTGGGTAATCGTGAAGATGAAAATGAAAAGCGAACTTAAAACTAACTACTAACTTACATACTAGAAGAAGAAATGGAAAACTAAAGGAGAATAAGGCAAATAAAGGACAGGAGGAAAAGAAATGCCCTCAACCCTCGAAGAATGCGGATTGAGGGACATGGAAGGAAGGAGAGCCATGAAAGGCAGATAGGAAAGGGAAAGAGGAGAGGGTCCGCCCCAAAGGGGAAAACGGACCCAGCTCAGGAATCCCTCGGGGTCGCCAACTCCCGAACTCACCAGCCGTGAGCCCCTGAGGGTGTAGCATTATCTAGGGTGCACCAAAAGTGGTGGGGCTACATACACCCGGCCTCCTTGAGGGCCTTGCCAAAAAGAAAGGCCAGCAAGTATCAATGGGTTGTATTAATATGATCTCAGTCACGAAAATCGTCGCTTACGACACCCTCGTATTCTAGGGACAGTACTGTGTCCAGGGCTTACTGACGTGGAGTGATGAACCAACACCACCTCGATATCACGGCCTTAACAGTATGCGTGCATATCAAACACTATAGTAGTGGTGATTGTTGTTTTAATAGGTGGAACATCTAGGTCATCTACTCCTAAGGATGGCAGTGACTATGAATAATATTTCTACAGCATCTGACTTACAGGTCACAAGCTAAAACAAGAAATATACCAACAAAAAGGAATTTGGGAAATAACACTTGAAAAAAAAATGCCCTCAACCCTTGAAAGATGAGGGTTGTAGGAGTTAGGTAGGTAGAGCCAGGATTGAAAGGAAATAGGGTCCGTCGGAAAGTCACTGGAAAAAGGGGGAGGGGACCGGGCCCAGCTCAAGAATCCATCAGGTTCACCTACTCCAGAAATCACCTGTCATGAGCAATATGCAGTAGGCACGGTATAATATAAAACAGAAATACCCTAAAAACAGCAATGACTAATTAAGTTGATGATGATGATAATTGTTGTTTTTAGCGGTATAACATCAAGGTCATCGGCCCTAATAGTTTGGATTGGATGATACTATGCAAATACATTTGCCATTAATACAAAATGTTTGTTAATATACATATTGATAGATGACTTATAAAGTGTGAAATATATGCTAATCAGTACTCAAGTATTAATAATAATATCGGGTACCGGGTGCAAGCTTTGTTATTTGACGTTCAAATGACAGCTTGCACGTCCATTTTTTGTTGTTCCTTGGAGCGCTATGAAAGTCAAGGAAGATGGTGATAATTGTTGTATCAAGGGGCCTAATATCTGGGTTATCGGCCCCTAAAGGTCTGGGTGATAGCGAAAATGAGAATGAAATGGAAACCAGAACGAAAATTAAGGTGGACTGAAAATACTTACAAAATGGAACTCAGATTGAAACGACTCACAAAATGTAGAGTGGAAATACTAACAAAAGGGAATTCAGAAGGAAAATAATCATTAAAGGAATTTAGATTGAAAAATAAGCACAAAATGTCGTTTAGGTTCAAAATACTTACAAAATGCAATGTAGATTCGAAATACTCACAAAATGCAATTGAAGTTCAAAATACTTACCAAATGCAATTGGAATTGAAAATACGTACAAAATGCAATTGAAAGAGGTCGACAGGAAAGAAGACGAAGAGGAGCCCGGCACAAGTAAGTAGAGCAATGTCGGTCTCAGCTGGGGCCCCGTGGTCGCCAACCCACGTCTCACTAGATGTGAGCCCCAGGGGAGTGAAAGTCAAGGAGGTTTAGGTATCTAAGCTCCTTGACACTATAGCGCTTTCTAGTAGAGAAAGGAGGAACTTTGTGTTGGCGGAAAATCCTGAGATTACTGTAATTTTGCCATTAAGAACACGGCCTAGAGACTTCAAATGAGTTCTTTAACATGCCAACAACGTGATTTCAGTCGCCACGGCCAAGAGCGAACCTGGAAGCGTGGTGTTGGTAGTCTGACGCGATAACCACTCACCCACCGTAGCAAGCTACTCAAGTATTGATTGTCGTATATTTTACACTTAAGAATTTGATGATAGTGAAAAAGAAAGATGATGACGAAACCTACAACTAAAACTAAGTACTGACTTACGAACTAACTTACGCACTAGGAAACGAAAAAAAAATTGGCTGGGAAAAGCAATGTCCTCTAAGAATGTGGACTGAGGGACTGGGAAATAAATAGAGCGACGAACAGCATATAGGAAAGAGTAGACGGTCCGCCCAAAAGGCAATGGACAAAAAGGAGAAACCGGACCCAGGTCAAAAATCCTTCGGGGAAGCCTAATCCAGAGCTCACCGTCCGTGAATCCTTGAGGGTGTAGCACTATTCAGGATACACCATAAGTGGTGGGGCTTCACACACCCTGCCTCCTTGGGCCTTGAGCAGAAGGCAGGAGATATCATGGAAAGTGGAGGTCTGACCCTTTCTTTGAAAGAGTGATGAAGAAAGATGAGTTAAGGACTAATAAACGTGGGAAAATGAAAGACTTCGTAGACCACGGATTCTCTAATACCGTCGTGGTCGGAAGAGAACAATAGTTGACCAATGGAGATCAAAATGAACGATAGAGAAGATGATGATCTTAATAATTGTGGTTTTAAGGGGCCTAACATCTAGGTTATCGGCCCTTAATGGTTTGGATGATCGTGAAGATGATAATGAAATGTAAACTATAACTAAAACTAACTACTAACTTACATACTAGAAGAAGAAATGGAAAACAAAAGTAGAATAAGGCAAATAAAGGACAGGAGGAAAAGAAATGCCCTCAACCCTCGAAGAATGCGGATTGAGGGACTTGGAAGGAAGGAGAGCCATAAAAGGCAGATAGGAAAGTGAAAGAGGGGAGAGTCCGCCCTGAGGTAATGGATAAAAGGGGGAAAACTGGACCCAGTTCAGGAATCACTCGGCGTCGCCAACTCCAAAACTCAGCAGCCGTGAGCCCCTGAGGGTGTAGCATTATCCAGGGTGTACCAGAAGTGGTGGGGCTACATACACCCAGCCTCCTTGAGGGCCTTGAGCACAAGGCAGGAGAGATGATGATAATTGTTGTTTTAAGGGGCCTAACATCGAGGTTATCGGCCCCTAATGATCTGGGTGATAGGGAAAATGATAATGAAATGGAAACCAGAACAAAATTATCGAAGACGGAAAATACGTACAAAAAGGAACTCACATGGAAACAACTCACAATATGGTCCTACAAAAGGGAATTTAGAACGAAAAGTTACACAAAAAGAATAGATTGAAAAAGACCCACAAAACGTAGGCAAGATTCAAAATACGTACAAAATGCAAAGTAGCGCCGAAATACTTACAAAATGCAACTGAAATTCAAAATACTTACAAAATGTAAATGACAATCGAAATTACGTACAAAATGCAATTGAGGTTCAAAATACTTCCAAAATGCAATTGAAATTGAAAATACACAATGCAATTCAGATTGAAATATCCCAGTTCCAATCCAAATTATTCACAAAGTGCAATTGAAATTCAAAATACTTACAAAATGCAATTGAAATTGAAAATGCTTACAAAATGTACGGTAGATTAAAACGACTCATGTGGATTGACAATACTTACAAAAAGCAATTTAGATTGAAAATACTTGACAAATGTAATTTAGATTCAAAATACCCACAAAATGCAATTGAGAATCAAAATATGTGCAAAATGCCCACCAAACAAAATGCAATTTAGATTCAAAATTCGTGCGAAATGCGGTTTTGGTTGAAAATACTTACAAAATGCAATTGAAATTCAAAATACTCACTAAAAGGCCCCGCAACCTGCATTGAAAGACTTACTAAAAAGCAATTTAGATTGTCAATCTTTACAAAATGCAATTGAGGTTGAAAACAA
The DNA here is from genome assembly GCA_946902985.2 of Meconema thalassinum. Classification (NCBI taxonomy): domain Eukaryota; kingdom Metazoa; phylum Arthropoda; class Insecta; order Orthoptera; family Tettigoniidae; genus Meconema; species Meconema thalassinum. Next base: position 426,002,915 of record OX336392.1, on the reverse strand, counting down.
TCGCGAGATGTAATTTAGATCGAAAAAACTTACAAAATGCAACATAGATCAAAAATGCCTTAAAAATCGCTAAAAGGGAATTTAGATACACGGTGATTCGAGTAACAAAAACAGTGCGGGAATCGTAAAGAGAAAAGGAAATAGAAGGAAAAGAGGAGAGGAGAGGGGAGAGAGAAGGTCCGCCCCAAAGGGAAGGGACAAAAAGGGGAAAACGGACCCAGCTCAGGAATCCCTCGGGGTCGCCAACTCCCGAACTCACCAGCCGTGAGCCCCAGGGAGTAGCATTATCGACGGTGCACCAGAAGTGGTGGGGCTACATACACCCTGCCTCCTTAAGGGCCTTGAGCACAAGGCAGGAGGTAAAAGGAAAAGAACAAGAAGGCTGACCCCCCACAGAAGGAGGTTATCAGGAAAGATGAGACAAGGGCCAATTAAGGCGGGAAAGTGAAAGACTCCCTAGGCCTCGGATAACCTAATACCGTCGGGGTCGGAAGAGAACAAGAGTTGACCAAGGAAGGTCGACAGGAAAGAAGAAAGAGAGGAGCCCGGCACAAGTAAGTGGAAGCAATGCCGGACTCAGCTGGGGCCCCGTGGTCGCCAACCCACGCCCACAAGATGTGAGCCCCTGGGGGGGGGGGGGCGCCGTAGTTAAAAGGGACGTAATGGAAGCAATGCGGGACTCAGCTGGGATCCCGTAGTCGCCCACCCATGTCCCACAAGTTGTGAGCCCCTGGGGGGATATGAAATGTAAGCATGAAAATAAAACAAGCCAACTAACACAGATGAAAATGGTTTGTATAAGACTGACAGTGAACCCCAACAATTATACCTTATTTGGATAGGAGTTAAAACGGCATATTGAACAATAAAAATACAGATGAACACAATAAAAAATATAAAACTAACTTAAACAAAACTAAAAGTCTTAAACTACATTACAACTTTAAAAACTAACCACTCTCCCTCATGAACCGGATTGCGTTGTCTACTGACGGCCCGTCATCGCGTATAAAAAGGGAGAGGGTGTTTGGCAGTTCGAGATTTCTTCGCAGATCGGCCAGGTCCACACACTGCCACAGTAAGATGGACGCCGCAACTACACACATGGCCCAAACGTTCACAGCTGAAATCAAAGTTAGTTAGTTAGTTAGTTATTGTTGTTTTAAGGGGCGGAACTACGAGGTCATCTGCCCCTCTTAACACAGATTAAAGAATACAAATTTTGAATTGAATTTAAAATTTTGAGGTGGACATCTAAATTTAAAAAGACCAAAAATTAATAAAACAAAAAACAAACAATTAAATAAAAAATTATAAAAATAAACAAAAATTACGGAAAAAACAAAACATTATCATTCAAAAACGAACAAGTCGTTGAGTCAATGTTCACTGGAAAATTTAGATTGCTGGCCCTAACCCACTCTCACTTATAAAGCGGATAACGCGATCAGCAGCCACCGCGTCATCGGCTAATATAAGTTTGAGTGTCGTCTGCAAACCAAGGTTTCTTCGTAACTCAGCAAGATCCACACACTGGGTGAAAATGTGGGCCACGGTGAATACGGCTCCACAGGTACAAAGTGGGGGGTCTTCCCTTCTCATTAGGTATGAGTGGGTGGATCTTGTATGACCTATCCTTAGCCTACACAAAATGACGGACTCTCTCCGGGCCCGGAAGGAGCTCCGCCACACGCGAGTAGTTCCCTTGATCGCTCTCAGTTTACTGGGCAGTGGGTCAGCTAGCCACTGACTCTCCCAAAAAGCCAGAACTTGTAGGCGTAACTGAGAGCGAATATCTCTAGCGGGTACCTCCATTGGTCGAGGTGGTAGTGATACCGCCTCTTTTGCAGCTTGATCCGCTAACTCATTTCCCGCAATTCCCATGTGGCTTGGAAGCCACAGAAAGGTGATTCGAGTGTCAGCGTGGCACAGCCCGGCTAGTAGGTCGTGGATTCGCTGCACTAGGGGGTGCAGCTGAAATCAAATCACGACTTAACTAATCATCAGATCTCTAACGTTTTAGTAAAAATATACCTACAAGTGAGAAGCCTAACATCTAGGTTATCAGCCCCTAATGGTCTGGATGATAGCAAAAAGTGACAATGAATTGGAAACCATAACGAAAATTACGTGAAATTGAAAATACTTACAAAATGGAACTCAGATTGAAACGACTCACAAAATGGAGAGTGGAAATACTTACAAAAGGGAATTTAGAAGGAAAGTACTCACAAAAGGAACAGGTTCAAAATACGTACAAAATGCAATGTAGAGTCGAAATACTTACAAAATGCAATTGAAATTCAAAACACTTACAAAATGCAAATCAGATTTAAGATATGTACAAAATGCAATTGAAATTGAAAATACACAATGCAAGTTAGATTGAAAGAGGCCGGCTCAGATTCAAATTACTCACAAAGTGCAATTGAAATTGAAAATGCTTACAAAATGTATGGTAGATTCAAACTACTCATTTGGATTACCAATACTTACAAAATGCAATTTAGATTGAAAATACTTACAACATGTAATTTAGATTGAAAATACTCATAAAATGCAATTGAGAATCAAAATACTTACAAAATGTCCACCATACAAAATGCAATTTAGATTGGAAATACTTGCAAAATGCAATTGAAATTCAAAATACCCACAAAAGTGCCCTCAGCTACAGTGAAATACTTACTAAAATGAAATTTAGATTGTCAATCCTTACATAATGCAATTGAGGTTGAAAATACTCGCAGAATGCATTTTAGATCGAAAAGAGGTACAAAATGCAACTTAGTTTGAAAATACCTACAAAATGTAGTGTAGTTTCAAAAAATTCGCGTAGGGCAATTTAGATACACGGGGAACCAATTAACAGAAAACAGTGCGGGAATCTTAAAGAGAAAGGGAAATAGAATGAAAAGAAAACAAGAGGTCAGACCCCTCGAAGAATGAGGGACCAGGGAAGATGAGACAAGGGCCAATTTAAGGCGGGAAAGTGAAAGACTCCCTAGGCCTCGGATACCCTAATACCGTCGGAGATGGAAGAGAACAAGAGTTGATCAAGAGAGGTCGACAGGAAAGAAGACGGAGAGGAGCCTGGCACAAGTATGTGGAAGCAATGCCGGACTCAGCTTGGGTCCCGTGGTCGCCAACCCACGTCCCACTAAATGTGAGCCCCTGGGGGGAAGTGAGAAGCGTCTGGCACCTAGCCTACAAGGTCATCAGCCAAATGATATCACGATAGCGGCCGTGTGAATCATACAAGCCTGGACACCATACATTTAAGATGGCGGCTGATCGAACTAGGAGAACATTAGAATAGAACGCTTCGATTGAAATTGGGTATTTAAAACGAATCTTGCCAGGAGGCGAGAATGATATTAGATCTCCCACATCCGTTATTCTTAAGATTATCTCACTCAATATAGCGCACAGTAGCCATCTTGATATTTCAAAATAAATTAATAACCTTCGGTATCCTAGAGCTATAATAGCGTAATCTAGCAATGAACTAAAACCTTAAAACTCGCTCATATGGCCAAGGCAAAATAGTGTTTCCATAGATTCAAGATGACCGCTAATTATACAATATTTAGTAGCTCAGGATATTATTGTACAATAATGGCGGAACTTGGTACATGAGGCATATTATAAAAGAGGCGTCAGGAGCGTTAGTGATATATTTGTCAAACTGAATATAGCGCGCAAAGGCCATCTTGAAAGTTTATAATTTCAAAATGTATAACATTCAATGTTTTAGAACTACAATAGCGATAAGGTGGAAATCTAAATGGAGTATCGTATGCCCAATGGAAAATAACAGCGACTCTCAATATTGTCAAGACGGTGGCCGGACGTAATATTGAAACATGAAAGGGAAAGAGGAGTGGGTCTACTACACACGCAATGGAAAAAGGGGAAAACCCAGTCGCAGCTCAGAAATCCCTCGGGATCGCCAAAACCCGAACTCACCAACCGTGAGCCCCTGAGGGTGTAGCACTATCACGGGTGCACCATAAGTGGTGGAGTTACACACACACCCTGACTCCATTAGGGCCTTGAGCAGAAGGCAGGAGATACCAGGGGGGAAAAAGAAGAGTTCTGACCCCTCGAAGAATGAGGGATCAGGAAAGATGAGGCAAGGGCCAAATAAGGCGGGAAAGGGAAAGACTCCATCAGCCCGGATACTCAGCTGAGTCCCGTCGTCGCCAACCCACGTCCCTCAAGTTGTGAGCCCCTGGGGGAAACAGTTATAAAACAAAAATACCATAAATGCCTTATTCAAATGACAATAATTACAGCTTTCTGTCACGAAGGCCCTAAAACATTGAGCTTATGAACGTCACACGCCAAGCTGCCCCGATAGCAGCACCGTCACATGTAGCTCCTGAATTAGCTGTCCGGCGGATGTCCTCACCAACTGTTTGAAGCTTCGGCCATGCCCACTTTGTACTTATTTCATGGTGAGGCCTACCTCCAGAGAGCAAATAATACAGGATCAATACTTCCTTTAGCAACTCTTTTGAGGCTTCGACCATGCCCAATTGTACTTAAAACATGGCTAGACCAACTTCCAAATTGCAAAAACTAAGATGTATTTTACGTTTTCTTTTCACTCGTATAAGATTCATTACTTTGAGGGTACCAACAATGTTGATGATGATGATGATGATGATGATGATAATTGTTGTTTTAAGGGGCCTAACATCTAGGTTATCGGCCCCTGATGGTTTGGGTGATCGTGAAATGAAAAAGAAAAACGAACTTAAAATTAAAACTAACTACTAACCTACATACTAGAAGAAGAAATGGAAAACTAAAGGAGAATAAGGCAAATAAAGGACAGGAGGAAAAGAAATGCCCTCAACCCTCGAAGAAGGCGGATTGAGGGACTTGGAAGGAAGGAGAGCCATGAAAGGCAGATAGGAAAGTGAAAGAGGAGAGGGTCAGCCCCAAAGGTAAGGGACAAAAAGGGAAAACGGACCCAGCTCAGGAATCCATCGGGATCGCCAACTCCCGAACCACCAGCCGTGAGTCCCTGACGGTGTAGCATTATCTAGGGTGCACCAAAAGTGGTGGGGCTACATACACCCGGCCTCCTTGAGGGCCTTAAGCAGAAGGCAGGAGATAACAGGAAAATAAAAAGAAGGCTGACTCCTCGCAGAAGGAGGGAATCAGAAAAGATGAGACAAGGGCCAATTAAGGCGGGAAAGGAAGAGACTCCCTAGGCCTCGGATACCCTAATACCGTCGGGGTCGGAAGAGAACAAGAGTTGACCAAGTGAGGTCGACAGGAAAGAAGACAGAGAGGAGCCCGGCACAAGTAAGTGGAAGCAATGCCGGACTCAGCTGGGGCCCCGTGGTCGCCAACCCACATCCCACGAGATGTGAGCCCCTGGGGGGACCAACAATGTGTACTAAACAATTGTCACTAGTCGCAATCCCTTGATGATCATAATTGTTGTCTTACTTGTCAGCCAAAACGGAAGTAGGCCTACATATTTCGATTTTGATTTGACCAGCGCTCCTGTCCTTTATTTGCCTTATTCTCCTTTTGTTTCCCATTTCTTCTTCTAGTATATAAGTTAGTGGTTAGATTTAGTTATAGTTTACATTTCATTATCATCTTCACGATCACCCAAACCATTATGGGCTGATAACCTAGATGTTAGGCCCCTTAAAATAACAATTATCATCAACATCATGTCCGAGGACATGTTCGGCTCGCCAGAGTTTGTAGCTACTTCTATGCGGAAACCCATTGGGTGAGCTATATGTTCCGTTCAATTTCAAGTAGTTCCAACTTTCGCTACCAGATGTCACTGATACCTAGTGGTGAACGTTGGAACTTGATAGAGCGTTTCTATCGAAATATAACCTACAAATTTGGCTACATTCTACCAGTTGTTGTGGTGGGTTCTATTTCATGCCATAAATCAATGACATGGGACCGCCGGCTTTACTTGCCCTCCGAAGGAAGGCATACTGAAGGATTTTAACGCTCTTAAAAATCCGACGACTACGGCTGGGTTTGAATTAGGTGAATTAATAATTAGGTGATCTTCGACAACAGAACCAGTTTGAACTTTGGAACGACCCTCGCCCAGCAGTGACAAAAGGAAGGCAAGCAACAATTCACCGGTCAGTTTCATCAGAAAATTACCTACAAGGTAAACACGCCAAAATCGAAGCGCTCATAGTGATAGATTTAGTGAACTACATACGACAAAGGATGTGGTCTAACCCTTGGTGTCCATGACTTGTCAGTTTAGTGTGCGTCTCCATGCCGCCAACACGTAAGAGGCGTTTGGTTAATACACAAACTATTCATAAGTAGAATAATACAATTAAACAGCATAAAGTAGTAAGATTCAGCGACGAACGTGGAAGGAGTCGGCAACAAGATGAAGACATAATCATTGAAAGATCAACAATAACAAATGAAATTACTTCAAAGAAACGCAAACCTCGTCAACAGAAGACTAACACGGCCCATACTCGTATGGTTTCGTTCAAACAATAGTCAACATGGACACCAAGCGTTAGAACACATCCTTTGTCGTATGTAGTTCACTAAATTGATGTACAGTTTTTTTTTTTTATTATTTTTATTTTTTAAATGTTTGTTTTCGTGCTGAAATGGCTTGATCACATGAGATATGGCTACTCAACTAGCATAACATGAAAAACTCATTTAAGTCTAGTTATAATAAGATCTAATTTATTTTTAGCCTACTTTTCACATTTTGCAAAAATTAGGAAAAAGTAGACTTATGAGATCGGGCAAATGTGTGTCTGTCTGTCTGGCTGGCTGGCTGTGTGTGTGTGTTCCCCCCCCCCCCTATCAACTCCTAAACGGCTGCAGCAATCGAAACGAAATTTGGTAGGAGTAAAGATCTATACCTGAATATCTCACGGCCATATTTGAAAATGATATCAATGCTGCCAACTGCTGAAAAATCGCAATTGAAATTTGAGCTCCATGTTGGATATCTTGGAAGGTATGAATGGGAGCTATTTCAAAATTGGCACACGTATAGATAATAATATTTCAGTTTAATTTCCAGGAGGCCATGCATGGCAGTGTTGCCAAAATGATTCTAAGCCTGCTGATAGGTCTAATTTAAAATGCATATAACTTCTATACTATCAATTGGATTTCAACCAAATTTTGTATGTAATATGTGTACATAAACAGACATGACTGAGCGTATTCGTAAGAGCCACCAGGGCTGCCAACTGTCAATAAATGTTATCTCTGTTCTGTTATCCAAATACCAATATATCAGAAAGTATGCAAGCTGACAGCTTTAAACTATGCACACGTATAGTACCTGGCATTCTAGATTAATTTGGAGTAACTTATGTACATCAGTGTTACCAACATGATTCTAAGACTGCTGATAGGACCAATTTTTAAATACATGTAACTTCTATAATATCAATTGGATTTCAACCAAATTTCCTATGTGCTATGTGTACCATAACAGATATGACTATGCTTATTCTTATGAGCAACCAGGGCTGCCAACTGTTAATAAATGCTGTCTCTATTTTTTTACCCAAATATTAATATATCAGAAAGTATGTAAGCCAACAGCTTTAAACTTTGCACAAGTATAGTACCTAACATTCTAGATTAATTATGAAAAACTAATATACGTCAGTGCTGCCAACATGACTCTAAGCCTGTTGATAGGTCCAATTTTAAAATACATGTAACTTCTATACTAACAAATGGATTTCATCCAAAATTGGCACAGCAAGAGATCATAATATTTGAGATTATTTCTGACCAACGCATGCGTGACATTGTTGCCAACATGATTTTACGCGCGCTGATAGATCCAATGTCTAACTGCATGTAACGTCCATGCTAGCCATTGGACTTCAACCAAATATTGTATTCTGTATCTTAAGAGATGGAACTAACAATATATTCAGTCACCAGGGCTGCCAAATGTAGTGTTCTATGTGGCTACAGGTATATTTCGAACTAATTAGAAATTTCGATATTACCAACTTAATTTCGCTATTTTTCTAGATAGGTCTATATAGATTGGCATGAATCTTAAATTTTAAGAAAAGTAGGCTCTTTAGTTCGTCACGGAACTTCTTGTTTCTCTTAAGTCCACTTAAGTCATTAAAACAATTCCAGAAATGACATTCTTGGATTACATTCATGGTCTAATATTGATTCCCGGGCAATAGGAAAGGCTATTTGAAATAGAGATTTGGAGAGAGAAGCTACAGTAGATTAACAATGATAGAGCCGTCCAAACTGTAACTCTCCACACTGGAATAGCTTGAGATAGAAGGGTGTGTTGTTTGTACCCACGTTTAACTGCTGCCCCAGTTGAGTAAACTGGGTGATATAGTCTTGTTGCCTAAAGGCAAAGTGGAAGGAAAGGAACATGTGATATACGTGGAGGGGGGGGGGGGGGGGTAAGGATGAAGAGCAAATAACCAAGAACAGTAAAGAAGCTCACCGTCTTACAAAACTGCTTGCTGCTTGTAGTTTTTTTAACGTGACCGTTAATCTTGCGATCATAAGCCACGGGACCTCCGTTTTACGTGGAATCCGAACCACAGGACATGGCATTTCACATCGAAAATCTCACATGCATTGACCGGAAATCGAACACAGTCCGCATTGGTGAGAGGCATACAGCTTGACCGCTGCGCCACCACGCCCCCTCTTACAAAACTGAATTGCCATCATGATCAATTTGTAATGTTGTTGATGATGATGATGATGATGATAATTATTGTTAAAAGGGGCCTAACATCTAGGTTATCGGCCCCTAAAGGTTAAGATGAAAATAAAAAGACGATGAAATTTAAAAATAGAACAAACTTACAAGTAACTTGCGTAACAGAAGAAGAAATGAATAAATAAAAAAGGGAAAAAAAAGAAATAATGGACAGGAGGAAAAGAAATGCTCTCAATCCAAGAACAATGAGAATCGAGGGACTTTGAAGGAAGGAAAGCTATGAAATGCATCTTGAGAGGAGAGAGCCCACTCCAAAGTCGGTAGAAAAAGGGAAAAAACGGACCCAGCAGAGGAACACCCAAACTCACCAGCCGTGAGCTCTTGAGGGTGTAGCACTATCCTGGGTGCACTATAAGTGGTGGGGGGTACATACACCCGGCCTCCTTTAGGGCCTTGAGCAGAAGGCAGGAGATAACATGAAAAGAAAAAGAAGGGTGACCCGTCGAAGAATGAGGGTATCAGGAAAGATTGGACAATGGTCAATTAAGGCGAAAAAATGAAAGACTCCCTAGGCCTTGGATACCCTAATACCACCGGGGCGGAAAGAACAAGTGTTGATCAAGGGAGGTCAACAGGAATGATAACTGAAAGGAGCCCGGCACAAGTAAGTGGAAGCAATGGCGGACTCAGCTGTGCTCCCGAGGTCGCCAATCTACGTCCCAAATGTTGTGAGTCCCAGGGTGGATTTTCTAATCAGGGTATTAAAAGGCAGTAGTTTCACCGCAAAAAAATGGGTTATTTGACCCTGGTGAGGCTAATCTTGGAATACGGCTCAGCGGTTTGGGACCCGTATCAGGTATGGCTCATCAGTGAGCTGGAGATGGTACTAAGGAAGGCTGCTAGGTTTGTGCTCAACGATTTTAATCCTAGAAGTGTAGCTTGAATGATAGAAAAACTAGGGTGGGAATCTCTGGGAGATAGAAAGGGGAAATTCAGACTATACGCTATGTTTAACACCTACACTAATCGGCCAGCATGGGGAGAACTAAGCTATCGTCTGGGAAATCCCACCTACCTGAGCAGGGCAGATCATCCACATAAAGTGAAGGGCCGACCACAGCGTACAAATTATGGAAGATATTCCTCGATTAATCGTGGTATTGCTAATTGGAACTCATTACCTGCCACAGTCTTAGAGCCTTTCCCCAAACATATTGATGTGTTTAAGAGAAGACTGAAATTTTGTGTAAATACTTCGGTGTAATTACCGTAGTTCCCAAGTGTGATTCATATTACTGATGATGATGATGATGATAATTGTTGTTTTAAGGGGCCTAATATCTAGGTTATCGGCCCCTGATGGTTTGGGTGATCGTGAAGATGAAAAGAAAGAAAAAAAAATGAAAATGAAAAGCGAACTTAAAGCTAAAACTAACTACTAACCTACATACTAGAAGAAGAAATGGAAAACTGGCAAATAAAGGACAGGAGGAAAAGAAATGCCCTCAACCCTCGAAGAAGGCGGATTGAGGGACTTGGAAGGAAGGAGAGCCATGAAAGGCAGATAGGAAAGTGAAAGAGGAGAGGGTCCGCCCCAAAGGTAAGGGACAAAAAGGGAAAACGGACCCAGCTCAGGAATCCCTCGGGGTCGCCAACTCCCGAACTCACCTGCCGTGAGCCCCTGAGGGTGTAGCATTATCTAGGGTGCACCAAAAGAGGTGGGGCTACATACACCCGGCCTCCTTGAGGGCCTTAAGCAGAAGGCAGGAGATAACATGAAAAGAAAAAGAAGGCTGACCCCTCGCAGAAGGAGGGAATCAGAAAAGATGAGACAAGGGCCAATTAAGGCGGGAAAGGAAGAGACTCCCTAGGCCTCGGATACCCTAATACCGTCGGGGTCGGAAGAGAACAAGAGTTGACCAAGTGAGGTCGACAGGAAAGAAGACAGAGAGGAGCCCGGCACAAGTAAGTGGAAGCAATGCCGGACTCAGCTGGGGCCCCGTGGTCGCCAACCCACGCCCACAGATTCATATTACTGTCAGTAATTTTGTGTAAGTGTACAATTTGCCACCGGGGAATAAATAAAGTAAATGAATGAATGATTGGTTTAACTGCCGATGACATAAAATAATTTTTCAATGAAATATTCAGCAATAAATCGAAGATTGAACGAGACACCATTTTTTTTTATTGAGGATCATCATATTTAAGAAAGAAAAGCATCAGCGACCAAGGGTGCAGAATCCCAGATATCGAGCAGTCGTCCAGTGCAATATTCAGAAAAGGAATGGATTGCAAGTTTCCGTCTGTATTAAGTCTTTTCTGTTAGTAACACACATCACATTGGACAGGCTGAAAGGTTTGAGGAAATTCCTGCAGATGGGTCAAGGTGTCCCAAGTCAAGAAAACACAGGTGTTCACGAATCAAACAAACATGATGATGATGATAATTGTTGTTTTAAGGGGCCTAACATCGAGGTTATCGGCGCCTAATGAAATGAAATGGCGTGAAATGAAAGGATGTAGATAAAAACAACTCACTGCCATGGATGAAGCGAAAATGGTGTTTATAAAACAGACAGTGAGCCCCAAAAATTATGCCTTATTTGAATAAAAAGAATAAAAAGGCGGATGGTAAAAAAGGATAAAACAAATAAGGCATAGTGAACAATACAATACATAACACAATAAAAAACATAAAACAGATGTAACCAGAATTAAAAGTCGTAACTACACATTAAAACTTAAAAAAGTAACCACTCTCCCTCATGAACCGGATAACGAGGTCAGCTGACGGCCCGTCATCACGGAGAATAAGGGAGAGGGTATTAGGCAGTTTAAGAGTCCCTCGCAGATCGGCCAGATCCACACACTCCAAGAGAAGGTGTGCCACGGTTAGGTGGGCGCCGCAAGTACAAACAGGGGGATCTTCTCTCTTTAGCAAGTGGGAGTGCGTAGCAATCCCATGGCCGATCCGGAGTCGACCGAGTATCACAGCTTCCTTCCGGAGAGATCGGAAGGAAGATTTCCACACCTTCGTCAAACAAACAGACGTTGCTATCACACGGAGTATTGTAAATCACATCAAATTTATTGATTGTTGTTGTTGTATTAAGGAGCGGAACAGCGATGTCATCTGCTCCTCTTAACACAGAAAAAATAATTGAAACTTTGATAAAAGTTAAAATTTAGAGGTGGACGCCTAAATATAAAAAAGAGAAAAAAATATAATTAAAATATACAAAAATGTACGGAACATCAGAATTTAACAAAAATAAAAAAGTTCTTTGAATAGAAACAAAAAATTAAATAAAACAAAATAATAATTATAATAATAAACAAAAAAAATCAGAAATCAAAAAAGAACAAGTCTTTGAGTCAACGTACATTGGAAAATTTAGATTGCTGACCCTAACCCACTCTCACTTAACCTATAAAGCGGATAACGAGATTAGCAGTCACCGGGTCATCGGCTAATATAAGTTTGAGTGTCATCTGCAAACCAAGGTTTCTTAGTAAGTCAGCAAGATCCACACACTCGGTTAAAATGTGGGCCTCGGTGAAAACAGCTCTACAGGTACAAAGTGGGGGGTCTTCCCTTCTCATCAGGTACGAGTGGGTGGGTCTTGTATGACCTATCCTTATCCTACATAAAATGATGGACTCCCTCAGTGACCGGAAAGAGCTCCGCCACACGCGAGTAGCTCCCTTGTTCGCTCTCAATTTACTGAGCATTGGGACAGCTAGCCACCGACTCTCCCAAAATGCCAGTACTTGTTGGCGTAACTGAGTGTGAATATCTCTAGCGGGTACCTCCATTGGTCGAGTTGGTAGTGAGTGATACTGCCTCTTTTGCAGCTTAGTACACTAACCTATGCCCTACTAGTTGTGAACCCTTGGGGAAGGCGCACGCATGAGCAGAAGCTTGCTAGCGCGATAACTGTGCTCTAAAACGACTGTCATCGTACACCGGATGATGATAAAATTGCAGACATCCAGATGGCTATAATAATTCATATGCAGTTAGGAATGCAATAATTAGGATCGCTAGCAAGTTTAATTAATATCTGGTTATTTCCTTTATTAAAATATGGAATTCATTGATTTAAATTAATATATTTACATTTTTACATGCGGTGTGTGAAGTTAAGTTTGGAAAGTACATATTAATATTCGCGGAGTTATGCAATCGTGTCATGGGTTCAACTGTACATGTTCTTCTGAGGGACGGTAACGAATTTCTGTCTATCTACCCCTTATTATTCCCGTTTCGAACGGGTTCGGGGATGAAATGTGATGATGGTCTTTACGGTCGGGTACCATTCCTGACACCACGCTCATGAGAGGAGTTAATGAGAGATGAAATGAAGATGAATGAAACTGGGCAAGGATGTGGAAGGAAGCGACTGTGGCCTATCAAAAGATACCGTCACAGTAGTTGCCTGGAGTTGAAAATGGGGAAACCACAGAAAACTACTCGTATTTCAAGGACGGCCGATGGTGTGTTTCGAACCCACGTCTACGAGTCCACAGAGAGCTTGGCCCTATGGCCTAGCGCTGCGCTTTAGGGATTGTAGCTACCGCTGTCGGTCAATGTGGTAACGAATATGATCAACTAACTACTTACTAAATTAAAACTAACAGAAACTGATGATGATGATGATGATAATTGTTGTTTTATGGGGCCTAACATCTAGGTTATCGGCCCCTGATGTTTTGGGTGATCGTGAAGATGAAAATGAAATGCAAAGTTAAAACTAAAACTAACTACTAACCTACATACTAGAAGAAGAAATGGAAAACTAAAGGAGAATAAGGCAAATAAAGGACAGGAGGAAAAGAAATGCCCTCAACCCTCGAAGAATGCGGATTGAGAGACTTGGAAGGAAGGAGAGCCACGAAAGGCAGAGAGAAAAGGGAAAGAGGTGCCCCAAAGGCAATGGAAAAAGGGGGAAAACCGGATCCAGCTCAGGAATCCCTCGGGGTCGCTAACTCCCGAACTCACCAGCCGTGAGACCTTGAGGGTGTAGCACCAGAAGTGGTGGGGCTACACACACCCTGCCTCCTTGAGGGCCTTGTGCAGAAGGCACGAGATAGCCGAAAAAAAAAACAAGAAGTCTGACCCCTCGAAGAATGAGGGATCAGGAAAGATGAGAGAAGGGCCAAATACTATGCTAGTAGCAATTATTTTAGTTGAACCACGGTATACTCCTTCCTTGAACGCACAAATCTCGGATATAGGACAATAAAGCTTGTTCTTTGCATTTCTAACCTACGGGAACAAGCTACTGTGGCACAATAATATACAACGAAAAGAGATTTTTAAAATATATTCTGCAAATATCCACAATTTATAAGAGACTTTAAGCTAACACGATAGAACTTGCTTCCCTACCGCTGGGCTTCGATTTTGGCGTGTTTACCTTGTAGGTAATTTTCTGATGAAACTGACCGGTGAATTGTTGCTTGCCTTCCTTTTGTCACTGCTGGGCGAGGGTCGTTCCAAAGTTCAAACTGGTTCTGTTGTCGAAGATCACCTAATTACTAATTCACCTAATTCAAACCCAGCCGTAGTCGTCGGATTTTTAAGAGCTTTAAAATCCTTCAGTATGCCTTCCTTCGGAGGGGAAGTAAAGCCGGCGGTCCCATGTCATTGATTTATGGCATGAAATAGAACCCACCACTACAACTGGTAGAATGTAGCCAAATTTGTAGGTTATATTTCGATAGAAACGCTCTATCAAGTTCCAACGTCACCACTAGGTATCAGTGACATCTGGTAGCGAAAGTTGTAACTACTTGAAATTGAACGGAACATATAGCTTACCCAATGGGTTTCCGCATAGAAGCAGCTACAAACTCTGGCGAGCCGAACATGTCCTCGGACATGATGATGATGATAATTGTTGTTTTAAGGGGCCTAACATCTAGGTTATCAGCCCATAATGGTTTGGGTGATCGTGAAGATGATAATGAAATGTAAACTATAACTAAAACTAACTACTAACTTATATACTAGAAGAAGAAATGGGAAACAAAAGGAGAATAAGGCAAATAAAGGACAGGAGGAAACGAAATGCCTTCAATCGTCAAAAAATGCGGATTGAGGGACTTTGAAGGTAGGAGAGCCATAAAAGGCAGATAGGAAGGTGAAAGAGGAGAGGGTCCGCCCCACAGGTAATGGATAAAAGGGGGAAAACCAGACCCAGCTCAGGAATCCCTCGGGGTCGCTAACTCCCGAACTCAGCAGCCGTGAGCCCTTGAGGGTGTAGCAATATCTAGTGTGCACCAGAAGTGGTGAGGCTACATACACCCTGCCTCCTTGAGGGCCTTGAGCAGAAGGCAGGAGAGAACAGGAAAAGGAAAAGAAGGCTGACCCCTCGCAGAAGGAGGGTATCAGAAAAGATGATGATGATGATAATTGTTGTTTTAAGGGGCCTAACACCTAGGTTATCGGCCCCTGATGGTTTGGGTGATCGATAAGATGAAAATGAAGAGGGAACTTAAAACTAAAACTAACTACTAACCTACATACTAGAAGAAGAAATGGAAAACTAAAGGAGAATAAGGCAAATAAAGGACAGGAGGAAAATAAATGCCCTCAACCCTCGTAGAAGGCGGATTGAGGGACTTGGAAGGAAGGAGAGCCATGAAGGGCAGATAGGAAAGTGAAAGAGGAGAGAGTCCGCCCCAAATGTAAGGGACAAAAGGGGGAAAACGGACCCAGCTCTGGAATCCCTCGGGGTCGCCAACTCCCGAACTCACCAGCCGTGAGCCCCTGAGGGTGTAGCATTATCTAGGGTGCACCAAAAGTGGTGGGGCTACATACACCCGGCCTCCTTTAGGGCCTTAAGCAGAAGGCAGGAGATAACATGAAAAGAAAATAAGGCTGACCCCTCGCAAAAGGAGGGAATCAGAAAAGATGAGACAAGGGCCAATTAAGGCGGGAAAGGAAGAGACTCCCTAGGCCTCGGATACCCTAATACCGTCGGGGTCGGAAGAGAACAAGAGTTGACCAAGTGAGGTCGACAGGAAAGAAGACAGAGAGGAGCCCGGCACAAGTAAGTGGAAGCAATGCCGGACTCAGCTGGGGACCCGTTGTCGCCAACCCACGTCTCCCTAGATGTGAACCCCTGGGGGGTGTCCTCGGACACTCCCAGCTCTAAAAGCCATACGCTGAATAAATAAACAATACCTAATTATTGTTGCTTCTCGCGAGGTGTTGTCATATTGTCATATGTTTAGCGGACCTTGAACCACTGGCTGACACCTGATTGACGAGCTATTTGCATTCTCGTAAAACTGCCTCTAGGCTCGGCCACACTGAAAGCGATCTGTCGCGGCGGGAAGCGATCCAGCGTTCGTCCCGGCGGTCTGCGATATGGGGACGTCACCTAGGACGCGATACCTTTGTGTGAGCGGTCCAGTCTGGTCGCTTCCTTCTAGAGAATATGTAGTGTTTTCATATTAAGCATTGTTTGATATTATTATTGAGTATGGGCTCGGACGAAGAACGACTCCTTCTCTCCTATTTGCTTTGCAAAACACAAAGAAGAAAAGACAATGTTGGGTGCATGACATTAATAAGAAGAGAGGAGAATACCACCGCTTATGTATCGAACTGGAGTCACATGAAGATAGGATTTTCGTATGTCGCGAGAATGTTTCGAGGAATTGCACGATTCCATGATTCAGCCTGTCGAACAATTCGCACAGTTTCAAAAAATACTTCAGTCAGTTCACTCATCACAATCGAAGGCGCACGGCGGTCAGGCGGGCAATCTGTAAATTTGTACAACCGGATCGCTCGTCGTCGCGACAAAGATTAGCGGGTGACGGTAGACCGCGTTCTGTGTGCCAGGGTTGATGCAACTTTGGGTAATACCACTGGACCACTTGACCGCCTCGGTCAGTTATCGCTTCCCGCCGCGACAGACCGCGTTCTGTGTGACCGACCATATTTATTACAGATTGCCCGCCTGACCGCTTGCCGCCTTCGATTGTGTTGAGTGACCAAACTGAAGTATTTATTGAAACTGTGCGTAAGTACACAGATTTGTTCGACAATTCACACGAATATTATAAAATGTTTTAAAGAAGGCTGAAAGATGGAATCGTGCAATTACTCGAAACATTCTCGTGACATGAAAATACTTGAAAAACCTATCTTCATGTGACTCCAGTTCGATAGATAAGCAGTGGCATTCTCCAAATTGCTCTCTCTTCTTATTAATGCCATGCACCCAAAATTGTCTTTTCTTCTCTGTGTTTTGCAAACCAAATGGAAGAAGGAGTTGTTCTTCGTCCGAGCCCATACTCAATAATTATATCAAACAATACTTAATATGAAAACACTACATATTCTCTAGAAGGAAGCGACCAGACTGGACCGCTCACACAAAGGTATCGCGTCCTTTGTGACATCCCCATATCGCAGACCGCCGGGACGACCGCTGGACCGCTTATAAGACACGGCGAAATACAGAATATTCTATTATACCAAGTGAATACTTTCACCAATACTGAGAATACAGAATGCGAAGTTTGTAAGATATGGAGTCACGTGCTCTTCTGATTGAGATGATGACGATGATAACTCTTGTTTTAAGGGGCCTAACATCCAGGTTATCGGACCCTAATGGAATGAAATTGTATGAAATAAAAAGATGAAGATAAAACAGCCCACTGACAGGGATGAAACGAACATAGTTTTTATAAAACAGACAGTGAGCCCCAACAATTATGCCATATTTGGATAAAAATAATTTTAAAAGGGGGATGGCAAAAAAAAACACACAATACAACAAATAAGGCATAGTGAAGAATAAAATATACGAACGCAACAAAAACATAAAACCAACTAAAACTGAATTAAAAGTCTTAAACTAAATTAAAACATGAACAAATATCCACCCTCCCCCATGAACCGGATGACGAGGTCTGCCCCTGATTGAGAATCAGCCTGATCGACATCTGCCAATTCAGAATCAAAACTGATGAGTGAAGTGTCTGCTCAAGACTCCCGAGACTTTATCCGGTTTGTAAGTAAAAGAACAAGGCATATCCCTCAAAGAATGAGGGCATCATTGAAAAATAAGGCAAGGGTTAGTTAGGCGGGAACATGAAGGATACCCGAGGCCTTGGCTGCCATAATACCATCAGGATCGGAGGAGAACAGGAAAACAAAGGTGAGGAACAGCGAGGTCATCTGCCTCCCGCAACACATTTGTAATATGAATTTTGTCAGGTTACAATTTGCAATGGGCGCCTAAATATAAGATATGCCAAAAATAATCAAACAGAAATACAAATTATTATTATTATTATTATTATTATTATTATTATTATTATCAATATTGTAATAAACAAATAAATAATGGCCTACAAATTTTAGAAAACAAATCAAAAAAATCTTGAGTCACGGAACAATTGATAATTTAGATTGCTGGCCTTAACCCACTCTCACTTACAAAGCGAATGACGAGATCACCAGCCACCACGACATCGGCTAATATAAGATCGAGTGTGTTCTGAAGATGATGATAATTCTTGTTTTAAGGGGCTAACATCTAGGTTATCGGCCCTTGATGAAATGAAATGTTATGGATTGAAGATAAAAACAGCCCACTGCCAGTGATGAAAATGAAAATGGTTTGTATAAAGCAGACAGTGAGCCCCAACAACTATGCCTCATTTGGATAAAAGGAGTAAAAATAGGATGATAAAAAACAATTAAACAAATTGTTAGTAGGCATTATATGCAAGAAACACGGCCAACCTAAAATAAAAAAAATAAAAATGTAAAGCTGAAATTTGGCATAGATGTTCCCTGGTACCCTAGAAACAGATCCTGAAAAGTCCCCATCTCTGCGGTGTCCGCGTCATAGTTTTTGGAGGATTCAAAAGGCTTAAATAGGGCCTAAGTGCCAAAAACAGCATTTTTGCTTCCTGCGTTTAAAATATTGATCCAAATTTAGTTCTCACGAGCTTTAGCAATTAATAAATATGAACCAGTAGGATAACGGACTTATCAGGCCTAATTATTTCTACTGATAAAGGAAAAAAACAACTAATTTAAAATTTTTAGCACAATTTTTACTCGAAAATTTGGATAATTTGTAATTAGCAGGTGATATTGACTAAAGACCCAGAATGAAAGTTATAAAGCATACTTTTAGCTTTACATTGGCACATTACCCATGTCTATGCAAGAAACGGTTACCGAGTTACGGTCCCAAAGCATAACCGCTGTTGAAAAGGCACCCGATCGCATTTCTAGGTGACAGTGCTCGGCCTGTCGGAGCAGGCCAACAATACTCCAAACAATTGATGATGATGATAATTGTTGTTTTAAGGGGCCTAACATCTAGGTTATCGGCCCCTAATGGTTTGGGTGATCGTGAAGATGAAAATGCAAACTTAAAACTAAAACTAACTACTAACCTACATACTAGAAGGAGAAATGGAAAACTAAAGGAGAATAAGGCAAATAAAGGACAGGAGGAAAAGAAATGCCCTCAACCCTCGAAGAATGCGGATTGAGGGACATGGAAGGAAGGAGAGCCATGAAAGGCAGATAGGAAAGGGAAAGAGGAGAGGGTCCGCCCCAAAGGGGAAAACGGACCCAGCTCAGGAATCCCTCGGGGTCGCCAACTCCCGAACTCACCAGCCGTGAGCCCCTGAGGGTGTAGCATTATCTAGGGTGCACCAAAAGTGGTGGGGCTACATACACCCGGCCTCCTTGAGGGCCTTGCCAAAAAGAAAGGCCAGCAAGTATCAATGGGTTGTATTAATATGATCTCAGTCACGAAAATCGTCGCTTACGACACCCTCGTATTCTAGGGACAGTACTGTGTCCAGGGCTTACTGACGTGGAGTGATGAACCAACACCACCTCGATATCACGGCCTTAACAGTATGCGTGCATATCAAACACTATAGTAGTGGTGATTGTTGTTTTAATAGGTGGAACATCTAGGTCATCTACTCCTAAGGATGGCAGTGACTATGAATAATATTTCTACAGCATCTGACTTACAGGTCACAAGCTAAAACAAGAAATATACCAACAAAAAGGAATTTGGGAAATAACACTTGAAAAAAAAATGCCCTCAACCCTTGAAAGATGAGGGTTGTAGGAGTTAGGTAGGTAGAGCCAGGATTGAAAGGAAATAGGGTCCGTCGGAAAGTCACTGGAAAAAGGGGGAGGGGACCGGGCCCAGCTCAAGAATCCATCAGGTTCACCTACTCCAGAAATCACCTGTCATGAGCAATATGCAGTAGGCACGGTATAATATAAAACAGAAATACCCTAAAAACAGCAATGACTAATTAAGTTGATGATGATGATAATTGTTGTTTTTAGCGGTATAACATCAAGGTCATCGGCCCTAATAGTTTGGATTGGATGATACTATGCAAATACATTTGCCATTAATACAAAATGTTTGTTAATATACATATTGATAGATGACTTATAAAGTGTGAAATATATGCTAATCAGTACTCAAGTATTAATAATAATATCGGGTACCGGGTGCAAGCTTTGTTATTTGACGTTCAAATGACAGCTTGCACGTCCATTTTTTGTTGTTCCTTGGAGCGCTATGAAAGTCAAGGAAGATGGTGATAATTGTTGTATCAAGGGGCCTAATATCTGGGTTATCGGCCCCTAAAGGTCTGGGTGATAGCGAAAATGAGAATGAAATGGAAACCAGAACGAAAATTAAGGTGGACTGAAAATACTTACAAAATGGAACTCAGATTGAAACGACTCACAAAATGTAGAGTGGAAATACTAACAAAAGGGAATTCAGAAGGAAAATAATCATTAAAGGAATTTAGATTGAAAAATAAGCACAAAATGTCGTTTAGGTTCAAAATACTTACAAAATGCAATGTAGATTCGAAATACTCACAAAATGCAATTGAAGTTCAAAATACTTACCAAATGCAATTGGAATTGAAAATACGTACAAAATGCAATTGAAAGAGGTCGACAGGAAAGAAGACGAAGAGGAGCCCGGCACAAGTAAGTAGAGCAATGTCGGTCTCAGCTGGGGCCCCGTGGTCGCCAACCCACGTCTCACTAGATGTGAGCCCCAGGGGAGTGAAAGTCAAGGAGGTTTAGGTATCTAAGCTCCTTGACACTATAGCGCTTTCTAGTAGAGAAAGGAGGAACTTTGTGTTGGCGGAAAATCCTGAGATTACTGTAATTTTGCCATTAAGAACACGGCCTAGAGACTTCAAATGAGTTCTTTAACATGCCAACAACGTGATTTCAGTCGCCACGGCCAAGAGCGAACCTGGAAGCGTGGTGTTGGTAGTCTGACGCGATAACCACTCACCCACCGTAGCAAGCTACTCAAGTATTGATTGTCGTATATTTTACACTTAAGAATTTGATGATAGTGAAAAAGAAAGATGATGACGAAACCTACAACTAAAACTAAGTACTGACTTACGAACTAACTTACGCACTAGGAAACGAAAAAAAAATTGGCTGGGAAAAGCAATGTCCTCTAAGAATGTGGACTGAGGGACTGGGAAATAAATAGAGCGACGAACAGCATATAGGAAAGAGTAGACGGTCCGCCCAAAAGGCAATGGACAAAAAGGAGAAACCGGACCCAGGTCAAAAATCCTTCGGGGAAGCCTAATCCAGAGCTCACCGTCCGTGAATCCTTGAGGGTGTAGCACTATTCAGGATACACCATAAGTGGTGGGGCTTCACACACCCTGCCTCCTTGGGCCTTGAGCAGAAGGCAGGAGATATCATGGAAAGTGGAGGTCTGACCCTTTCTTTGAAAGAGTGATGAAGAAAGATGAGTTAAGGACTAATAAACGTGGGAAAATGAAAGACTTCGTAGACCACGGATTCTCTAATACCGTCGTGGTCGGAAGAGAACAATAGTTGACCAATGGAGATCAAAATGAACGATAGAGAAGATGATGATCTTAATAATTGTGGTTTTAAGGGGCCTAACATCTAGGTTATCGGCCCTTAATGGTTTGGATGATCGTGAAGATGATAATGAAATGTAAACTATAACTAAAACTAACTACTAACTTACATACTAGAAGAAGAAATGGAAAACAAAAGTAGAATAAGGCAAATAAAGGACAGGAGGAAAAGAAATGCCCTCAACCCTCGAAGAATGCGGATTGAGGGACTTGGAAGGAAGGAGAGCCATAAAAGGCAGATAGGAAAGTGAAAGAGGGGAGAGTCCGCCCTGAGGTAATGGATAAAAGGGGGAAAACTGGACCCAGTTCAGGAATCACTCGGCGTCGCCAACTCCAAAACTCAGCAGCCGTGAGCCCCTGAGGGTGTAGCATTATCCAGGGTGTACCAGAAGTGGTGGGGCTACATACACCCAGCCTCCTTGAGGGCCTTGAGCACAAGGCAGGAGAGATGATGATAATTGTTGTTTTAAGGGGCCTAACATCGAGGTTATCGGCCCCTAATGATCTGGGTGATAGGGAAAATGATAATGAAATGGAAACCAGAACAAAATTATCGAAGACGGAAAATACGTACAAAAAGGAACTCACATGGAAACAACTCACAATATGGTCCTACAAAAGGGAATTTAGAACGAAAAGTTACACAAAAAGAATAGATTGAAAAAGACCCACAAAACGTAGGCAAGATTCAAAATACGTACAAAATGCAAAGTAGCGCCGAAATACTTACAAAATGCAACTGAAATTCAAAATACTTACAAAATGTAAATGACAATCGAAATTACGTACAAAATGCAATTGAGGTTCAAAATACTTCCAAAATGCAATTGAAATTGAAAATACACAATGCAATTCAGATTGAAATATCCCAGTTCCAATCCAAATTATTCACAAAGTGCAATTGAAATTCAAAATACTTACAAAATGCAATTGAAATTGAAAATGCTTACAAAATGTACGGTAGATTAAAACGACTCATGTGGATTGACAATACTTACAAAAAGCAATTTAGATTGAAAATACTTGACAAATGTAATTTAGATTCAAAATACCCACAAAATGCAATTGAGAATCAAAATATGTGCAAAATGCCCACCAAACAAAATGCAATTTAGATTCAAAATTCGTGCGAAATGCGGTTTTGGTTGAAAATACTTACAAAATGCAATTGAAATTCAAAATACTCACTAAAAGGCCCCGCAACCTGCATTGAAAGACTTACTAAAAAGCAATTTAGATTGTCAATCTTTACAAAATGCAATTGAGGTTGAAAACAATCGCGAGATGTAATTTAGATCGAAAAAACTTACAAAATGCAACATAGATCAAAAATGCCTTAAAAATCGCTAAAAGGGAATTTAGATACACGGTGATTCGAGTAACAAAAACAGTGCGGGAATCGTAAAGAGAAAAGGAAATAGAAGGAAAAGAGGAGAGGAGAGGGGAGAGAGAAGGTCCGCCCCAAAGGGAAGGGACAAAAAGGGGAAAACGGACCCAGCTCAGGAATCCCTCGGGGTCGCCAACTCCCGAACTCACCAGCCGTGAGCCCCAGGGAGTAGCATTATCGACGGTGCACCAGAAGTGGTGGGGCTACATACACCCTGCCTCCTTAAGGGCCTTGAGCACAAGGCAGGAGGTAAAAGGAAAAGAACAAGAAGGCTGACCCCCCACAGAAGGAGGTTATCAGGAAAGATGAGACAAGGGCCAATTAAGGCGGGAAAGTGAAAGACTCCCTAGGCCTCGGATAACCTAATACCGTCGGGGTCGGAAGAGAACAAGAGTTGACCAAGGAAGGTCGACAGGAAAGAAGAAAGAGAGGAGCCCGGCACAAGTAAGTGGAAGCAATGCCGGACTCAGCTGGGGCCCCGTGGTCGCCAACCCACGCCCACAAGATGTGAGCCCCTGGGGGGGGGGGGGCGCCGTAGTTAAAAGGGACGTAATGGAAGCAATGCGGGACTCAGCTGGGATCCCGTAGTCGCCCACCCATGTCCCACAAGTTGTGAGCCCCTGGGGGGATATGAAATGTAAGCATGAAAATAAAACAAGCCAACTAACACAGATGAAAATGGTTTGTATAAGACTGACAGTGAACCCCAACAATTATACCTTATTTGGATAGGAGTTAAAACGGCATATTGAACAATAAAAATACAGATGAACACAATAAAAAATATAAAACTAACTTAAACAAAACTAAAAGTCTTAAACTACATTACAACTTTAAAAACTAACCACTCTCCCTCATGAACCGGATTGCGTTGTCTACTGACGGCCCGTCATCGCGTATAAAAAGGGAGAGGGTGTTTGGCAGTTCGAGATTTCTTCGCAGATCGGCCAGGTCCACACACTGCCACAGTAAGATGGACGCCGCAACTACACACATGGCCCAAACGTTCACAGCTGAAATCAAAGTTAGTTAGTTAGTTAGTTATTGTTGTTTTAAGGGGCGGAACTACGAGGTCATCTGCCCCTCTTAACACAGATTAAAGAATACAAATTTTGAATTGAATTTAAAATTTTGAGGTGGACATCTAAATTTAAAAAGACCAAAAATTAATAAAACAAAAAACAAACAATTAAATAAAAAATTATAAAAATAAACAAAAATTACGGAAAAAACAAAACATTATCATTCAAAAACGAACAAGTCGTTGAGTCAATGTTCACTGGAAAATTTAGATTGCTGGCCCTAACCCACTCTCACTTATAAAGCGGATAACGCGATCAGCAGCCACCGCGTCATCGGCTAATATAAGTTTGAGTGTCGTCTGCAAACCAAGGTTTCTTCGTAACTCAGCAAGATCCACACACTGGGTGAAAATGTGGGCCACGGTGAATACGGCTCCACAGGTACAAAGTGGGGGGTCTTCCCTTCTCATTAGGTATGAGTGGGTGGATCTTGTATGACCTATCCTTAGCCTACACAAAATGACGGACTCTCTCCGGGCCCGGAAGGAGCTCCGCCACACGCGAGTAGTTCCCTTGATCGCTCTCAGTTTACTGGGCAGTGGGTCAGCTAGCCACTGACTCTCCCAAAAAGCCAGAACTTGTAGGCGTAACTGAGAGCGAATATCTCTAGCGGGTACCTCCATTGGTCGAGGTGGTAGTGATACCGCCTCTTTTGCAGCTTGATCCGCTAACTCATTTCCCGCAATTCCCATGTGGCTTGGAAGCCACAGAAAGGTGATTCGAGTGTCAGCGTGGCACAGCCCGGCTAGTAGGTCGTGGATTCGCTGCACTAGGGGGTGCAGCTGAAATCAAATCACGACTTAACTAATCATCAGATCTCTAACGTTTTAGTAAAAATATACCTACAAGTGAGAAGCCTAACATCTAGGTTATCAGCCCCTAATGGTCTGGATGATAGCAAAAAGTGACAATGAATTGGAAACCATAACGAAAATTACGTGAAATTGAAAATACTTACAAAATGGAACTCAGATTGAAACGACTCACAAAATGGAGAGTGGAAATACTTACAAAAGGGAATTTAGAAGGAAAGTACTCACAAAAGGAACAGGTTCAAAATACGTACAAAATGCAATGTAGAGTCGAAATACTTACAAAATGCAATTGAAATTCAAAACACTTACAAAATGCAAATCAGATTTAAGATATGTACAAAATGCAATTGAAATTGAAAATACACAATGCAAGTTAGATTGAAAGAGGCCGGCTCAGATTCAAATTACTCACAAAGTGCAATTGAAATTGAAAATGCTTACAAAATGTATGGTAGATTCAAACTACTCATTTGGATTACCAATACTTACAAAATGCAATTTAGATTGAAAATACTTACAACATGTAATTTAGATTGAAAATACTCATAAAATGCAATTGAGAATCAAAATACTTACAAAATGTCCACCATACAAAATGCAATTTAGATTGGAAATACTTGCAAAATGCAATTGAAATTCAAAATACCCACAAAAGTGCCCTCAGCTACAGTGAAATACTTACTAAAATGAAATTTAGATTGTCAATCCTTACATAATGCAATTGAGGTTGAAAATACTCGCAGAATGCATTTTAGATCGAAAAGAGGTACAAAATGCAACTTAGTTTGAAAATACCTACAAAATGTAGTGTAGTTTCAAAAAATTCGCGTAGGGCAATTTAGATACACGGGGAACCAATTAACAGAAAACAGTGCGGGAATCTTAAAGAGAAAGGGAAATAGAATGAAAAGAAAACAAGAGGTCAGACCCCTCGAAGAATGAGGGACCAGGGAAGATGAGACAAGGGCCAATTTAAGGCGGGAAAGTGAAAGACTCCCTAGGCCTCGGATACCCTAATACCGTCGGAGATGGAAGAGAACAAGAGTTGATCAAGAGAGGTCGACAGGAAAGAAGACGGAGAGGAGCCTGGCACAAGTATGTGGAAGCAATGCCGGACTCAGCTTGGGTCCCGTGGTCGCCAACCCACGTCCCACTAAATGTGAGCCCCTGGGGGGAAGTGAGAAGCGTCTGGCACCTAGCCTACAAGGTCATCAGCCAAATGATATCACGATAGCGGCCGTGTGAATCATACAAGCCTGGACACCATACATTTAAGATGGCGGCTGATCGAACTAGGAGAACATTAGAATAGAACGCTTCGATTGAAATTGGGTATTTAAAACGAATCTTGCCAGGAGGCGAGAATGATATTAGATCTCCCACATCCGTTATTCTTAAGATTATCTCACTCAATATAGCGCACAGTAGCCATCTTGATATTTCAAAATAAATTAATAACCTTCGGTATCCTAGAGCTATAATAGCGTAATCTAGCAATGAACTAAAACCTTAAAACTCGCTCATATGGCCAAGGCAAAATAGTGTTTCCATAGATTCAAGATGACCGCTAATTATACAATATTTAGTAGCTCAGGATATTATTGTACAATAATGGCGGAACTTGGTACATGAGGCATATTATAAAAGAGGCGTCAGGAGCGTTAGTGATATATTTGTCAAACTGAATATAGCGCGCAAAGGCCATCTTGAAAGTTTATAATTTCAAAATGTATAACATTCAATGTTTTAGAACTACAATAGCGATAAGGTGGAAATCTAAATGGAGTATCGTATGCCCAATGGAAAATAACAGCGACTCTCAATATTGTCAAGACGGTGGCCGGACGTAATATTGAAACATGAAAGGGAAAGAGGAGTGGGTCTACTACACACGCAATGGAAAAAGGGGAAAACCCAGTCGCAGCTCAGAAATCCCTCGGGATCGCCAAAACCCGAACTCACCAACCGTGAGCCCCTGAGGGTGTAGCACTATCACGGGTGCACCATAAGTGGTGGAGTTACACACACACCCTGACTCCATTAGGGCCTTGAGCAGAAGGCAGGAGATACCAGGGGGGAAAAAGAAGAGTTCTGACCCCTCGAAGAATGAGGGATCAGGAAAGATGAGGCAAGGGCCAAATAAGGCGGGAAAGGGAAAGACTCCATCAGCCCGGATACTCAGCTGAGTCCCGTCGTCGCCAACCCACGTCCCTCAAGTTGTGAGCCCCTGGGGGAAACAGTTATAAAACAAAAATACCATAAATGCCTTATTCAAATGACAATAATTACAGCTTTCTGTCACGAAGGCCCTAAAACATTGAGCTTATGAACGTCACACGCCAAGCTGCCCCGATAGCAGCACCGTCACATGTAGCTCCTGAATTAGCTGTCCGGCGGATGTCCTCACCAACTGTTTGAAGCTTCGGCCATGCCCACTTTGTACTTATTTCATGGTGAGGCCTACCTCCAGAGAGCAAATAATACAGGATCAATACTTCCTTTAGCAACTCTTTTGAGGCTTCGACCATGCCCAATTGTACTTAAAACATGGCTAGACCAACTTCCAAATTGCAAAAACTAAGATGTATTTTACGTTTTCTTTTCACTCGTATAAGATTCATTACTTTGAGGGTACCAACAATGTTGATGATGATGATGATGATGATGATGATAATTGTTGTTTTAAGGGGCCTAACATCTAGGTTATCGGCCCCTGATGGTTTGGGTGATCGTGAAATGAAAAAGAAAAACGAACTTAAAATTAAAACTAACTACTAACCTACATACTAGAAGAAGAAATGGAAAACTAAAGGAGAATAAGGCAAATAAAGGACAGGAGGAAAAGAAATGCCCTCAACCCTCGAAGAAGGCGGATTGAGGGACTTGGAAGGAAGGAGAGCCATGAAAGGCAGATAGGAAAGTGAAAGAGGAGAGGGTCAGCCCCAAAGGTAAGGGACAAAAAGGGAAAACGGACCCAGCTCAGGAATCCATCGGGATCGCCAACTCCCGAACCACCAGCCGTGAGTCCCTGACGGTGTAGCATTATCTAGGGTGCACCAAAAGTGGTGGGGCTACATACACCCGGCCTCCTTGAGGGCCTTAAGCAGAAGGCAGGAGATAACAGGAAAATAAAAAGAAGGCTGACTCCTCGCAGAAGGAGGGAATCAGAAAAGATGAGACAAGGGCCAATTAAGGCGGGAAAGGAAGAGACTCCCTAGGCCTCGGATACCCTAATACCGTCGGGGTCGGAAGAGAACAAGAGTTGACCAAGTGAGGTCGACAGGAAAGAAGACAGAGAGGAGCCCGGCACAAGTAAGTGGAAGCAATGCCGGACTCAGCTGGGGCCCCGTGGTCGCCAACCCACATCCCACGAGATGTGAGCCCCTGGGGGGACCAACAATGTGTACTAAACAATTGTCACTAGTCGCAATCCCTTGATGATCATAATTGTTGTCTTACTTGTCAGCCAAAACGGAAGTAGGCCTACATATTTCGATTTTGATTTGACCAGCGCTCCTGTCCTTTATTTGCCTTATTCTCCTTTTGTTTCCCATTTCTTCTTCTAGTATATAAGTTAGTGGTTAGATTTAGTTATAGTTTACATTTCATTATCATCTTCACGATCACCCAAACCATTATGGGCTGATAACCTAGATGTTAGGCCCCTTAAAATAACAATTATCATCAACATCATGTCCGAGGACATGTTCGGCTCGCCAGAGTTTGTAGCTACTTCTATGCGGAAACCCATTGGGTGAGCTATATGTTCCGTTCAATTTCAAGTAGTTCCAACTTTCGCTACCAGATGTCACTGATACCTAGTGGTGAACGTTGGAACTTGATAGAGCGTTTCTATCGAAATATAACCTACAAATTTGGCTACATTCTACCAGTTGTTGTGGTGGGTTCTATTTCATGCCATAAATCAATGACATGGGACCGCCGGCTTTACTTGCCCTCCGAAGGAAGGCATACTGAAGGATTTTAACGCTCTTAAAAATCCGACGACTACGGCTGGGTTTGAATTAGGTGAATTAATAATTAGGTGATCTTCGACAACAGAACCAGTTTGAACTTTGGAACGACCCTCGCCCAGCAGTGACAAAAGGAAGGCAAGCAACAATTCACCGGTCAGTTTCATCAGAAAATTACCTACAAGGTAAACACGCCAAAATCGAAGCGCTCATAGTGATAGATTTAGTGAACTACATACGACAAAGGATGTGGTCTAACCCTTGGTGTCCATGACTTGTCAGTTTAGTGTGCGTCTCCATGCCGCCAACACGTAAGAGGCGTTTGGTTAATACACAAACTATTCATAAGTAGAATAATACAATTAAACAGCATAAAGTAGTAAGATTCAGCGACGAACGTGGAAGGAGTCGGCAACAAGATGAAGACATAATCATTGAAAGATCAACAATAACAAATGAAATTACTTCAAAGAAACGCAAACCTCGTCAACAGAAGACTAACACGGCCCATACTCGTATGGTTTCGTTCAAACAATAGTCAACATGGACACCAAGCGTTAGAACACATCCTTTGTCGTATGTAGTTCACTAAATTGATGTACAGTTTTTTTTTTTTATTATTTTTATTTTTTAAATGTTTGTTTTCGTGCTGAAATGGCTTGATCACATGAGATATGGCTACTCAACTAGCATAACATGAAAAACTCATTTAAGTCTAGTTATAATAAGATCTAATTTATTTTTAGCCTACTTTTCACATTTTGCAAAAATTAGGAAAAAGTAGACTTATGAGATCGGGCAAATGTGTGTCTGTCTGTCTGGCTGGCTGGCTGTGTGTGTGTGTTCCCCCCCCCCCCTATCAACTCCTAAACGGCTGCAGCAATCGAAACGAAATTTGGTAGGAGTAAAGATCTATACCTGAATATCTCACGGCCATATTTGAAAATGATATCAATGCTGCCAACTGCTGAAAAATCGCAATTGAAATTTGAGCTCCATGTTGGATATCTTGGAAGGTATGAATGGGAGCTATTTCAAAATTGGCACACGTATAGATAATAATATTTCAGTTTAATTTCCAGGAGGCCATGCATGGCAGTGTTGCCAAAATGATTCTAAGCCTGCTGATAGGTCTAATTTAAAATGCATATAACTTCTATACTATCAATTGGATTTCAACCAAATTTTGTATGTAATATGTGTACATAAACAGACATGACTGAGCGTATTCGTAAGAGCCACCAGGGCTGCCAACTGTCAATAAATGTTATCTCTGTTCTGTTATCCAAATACCAATATATCAGAAAGTATGCAAGCTGACAGCTTTAAACTATGCACACGTATAGTACCTGGCATTCTAGATTAATTTGGAGTAACTTATGTACATCAGTGTTACCAACATGATTCTAAGACTGCTGATAGGACCAATTTTTAAATACATGTAACTTCTATAATATCAATTGGATTTCAACCAAATTTCCTATGTGCTATGTGTACCATAACAGATATGACTATGCTTATTCTTATGAGCAACCAGGGCTGCCAACTGTTAATAAATGCTGTCTCTATTTTTTTACCCAAATATTAATATATCAGAAAGTATGTAAGCCAACAGCTTTAAACTTTGCACAAGTATAGTACCTAACATTCTAGATTAATTATGAAAAACTAATATACGTCAGTGCTGCCAACATGACTCTAAGCCTGTTGATAGGTCCAATTTTAAAATACATGTAACTTCTATACTAACAAATGGATTTCATCCAAAATTGGCACAGCAAGAGATCATAATATTTGAGATTATTTCTGACCAACGCATGCGTGACATTGTTGCCAACATGATTTTACGCGCGCTGATAGATCCAATGTCTAACTGCATGTAACGTCCATGCTAGCCATTGGACTTCAACCAAATATTGTATTCTGTATCTTAAGAGATGGAACTAACAATATATTCAGTCACCAGGGCTGCCAAATGTAGTGTTCTATGTGGCTACAGGTATATTTCGAACTAATTAGAAATTTCGATATTACCAACTTAATTTCGCTATTTTTCTAGATAGGTCTATATAGATTGGCATGAATCTTAAATTTTAAGAAAAGTAGGCTCTTTAGTTCGTCACGGAACTTCTTGTTTCTCTTAAGTCCACTTAAGTCATTAAAACAATTCCAGAAATGACATTCTTGGATTACATTCATGGTCTAATATTGATTCCCGGGCAATAGGAAAGGCTATTTGAAATAGAGATTTGGAGAGAGAAGCTACAGTAGATTAACAATGATAGAGCCGTCCAAACTGTAACTCTCCACACTGGAATAGCTTGAGATAGAAGGGTGTGTTGTTTGTACCCACGTTTAACTGCTGCCCCAGTTGAGTAAACTGGGTGATATAGTCTTGTTGCCTAAAGGCAAAGTGGAAGGAAAGGAACATGTGATATACGTGGAGGGGGGGGGGGGGGGGTAAGGATGAAGAGCAAATAACCAAGAACAGTAAAGAAGCTCACCGTCTTACAAAACTGCTTGCTGCTTGTAGTTTTTTTAACGTGACCGTTAATCTTGCGATCATAAGCCACGGGACCTCCGTTTTACGTGGAATCCGAACCACAGGACATGGCATTTCACATCGAAAATCTCACATGCATTGACCGGAAATCGAACACAGTCCGCATTGGTGAGAGGCATACAGCTTGACCGCTGCGCCACCACGCCCCCTCTTACAAAACTGAATTGCCATCATGATCAATTTGTAATGTTGTTGATGATGATGATGATGATGATAATTATTGTTAAAAGGGGCCTAACATCTAGGTTATCGGCCCCTAAAGGTTAAGATGAAAATAAAAAGACGATGAAATTTAAAAATAGAACAAACTTACAAGTAACTTGCGTAACAGAAGAAGAAATGAATAAATAAAAAAGGGAAAAAAAAGAAATAATGGACAGGAGGAAAAGAAATGCTCTCAATCCAAGAACAATGAGAATCGAGGGACTTTGAAGGAAGGAAAGCTATGAAATGCATCTTGAGAGGAGAGAGCCCACTCCAAAGTCGGTAGAAAAAGGGAAAAAACGGACCCAGCAGAGGAACACCCAAACTCACCAGCCGTGAGCTCTTGAGGGTGTAGCACTATCCTGGGTGCACTATAAGTGGTGGGGGGTACATACACCCGGCCTCCTTTAGGGCCTTGAGCAGAAGGCAGGAGATAACATGAAAAGAAAAAGAAGGGTGACCCGTCGAAGAATGAGGGTATCAGGAAAGATTGGACAATGGTCAATTAAGGCGAAAAAATGAAAGACTCCCTAGGCCTTGGATACCCTAATACCACCGGGGCGGAAAGAACAAGTGTTGATCAAGGGAGGTCAACAGGAATGATAACTGAAAGGAGCCCGGCACAAGTAAGTGGAAGCAATGGCGGACTCAGCTGTGCTCCCGAGGTCGCCAATCTACGTCCCAAATGTTGTGAGTCCCAGGGTGGATTTTCTAATCAGGGTATTAAAAGGCAGTAGTTTCACCGCAAAAAAATGGGTTATTTGACCCTGGTGAGGCTAATCTTGGAATACGGCTCAGCGGTTTGGGACCCGTATCAGGTATGGCTCATCAGTGAGCTGGAGATGGTACTAAGGAAGGCTGCTAGGTTTGTGCTCAACGATTTTAATCCTAGAAGTGTAGCTTGAATGATAGAAAAACTAGGGTGGGAATCTCTGGGAGATAGAAAGGGGAAATTCAGACTATACGCTATGTTTAACACCTACACTAATCGGCCAGCATGGGGAGAACTAAGCTATCGTCTGGGAAATCCCACCTACCTGAGCAGGGCAGATCATCCACATAAAGTGAAGGGCCGACCACAGCGTACAAATTATGGAAGATATTCCTCGATTAATCGTGGTATTGCTAATTGGAACTCATTACCTGCCACAGTCTTAGAGCCTTTCCCCAAACATATTGATGTGTTTAAGAGAAGACTGAAATTTTGTGTAAATACTTCGGTGTAATTACCGTAGTTCCCAAGTGTGATTCATATTACTGATGATGATGATGATGATAATTGTTGTTTTAAGGGGCCTAATATCTAGGTTATCGGCCCCTGATGGTTTGGGTGATCGTGAAGATGAAAAGAAAGAAAAAAAAATGAAAATGAAAAGCGAACTTAAAGCTAAAACTAACTACTAACCTACATACTAGAAGAAGAAATGGAAAACTGGCAAATAAAGGACAGGAGGAAAAGAAATGCCCTCAACCCTCGAAGAAGGCGGATTGAGGGACTTGGAAGGAAGGAGAGCCATGAAAGGCAGATAGGAAAGTGAAAGAGGAGAGGGTCCGCCCCAAAGGTAAGGGACAAAAAGGGAAAACGGACCCAGCTCAGGAATCCCTCGGGGTCGCCAACTCCCGAACTCACCTGCCGTGAGCCCCTGAGGGTGTAGCATTATCTAGGGTGCACCAAAAGAGGTGGGGCTACATACACCCGGCCTCCTTGAGGGCCTTAAGCAGAAGGCAGGAGATAACATGAAAAGAAAAAGAAGGCTGACCCCTCGCAGAAGGAGGGAATCAGAAAAGATGAGACAAGGGCCAATTAAGGCGGGAAAGGAAGAGACTCCCTAGGCCTCGGATACCCTAATACCGTCGGGGTCGGAAGAGAACAAGAGTTGACCAAGTGAGGTCGACAGGAAAGAAGACAGAGAGGAGCCCGGCACAAGTAAGTGGAAGCAATGCCGGACTCAGCTGGGGCCCCGTGGTCGCCAACCCACGCCCACAGATTCATATTACTGTCAGTAATTTTGTGTAAGTGTACAATTTGCCACCGGGGAATAAATAAAGTAAATGAATGAATGATTGGTTTAACTGCCGATGACATAAAATAATTTTTCAATGAAATATTCAGCAATAAATCGAAGATTGAACGAGACACCATTTTTTTTTATTGAGGATCATCATATTTAAGAAAGAAAAGCATCAGCGACCAAGGGTGCAGAATCCCAGATATCGAGCAGTCGTCCAGTGCAATATTCAGAAAAGGAATGGATTGCAAGTTTCCGTCTGTATTAAGTCTTTTCTGTTAGTAACACACATCACATTGGACAGGCTGAAAGGTTTGAGGAAATTCCTGCAGATGGGTCAAGGTGTCCCAAGTCAAGAAAACACAGGTGTTCACGAATCAAACAAACATGATGATGATGATAATTGTTGTTTTAAGGGGCCTAACATCGAGGTTATCGGCGCCTAATGAAATGAAATGGCGTGAAATGAAAGGATGTAGATAAAAACAACTCACTGCCATGGATGAAGCGAAAATGGTGTTTATAAAACAGACAGTGAGCCCCAAAAATTATGCCTTATTTGAATAAAAAGAATAAAAAGGCGGATGGTAAAAAAGGATAAAACAAATAAGGCATAGTGAACAATACAATACATAACACAATAAAAAACATAAAACAGATGTAACCAGAATTAAAAGTCGTAACTACACATTAAAACTTAAAAAAGTAACCACTCTCCCTCATGAACCGGATAACGAGGTCAGCTGACGGCCCGTCATCACGGAGAATAAGGGAGAGGGTATTAGGCAGTTTAAGAGTCCCTCGCAGATCGGCCAGATCCACACACTCCAAGAGAAGGTGTGCCACGGTTAGGTGGGCGCCGCAAGTACAAACAGGGGGATCTTCTCTCTTTAGCAAGTGGGAGTGCGTAGCAATCCCATGGCCGATCCGGAGTCGACCGAGTATCACAGCTTCCTTCCGGAGAGATCGGAAGGAAGATTTCCACACCTTCGTCAAACAAACAGACGTTGCTATCACACGGAGTATTGTAAATCACATCAAATTTATTGATTGTTGTTGTTGTATTAAGGAGCGGAACAGCGATGTCATCTGCTCCTCTTAACACAGAAAAAATAATTGAAACTTTGATAAAAGTTAAAATTTAGAGGTGGACGCCTAAATATAAAAAAGAGAAAAAAATATAATTAAAATATACAAAAATGTACGGAACATCAGAATTTAACAAAAATAAAAAAGTTCTTTGAATAGAAACAAAAAATTAAATAAAACAAAATAATAATTATAATAATAAACAAAAAAAATCAGAAATCAAAAAAGAACAAGTCTTTGAGTCAACGTACATTGGAAAATTTAGATTGCTGACCCTAACCCACTCTCACTTAACCTATAAAGCGGATAACGAGATTAGCAGTCACCGGGTCATCGGCTAATATAAGTTTGAGTGTCATCTGCAAACCAAGGTTTCTTAGTAAGTCAGCAAGATCCACACACTCGGTTAAAATGTGGGCCTCGGTGAAAACAGCTCTACAGGTACAAAGTGGGGGGTCTTCCCTTCTCATCAGGTACGAGTGGGTGGGTCTTGTATGACCTATCCTTATCCTACATAAAATGATGGACTCCCTCAGTGACCGGAAAGAGCTCCGCCACACGCGAGTAGCTCCCTTGTTCGCTCTCAATTTACTGAGCATTGGGACAGCTAGCCACCGACTCTCCCAAAATGCCAGTACTTGTTGGCGTAACTGAGTGTGAATATCTCTAGCGGGTACCTCCATTGGTCGAGTTGGTAGTGAGTGATACTGCCTCTTTTGCAGCTTAGTACACTAACCTATGCCCTACTAGTTGTGAACCCTTGGGGAAGGCGCACGCATGAGCAGAAGCTTGCTAGCGCGATAACTGTGCTCTAAAACGACTGTCATCGTACACCGGATGATGATAAAATTGCAGACATCCAGATGGCTATAATAATTCATATGCAGTTAGGAATGCAATAATTAGGATCGCTAGCAAGTTTAATTAATATCTGGTTATTTCCTTTATTAAAATATGGAATTCATTGATTTAAATTAATATATTTACATTTTTACATGCGGTGTGTGAAGTTAAGTTTGGAAAGTACATATTAATATTCGCGGAGTTATGCAATCGTGTCATGGGTTCAACTGTACATGTTCTTCTGAGGGACGGTAACGAATTTCTGTCTATCTACCCCTTATTATTCCCGTTTCGAACGGGTTCGGGGATGAAATGTGATGATGGTCTTTACGGTCGGGTACCATTCCTGACACCACGCTCATGAGAGGAGTTAATGAGAGATGAAATGAAGATGAATGAAACTGGGCAAGGATGTGGAAGGAAGCGACTGTGGCCTATCAAAAGATACCGTCACAGTAGTTGCCTGGAGTTGAAAATGGGGAAACCACAGAAAACTACTCGTATTTCAAGGACGGCCGATGGTGTGTTTCGAACCCACGTCTACGAGTCCACAGAGAGCTTGGCCCTATGGCCTAGCGCTGCGCTTTAGGGATTGTAGCTACCGCTGTCGGTCAATGTGGTAACGAATATGATCAACTAACTACTTACTAAATTAAAACTAACAGAAACTGATGATGATGATGATGATAATTGTTGTTTTATGGGGCCTAACATCTAGGTTATCGGCCCCTGATGTTTTGGGTGATCGTGAAGATGAAAATGAAATGCAAAGTTAAAACTAAAACTAACTACTAACCTACATACTAGAAGAAGAAATGGAAAACTAAAGGAGAATAAGGCAAATAAAGGACAGGAGGAAAAGAAATGCCCTCAACCCTCGAAGAATGCGGATTGAGAGACTTGGAAGGAAGGAGAGCCACGAAAGGCAGAGAGAAAAGGGAAAGAGGTGCCCCAAAGGCAATGGAAAAAGGGGGAAAACCGGATCCAGCTCAGGAATCCCTCGGGGTCGCTAACTCCCGAACTCACCAGCCGTGAGACCTTGAGGGTGTAGCACCAGAAGTGGTGGGGCTACACACACCCTGCCTCCTTGAGGGCCTTGTGCAGAAGGCACGAGATAGCCGAAAAAAAAAACAAGAAGTCTGACCCCTCGAAGAATGAGGGATCAGGAAAGATGAGAGAAGGGCCAAATACTATGCTAGTAGCAATTATTTTAGTTGAACCACGGTATACTCCTTCCTTGAACGCACAAATCTCGGATATAGGACAATAAAGCTTGTTCTTTGCATTTCTAACCTACGGGAACAAGCTACTGTGGCACAATAATATACAACGAAAAGAGATTTTTAAAATATATTCTGCAAATATCCACAATTTATAAGAGACTTTAAGCTAACACGATAGAACTTGCTTCCCTACCGCTGGGCTTCGATTTTGGCGTGTTTACCTTGTAGGTAATTTTCTGATGAAACTGACCGGTGAATTGTTGCTTGCCTTCCTTTTGTCACTGCTGGGCGAGGGTCGTTCCAAAGTTCAAACTGGTTCTGTTGTCGAAGATCACCTAATTACTAATTCACCTAATTCAAACCCAGCCGTAGTCGTCGGATTTTTAAGAGCTTTAAAATCCTTCAGTATGCCTTCCTTCGGAGGGGAAGTAAAGCCGGCGGTCCCATGTCATTGATTTATGGCATGAAATAGAACCCACCACTACAACTGGTAGAATGTAGCCAAATTTGTAGGTTATATTTCGATAGAAACGCTCTATCAAGTTCCAACGTCACCACTAGGTATCAGTGACATCTGGTAGCGAAAGTTGTAACTACTTGAAATTGAACGGAACATATAGCTTACCCAATGGGTTTCCGCATAGAAGCAGCTACAAACTCTGGCGAGCCGAACATGTCCTCGGACATGATGATGATGATAATTGTTGTTTTAAGGGGCCTAACATCTAGGTTATCAGCCCATAATGGTTTGGGTGATCGTGAAGATGATAATGAAATGTAAACTATAACTAAAACTAACTACTAACTTATATACTAGAAGAAGAAATGGGAAACAAAAGGAGAATAAGGCAAATAAAGGACAGGAGGAAACGAAATGCCTTCAATCGTCAAAAAATGCGGATTGAGGGACTTTGAAGGTAGGAGAGCCATAAAAGGCAGATAGGAAGGTGAAAGAGGAGAGGGTCCGCCCCACAGGTAATGGATAAAAGGGGGAAAACCAGACCCAGCTCAGGAATCCCTCGGGGTCGCTAACTCCCGAACTCAGCAGCCGTGAGCCCTTGAGGGTGTAGCAATATCTAGTGTGCACCAGAAGTGGTGAGGCTACATACACCCTGCCTCCTTGAGGGCCTTGAGCAGAAGGCAGGAGAGAACAGGAAAAGGAAAAGAAGGCTGACCCCTCGCAGAAGGAGGGTATCAGAAAAGATGATGATGATGATAATTGTTGTTTTAAGGGGCCTAACACCTAGGTTATCGGCCCCTGATGGTTTGGGTGATCGATAAGATGAAAATGAAGAGGGAACTTAAAACTAAAACTAACTACTAACCTACATACTAGAAGAAGAAATGGAAAACTAAAGGAGAATAAGGCAAATAAAGGACAGGAGGAAAATAAATGCCCTCAACCCTCGTAGAAGGCGGATTGAGGGACTTGGAAGGAAGGAGAGCCATGAAGGGCAGATAGGAAAGTGAAAGAGGAGAGAGTCCGCCCCAAATGTAAGGGACAAAAGGGGGAAAACGGACCCAGCTCTGGAATCCCTCGGGGTCGCCAACTCCCGAACTCACCAGCCGTGAGCCCCTGAGGGTGTAGCATTATCTAGGGTGCACCAAAAGTGGTGGGGCTACATACACCCGGCCTCCTTTAGGGCCTTAAGCAGAAGGCAGGAGATAACATGAAAAGAAAATAAGGCTGACCCCTCGCAAAAGGAGGGAATCAGAAAAGATGAGACAAGGGCCAATTAAGGCGGGAAAGGAAGAGACTCCCTAGGCCTCGGATACCCTAATACCGTCGGGGTCGGAAGAGAACAAGAGTTGACCAAGTGAGGTCGACAGGAAAGAAGACAGAGAGGAGCCCGGCACAAGTAAGTGGAAGCAATGCCGGACTCAGCTGGGGACCCGTTGTCGCCAACCCACGTCTCCCTAGATGTGAACCCCTGGGGGGTGTCCTCGGACACTCCCAGCTCTAAAAGCCATACGCTGAATAAATAAACAATACCTAATTATTGTTGCTTCTCGCGAGGTGTTGTCATATTGTCATATGTTTAGCGGACCTTGAACCACTGGCTGACACCTGATTGACGAGCTATTTGCATTCTCGTAAAACT
Organism: Meconema thalassinum; assembly: GCA_946902985.2. Taxonomy (NCBI): domain Eukaryota; kingdom Metazoa; phylum Arthropoda; class Insecta; order Orthoptera; family Tettigoniidae; genus Meconema; species Meconema thalassinum. The sequence goes on along the minus strand of OX336392.1, from coordinate 425,963,951 downwards.
GCCTCTAGGCTCGGCCACACTGAAAGCGATCTGTCGCGGCGGGAAGCGATCCAGCGTTCGTCCCGGCGGTCTGCGATATGGGGACGTCACCTAGGACGCGATACCTTTGTGTGAGCGGTCCAGTCTGGTCGCTTCCTTCTAGAGAATATGTAGTGTTTTCATATTAAGCATTGTTTGATATTATTATTGAGTATGGGCTCGGACGAAGAACGACTCCTTCTCTCCTATTTGCTTTGCAAAACACAAAGAAGAAAAGACAATGTTGGGTGCATGACATTAATAAGAAGAGAGGAGAATACCACCGCTTATGTATCGAACTGGAGTCACATGAAGATAGGATTTTCGTATGTCGCGAGAATGTTTCGAGGAATTGCACGATTCCATGATTCAGCCTGTCGAACAATTCGCACAGTTTCAAAAAATACTTCAGTCAGTTCACTCATCACAATCGAAGGCGCACGGCGGTCAGGCGGGCAATCTGTAAATTTGTACAACCGGATCGCTCGTCGTCGCGACAAAGATTAGCGGGTGACGGTAGACCGCGTTCTGTGTGCCAGGGTTGATGCAACTTTGGGTAATACCACTGGACCACTTGACCGCCTCGGTCAGTTATCGCTTCCCGCCGCGACAGACCGCGTTCTGTGTGACCGACCATATTTATTACAGATTGCCCGCCTGACCGCTTGCCGCCTTCGATTGTGTTGAGTGACCAAACTGAAGTATTTATTGAAACTGTGCGTAAGTACACAGATTTGTTCGACAATTCACACGAATATTATAAAATGTTTTAAAGAAGGCTGAAAGATGGAATCGTGCAATTACTCGAAACATTCTCGTGACATGAAAATACTTGAAAAACCTATCTTCATGTGACTCCAGTTCGATAGATAAGCAGTGGCATTCTCCAAATTGCTCTCTCTTCTTATTAATGCCATGCACCCAAAATTGTCTTTTCTTCTCTGTGTTTTGCAAACCAAATGGAAGAAGGAGTTGTTCTTCGTCCGAGCCCATACTCAATAATTATATCAAACAATACTTAATATGAAAACACTACATATTCTCTAGAAGGAAGCGACCAGACTGGACCGCTCACACAAAGGTATCGCGTCCTTTGTGACATCCCCATATCGCAGACCGCCGGGACGACCGCTGGACCGCTTATAAGACACGGCGAAATACAGAATATTCTATTATACCAAGTGAATACTTTCACCAATACTGAGAATACAGAATGCGAAGTTTGTAAGATATGGAGTCACGTGCTCTTCTGATTGAGATGATGACGATGATAACTCTTGTTTTAAGGGGCCTAACATCCAGGTTATCGGACCCTAATGGAATGAAATTGTATGAAATAAAAAGATGAAGATAAAACAGCCCACTGACAGGGATGAAACGAACATAGTTTTTATAAAACAGACAGTGAGCCCCAACAATTATGCCATATTTGGATAAAAATAATTTTAAAAGGGGGATGGCAAAAAAAAACACACAATACAACAAATAAGGCATAGTGAAGAATAAAATATACGAACGCAACAAAAACATAAAACCAACTAAAACTGAATTAAAAGTCTTAAACTAAATTAAAACATGAACAAATATCCACCCTCCCCCATGAACCGGATGACGAGGTCTGCCCCTGATTGAGAATCAGCCTGATCGACATCTGCCAATTCAGAATCAAAACTGATGAGTGAAGTGTCTGCTCAAGACTCCCGAGACTTTATCCGGTTTGTAAGTAAAAGAACAAGGCATATCCCTCAAAGAATGAGGGCATCATTGAAAAATAAGGCAAGGGTTAGTTAGGCGGGAACATGAAGGATACCCGAGGCCTTGGCTGCCATAATACCATCAGGATCGGAGGAGAACAGGAAAACAAAGGTGAGGAACAGCGAGGTCATCTGCCTCCCGCAACACATTTGTAATATGAATTTTGTCAGGTTACAATTTGCAATGGGCGCCTAAATATAAGATATGCCAAAAATAATCAAACAGAAATACAAATTATTATTATTATTATTATTATTATTATTATTATTATTATTATCAATATTGTAATAAACAAATAAATAATGGCCTACAAATTTTAGAAAACAAATCAAAAAAATCTTGAGTCACGGAACAATTGATAATTTAGATTGCTGGCCTTAACCCACTCTCACTTACAAAGCGAATGACGAGATCACCAGCCACCACGACATCGGCTAATATAAGATCGAGTGTGTTCTGAAGATGATGATAATTCTTGTTTTAAGGGGCTAACATCTAGGTTATCGGCCCTTGATGAAATGAAATGTTATGGATTGAAGATAAAAACAGCCCACTGCCAGTGATGAAAATGAAAATGGTTTGTATAAAGCAGACAGTGAGCCCCAACAACTATGCCTCATTTGGATAAAAGGAGTAAAAATAGGATGATAAAAAACAATTAAACAAATTGTTAGTAGGCATTATATGCAAGAAACACGGCCAACCTAAAATAAAAAAAATAAAAATGTAAAGCTGAAATTTGGCATAGATGTTCCCTGGTACCCTAGAAACAGATCCTGAAAAGTCCCCATCTCTGCGGTGTCCGCGTCATAGTTTTTGGAGGATTCAAAAGGCTTAAATAGGGCCTAAGTGCCAAAAACAGCATTTTTGCTTCCTGCGTTTAAAATATTGATCCAAATTTAGTTCTCACGAGCTTTAGCAATTAATAAATATGAACCAGTAGGATAACGGACTTATCAGGCCTAATTATTTCTACTGATAAAGGAAAAAAACAACTAATTTAAAATTTTTAGCACAATTTTTACTCGAAAATTTGGATAATTTGTAATTAGCAGGTGATATTGACTAAAGACCCAGAATGAAAGTTATAAAGCATACTTTTAGCTTTACATTGGCACATTACCCATGTCTATGCAAGAAACGGTTACCGAGTTACGGTCCCAAAGCATAACCGCTGTTGAAAAGGCACCCGATCGCATTTCTAGGTGACAGTGCTCGGCCTGTCGGAGCAGGCCAACAATACTCCAAACAATTGATGATGATGATAATTGTTGTTTTAAGGGGCCTAACATCTAGGTTATCGGCCCCTAATGGTTTGGGTGATCGTGAAGATGAAAATGCAAACTTAAAACTAAAACTAACTACTAACCTACATACTAGAAGGAGAAATGGAAAACTAAAGGAGAATAAGGCAAATAAAAGGACAGAAGGAAAAGAAATGCCCTCAGCCCTCGGAGAAGGCGGATTGAGGGACTTGAATGGAAGGAGAGCCATGAAAGGCATATAGGAAAGTGAAAGAGGAGAGGGTCCACCCCAAAGGTAAGGGACAAAAGGGGAAAACGGACCCAGCTCAGGAATTCCTCGGGGTCGCCAACTCCCGAACTCACCAGCCGTGAGCCCCTGAGGGTGTAGCATTATCAAGGGTGCACCAAAAGTGGTGGGGCTACATACACCCGGCCTCCTCGAGGGCCTTGAGCAGAAGGCAGGAGATAACAAGAAAAGAAAAAGAAGGCTGACCCCACGCAGAAGGAGGGAATCAGAAAATATGAGACAAGGGCCAATTAAGGCGGGAAAGGAAGAGACTCCCTAGGCCTCGGATACCCTAATACCGTCGGGGTCGGAAGAGAACAAGAGTTGACCAAGTGAGGTCGACAGGAAAGAAGACAGAGAGGAGCCCGGCACAAGTAAGTGGAAGCAATGCCGGACTCAGCTGGGGCCCCGTGGTCGCCAACCCACTTCCCACTAGATGTGAGCCCCTGGGGGATCCAAACAATTAATTCAGCTTCTAAACAGTCGAGGATTTTCAGTAAATTTGGCGGAAGTCCACAGGTACGAAGTTTCTGCGCTTCGTGAAGAACGTCCAATCCCGAATGCTGGAGCGTTCACGTAGTTTTGCTTTGACAACGCTGACTTTAACATAAGGACATTGGACAGGCGAAACACATTTCACTGCATGGGAGGCATCAAGTGCACAGGTCCAGCGCTTGACAGTGAAATATCTCCACTCCCACGTACACGAGAAGTTCCTAATGCTGGTGTGATTGCGGCGATGGGAAAGTTCAACATTTCGTGGTATCGGAAGCCCTCTTCTCCTGGTTCAAAGGACGTCAAGATTAAGGAGTTAACTGTGGAAGCCCCAAACTCTGTGGCTATTGCGTCGATGATGGACTCCTTGTGGTTATCTGGACGGTGGTCAGGTATTAATTTACCCGCCTCGTGGAACGGCTTTATGAAGACGTCACTGTCTGGTCATGCTCAACCAGCTCCCCAGACAACGTCAGTTGACACGCTTCCGTTCATTAACTTGGAACCGAGCAATCCATCAACTATATATTCCGCATTGGAGTTTGCCGCAAGAGAGTGCGTGGAACTGAATCAAAGCACTTGTTTCGAAACCTTTGACCAGCCCCTATACGGGAAAGCTGCGGAGATAGTCGCATCGGACACTTCAGAGGAACTCAAAAACGTGGTTGTTCGTCTAGGCGGATTTTACATTCTAATGTCGTTTCTTGGGGCAATCGGCTACGTGATGAATGGAAGCGGTTTGGAGGAACTCTGGGCGGAAATATACGCTAAATCGTCAGTGACTCACATGATGTCTGGACACGCATATTCAAGTTAGGCTTGCAATTAGCTCGCTCTTAAAAATGATTACGTTATGCCTTCAATTTCAAATGTATCAATAACTCGAAACTGTGCATGTTCTAGGGCCCTCAGAGCGCATTTTCTGATAAAACAGGCTGTCGGGACAATGTTACTCAACATGAACGACGGGCTGAAGGATGACAAGGACGAAATACATGCGCTTTTTACCCCATTCCAAGAAGGCACCGCCAACGACTTGCTATCATATCCTTGCCTTCAACGTCTCAAATAGTCGCTTCATGACACATTTTCTTCAGTGAGCCCGACATCTCGCACAGGAAAGCTGTGGGTAGAATACATCAAACAGCAAGTCTGGAAAATATTGAAGGATTCCGCATCATCACGCGAGGAATGAAGGTATTCGTCTCTACGGCTCTAGATGAAAAGGCCATAATATCAGCTGGAGAGAAGTTCGCCATTTGTCTCTACGATAGTGCCAAATCGGAGTGCAAAAGCCTCGACGAGCTTCGGGTAGTGAAATACAGCCAAAAAATTGCCAAACAATCGGTCACAGCGTCATTTCAGCTGGCTTCACTTCCGCCGACTTCGGCGGCATGCAACCAACATTCACTGCGGGTATATTTGCAAGTTCAGGAATGGTTAGGATCTTTTTTTGGACCCGACCCAATGGGGATGGAAAATCCAACACTCAGCTTTATTACCAGTGACAACTCATCTTCCAGCTGCTCCTGATCATCTCCTCAATTAGGTGTCCTGCAACTGCAAGAGCTCTTTTGGCAGCCGGTGTGAGTTCTGCTGATAGCGACTAAAGACCTGAAGTAAAAGTTGTAAAGTACACTTGTAGCTTTAAAACGATACATAGCCCAAGCTCCTTAATGTGTGGGCACTGCAGTGGAAAAGCATGTGGCAACTTATTTGATGGCTCAGACGATGAGGAGGACGATTGAGTCCGATGTAAGCTCTGTTTTGCAAGTGTTCTTTGTCTAAAGAAAGCTTTTAAAGCTTTGTTTTGTTATTTGCATTATGCATATTATGAATGTAAGCCTAACTGCTAACTGCATTAAACTCGTTTTGTTCTATGCAAACTGTTTCTGCTAGTTTACCTGGATTCAAAGGAATACCATCCTGAAAATTCTTGAGCAAAGATACAAAATGGTGTCAGCAAAGGTGAATAGATGGAGCCCAGCAGCGTAAATGGGCGTTCGTTCGGAAAGCGACTGCCACACTTCCACTTTTATATTTGTAACGGTATCTCTGCTGCTGTTTGTCGGATGAACATGGGCAATGTATCGTTTTAAAGCTACAAGTGTGCTTTACAACTTTTACTTCGGGTTTTTAGTCGCTATCAGCAGCTGTTTACACGATAAGTCCCGACTAATGACAAATTTTTGTGAGAAAAGTTGAGCTAAAATGTTTGATTACTCATCTGTTTAAATGTATGGCAATAATTACGACCAATAAGAGCGTTATATATAACTCAGTCCTTCTCTTATTACTATCAAAGCTCATTAAAACTGATTTTGGATCAATATTTTGAACGCATGAAGCAAAAATGCTGTTTTTGGCACTTAACCCCCATTTAAGCCCTTTAGAACTCTCCAAAAACTATGACGCGGACGCCGCAGAAATGGGGACTTTTCAGGATTTGTTACTAGGGTACTAGGGAACATATATGCCAAATTTCAGCTTTACATTTTTTTTAGGTTAAAACTTAATATGCCTGGGCTAATAAGGTATATTAAACAAATTAAAATGGATATGATCACAATAAAAACACAAAACAGACTAAAATTAAACTATGTCTTACACTACGGTAAATTAAAACTTTAAAAATATCCACTCTCCCTCTTGAACTGGATGACGAGGTCTGCTGACGGCCCGTTATCACTTAGAACAAGGGAGAGGGTGTTAGGCAGTTGAGAGTTCTTCGCAGGTCCACACACTCCAAGAGAATGTGTGCCACGGTAAGGTGGGCGCCGCAAGTACACACAGGGGGGTCTGCTTCCTTTAGCAAGAAGGATTGCATAGCAATCCCATGGCCGATCCTGAGTCAACAGAGTACCAGAGCTTCCTTCCGGATAGATCGGTAGAAATATTTCCACACCTTCGTGTCTCCTTGATGGCTCTCAGTTTGTTGGGCAGAATTGCCACGCTTCCACCCAATGCGACAGGGAGAGTTTATTCTGCAAACCAAGGTTTCTACGTAAGCACAATCTCGCACAAGTAACCTGAAGCAATGCTGAAGTCACCTGGGGCCCCATGGTCACCAACCCACATCGTCTAGTTATGCGCCCCTGAGATAATGGACTTCCTAAGAGCTTAATGCTCGGAATAATTAACAATGCTAGCGACATGGCACTGCAGCATGTGTGAAATATAGATGAGAACGATAAAACACCGTCCCTATTTGAGACTGTTGACGGGGCATTAAAGGGACGAAACATCCCTTGTGTATGTGGAGCCAAAGAAATGCAAATGTCATCGACGTTTGGGTGTCTCTGTCCGGATATAAAGTGCGCAGCCTGCCACGTCACTTTCGAAAAGAACAACTGACGAACGACACGCGAGAGTAGTAAAGTTGTGAGGCGGGGTTTTATGCCGGAGAATATACACAGGTGTATACTGACTAATGCATGGCGGCAGACCAACTTGCATGTCATCTGCTACACCCTAGCTTTTAGCACTTTATTTTTAAAGCCTTTTAAGTTTAACGCTTATTAAAATTGCAGTAACGCAAGGTCTAGTACTGCGGCACATCGCAGTCAAGCCATTGTCGCTGTGATGGGCCTCACATAACCTCACATAAGATGACCATCAAATTAGGGCGACAGTAGTTATCCCTCTCTGTTACAAATTCATTGCCCTTACCAGTGACATTTGCTTGTTTGACTTCCATTCTCGTTAAATGGGATACTCTGGAATTCTTCAACTGTAGAATTTGAGCCTAAGTCAACCAGTTTTCCCAAAGGGATCATCCATAAAATACGTTCGCTTGAACGGAGATGGGCCTCCCTACAAGGATGTAACGAAAGTGTACGATAATTTGGAGGAAAGGGGGCTTTTACGAATATACATTCGTCAGTTCTTCGTAATTGATAATCATGAGAATAATTGTTGTTTTAAGTGGCCTAACATCTACTGTAGGATATCGACCCTAATGGTGGTGGTGATGATAATCGTTGTTTTAATGGGCCTAACATCTAGGTTATCGGCCCCTCACGGTTCGGGAGGTCGTAAAGATGATAATGAAATGCAAACTATAACTAAAACTAACTACTAACTTATATATTAGAAGAAGAAATGGAAAACAAAAGGAGAATAAGGCAAATAAAGGACAGGAGGAAAATAATTGCCCTCAACCCTCGAAGAATGAGGATTGAGGGACTTGGAAGGAAGGAGAGCCATGAAAGGCAGATAGGAAAGTGAAAGAGGAGAGGGTCCGCCTCACAGGTAATGGATAAAAGGGGGAAACCCGGACCCAGCTCAGGAATCCCTCGGGGTCGCAAAACTCCCGAACTCACCAGCCATGAGCCCCTGAGGGTGTAGCAATATTTAGGGTGCACCAGAAGTGGTGGGGCTACATACACCCTGTCAACTTAAGGGCCTTGAGCACAAGACAGGAGGTTGACGGAAAAGAAAGAGAAGGCTGACCCCTCGCAGAAGGAGGGTATCAGAAAAGATGAGACAAGGGCCAATCAAGGCGGGAAAGGAAGAGACTCCCTAGCCTCAGATACCCTAATACCGGCGGGGTCGGAAGAGAACAAGAGGTGATCAAGTGAGGTCGACAGGAAATAAGACGTAGAGGAGCCCGGCACAAGTAAGTGGAAGCAATGCAGGACTCAGCTGGGGTCCCGTGGTTGCCAACCCACGTCCCACTAGATGTGAACCCCTGGGGGACGACCATAATGAGTAGTGTGGTAGTGGGGGAGCTGCACCACTTCTTTTTGAACCCTCCTCGTATCGGCCCCGAACTTGATATCTCGCTAACCAAACATGGGATTAGAACATACAGGGTGTCCTAGCAATCGTAGTGACGTCCCCTACTTTCCTATAGCCTCTTAATTTAATGAAAAGACCAAAACTAAAAGGTCATTCGCGAGTAGTGGGGTAGTGTTGGTTTCCTCAAGTCGCGCTCGTGCTTGAATATGTATGGCTATGTTGGGAAAGGGTTAGGTGGTTAGGTGGTGGGGGAGGAGTAGGGTCGAGTGAGGGGTCGATTAGATGGTATTTTTTCCGCTCTAGGTGATGGTGAGGTTATTTTTTAAAATGGATGGAATTGGGAAACGCCATTTGGGGTAAACATGTTGTTTTTTGACATTTTTGGCGATGAATGTTTTTTTATACGCATGCGCATTTGAGGAGTTTTGTAAGAGGGCGGGCTTTTTAAATGATGATTTATAAATGAATGTTTTTAATATGTATTGAAATAAACCCCAAAAACTAATAGGTCATCGGCTTTTTACTATCTCGCTAACCAATAATCGGATTTAAACCTATGAGGTGTCGTAGGACTCGTGGTGAACTCTCTCTTTCTATGGACGGAGTATATTCACCCCAAAATAAAAAACATGGTAAGGGGGTGGGGAGCTGCATCACTTAGGAAGTTGTGAGCCCCCGCAACCTTGGAATGGAAAGAGCCATGCTAGGAGGGCGTGCTTGGATTCGTTTTTTTCGTCTCGTCGTGCTCTTTACGGGAATGTAGGTGACGAAAAGGTGAACTTAGGGTTTTGGGTCAAAAAATGCGTTTTTCACATTTTTGCCGATTTTTGGAAAACGGGCCATGCTAGAAGGGCGTGCTTGGATTCGTTTTTTTCGTCTCGTCGTGCTCTTTACGGGAATGTAGGTGACGAAAAGGTGAACTTAGGGTTTTGGGTCAAAAAATGCGTTTTTCACATTTTTGCCGATTTTCGGAAAACGGGCCATGCTAGGAGGGCGTGCTTGGATTCGTTTTTTTCGTCTCGTCGTGCTCTTTACGGGAATGTAGGTGTCAAAAAGGTGAATTAAGGGTTTTGGGTCTAAACATGCGTTTTTCACAATTTTGCCGATTTTTGGAAAACGGGCCATGCTAGGAGGGCATGCTTGGATTCGTTTTTTTCGTCTCGTCGTGCTGTTTACGGGAATGTAGGTGTCGAAAAGGTGAACTTAGGGTTTTGGGTCTAAACATGCGTTTTTCACATTTTTGCCGATTTTTGGACATTTTGGCGATGAATGTTTTTTTTATACGCATGCGCACTTGAGGAGTTTTGTAAGAGGGCGGGCTTTTTAAATGATGATTTTTAAATGAGTGTTTTTTTAATATGTATTTAAAGAAACCCAAAAAACTAATAGGTCATCGGCCTTTTACTATCTCGCTAACCAATAATCGGATTTAAACCTATGGGGTGTCGTAGGACTCGTGGTGAAATCCCCTTTCCTATGGACGAGGCATATTCACCCCAAACTAAAAACTACCCTTACCTGGGGGATGAAATAGTAATTTATTTTTGTATGCTTACGAACTTGGCGGCTTTTGTAAAAGAGCGGGCTTTTTAAATGATGATTTATAAATGAGTGTTTTTTAATATGTATTGAAAGAAACCAAAAAAACTAATAGGTCATCGGCTTTTTAGTATCTCGCTAACCAATAATCGGATTTAAACCTATGGGGTGTCGTAGGACTCGTGGTGAAATCCCCTTTTCTATGGACGGGGCATATCCACCCCAAAATAAAAACTACCCTTACCCGGGGGGTTGAAATAGTAATATTTTTTGTATGTGCGCGCACGGACGGCTTTTGTCAAAAGGACCTAACTACACGTTTGTTAATATTTTTTGAGCCCCTCATGGGATTTTGCCATAGGCAGTATCCTAACCCTGGGGGTGACGCCCCGTTTTTGAATGTAGGATTCATTTTTGTTAAAAGGACCTAACGACACTTTTGTTCATATCTCGCGAACCAATCATGCTAGGGACTTGTATGAAGGGTCCTAGCACTTGGGGCAACGTCCCCTGTTTGGGGGTGAAACTACGCCCTAAAATTGAAAAATCCATATCTTGGAAACGAAGAACCCTAAAATTAGGTGTGATAGCTTAAAAATAGGGGATGATATAGGCTTTTACCTCGATTGATCATTTCACCCCTAAAACAGTAAATAGTCATGTTATGAAAATAAACGTGTTAAACACCTAAAAATGATAAATGAACCTAAGATCTTTTGTTTTTGATGAAAAATAGCAGGGGGGTGAAAACATCCCCCCAAATTGAAAAATCCATATCTTGAAAACGAAGAAGCCTAAAATTAGGTGTGATAGCTTAAAAAATAGGCGATGATTAGGGCTTTTACCTCGATTGATCATTTCACCCCTAAAACAGTAAATAGTCATGTTATGGGAAAAAAACGTGTTAAACACCTAAAAATGATATATGAACCTATGATCTTTTGTTTTTAATGAAAAATAGCAGGGGGGTGCAAACCACCCCCAAAATTGAAAAATCCATATCTAGGAAACGAAGAACCCTAAAAATAAGTGTGATAGCTTAAAAAATAGGGGATGATATGGGCTTTTACCTCGATTGGTCATTTCACCCCTAAAACAGTAAATAGTCATGTTATGGGGAAAAACGTGTTATACACCTAAAAGCATAAGCGTTTTGTGAAACCATGCTTTAATGGACATGTTTAAGGAGGATGATTGTTATTATTATTATTAGGTAATTATGGATTAATGTGTGTATAGATAACTGACCAGTGGGGAGCGTGATGGCGCAGGTGCTTAGCTGCTCGTCTTTACCCGGACAGCTGGGGTTCAAATCCCGGTGACAGCGGGGGTTGGAATTTTCACTTGAAAAATCACGTGGCGTCAGGAAGGGCATTCGGCCTTAAATCCCGGGCCAAAACCAAAATGAGCCTGGTTGGCTCCGGCGACTCAAAATAATAGGGAACATCCGAAGAAAGAAAAAATGGTAACTCACCAGTAATAGTAAACATTGGTTTGAAGTGTTGAAGAAGTCAGGATGGCCAACCCTTTGCCATGGTTCACGAATGGACCCCAAAAACTTTTACCTGTCAAGACTCAGTATACCCTGTTGCAGCCTTGAGAAAAAAAATCGAACCGGGGCCTCTGTGGTGACAGTGGACTTATATTCATGATGCTTTTTAAACAAACATAGGCTTGCATACTACCGCTGGGTTGAATCTGCACAGAGACACTGGCTTTGGTTTGCGTAGTGTGCCTTGGTGATAACAGCACAGCGATCTTGTCAGGAAGTTTCATATTACTCATTTGCTTGATAGCGGACGTGCTCTGCACATGACTAGATCGTTGTTAGGTTTGACAAAGGCTTAGTGAAGCTTATTGCAACCTTGAAATGAATGTCATGGTATAGTCGGGGTTGGAAGCCAAACCTTAGGGTTGACAACCAAGTAGGTTAACCACTACACGGTGAGATGGTCAAATAATAATGTAACAGAACATATAGAAACGTTTTCTATAGTTTAACGAATTGACTAAGAGCCATACCATGAGAGGTGTAGGTTAATGAAAATCAAATCTAAGCTATAACTAAAACTAACTACACTCTTATATACTAGAAGAAGAAATGGAAAACAAAAGGGCAATAGGCCAAATAAAGGACAGAAGGAATAAAAAATGGCCCTCAACCCTCAAGCATAAGGATTGAGGGAGTTGGAAGGAAGGAGAGCCATGAAAGGCAGATAAAAAGTATACTAGGAGTGGCTTTGCCCCAGAGGTAATGGATAAAGAGGAGGAAAACTGGACTCAGCTCAGAAATCCCTTGGGGTCGCCAACTTCCAAACTGATCAGCCCTTGAGGGTGTAGCCATATGCAGAGTGCACCGCAAGTGGTGGGGCTAAATACACCCTACCTTCTTGAGGGGGCTTGAGCAAATAACAGGAAATAACATGAAAATAAAAAAAGCAAGGCTGCCTCCTCACACTAGTAGGATATCAGAAAAAATAAATAAACCAGGGCCAATGAAGTTGCAAAAGGAAGAGACTCCCTACGGCTCGGATACCCTAATCATGTTGGGGTCGGTAGAGAACAAGAGTTGAGCAAGTGTGGTCGACAGGAAATAAGACAGAGAGGAGCCTAGCACAAGTTAGTGGAAGCAATGACGGTCTCAGCTGGGACTCCGTGATCGTCAACCTACATGACACTAGATATAACGCCCAGGGGTGGAATTAAAGACCTCTATTGTTTTATATCACTGGATTTTAAGAACGCTAACACATGGCATGCCTTATAATGCAATACTGGTCCTAGGGTATGCAAAATTGTATTAGAAACTCAGCTAATAATAGTGTGCTTGCCCATGATTATTTTCCCAAGGACTGATAACCATGATTTCCAAGCCCCTAAGTAAGACAAAAAACAAATGATTTTCATTTTCCAATGAGTTGGGGTGAGGTGAGGTGAGTTTTCTATACACCAAACTGATGTGGTTTCCCACTTCTACTCCAGGCAAATGCACATTTGATGTTAAGAATAGTCAAATGGTTTGCAACTGCCCAATGCTAGGACCTGATTAATGGCTTTTAAAAAATGGAATGGAATGGAGTACACTTCCCCCAAAACCAACAAGAGGAGTGTTCGATCCCCCACAACAACCATCCATAAAGTCAATATAAATGACTATGCACTTCAGCTCATGACGGTCTCCTCTCTCCAATCCTACCCCTTGGTGGAGAAAGGCACACTCTAATACAACCATCATAGTGACAGGTTATCTGTTAAATACCTAACTATCCCCAGATTTACCTTAAATTTTCCTAAAATCCACTACATTTTCCGAAAATTGACCAAATGACACAACATTCCAGCAAAATTCAACAAATGACTACCAGATTTATTGAAATTCCATTGATTTACCTAAGCATGGTTTAAACCATCTCAAATTCATATAAAACTAGATGAAACCCGTCAAAACATGACGGACAATGGAAAACAAATTTACTGAAGAAGCTTCTTATATAAGTTACATTCTTTGTACGATTACTTTTTAGCACTATTGCAACTTTAAGGGCGTCAAAAGATAGCACTCTCTGCATTGCAACATATTGCTGGTCATGACTGAAAACGTGATGAGGTCATCATCATCTTGCACAGTTTCCAGCCACTGGCCGGGTCTGATTGGAACACAAGCCTCTCCAACGTCTTCTGTCTTCCCACCATCTCTCAGCCTCCACCCTTGTCCAGTCTTCTCCTCTCTTCTTCACGCTTTCTTCCACCCCCTTCAGCCACCTGTCTCTCGGTCTCCCTCTTGGTCTCTTTCCTTCCCACTTCGTCTCGTGTATCCTCCTGGGTATCCTCTTCTCCTCCATTCGTTTTACATGTCCATACCATCTAAGTCTAGATTTCTCTATACCATCCTGTAATGGTTCCTCCTTCATTAATTCTCTGGTCCTCTCATTTCTTATTCTGTCCCTCTTTGTAGCTCCAATACTGCTTCTCAAGAACCTCATCTCACTGGCCTGTATTTTGCTCTTCTCCCTTCCTTTCATAACCCAGGTCTCCGAGGCATACGTCAGGATAGGGACATAGTACGATATATGATCTACTTGCTGTTCTGAGGGACATCCCTGCTCCATAACATGCTTCTCACACTCCTCCGGAATGCTTCTGCCTGTCTTCTCCGCTCATTTATTTCTCTACCGTTTCTTCCATTCTCTTGTATCAGGCTTCCCAGATACTTGAAACTCTCCACTTTCTTCAGCTGTTCCCCACCAATTGTTATTCCCGTTGTGGTCCTTTCCTTTTTCCTTGTTGTGATCACCATCTCACTCTTATTTATGCTAAATTTCATCCCATATCCTTGTATTATTCCTTCCCACACGTCCAACTGTTCCTGTACCTCCTCCTCCTTGTTTCCACAAAACATCAAATCATCCGCAAACACCATTGCTTTCATCTTTCCTTCCCCAATTACTTGTGCCGCTCGGGTCATTATGTCATCCATCACCACAATGAAAAGTAACGGTGACAGTGCACTTCTTTGTTTCAGGCCGTTTCTCTGTTCCACCCAGTCCGATCTCTCTCCTCCCACTTTCACACAGCTCACGCTTCCCTTGTACATCTCCTTTATCCTCCTTATAGTCCATTTTTCTACTCCTCTATCCTCCAGGGACTTCCATACTTTGTTTCTGCATACACTGTCATATGCTTTCTCAATGTCCAGGAAGGCCATCAGTAGATCTGTTCCATACTCATAGTGCTGTTCTTGTAACTGACTTACAGCAAAAATCAAATGCACTGTGGACCTTCCTGCTCTGAAGCCATGTTGTTCTTCCCTCATCCCTCCTTCTATCCTTGTCCTAATTCTCCTTTCCAAAACTTTCTCAAACATCTTTGCACAATGACTCATCAGTGTTATTCCCCGATAGTTTCTGCAATCTGTTCTACTACCTTTCTTGAAGATCGGGACAATTATTCCCTTTTTCCAGTCTTCTGGGTTCTTCCTTTCCTTCCATGCTGCCTTCATCACTCGGTACAACCATTGTATCCCCACCTCTCCTGCTGCTCTCACCATCTCCACACTCAACTCATCCACACCCGGTGCCTTCCCTCCTTACATCTTCCTCACTGCATCTTCCACTTCTTTCCATGTTAAGTCCTTTTCTGTTTGCAGTTCATCTACTGTACCTCTTCCCCGATTTCTTCTTCCTCGGCGTGGTTTCCATTTGGGTTCAGGAGTTCTTCAAAATATTCTTTCCACATTTTATTCAGTTCTTCCCTATTTTATATCCCTTGTCCCCTTTTGTTCACCATTCTAACATAATCCGTAGGATCCTTCCGCCTCTTATTCTTTACCATCCCATACAGGACCTTTTTTGTACCTTCACTATCCTGCTGGTCATGACTTAAAACGTGATGAGGTAAATAGCCCAATACGTTCAAGAGTTTCTCCTTGAGCTTGATTGATTGTGATAAAGTAGGCCGAGCGAATAGGACATTGTTGCCTATTAAAAGAAAATGTACTGTACCTGCAAGTGTTTTATCGGAAGGTGTTAAATCAAGTCGTAGGATTTGAGCTCTCTGCCTAATATTACTGCACCTATTATATCCGAATCCAAGCAATTTCATACATATTTCTTACATTTAATATATTACCATATATGAGTCCTTGGGAAACGTTCAGATTTCTAAGGAGCATAACTATGGCTCAAACGTTCGGAGTATGTGGAGGCGAATCACTTATTTCCAAGGAATTGAAAAATTCAATAATAGGGAAATGAAGTAGGTGGCTTTCATCTTCAGTATCCAATCTGTTAACGCTGATGTATGTGTTTGAACTACTGGATATAAGTTCAATGACTTTTAAATTAATATCATTACATTGTTGCAGCTTGGCAAATATTTTATATTCCAGCAGATCAATTTTACCCTCACAACAGTAAAGACCAAAGTAACCACGCATAGATTTTACACAAGAGAAATACAATGTAGAACAATGTTTACATTTGATCGTCAAAGACCTTACAGTACACTGTACTGCATAATATCTGGAATTGTTTCTGAAATGGCCTATTTATATTGGATTTTAAATGTGGCTTCGTATTATTCGATAACACTATAGTGTCCTGCAATAACGGAGCCGCTAAATATTAAATGGCAAATAATACTTCCATTGCCGAAATCACCTGCGTAGTTAGACTCAGTACTCTAAACAAATAATCATTAAACAATTGTCTTATACAATGAAGTTCAACATGACCGACCAGAGACTTTCATACTCAAGTTGGTTGGTGAGGAGAATGCGATGAGACTGGTCGCTTAAAATAAATTCCTTATAATTGTTCCTGCCAGCGAATTTTTTTGCGATAGCTTGAAAACGCAGCTCAGAATGACGTTCTTCATTTTGTTATAAACAGTACGAAACTGCTCTAAATAAGCAATTTCCATCACCTGTTATAGGTTATGACAGTACATTTTGCAGGGGAACATAGAATCACTTCGCCAACTACTGGAACGACCATAGGACTATACTCAATACTCACTTCGGCAGTCACCCTAATGGAGGCAGTTTTTGAATTATATGTCCCGTGCATGTCAAACATCGTATTAACACATGGAGGCCCACCTATTCTTGTCTATCGCCCCGGAGACCCGGGTTACATTTCCTGCTCTGCCAAGAAATTGAATTCTGGTCTGAGGGCAAAAACGGGGCACATTCAGTCTCTTGAGGTATAACTAAGAAGAGGAAGGTTTAATTCCCACCTCGACAATCTTGGATGTGGTTTTCCGTGGTTTCCCACTTCCACTTAAGGCAAATACCGGGATGGTTCCTAACTTAAGGCCTTGGCCGTCTCCTTGCCATTTACCACCTTAATTACAAATACACACAGTAATGCAGCCAGGTTATGAGAGAAAATTTCACACATACACACCCAAGTACACGGGGCTGAGTGACCACGATGTCGGAGCCCTTCAAACGAATTATGTTTGCCAAGTGTCTCTTATGGCGAAAGCAATTGTGGACACGCGCGAGTGCCTGGAAAACTACTTTTTTCTTTAATAATTTAAGAGTATATCGACGATGCATAATTATAACTTTTAGTCTAGGACGCTAATAACTTGACCACCGAAGCATTGGGAAGAAATTCAATATTAAGGTACATAAACAACATAGCCTACACATTCAACTGTCGGTTAATGTTCCTCAAAATTTCCCTTCTTAAATATTCCCCTCCTTTATAATTCTCCATCACGTGAAAACGTGCCATGTCTTGGGTTTTAAATACATCGATGCAATGGTGCTGCCATCTGCTGTCAGTTACTGGAACTATATGGGCGATGTACTGCCATCTGTTGTCAGTTATAGGAACTGATTGCAGATATTTAAACGGCGTACTGAGGACAACAGTTTGCTCTTTTGATCACATGCTGTAATGCAATGGTAAAACGGAAATAAAACGTATTGAGAGGGAATGTAGAAATATGTATCTTTTACAGACATAAAACCTTACTAATACTCCTTGATTAAACAATATTTCAGTGGTAAAAAAACATATATCGGCGAGGGCTGGGATCGAACCGGTGAACCTGGGAACCACAGTCATTTGCCTTAACCACATAGCTACAGACGCAGCCGTTCATTATCTTGAAAAGCGGCTGTCTAAAGGAAATAATCCAGTTCATTATCCAAATAAATCAATGTTGCACATTCGTATGCGTTCATACTGTTATTATATTTTATTGTCAGAACTTGGTTAATGTATGTTTTCAATTACATGGAAGCTTATTAAGTAACTTACATTTTAATGGACTTCTCACCGCCATTTTGTCATGACCTCAGGCGGATTGTGCGCATGCGTGAGGGACAAGATTTCTGCTATTTTCTATATTAATTCAAAAATATACCGAGAGGGAATGTAGAAATATGTATCTTTAACAGACATAAAACCTTACTAATACTCCTTGATTAAACAATATTTCAGTGGTAAAAAAAAAAATTATCGGCGAGGGCCGGGATCGAACCTTGGAACCTAGGAACCACAGTCTGTCGCCTTAACCACATAGCTACTCGCGCACTCTTGGTAAACAGCAGACGCAGCCTTTCATTATCATCAAAAGCCGCTGTCTGAAGGAAATAATCCATTTCATTATCCAAATAAATCAATGTTGCACATTGGTATACGTTCATACTGTTATTATATTTTATTGTCAGAGCTTGGTTAATGTAGGTTTTCAATTACATGCAAGCTTATTAAATAACTTACATTTTAATGGACTTCTCACCGCCATTTTGTCATGACCCCAGGCGGATTGTGCGCATGCGTGAGGGGCGAGAATTCTGCTATTTTCTATATTAATTCAAAAATATACCGTAATATATTTGTTTATTTTATAGACACTCTGCAAATCTAGAGGCCAAGAGCTTTCGTTAGAGTGCTCTACGAAGTAAATCGGTTCTGTCGTTCTCTCAATCTCGTGGTAACAAAAATCACCTTACTGTTTTAAATATATAGATTAGACGAATATAGATGAAAATTCACTAAAATTTACCGAATTTAGTCAAGTGGTGTACAAACCATGAAATTTATCCAATATTTATTAAAATTGACTACATGTACTCGAAAATTCCATAATATTCTCTTTACATGTATGCTTTTATTGTTGTTGTTTCGTTTACCACACTCCCTGCAGACAAATACCTCAAGATGACTTTCTCCTAGAATAGGAGATCCACATTCGACATGATAGCTGAGTTTCATTTCCCATAAACTTGTCTCTGAGGTGGGTGTCAGGAAAAGGCATCCAGCTGTAAAAACCACACCCTCACGTAGACTTTCATAACCTCTTACGTTGAGGTTTCTTACACTAACGACATTAAATGATTGAACGGTTTCCTTTTCACAATTCCTGTCTATACTTTCCTCTTTAAGGTTGCAAGATGTTTGCAAGATTCCTAAAATGCAATTAAATGTAATAAATACCTTAAGATGGTTTCATTTGTTTAATGATATGGTGTTGATGATGGATATATACGTTAAGACTAATTTTTGTTAGGTCTTGACTGGCCTTGCAATTAGAAATTGACAAACCAAACATGGGTTATCTACCAGGGGAACACTTTGACCACTATGTTGGTTATTGACCAGTAAGTACAGTTCTAGTAATGAGACAGTAATCCAACACAAACAATGAGCGCGCAATGCGGCGGAGATTGGTACCACGATGTACTGTCGGTTATGTAGCTATGTGGAATGTACATCACATATGGTTTACTTGAAGGTTTAGAGATTCCATTAAAGATATTTCTACAATAAACCATTTTCAAATGGTCATTCGTTGGTGTGAAAATATTTATTATATGGTATTTTATGAAAACAATTATGATTTATAAAAAAATATACGTTTACTGTATTCTTATTTAATGTAAGCACTGGAGGCACTATCGACCAAAATACAGCACTATCTGGAATATATATTGCATACTTGAAGGTTTGGTGATCCCATTAAAGGTATTCCTACAATAAATGATTTTTAAGTTGTCGTTCTATGGCGTGAAAATATTTAATATATGATATTTGCTAAAAGGATTTACCACTGCAATTATTTTACAAGTAGTTATTTTAATGACCAACAGAGTTCACTGTTAAGAAGGTAGAGCCCTATGTGGAATGTAGGATAACATGTTATACATGATACGTGACAACTGTAAGGCTTGTGATTTTTAAGATGCCTTTATCCCTATATTAATCACCCAGTTTGCAATACTGATAACTGCAATATTTCTGAAAAAAATTGAAACAAAACAAAAATCAGCATTGAAAAACCAAAAAGTGGTTGAGCATATATATAGTGGGGAAAATAAAAGTTTTGTAAACACTAAAGTCCAACAAGACTAATTAAATCAGTAACTATCAGGGTGGCCGAGTGGTTAAGGCGTTTGACTTAAGACCAAATTTCCAAATATATAAGGAAGCAAGGGTTCGAATCCCTTCCCTGACATAACTATTGCTTGAACATGCAAGAAAACAAGAAATATACACAAACTATGTTTATCAATTTAATCATTTTTTTTTTTTTTTTTTTACAAGAGATAGACACACAGAATACAGCTCTTTTTGTTTATCATTTCTTTTAAACAAAACACTTGTTGAAAATTATTTTTAGGGGATGGGGGTGTTGCTACGTTGACCCATCACACAATAATAGCAGCTTTACGAAGTTCATTTTCTATATTTAATAGCTCTTTCTCATAACCAATATGACCAACCTGTTTACAGGCATGCAAGAGCTGTAGACGTTCGACTAATATATTAGGATCGTTCCATTTACTATTTTTTATGAATGGTTTCAGAATCTCGGGAAGCAGTTCATCATTATCACCATTAATATGATTATCATCCTCATTATTATAATCATTTTCATAATGATGATCATTATCATCGTTATCATTACCATGATAATTTCCACATGTGTCCACAGTCTGTTCAATGGTTTGAGTTGTCTTTGATAGTGTTGAAAGCTTCTTTTTAGATGTGCGAGAATGCTTTAACATTGTTATGTTATTATTACCACTATTGCCTTTCCCCACTAACTTTTTGATGGGGTATATTGTCTCTGATAGGGTTGAGGGCTTTAGAGATGTGGGTGCATGTCTGAACATGGGTTTCACAGGAGGTGTTAAAGGTTTCTCATTAAACAACTCGCTAACAGCATGAGTGCGTTGTAGTGTATTAAACTTGAGGTTAATATTATCTTGAGCAGTACTATCTTTCTCTTGGACTTGGTTTCTTGCTTTGGTTTGGGTTTTCCTTACATTTAGACTAGCGTGATTATTAAGTTTACATTCATGATTGTTTGAAGAAAGTACGTCCAATTCTTTTGTTTTAAGCATTCCTCGACACTGTTTCGATCGTTGCTTTGAACACCGCCAAATAACAGTTCCATTTTTATTGCTTCGTTTCACAATATATGAATATCCTTTATAGTATGCATAAGGCTTACCATACCTAGTCACTGATACTTCCATATCAACTGTCAAGCACAAACTAATCTCTAGTAAAGACAACTTGGTAATAACAACAATAGTTTAATGTGGGAGCATATATACATGCAGAAAGTGGGAGCAAAGGTGGGGGGTAAAAAGTGGGAGCAAAAGTGGTAGCAAATGTGGGAGAAAAAAATAACTGTGAGCAAAAAGTGGGAGCAAATATGGGATCAAATGTGGGAGCAAAGCAAATATAAAAAAAGTGGGAGCAAATATGCTAACAAATATGTCAACAAATATACCAGCAAAAGTAAATACACAAGTCAAGATAGATTAAAGTGCAAAGAAAATATGGAAGCAAATATGAGAGCAAAAATGGTGTTTTTTCTAAAACAACTAGACATAACAAACTTAGTCATAACCTAACCTCACCTAACCTCACCTAACCTAACCTAACCTAATCTCACCTCACCTAACCTCACCTCACGTAACTTCACCTAACCTAACCTAACCTAACTTAACTTCACCTAATCTAACTTGACTGAACTTTACCTAACCTAACTTTACCTAATCTAACTTCACCTAACCTAACTTTCAACTCACAGATCAAAATTAAATTCTAGGCATAGTTGAGTTGGAACCCAAGACTTCAGGGATAACACACAAGTATACTAGCCACTACACCGCAAAATGGGCAAATTATCATGCAACACAACATAAAGTAAAAGTTTCCTGTAGTGTAACTCATTGGCTGTCAACCATAGTTTGGGAATTCAAACCCAAGACCTCAGGACTTTTGTTTTGAACATTATCAGAAATATTATTCCATTTACATTTTGCTGCTGCTGCTTATAGTTATAAGAGTTGGCATTAATATGGAAAGCAAAAAAAAATGTGGGAGCAAAAAGTGGGAGGAAAACGTGTAAGCAGAAGTGGGAGCAAATATGGGAGCAGAAAGTGGGAGCAAATGTGAACGCAAAAGTGGGAGCAAAAAGAGCGAGCAAAAGTGAGTGCACAAAGTATGAGCAAAATGTGTGTGTAAAAAGTTGGGGGCAAATGTGGTGTTTTACTAAAACAATCTCCCCTAACCTAACCTAAACTAACTTCACCCAACCTAATTTCACCTAACCTAACTTCACCTAACCTAACCTTCCAACTCTCAGATCAAAAATTAAATTTCGGAAAACGGGCCATGCTAGGAGGGCGTGCTTGGATTCGTTTTTTTCGTCTCGTCGTGCTCTTTACGGGAATGTAGGTGTCAAAAAGGTGAATTAAGGGTTTTGGGTCTAAACATGCGTTTTTCACAATTTTGCCGATTTTTGGAAAACGGGACATGCTAGGAGGGCATGCTTGGATTCGTTTTTTTCGTCTCGTCGTGCTGTTTACGGGAATGTAGGTGTCGAAAAGGTGAACTTAGGGTTTTGGGTCTAAACATGCGTTTTTCACATTTTTGCCGATTTTTGGACATTTTGGCGATGAATGTTTTTTTTATACGCATGCGCACTTGAGGAGTTTTGTAAGAGGGCGGGCTTTTTAAATGATGATTTTTAAATGAGTGTTTTTTTAATATGTATTTAAAGAAACCCAAAAAACTAATAGGTCATCGGCCTTTTACTATCTCGCTAACCAATAATCGGATTTAAACCTATGGGGTGTCGTAGGACTCGTGGTGAAATCCCCTTTCCTATGGACGAGGCATATTCACCCCAAACTAAAAACTACCCTTACCTGGGGGATGAAATAGTAATTTATTTTTGTATGCTTACGAACTTGGCGGCTTTTGTAAAAGAGCGGGCTTTTTAAATGATGATTTATAAATGAGTGTTTTTTTAATATGTATTGAAAGAAACCAAAAAAACTAATAGGTCATCGGCTTTTTAGTATCTCGCTAACCAATAATCGGATTTAAACCTATGGGGTGTCGTAGGACTCGTGGTGAAATCCCCTTTTCTATGGACGGGGCATATCCACCCCAAAATAAAAACTACCCTTACCCGGGGGGTTGAAATAGTAATATTTTTTGTATGTGCGCGCACGGACGGCTTTTGTCAAAAGGACCTAACTACACGTTTGTTAATATTTTTTGAGCCCCTCATGGGATTTTGCCATAGGCAGTATCCTAACCCTGGGGGTGACGCCCCGTTTTTGAATGTAGGATTCATTTTTGTTAAAAGGACCTAACGACACTTTTGTTCATATCTCGCGAACCAATCATGCTAGGGACTTGTATGAAGGGTCCTAGCACTTGGGGCAACGTCCCCTGTTTGGGGGTGAAACTACGCCCTAAAATTGAAAAATCCATATCTTGGAAACGAAGAACCCTAAAATTAGGTGTGATAGCTTAAAAATAGGGGATGATATAGGCTTTTACCTCGATTGATCATTTCACCCCTAAAACAGTAAATAGTCATGTTATGAAAATAAACGTGTTAAACACCTAAAAATGATAAATGAACCTAAGATCTTTTGTTTTTGATGAAAAATAGCAGGGGGGTGAAAACATCCCCCCAAATTGAAAAATCCATATCTTGAAAACGAAGAAGCCTAAAATTAGGTGTGATAGCTTAAAAAATAGGCGATGATTAGGGCTTTTACCTCGATTGATCATTTCACCCCTAAAACAGTAAATAGTCATGTTATGGGAAAAAACGTGTTAAACACCTAAAAATGATATATGAACCTATGATCTTTTGTTTTTAATGAAAAATAGCAGGGGGGTGCAAACCACCCCCAAAATTGAAAAATCCATATCTAGGAAACGAAGAACCCTAAAAATAAGTGTGATAGCTTAAAAAATAGGGGATGATATGGGCTTTTACCTCGATTGGTCATTTCACCCCTAAAACAGTAAATAGTCATGTTATGGGGAAAAACGTGTTATACACCTAAAAGCATAAGCGTTTTGTGAAACCATGCTTTAATGGACATGTTTAAGGAGGATGATTGTTATTATTATTATTAGGTAATTATGGATTAATGTGTGTATAGATAACTGACCAGTGGGGAGCGTGATGGCGCAGGTGCTTAGCTGCTCGTCTTTACCCGGACGGCTGGGGTTCAAATCCCGGTGACAGCGGGGGTTGGAATTTTCACTTGAAAAATCACGTGGCGTCAGGAAGGGCATTCGGCCTTAAATCCCGGGCCAAAACCAAAATGAGCCTGGTTGGCTCCGGCGACTCAAAATAATAGGGAAAATCCGAAGAAAGAAAAAATGGTAACTCACCAGTAATAGTAAACATTGGTTTGAAGTGTTGAAGAAGTCAGGATGGCCAACCCTTTGCCATGGTTCACGAATGGACGCCAAAAACTTTTACCTGTCAAGACTCAGTATACCCTGTTGCAGCCTTGAGAAAAAAAATCGAACCGGGGCCTCTGTGGTGACAGTGGACTTATATTCATGATGCTTTTTAAACAAACATAGGCTTGCATACTACCGCTGGGTTGAATCTGCACAGAGACACTGGCTTTGGTTTGCGTAGTGTGCCTTGGTGATAACAGCACAGCGATCTTGTCAGGAAGTTTCATATTACTCATTTGCTTGATAGCGGACGTGCTCTGCACATGACTAGATCGTTGTTAGGTTTGACAAAGGCTTAGTGAAGCTTATTGCAACCTTGAAATGAATGTCATGGTATAGTTGGGGTTGGAAGCCAAAACCTTAGGGTTGACAACCAAGTAGGTTAACCACTACACGGTGAGATGGTCAAATAATAATGTAACAGAACATATAGAAACGTTTTCTATAGTTTAACGAATTGACTAAGAGCCATACCATGAGAGGTGTAGGTTAATGAAAATCAAATCTAAGCTATAACTAAAACTAACTACACTCTTATATACTAGAAGAAGAAATGGAAAACAAAAGGGCAATAGGCCAAATAAAGGACAGAAGGAATAAAAAATGGCCCTCAACCCTCAAGCATAAGGATTGAGGGAGTTGGAAGGAAGGAGAGCCATGAAAGGCAGATAAAAAGTATACTAGGAGTGGCTTTGCCCCAGAGGTAATGGATAAAGAGGAGGAAAACTGGACTCAGCTCAGAAATCCCTTGGGGTCGCCAACTTCCAAACTGATCAGCCCTTGAGGGCGTAGCCATATGCAGAGTGCACCGCAAGTGGTGGGGCTAAATACACCCTACCTTCTTGAGGGGGCTTGAGCAAATAACAGGAAATAACATGAAAATAAAAAAAGCAAGGCTGCCTCCTCACACTAGTAGGATATCAGAAAAAATAAATAAACCAGGGCCAATGAAGTTGCAAAAGGAAGAGACTCCCTACGGCTCGGATACCCTAATCATGTTGGGGTCGGTAGAGAACAAGAGTTGAGCAAGTGTGGTCGACAGGAAATAAGACAGAGAGGAGCCTAGCACAAGTTAGTGGAAGCAATGACGGTCTCAGCTGGGACTCCGTGATCGTCAACCTACATGACACTAGATATAACGCCCAGGGGTGGAATTAAAGACCTCTATTGTTTTATATCACTGGATTTTAAGAACGCTAACACATGGCATGCCTTATAATGCAATACTGGTCCTAGGGTATGCAAAATTGTATTAGAAACTCAGCTAATAATAGTGTGCTTGCCCATGATTATTTTCCCAAGGACTGATAACCATGATTTCCAAGCCCCTAAGTAAGACAAAAAACAAATGATTTTCATTTTCCAATGAGTTGGGGTGAGGTGAGGTGAGTTTTCTATACACCAAACTGATGTGGTTTCCCACTTCTACTCCAGGCAAATGCACATTTGATGTTAAGAATAGTCAAATGGTTTGCAACTGCCCAATGCTAGGACCTGATTAATGGCTTTTAAAAAATGGAATGGAATGGAGTACACTTCCCCCAAAACCAACAAGAGGAGTGTTCGATCCCCCACAACAACCATCCATAAAGTCAATATAAATGACTATGCACTTCAGCTCATGACGGTCTCCTCTCTCCAATCCTACCCCTTGGTGGAGAAAGGCACACTCTAATACAACCATCATAGTGACAGGTTATCTGTTAAATACCTAACTATCCCCAGATTTACCTTAAATTTTCCTAAAATCCACTACATTTTCCGAAAATTGACCAAATGACACAACATTCCAGCAAAATTCAACAAATGACTACCAGATTTATTGAAATTCCATTGATTTACCTAAGCATGGTTTAAACCATCTCACATTCATATAAAATTAGACGAATATAGATGAAAATTCACTAAAATTTACCGAATTTAGTCAAGTGGTGTACAAACCATGAAATTTATCCAATATTTATTAAAATTGACTACATGTACTCGAAAATTCCATAATATTCTCTTTACATGTATGCTTTTATTGTTGTTGTTTCGTTTACCACACTCCCTGCAGACAAATACCTCAAGATGACTTTCTCCTAGAATAGGAGATCCACATTCGACATGATAGCTGAGTTTCATTTCCCATAAACTTGTCTCTGAGGTGGGTGTCAGGAAAAGGCATCCAGCTGTAAAAACCACACCCTCACGTAGACTTTCATAACCTCTTACGTTGAGGTTTCTTACACTAACGACATTAAATGATTGAACGGTTTCCTTTTCACAATTCCTGTCTATACTTTCCTCTTTAAGGTTGCAAGATGTTTGCAAGATTCCTAAAATGCAATTAAATGTAATAAATACCTTAAGATGGTTTCATTTGTTTAATGATATGGTGTTGATGATGGATATATACGTTAAGACTAATTTTTGTTAGGTCTTGACTGGCCTTGCAATTAGAAATTGACAAACCAAACATGGGTTATCTACCAGGGGAACACTTTGACCACTATGTTGGTTATTGACCAGTAAGTACAGTTCTAGTAATGAGACAGTAATCCAACACAAACAATGAGCGCGCAATGCGGCGGAGATTGGTACCACGATGTACTGTCGGTTATGTAGCTATGTGGAATGTACATCACATATGGTTTACTTGAAGGTTTAGAGATTCCATTAAAGATATTTCTACAATAAACCATTTTCAAATGGTCATTCGTTGGTGTGAAAATATTTATTATATGGTATTTTATGAAAACAATTATGATTTATAAAAAAATATACGTTTACTGTATTCTTATTTAATGTAAGCACTGGAGGCACTATCGACCAAAATACAGCACTATCTGGAATATATATTGCATACTTGAAGGTTTGGTGATCCCATTAAAGGTATTCCTACAATAAATGATTTTTAAGTTGTCGTTCTATGGCGTGAAAATATTTAATATATGATATTTGCTAAAAGGATTTACCACTGCAATTATTTTACAAGTAGTTATTTTAATGACCAACAGAGTTCACTGTTAAGAAGGTAGAGCCCTATGTGGAATGTAGGATAACATGTTATACATGATACGTGACAACTGTAAGGCTTGTGATTTTTAAGATGCCTTTATCCCTATATTAATCACCCAGTTTGCAATACTGATAACTGCAATATTTCTGAAAAAAATTGAAACAAAACAAAAATCAGCATTGAAAAACCAAAAAGTGGTTGAGCATATATATAGTGGGGAAAATAAAAGTTTTGTAAACACTAAAGTCCAACAAGACTAATTAAATCAGTAACTATCAGGGTGGCCGAGTGGTTAAGGCGTTTGACTTAAGACCAAATTTCCAAATATATAAGGAAGCAAGGGTTCGAATCCCTTCCCTGACATAACTATTGCTTGAACATGCAAGAAAACAAGAAATATACACAAACTATGTTTATCAATTTAATCATTTTTTTTTTTTTTTTTTACAAGAGATAGACACACAGAATACAGCTCTTTTTGTTTATCATTTCTTTTAAACAAAACACTTGTTGAAAATTATTTTTAGGGGATGGGGGTGTTGCTACGTTGACCCATCACACAATAATAGCAGCTTTACGAAGTTCATTTTCTATATTTAATAGCTCTTTCTCATAACCAATATGACCAACCTGTTTACAGGCATGCAAGAGCTGTAGACGTTCGACTAATATATTAGGATCGTTCCATTTACTATTTTTTATGAATGGTTTCAGAATCTCGGGAAGCAGTTCATCATTATCACCATTAATATGATTATCATCCTCATTATTATAATCATTTTCATAATGATGATCATTATCATCGTTATCATTACCATGATAATTTCCACATGTGTCCACAGTCTGTTCAATGGTTTGAGTTGTCTTTGATAGTGTTGAAAGCTTCTTTTTAGATGTGCGAGAATGCTTTAACATTGTTATGTTATTATTACCACTATTGCCTTTCCCCACTAACTTTTTGATGGGGTATATTGTCTCTGATAGGGTTGAGGGCTTTAGAGATGTGGGTGCATGTCTGAACATGGGTTTCACAGGAGGTGTTAAAGGTTTCTCATTAAACAACTCGCTAACAGCATGAGTGCGTTGTAGTGTATTAAACTTGAGGTTAATATTATCTTGAGCAGTACTATCTTTCTCTTGGACTTGGTTTCTTGCTTTGGTTTGGGTTTTCCTTACATTTAGACTAGCGTGATTATTAAGTTTACATTCATGATTGTTTGAAGAAAGTACGTCCAATTCTTTTGTTTTAAGCATTCCTCGACACTGTTTCGATCGTTGCTTTGAACACCGCCAAATAACAGTTCCATTTTTATTGCTTCGTTTCACAATATATGAATATCCTTTATAGTATGCATAAGGCTTACCATACCTAGTCACTGATACTTCCATATCAACTGTCAAGCACAAACTAATCTCTAGTAAAGACAACTTGGTAATAACAACAATAGTTTAATGTGGGAGCATATATACATGCAGAAAGTGGGAGCAAAGGTGGGGGGTAAAAAGTGGGAGCAAAAGTGGTAGCAAATGTGGGAGAAAAAAATAACTGTGAGCAAAAAGTGGGAGCAAATATGGGATCAAATGTGGGAGCAAAGCAAATATAAAAAAAGTGGGAGCAAATATGCTAACAAATATGTCAACAAATATACCAGCAAAAGTAAATACACAAGTCAAGATAGATTAAAGTGCAAAGAAAATATGGAAGCAAATATGAGAGCAAAAATGGTGTTTTTTCTAAAACAACTAGACATAACAAACTTAGTCATAACCTAACCTCACCTAACCTCACCTAACCTAACCTAACCTAATCTCACCTCACCTAACCTCACCTCACGTAACTTCACCTAACCTAACCTAACCTAACTTAACTTCACCTAATCTAACTTGACTGAACTTTACCTAACCTAACCCATCATAACTTCACCTAACCTAACTTTACCTAATCTAACTTCACCTAACCTAACTTTCAACTCACAGATCAAAATTAAATTCTAGGCATAGTTGAGTTGGAACCCAAGACTTCAGGGATAACACACAAGTATACTAGCCACTACACCGCAAAATGGGCAAATTATCATGCAACACAACATAAAGTAAAAGTTTCCTGTAGTGTAACTCATTGGCTGTCAACCATAGTTTGGGAATTCAAACCCAAGACCTCAGGACTTTTGTTTTGAACATTATCAGAAATATTATTCCATTTACATTTTGCTGCTGCTGCTTATAGTTATAAGAGTTGGCATTAATATGGAAAGCAAAAAAAAATGTGGGAGCAAAAAGTGGGAGGAAAACGTGTAAGCAGAAGTGGGAGCAAATATGGGAGCAGAAAGTGGGAGCAAATGTGAACGCAAAAGTGGGAGCAAAAAGAGCGAGCAAAAGTGAGTGCACAAAGTATGAGCAAAATGTGTGAGTAAAAAGTTGGGGGCAAATGTGGTGTTTTACTAAAACAATCTCCCCTAACCTAACCTAAACTAACTTCACCAACCTAATTTCACCTAACCTAACTTCACCTAACCTAACCTTCCAACTCTCAGATCAAAAATTAAATTCCGGCCATAGTCGAGTTGGAACCCAAAACCTCTGGGATAACACCCAAGTATACTAGCCACTACATCGCGAAATGGGCAAATTATCATGCAACACAACACAAAAATAAAAAGTTTTCTGTAGTGTAACTCATTGGCTGACAATCATAGTTGAGAATTCAAACCCAAGACCTCAGGACTTTTGTTTTGAACATTATCAGAAATATTATTCCATTTACATTTTGCTGTTGCTTATAGTTATAAGAGTTGGCATTAATATGGGAGCAAAAGTAAAAGCAAAAAGTGGGTGCAAGCATGGCTGGTTGTAGAGACTTTCATATCAACAAATACACATAAATTAAATTTTAGTAAAGTGACTTGGCTAATAATAATAATAATATTAACAGTTTAAAAAAATCAAGGGGATTGATGTTTTTCAGGGTGTAATTTCCAAAGTACTGTCAAGAATAATAATTACATGAACAGATTCCAAGAACTCTAGAGTGCTTTTAAGGTTAATGATTGGCTAGGAGTGAGATAGAGCTAGCTAACCTAAGTTAACCTCAGCTCAGTAAACCTAACCTTGTCACATGGCATGTTCTACAAGTATAGACTTGCTTTGAGACTGGCTATGACGTCACAGATGAATGGCGGTGGGAGGCTGGCAAAAAGGAAAATGTTTTTGGGTAATAAAAAGTCATGTCCACCTTTGCTCCCACTTTTTGCATGTATATATGCTCCCACATTAAACTATTGTTGTTATTACCAAGTTGTCTTTACTAGATATTAGTTTGTGCTTGACAGTTGATATGGAAGTATCAGTGACTAGGTATGGTAAGCCTTATGCATACTATAAAGGATATTCATATATTGTGAAACGAAGCAATAAAAATGGAACTGTTATTTGGCGCTGTTCAAAGCAACGATCGAAACAGTGTCGAGGAATGCTCAAAACAAAAGAATTGGACGTACTTTCTTCAAACAATCATGAATGTAAACTTAATAATCACGCTAGTCTAAATGTAAGGAAAACCCAAACCAAAGCAAGAAACCAAGTCCAAGAGAAAGATAGTACTGCTCAAGATAATATTAACCTCAAGTTTAATACACTACAACGCACTCATGCTGTTAGCGAGTTGTTTAATGAGAAACCTTTAACACCTCCTGTGAAACCCATGTTCAGACATGCACCCACATCTCTAAAGCCCTCAACCCTATCAGAGACAATATACCCCATCAAAAAGTTAGTGGGGAAAGGCAATAGTGGTAATAATAACATAACAATGTTAAAGCATTCTCGCACATTTAAAAAGAAGCTTTCAACACTATCAAAGACAACTCAAACCATTGAACAGACTGTGGACACAGGTGGAAATTATCATGGTAATGATAACGATGATAATGATCATCATTATGAAAATGATTATAATAATGAGGATGAGAATCATATTAATGGTGATAATGATGAACTGCTTCCCGAGATTCTGTAACCATTCATAAAAAATAGTAAATGGAACGATCCTAATATATTAGTCGAACGTCTACAGCTCTTGCATGCCTGTAAACAGGTTGGTCATATTGGTTATGAGAAAGAGCTATTAAATATAGAAAATGAACTTCGTAAAGCTGCTATTATTGTGTGATGGGTCAACGTAGCAACACCCCCATCCCCTAAAAATAATTTTCAACAAGTGTTTTGTTTAAAAGAAATGATAAACAAAAAGAGCTGTATTCTGTGTGTCTATCTCTTGTAAAAAAAATAATAAAAAAATTGATTAAATTGATAAACATAGTTTGTGTATATTTCTTGTTTTCTTGCATGTTCAAGCAATAGTTATGTCAGGGAAGGGATTCGAACCCTTGCTTCCTTATATATTTGGAAATTTGGTCTTAAGTCAAACGCCTTAACCACTCGGCCACCCTGACAGTTACTGATTTAATTAGTCTTGTTGGACATTAGTGTTTACAAAACTTTTCTTTTCCCCACTATATACAGTGTGGTCCAACCGCCCCTTATTATTTAGTTTTATGAAACCCAACTAACATAGCATTTCTCCCGATGGTCGATATTGCTCTGCGCTCTGACTGTGTGACAGCAATGTAATTGGGTCATGGGTCTAGCAAAGGAAAACCGACCTTAAACTTTTCCCCGCCAAATACTACGGCCCATTCTACTAACATATGACTTTCTGCTCCTTGAAATAACACACATACACGTAATACGATCGAAATAATAGCTTACGCCACGTGATCTGTAATAGTAGAAAGTTAAATCAACATCACAAACCGTGATTGAAGACTTTGAGATGGACTTAAACGTTTGAGGTGGGACGGCTACAGTAACTAAAGCACGTTTAGCGTGCGTTATTTACCATGTCTTGGTGGCTGCGAGGTTTAAAGCCTGACCGTACTTGGCGGCCGCGAGCGGGTACAATGCTGCTTCGAATCCAGTAGTAGGCATACTTTTTTTGAACGAAAGCCCACATTCCATTTTAGTCGGGATGTAACTACATTGCCACATTTATTGCCTTACGACGAATTTTTGTGAAGAGTTCGTTGAATTTTGATGATTTATAAAGAGAACACGATCGAATTGGTACGTTATGCCACGTGACCTGTTATGGCAGAAAATTTAAAAAACTGGCATGAATATTAACATAACATCTCGAAGTGTTGCTCCGGAAGTCCGGGTTCGATTCCCAGCTCTGCCAAGAAATGTAATACTTGTCTGAGGGCTGAAATTGGGCACACGTAGCCTCGTGGAGCAAATATGAGAAGAAGTGGGTTCGATTCCCACCTCAGCCACCCTGGAAATGGTTTTCCGTGGTTTCCAAATTCCGGGACTGATTCTATCTTAAGGCCACGGCCGCCTCCTTCCCAATCCTTAATTGCAAATACACACATCATTACAAGCCCGCAATAACTCTGGTTATCAGACAAATTCTACACACACACACACCCAAGTAAACATGGCTAAATGTTCTAGGCCCTCAAATGAAACAAAACAACAACATATCAAATAATATTCTGATCGCCAGTGCTTGCATCGAAGTATACGTATTCCGTAGAAATTCCCATTGTATTATTAGCAAAAAAACGTGTGTCTATCTGTGTGTGTGTGACGTTGTGTGTGTGTGAGTGTGTGTACTCTGAATGTCTGCCCCTCCCTCCCCCCCCCCCCCTATCAATTCGAACACGGTGAAAGCGAATTGAACGAAATTTATTACAGAGGTAGAACTAGCAAAGGGCACCTCAGTGTCATGTTTTATATCGCAGCCATCTTGACGGAAACGTAATGGCGGCCACCCAAATGTTCAAAACTTAAATCAAATTACGAATAACCTAATCATACGATCTCTACCAAATTTTGCAACAACATATATTTATAAAGCGAGCGTCTTTTGACTACACTACAAGGTAATCAGACCAATAGTTTGCAGATGGCGGCCATGTATGTGCGCAAATCGATTCCCCCTATCAATTCAAACACGGTGATACCGAATTGAACGATATTTGGTACAGAGGTAGCAGTAGTAAAGGACACCTCAGTGTAATGTTTTATATCGCCGCCATCTTGACGAAAACGTAATGGTGGCCATCCTATTGTTAAGAGCTTGAATCAAATTACGACCAACCTAATAATTTGATCTCTACCAAATCTTGCAACAACATACCTTTATGTGGGAAGCATATTTTGACCAAACTACAAGATCATCAGCCCAACAGTTTGCATATGGCGGCCAAGTAAGTATGCAAATCGATTCCCCCTATCAATTCAAACACGGTGAAACCGAATTGAACGAAATTTGGTACAGAGGTAGCACTAGCGCAGAACACCTCAGTGTCATGTTTTATATCGCCACCATCTTGACGGAAACGTAATGGTGGCCACCCAAATATTCAAAGCTTAAATCAAATTACGACTAACTTAATCATCCTATCTCTACCAAATTTTGCAACAACGTATACTTGTATAGCGAGCATCGTTTGACTGAAATACAAGGTCATCAGCCCATTAGTTTGCAGATGGCGGTCATGTATGTGTGCAAATTGATTCCCCCTATCAATTAAACACAGTGTAACCGAATTGAACGAAATTTGGAACAGAGGTAGCACTAGCAAAGGGCACTCCAGTGTCATGTTTTATATCGCCGCCATATTGACGAAAACGTAATGGTGGCCATCCTAATGTTAAGAGCTTGAATCAAGTTATGACCAACCTAATAATCTGATCCCTACCAAATTTTGCAACGACATACCTTTATGTATAGAGAATCTGTTGACCACACTACAAGGTCATCAGACCAATAATGTGCAGATAGCAGCCATGTTTGTGTGCAAATCGATTCCCCCTATCAATTCAAACACGGTGAAACCGAATTGAATGATTTTTTTTTACAGAGGTAGCACTAGCAAAGGGCACATCATATTCATGTATAATATTCGTAAAGCACGTTGTATTTCAAGAAGCTACTACAACCAGCATTCAATTATACTCCTTGAAAAGGACAAAGGGTTATAACCATACCCATGTATTTAGGAGAAAGTAGGCTGTACCTTCTTTACCGAACATCTTGTTTTGTTATTAAATTTTAACAAAAAGTCTTAGCATATCTTTAGGCCCGTATCACACGACACTCGCTGGCAAGGAAGCTGGTGTGATCGCTGGTACAAAATCCTGTATAATTCTGTTCTCTTCGTCAGTACACCTGCTTGTATGACCGAAGTGTATCACACGCTAGCATTTTGGACGCTAAGTTGTATGAAATAAAACCGAAGGGCTGTCGTTTGAGGGCATTAGTTGCTGTTCTTTCGCCTTATTAACGCAAAGCGGTCGCGAAAATTGCTTTAAGTAAATTAGAAAACCTGCCAGGTACTGAACGAATGCATTCCAATCAATATTTAAGATCTAACTGTAATAATTGAATATTTTACCATACGCGTTAATAAGAAGCGCAACAAAAACCTCTAGAGTGTGTTGGAAATGTGTGCAAGTGTTATTGCGCCCGCTCGCTCTTTCGAAGATCCCGGGTTCAAGACCATCCAACGGCAGATTTTATCAATTCTTTTTAACTATTTTATTATACCCTCCCTACCTCGTACAGCAAGATTTCAACTTGGTTTTGTTCACATTATCTACGAAGACGATAGGGAAAGTTATTTTCTTGTCTCATTTAAATGGTTATTTTCCCTAAATACTGTTCTAAACCATGTCATTGTTCTATTAGACTGTGGTGTGTGAGTGTGTCTGGT
This sequence comes from Meconema thalassinum, assembly GCA_946902985.2. Lineage (NCBI taxonomy): Eukaryota > Metazoa > Arthropoda > Insecta > Orthoptera > Tettigoniidae > Meconema > Meconema thalassinum. Next base: position 425,928,840 of record OX336392.1, on the reverse strand, counting down.
AGCAGTTGCATTGTTTATTAGTTATAGTTCATTGTTTCAGTAGACTGTGATGTGTGAGGGTGCATGTGAGTGTGCCTGTTGACAGACTGTTTTAATGGTAGTATTTGTTGTTGGTGGAACTTAAGTTTTTTGTTAGTAGAGTTTTGGTATTTAATTGTTAGTACGGTAGAAGGTTAGTATTTTTGTTAGTAGAATTGCTCTTTACTTATTCTGAAAGGGAGTAGCAGCCTTTCAGAATAAATCAATTCTTTACTAGTCTTATAGACGGTTAAGATATTGATAATATAAGCCAATAATGGCTACACTGCGTCCTGCTGCATGGCTGAAAGCAACGGGAAACTACAGCCGTATGCTATTCCCGAGGATATGCACCTCTCTATGCATAATTACATGTGATGATGGCCTCCTCCCTTGTAAAATTTCAATCCGGAGGTAAACTAGTCCCCCGTTCGGATCTCCGGGTGGGGACTACTCGAGAGGGGGTTAACATCACAGAAGTGACAAAGAGGAAATCTGACATTCTACGGATCGGAGCGTGGAATGTTAGAAGTCTGCTAGGAAGTGGAAGGTTAGAAAACTTAGAAAGGGAAATGGATAGGTTGAGGTTGGATTTGGTTGGGATTAGTGAAATGCGCTGGCAGGAAGAACAGGACTTTTGGTCAGGAGACTATAGGGTCATTAGTACTAAATCAAACAATGGCCAAGCAGGGGTTGGCCTCATATTGAGTAGGAAACTTGGACAGCGGGTGGAATATTATGAGCAATATAGTGAACGGATTATTGTAGCAAAAATCAATACAAAACCTACCTGCACTACAGTGGTACAAGTCTATATGCCTACCAGTCAAGCTGATGATGAGGATGTTGAAAAGGTCTACGAAGAAATAGACGAAATTCTGAGGTATATCAAGGGTGATGAAAATGTTATAGTAATGGGAGATTGGAATGCTGTGGTAGGAAAAGGGAGAGAAGGGAAGATAGTAGGAGATTTTGGATTAGGTGAAAGGAATGATCGAGGAAGCAGGCTGGTAGAATTCTGCACCGAGCATGAATTGGTCATAGCTAACACCTTATTCAATAACCACAATAGAAGAATATACACATGGATGAGACCAGGAGATACAGGGCGTTACCAAATCGACTTCATTATGGTCAAGCAGAGGTTTCGAAACCAGATTTTGGATTGTAAAACATATCCTGGTGCTGACATAAACTCTGATCACAATCTGGTTGTAATGAAATGCAGATTAAAGTTGAAGAAACTGAAGAAAAGTCAAAAGCCAAAAAGGTGGGCAATAGACAGACTGAAAGAGAAGGATGTAAACGAAAGATTCAAGAAGAGTATAAAGGAAGGACTAATGAAAAACCCTAAACAAACTTCAATTGCAGACGAATGGGCACTTTTGAAGAATGAAATAACAAAATCCGCAGAAGAAAACATTGGTAGGAAAGAAAGAATAGGTAGAAAACCGTGGATCACTCAGGATATACTAGAATTGATGGATGAAAGGCGGAAACACAAGAATCTAAGAGATGAAAAGGGGAAAGCAGAATACAGACGTCTGAGAAATGAGGTTAACAAGAAGTGCAAGGAAGCGAAAGAAGAATGGTTGAAAGAGAAATGTGCAGGTATAGAAAATTGTCTGAAATTAGGAAAAGTAGACACAGCTTATCGAAGGATTAAGAATACTTTTGGGGAAAAGAAGACTAAGTGCTGTAATATTAAGGACACAAATGGAAAGCCTCTAACAGATAGGGAAGAAAAGGTTGAGAGATGGAAAGCTTACATAGAGAGTTTGTATAAGGGAAAGGAGATTGAGAATCATGTAATGGAAAGGGAAGAGGAAATTGATGAGGATGCGAAAGGAGATTTAATATTGAGATCAGAATTTGATAGAGCTTTGGAAGACTTAAGCAGGAACAAAGCACCAGGCATAGATGATATACCGATTGAGTTGCTACGCTGCATAGGAGATGAAGGTCTGATCAGGTTATTTCACTTGGTGTGTAGGATTTATGAGACAGGTGAGGTACCCCCTGATTTCAAGAAGAATGTAATCATCCCTATACCAAAGAAAGTGGGAGCTGACAGATGTGAAGATTACTGTACAATCAGCTTGATTACTCATGCTTCAAAGATCCTGTCTAGAATAATTTACAAGAGGATTGAAAGCCAGATAGAAACGGAGTTGGGTGAAGACCAGTTTGGTTTCAGGAGAAATGTAGGAACAAGGGAAGCTGTACTAAGTCTTAGGCTGATTTTGGAAGGTAGAATAAGGAAAGATAAGAGAACGTTCATGGCATTTGTAGACTTAGAAAAGGCTTTTGATAACGTTGATTGGACTAAATTGTTTGACATTTTGAAATCTATTGGAATAAAGTACAGGGATAGGAGGGTAATATACAATCTATACGGAAACCAGACAGCAGTCATTCGAGCTGAAGGACATGAGAGAGAAGCTGGTATTCAGAAAGGTGTAAGGCAAGGCTGCAACTTATCACCCATACTTTTCAATCTTTACATTGAACAAGCAATGAAGGAAATTGGAGAAAAATTTAAAGTGGGAGTGAAGATTCAAGGAGAAATAATTTCAACTCTGAGATTTGCTGATGACATCGTCATCTTGGCCGACAAGCCTGAGGATTTGAATGAGTTTTTGAATGGTATGGACTCCGTCTTACAGAAAGAATTCATGATGAAAATAAATAAATGTAAAACAAAAATACTGGAATGCAGCCGAAATAAATCAGAAACCTCTATGGAGATCAAATTGGCAGGTGAAAAGCTGAAGGAAGTAGGAGACTTCTGTTACTTAGGAAGCAGAATAACCAGTGATGGACGAAGCAAAGAGGATATTAAAAGTAGGTTGGCTCAGGCAAAGAAAGCATTTTTACAAAAAAGGAATCTGCTGACATCGAATATAGATTTAGGTATTAGGAAGTCATTTTTGAAAGCCTTTGTCTGGAGCGTGGCGCTCTATGGAAGTGAAACTTGGACTATTGGTGCAGCAGAAAAGAGGAGAATTGAAGCATTTGAAATGTGGTGTTACAGGAGAATGATGAAGATCAGATGGGTAGATAGGGTTAAAAACAAAGAGGTATTAAGACGAGTGGGAGAGGAGAGATGTTTCTGGCGACTGCTAATGAAGAGAAGAGATAGGTTGGTAGGACACATACTAAGACACCCAGGAATAGCAAGCTTAGTTATGGAAGGAAGGGTCGAGGACAAAAACTATAGGGGTAGATAAAGGTTAGAATATGTTAAACAGATTGCCTCCGATGTAGGGTGTGGTAGTTATGTAGAGATGAAACGATTAGCTCAGGACAGGGAGGCATGGAAAGCTGCATCAAACCAGTCAAAAGACTGAAGACTCAAACAACAACAAACAACAACAACCATGTCGCCTCCGTAGAGTAGCGGTCAGCATGGTAGGCTGCCGCCCCGGAGGTCCTGGGTTCGATTCCCGGCTCTGCCACGAAATTTGAAAAGTGGTATGAGGACCGGAACGGGGTCTACTCAGCCTCGGGTGGCCCAAATGAGTAGAGGGGGTTCGATTCCCACCTCTGCCATCCTCGAAGTGGTTTTCCGTGGTTTCCCTCTTCGTCTTCGGGCAAATGCCGGGATGGTACCTACTGTAAGGCCACGGCCGCCTCCTTCCCTCTTCCTAGCCTATCCATACCAATCTTCCATCCCTTCCAATCCCTCCTGAGACCCCTGTTCGCTTTGCAGGTGAGGCCGCCTGGGCGAAGTGCTAATCACACCTCCCCAGTTGTATCCCTCCCGACCAGATGTTCCAAGCTCCAGGACACTGCCCATAGAGGCGGTAGTGGTGAGTTCCCTCGCTGATTCCGAGGGAACCACCAACCTAGAGGGTAAATTGACTAAATAAAATAAAAGCTGTTCTAAACCATGTCGCCTCCGTAGCGTAGCGGTCAGCATGGTTAGCTGCCAACCCGGAGGTCCTGGGTTCGATTCCCGGCTCTGCCACGAAATTTGAAAAGTGGTATGAGGACTGGAACGGGGTCTACTCAGCCTCGGGTGGCCCAAATGAGTAGAGGGGGTTCGATTCCCTCCTCAGCCATCCTCGAAGTGTTTTTCCGAGGTTTCCCACTTCGTCTTCGGGCAATTGCCGGGATGGTACCTACTGTAAGGCCACGGCCACCTCCTTCCCTCTTCCTAGCCTATCCATCCCAATCTTCCATCCCTTCCCATCCCTCATGAGGCCCCTGTTCGCTTTGCAGGTGAGGCCGCCTGAGCGAAGTGCTGATCACACCTCCCCAGTTGTATCTCTCCCGTCCAGATGTTCAAAGCTCCAGGACACTGCCCATCGAGGCGGTAGTGGTGAGTTCCCTCGCTGAGTCCGTGGGAACCACCAACCTAGAGGGTAAATTGACTAAATAAAATGTTTAAAAAAACCTGTTCTAAACCATGGATGGATACTATTCGTTATAATTAATATATTTTTAGTCGATTTTACCCTCCAGGTTAGGTTTTTCCACGGACTCAGTGAGGGATACCATCATTACCGCCTCTACGGGCAGTGACCTGGAGCTTGAAACATCTCGACTGGGGATACAACTGGGGAGGTGAGATCAGCACCTCGCCCAGGTGGCCTCACCTGCAAAGCGAACAGGGACATCTTGAGGGATGAGAAAGGGGGGGGGGAGGATAGGGAGGGATAGGCAAGGAAGAGGTAATGAGGCAGCCGTGGCCGTACGGTAGGTAACATCCCGGCATTTGCCCGAAGGCGAAGTGGGAAACCACGGAAAACCACAGAAAACCACTTTGAGGATGGCTGAGGTGGGAATCGAACCCCCTCTATTTATTTGGACCACCCGAGACTGAGTAGACCCCGTCCCAGTCCTCATACCACTTTTCAAATTTCATGGCAAAGCCGGGAATCGAACCCAGGACGACCGGGGTGGCAGCTAATCACGCTGACTACTACGCAACGGAGGCGACTCTATTCGTGATAGAATTTTAATAGTTCAATATTTATAATAATAACACGTTCTGTAATTACTGGCTTGCTGCGAGGCTCAGCTGGCTGTGCCTAAGGTTGCAGGTTCGTATCCTGGTGCAGTCAGCTGGCATTTGAGGGTGCGCAAATGCGAGGGAGCCGTGTCAGTAGATTTACTGGCACGTTGAAGATCCCCTTCCGAGGCGAAGTGGGAAACCACGGAAAACCACGGAAAACCACTTTGAGGATGGCTGAGGTGGGAATCGAACCCCCTCTATTTATTTGGACCACCCGAGACTGAGTAGACCCCGTCCCAGTCCTCATACCACTTTTCAAATTTCATGGCATAGCCGGGAATCGAACCCAGGACGTCCGGGGTGTCAGCTAATCACGCTGACTACTACGCAACGGAATCGACTCTATTCGTGATAATTAGAATTTTAATAGTTCAATATTTATAATAATATGTCACGTTCTGTAATTACTGGCTTGCTGCGAGGCTCAGCTGGCTGTGCCTAAGGTTGCAGGTTGCAGGTTCGTATCTTGGTGCAGTCAGCTGGCATTTGAGGGTGCGCAAATGCGAGGGAGCCGTGTCAGTAGATTTACTGGCACGTTGAAGATCCCCTTCCGAGCAAAATTCCAGCACCCCGGCGTATCTAAAAGCCAGAGCAGTTAAAAGGGACGTAAAACCAATAATGTAATAATTATCTGTATTTACTTTAGGTTTGGGGCAGATGACCTCGTAGTTCCGCCCCTTAAAACCTCACTAACTAACTAACTATTACTGTAAGTGTATAGCAAGCGCTTTTCGCACAGACGCCGTTGAAAGGAATTATAGTTTCGGTCTGATGTATTTATTTATTTGTTATGTGGGTCGTCTGAGTGAGTCGGAGTTTTTCTTTAAACAAAGGTGGTAAAAATTTCGAACACTTGGTACCTTGAATATACAGGATACCTTGCTTTCGTTCTACAGATCATTATGTCGTCGTCCAATCTGGCTGCGTACCATCGGATAAGTACGGTCCTTTTGAGGACCAAATAAAAAATCACTCGTTGGAACAGATAGATATGCGTCCATAATACATCCACAATAAACGACATTAAGCAAAAAAAAAAGGTACTAGTTCAAGATTCGAACCTACTACAATGCGACTTCGTTGACGCTACTCTAGATTTAGCCACCATAGCTACCGAGAACCATGGTATATTGCTGGCACGCATTGAATCTATTCGTCGACACTTCCTGTCAAAACGTAAGCATGTGTTATTCGGAGCTCTAATCGTTTCAATCATGCATTATATTTGAGGTCATTGAAAGAAAACTGCCACTATTAATTTCTACTATATTCGCGAGGATGTACTCAACGGTAAAGTTGTACAATGGACGTAAAGGAACAGGTACTAATGTTTTTAGGATGACTGTGATATACGCGTTAGTTGGGTTGCCTTCCTCCAAAAAAAATAAGGGGCTGGCGGACCACACTGTATATGCTCAACCACTTTTTGGTTTTTCAATGCTGATTTTTGTTTTGTTTCAATTTCTTTTTTTCAGAAACATTGCAGTTATCAGTATTGCAAACTGGGTGATTAATATAGGGATATGATGATGATGATAATTGTTGTTTTAAGGGGCCTAACATCTAGGTTATCGGCCCCTGATGGTTTGGGTGATCGTGAAGATGAAAATGAAAAGTGAACTTAAAAACTAAAACTAACTACTAACCTACATACTAGAAGAAGAAATGGAAAACTAAAGGAGAATAAGGCAAATAAAAGGACAGAAGGAAAAGAAATGCCCTCAACCCTCGGAGAAGGCGGATTGAGGGACTTGGAAGGAAGGAGAGCCAGGAAAGGCATATAGGAAAGTGAAAGAGGAGAGGGTCCGCCCCAAAGGTAAGGGACAAAAGGGGAAAACGGACCCAGCTCAGGAATCCCTCGGGGTCGCCAACTCCCGAACTCACCAGCCGTGAGCCCCTGAGGGTGTAGCATTATCTAGGGTGCAACAGAAGTGGTGGGGCTACATACACCCTGCCTCCTTAAGGGCCTAGAGCACAAGGCAGGAGGTAAAAGGAAGAAAAAGAAGGCTGACCCCTCACAGAAGGAGGGTATCAGAAAAGATGAGACAAGGACCAATTAAGGCGAAAAAGGAAGAGACTCCCTAGGCCTCGGATACCCTAATACCGTCGGGGTCGGAAGAGAACAAGAGTTGACCAAGTGAGGTCGACAGGAAAGAAGACGGAGAGGAGCCCGGCACAAGTAAGTGGAAGCAATGCCGGACTCAGCTGGGGCCCCGTGGTCGCCAACCCACGCCCAAAAGATGTGAGCCCCTGGGGGAAATATAGGGATAAAGGCATCTTAAAAATCACAAGCCTTACAGTTGTCACGTATCATGTATAACATGTTATCCTACATTCCACATAGGGCTCTACCTTCTTAACAGTGAACTCTGTTGGTCATTAAAATAACTACTTGTAAAATAATTGCAGTGGTAAATCCTTTTAGCAAATATCACATATTAAATATTTTCACGCCATAGAACGACAACTTAAAAATCATTTATTGTAGGAATACCTTTAATGGGATCACCAAACCTTCAAGTATGCAATATACAGTCCAGATAGTGCTGTATTTTGGTCGATAGTGCCTCCAGTGCTTACATTAAATAAGAATACAGTAAACGTATTTTTTTTTATAAATCATAATTGTTTTCATAAAATACCATATAATAAATATTTTCACACCAACGAATGACCATTTGAAAATGGTTTATTGTAGAAATATCTTTAATGGAATCTCCAAACCTTCGAGTAAACCATATGTGATGTACATTCCACATAGCTACATAACCGACAGTACATCGTGGTACCAATCTCCGCCGCATTGCGCGCTCATTGTTTGTGTTGGATTACTGTCTCATTACTAGAACTGTACTTACTGGTCAATAACCAACATAGTGGTCAAAGTGTTCCCCTGGTAGATAACCCATGTTTGGTTTGTCAATTTCTAATTGCAAGGCCAGTCAAGACCTAACAAAAATTAGTCTTAACGTATATATCCATCATCAACACCATATCATTAAACAAATGAAACCATCTTAAGGTATTTATTACATTTAATTGCATTTTAGGAATCTTGCAAACATCTTGCAACCTTAAAGAGGAAAGTATAGACAGGAATTGTGAAAAGGAAACCGTTCAATCATTTAATGTCGTTAGTGTAAGAAACCTCAACGTAAGAGGTTATGAAAGTCTACGTGAGGGTGTGGTTTTTACAGCTGGATGCCTTTTCCTGACACCCACCTCAGAGACAAGTTTATGGGAAATGAAACTCAGCTATCATGTCGAATGTGGATCTCCTATTCTAGGAGAAAGTCATCTTGAGGTATTTGTCTGCAGGGAGTGTGGTAAACGAAACAACAACAATAAATGCATACATGTAAAGAGAATATTATGGAATTTTCGAGTACATGTAGTCAATTTTAATAAATATTGGATAAATTTCATGGTTTGTACACCACTTGGCTAAATTCGGTAAATTTTAGTGAATTTTCATCTATATTCGTCTAATTTTATATGAATTTGAGATGGTTTAAACCATGCTTAGGTAAATCAATGGAATTTCAATAAATCTGGTAGTCATTTGTTGAATTTTGCTGGAATGTTGTGTCATTTGGTCAATTTTCGGAAAATGTAGTGGATTTTAGGAAAATTTAAGGTAAATCTGGGGATAGTTAGGTATTTAACAGATAACCTGTCACTATGATGGTTGTATTAGAGTGTGCCTTTCTCCACCAAGGGGTAGGATTGGAGAGAGGAGACCGTCATGAGCTGAAGTGCATAGTCATTTATATTGACTTTATGGAAGGTTGTTGTGGGGGAACGAACACTCCTCTTGTTGGTTTTGGGGGAAGTGTACTCCATTCCATTCCATTTTTTAAAAGCCATTAATCAGGTCCTAGCATTGGGCAGTTGCAAACCATTTGACTATTCTTAACATCAAATGTGCATTTGCCTGGAGTAGAAGTGGGAAACCACATCAGTTTGGTGTATAGAAAACTCACCTCACCTCACCCCAACTCATTGGAAAATGAAAATCATTTGTTTTTTGTCTTACTTAGGGGCTTGGAAATCATGGTTATCAGTCCTTGGGAAAATAATCATGGGCAAGCACACTATTATTAGCTGAGTTTCTAATACAATTTTGCATACCCTAGGACCAGTATTGCATTATAAGGCATGCCATGTGTTAGCGTTCTTAAAATCCAGTGATATAAAACAATAGAGGTCTTTAATTCCACCCCTGGGCGTTATATCTAGTGTCATGTAGGTTGACGATCACGGAGTCCCAGCTGAGACCGTCATTGCTTCCACTAACTTGTGCTAGGCTCCTCTCTGTCTTATTTCCTGTCGACCACACTTGCTCAACTCTTGTTCTCTACCGACCCCAACATGATTAGGGTATCCGAGCCGTAGGGAGTCTCTTCCTTTTGCAACTTCATTGGCCCTGGTTTATTTATTTTTTCTGATATCCTACTAGTGTGAGGAGGCAGCCTTGCTTTTTTTTATTTTCATGTTATTTCCTGTTATTTGCTCAAGCCCCCTCAAGAAGGTAGGGTGTATTTAGCCCCACCACTTGCGGTGCACTCTGCATATGGCTACACCCTCAAGGGCTGATCAGTTTGGAAGTTGGCGACCCCAAGGGATTTCTGAGCTGAGTCCAGTTTTCCTCCTCTTTATCCATTACCTCTGGGGCAAAGCCACTCCTAGTATACTTTTTATCTGCCTTTCATGGCTCTCCTTCCTTCCAACTCCCTCAATCCTTATGCTTGAGGGTTGAGGGCCATTTTTTATTCCTTCTGTCCTTTATTTGGCCTATTGCCCTTTTGTTTTCCATTTCTTCTTCTAGTATATAAGAGTGTAGTTAGTTTTAGTTATAGCTTAGATTTGATTTTCATTAACCTACACCTCTCATGGTATGGCTCTTAGTCAATTCGTTAAACTATAGAAAACGTTTCTATATGTTCTGTTACATTATTATTTGACCATCTCACCGTGTAGTGGTTAACCTACTTGGTTGTCAACCCTAAGGTTTTGGCTTCCAACCCCGACTATACCATGACATTCATTTCAAGGTTGCAATAAGCTTCACTAAGCCTTTGTCAAACCTAACAACGATCTAGTCATGTGCAGAGCACGTCCGCTATCAAGCAAATGAGTAATATGAAACTTCCTGACAAGATCGCTGTGCTGTTATCACCAAGGCACACTACGCAAACCAAAGCCAGTGTCTCTGTGCAGATTCAACCCAGCGGTAGTATGCAAGCCTATGTTTGTTTAAAAAGCATCATGAATATAAGTCCACTGTCACCACAGAGGCCCCGGTTCGATTTTTTTTTCTCAAGGCTGCAACAGGGTATACTGAGTCTTGACAGGTAAAAGTTTTTGGGGTCCATTCGTGAACCATGGCAAAGGGTTGGCCATCCTGACTTCTTCAACACTTCAAACCAATGTTTACTATTACTGGTGAGTTACCATTTTTTCTTTCTTCGGATTTTCCCTATTATTTTGAGTCGCCGGAGCCAACCAGGCTCATTTTGGTTTTGGCCCGGGATTTAAGGCCGAATGCCCTTCCTGACGCCACGTGATTTTTCAAGTGAAAATTCCAACCCCCGCTGTCACCGGGATTTGAACCCCAGCCGTCCGGGTAAAGACGAGCAGCTAAGCACCTGCGCCATCACGCTCCCCACTGGTCAGTTATCTATACACACATTAATCCATAATTGCCTAGTAATAATAATAATAATAATAACAATCATCCTCCATACACATGTCCATTAAAGCATGGTTTCACAAAACGCTTATGCTTTTAGGTGTATAACACGTTTTTCCCCATAACATGACTATTTACTGTTTTAGGGGTGTAATGACCAATCGAGGTAAAAGTCCATATCATCCCCTATTTTTTAAGCTATCACACTTATTTTTAGGGTTCTTCGTTTCCTAGATATGGATTTTTCAATTTTGGGGGTGGTTTGCACCCCCCTGCTATTTTTCATTAAAAACAAAAGATCATAGGTTCATATATCATTTTTAGGTGTTTAACACGTTTTTTTCCCATAACATGACTATTTACTGTTTTAGGGGTGAAAAGATCAATCGAGGTAAAAGCCCTAATCATCCCCTATTTTTTAAGCTATCACACCTAATTTTAGGCTTCTTCGTTTTCAAGATATGGATTTTTCAATTTGGGGGGATGTTTTCACCCCCCTGCTATTTTTCATCAAAAACAAAAGATCTTAGGTTCATTTATCATTTTTAGGTGTTTAACACGTTTTTTTTTCATAACATGACTATTTACTGTTTTAGGGGTGAAATGATCAATCGAGGTAAAAGCCTATATCATCCCCTATTTTTTAAGCTATCACACCTAATTTTAGGGTTCTTCGTTTCCAAGATATGGATTTTTCAATTTTAGGGGGTAGTTTCACCCCCAAACAGGGGACGTTGCCCCAAGTGCTAGGACCCCTCATACAAGTCCCTAGCATGATTGGTTCGCGAGATATGAACAAAAGTGTCGTTAGGTCCTTTTAACAAAAATGAATCCTACATTCAAAAACGGGGCGTCACCCCCAGGGCTAGGATACTGCCTATGGCAAAATCCCACGAGGGGCTCAGAAAATATTAACAAACGTGTAGTTAGGTCCTTTTGACAAAAGCCGTCCGTGCGCGCACATACAAAAAATATTACTATTTCAACCCCCCGGGTAAGGGTAGTTTTTATTTTGGGGTGGATATGCCCCGTCCATAGAAAAGGGGATTTCACCACGAGTCCTACGACACCCCATAGGTTTAAATCCGATTATTGGTTAGCGAGATACTAAAAAGCCGATGACCTATTAGTTTTTTTGGTTTCTTTCAATACATATTAAAAAAACACTCATTTATAAATCATCATTTAAAAAGCCCGCTCTTTTACAAAAGCCGCCAAGTTCGTAAGCATACAAAAATAAATTACTATTTCATCCCCCAGGTAAGGGTAGTTTTTATTTTGGGGTGAATATACTCCGTCCATAGAAAAAGAGAGTTCACCACGAGTCCTACGACACCTCATAGGTTTAAATCCGATTATTGGTTAGCGAGATAGTAAAAAGCCGATGACCTATTAGTTTTTGGGGTTTATTTCAATACATATTAAAAACATTCATTTATAAATCATCATTTAAAAAGCCCGCCCTCTTACAAAACTCCTCAAGTGCGCATGCGTATAAAAAAACATTCATCGCCAAAAATGTCAAAAAACAACATGTTTACCCCAAATGGCGTTTCCCAATTCCATCCATTTTAAAAAATAACCTCACCATCACCTAGAGCGGAAAAAATACCATCTAAACGACCCCTCACTCGACCCTACTCCTCCCCCACCACCTAACCACCTAACCCTTTCCCAACATAGCCATACATATTCAAGCACGAGCGCGACTTGAGGAAACCAACACTACCCCACTACTCGCGAATGACCTTTTAGTTTTGGTCTTTTCATTAAATTAAGAGGCTATAGGAAAGTAGGGGACGTCACTACGAGTGCTAGGACACCCTGTATGTTCTAATCCCATGTTTGGTTAGCGAGATATCAAGTTCGGGGCCGATACGAGGAGGGTTCAAAAAGAAGTGGTGCAGCTCCCCCACTACCACACTACTATAATGGTTTGGGTGTTTGTGAAAACAAAGAAATGAACAACTAAAAATAACTTACGTATTAGAAAAAGAAAGGGACAAAGGATTGAAGGAAGGAAGAACAACGTAAGGGAAAGAAAGGAGTTAACCTAGGGTGGGCGACTGGAAATATCACAGAACGGCACAACTAAGTGGAAGCAATGCCGGTCTCAGATGGGGTCCCGTGGTCCCCAACCCACGTTTAACTTGCCGATTTGCAAAACCCAAATTAATTTTCTTTTTTGTTCTTTCCATTTGCGTTATTAATAATAATAATAATAATAATAATAATAATAATTATTATTATTATTATTATTATTATTATTATACCATTTATAATAACAACTTTTTTCGTAAATATCCTATTTGCAAAATCCAAATTAATTTTCATTTTGGCTCTTTCCATATGCGTTATTATTAATAATAATAATAATAATAATTGTACTATGAATAATAAAATCTTCTTTTGTAGATTAATTTGTTGAAGGGAAACTTCGTCCTGTGTAGCGATCTTTTGATTTCAGAAATATATCCCCTGATTATGATGACGTTTTAAGGGGCCTGTTTAAAAGTTGTCACCAGTCATTTCATAAATTTCACCAATCATGAGCATTTATGTTGGCACCTGGATTATAGCAATCTCTATTATAAAACAATCGATTGCCAATAAATATGGTAGTTCAAGATACAATCAGAACAGGGCCTAATATCTAGAAAACAAATAAAATGTATATTGCTTATAAAAAATGTTTGGTGTTCTGTAACAGAAGAATATGAAAGAAAACATATTTTTGTAAACAATATACATTTTTTATGTATTTTTAAATTTCAATAATAATTCAATTGTAACAAATCTGACTTTTAAAGAAAATTTACATCAATTTTTCCATATTCTAACGATTAATTCTAATTAGACAGTATTTTTTATTATAATTAACAATATATTTAACAGAATTCTTAGGCTATTTTCATTTATGAAAAAATAGACTCGTGAGATCACCTTTTGTCCGTGTGTCTGTCTGTGTGTGCGATTCGTGTGTGTGTCCCCCGCTAATAAAATCAAAACAGCTGGAGCGATATCAATGAAACTCGGTAAGTTCATAACACTATTCCAGTCGACCTCAACCGTACCCTTCAAATTTTGTTACGTCTCACCAATCTAACATGGCGGCTGTGCGAAATATTTCACCAGCATTCAATATCTCCGAAACTATTACCGATATCACCCTGAAATTTTGTATGGTCATAAAGAGAACTACTAGAAGTTCACGTATGTGACCTTCGAAAATCTGGTACCTACAAAACCAACATGGCGGCCAAGCGAATTTGCGACTTAATAGACGTTTCTCGCGATTTAACCAACCAAACTCAATGAAACTTGGTACAGTATATGTTTATATACATTGCAATCCACCGACATCTAACTTCGTTCTATTGTTTACATAACCTTACTATGGCGGCTGTGCGAATTATTTCACTGGCATTCTACATCTCTGAAACTATTACCGTTATCATCCTGAAATTTTGCACGGAGATAAAGGGTACTACTGGAAGTTCATCTACGAGACTTTCAAAAACCGGTTAACTACAAAACGAACATGGCGGCCAAGCGGATTTGAAAGATTTAAATAGACTTTTCTCGCGATTTAATGATCCAAACGCAATGAAACTTGGCACAGCAAATGTTTATACACATTGTAATGTACTGGTATGCAATTTAGTACAATTGTTTACATATCGTCAAGATGGCGGCTGTGCGAATTTTTAAATTATGTTTTTGAATCTTGTGTCGTAATCATGCGATCGAAGTGAAAGTTTGAATAATGAACCTATGCAATAATTTTCCTTTAAAGGTACATGGCTCTATGGCCTATACTTATAACAATCCAACATGACGACCATCCGGAATATTTAGACGGCTGTCAATATCTACGAATCTACTACAGCAATCAAACTGATTTTTTATGTTCATAAGGGTTATGAACATAGGTTCACCTACAGGACTTTCAATAACCTGGCGATCACAAATCCAACATGGTGGCGACGCGAAGTATAAATATTCACATGGTCGTTTCTCGCAATTTAACCATCCAAGTGCAGTGAAACTTGGTACAGTAAATCCTTATACAAATGTTAATCCACTGGCATCTAATTTATTTCAATTGTTTCCATAACCACAAGATGGCAGCTGTGCGAAATTTTAACATCTCGTTTTTACTTCTTGTGTCCTAATCATGTGATTGAAGTTTGAGTACTACACGTACACAATAATCTTCATGTAACAGTACTTAACTCTAAGCCCTACATATATATATATATATAAGTCCAACATGGCGACCATCTGAAACATTTAGACGGTTCTCAATATCTACGAATCTATTACAGCAATCAAACTGAAATTTAGTACGTTGATAGAGGCAATTAACATTAGTAGGATATATGAAAATAGGCTGCATAGTTCTTCACGGAACTACTTGTTAATATTTGAAGATTCGTTCGTATTCGAATCAGAACTATACACTTTACATTTAATAATATGGTACTTAATAATGCATGAGGTAATTGCTGTAGTTCTCTGTCATGGCTGCAACTTCTATTCTAATATCTGGTGGGGCGATTCCAGCTAATCAGTAGATTCAATCTCGTGGTGTTGGTCTCAAACAGCCAGAGATAAGTCGGCATGTTTCATTTAGAGTAGTGTAAACTGTTTAGCATGACTGGAACTGTACCAAACAGGACAAGCATATTCTGCAGCGGAGTAACACAGAGCCAGGGCTGTAGTTCTCATTGTCTTTGGCTGTGTACCCCAATGGGTCCCAGACAGTTTGCGAATGATGTTGTTTCTAGCTGACACTTTCTGCTTGACGTTTATGCAATGCTGTTTGTAGATGAGAGCACGATCCAATGTTACACCTAAATATTTAGGTGTTGGGCAGTGATCTAGTTGAGTGTCTTCCCATGCTACCTGTAATTTCCTTGAAGCCTGTCTGTTCTTTAGATGGAAGGCATATACAAGAGTTTTAGATGGATTAAGCTTCAATTGGTTTCCCCTGTTGTAGTAGTAGGATAGTTCAGAAAGAGCCTCTGATAGCTTACCTTCTATAGTCTCAAAGCTGTTTGCTTGAGTAGCAATAGCTCGATCATTCGCGTATGTGAAGCATTTTGGTATCAACTGGAAGAGGTTGGTTATACGTATAAATGTTGAAGAGTATTGGGGCAAGAACACTGCCTTGTGGCAAGCCATTCTTTTGTTTCCTCCAGAAGCTATTCTGATCTTGAAATTCGGCAAAGGACTTACGATTTTGAAGAAGATTACTAATGACTTGAGTCATGTTATATAATATGCGCAACAGTATACGATGATTAACTGTATCATATGCAGCAGATAAATCGATAAAAGCCACCCCTGTGATTTTATTATTTTCAAAACCATCTTCAATATATTGTGTCAGATGGAGAACATGTGAGGTACAACATTTCCCTTTACGAAATCCGGCTTGCTCTGGAATGAGGAGAGGTTCGATGATCACTGTAAGTCTTATATTTGAAGATAGTCGACGATTACTGAGACAAAAAATATAGTGAATATTGTATTTCTAGTGTTCATAGAAAGTTAATGTTAGATTGGTTATTATTATTATTATTATTGAAACAGTGCACAATGTGCAAAATAAATTATGTGGATTCCATAAGTCGCTACTGGTGTTATGACAGTTTTAAATAATGTCATAGCCGTTTTTATTGAGAGTTTTTGAGGCTGTTGAATGTGGTAAATTGCTCTTATCGCTGCTGTTGCTCTTTCTTTCACATGAATTTTGAATGATGTCAGTGTTGTTTGGAGAGTAACTCCAAGATATTTGAATTTTGAAACTACTTCTGGGTGATTATCTTGAAGGGTCAATGTGTCCTTTGGGGAGAAATTTCCACCTCTTCTGAAAATCATTTGTTTAGTTTTGTCGTGATTTATTTGGAAGTCATGTTCCAGAACCCATGAGGTGTGACTGTTATTACCGTTGGTAGCTCTTCTTTATCTTCTGAGCCTATAGACCTCGTGCGAATGGCGATATTTTAGCTGCTGGCGTCCCTAGCCGAACTCGCTCACTGAGTCCGTAGGAGTAGTTTGTGTGATGGCTCGTGCTGGAGAACCGAGTAGGACAGTAAAATAAGTTATTTAATGGTGAAATGTCGTCATCCATGGAAATTTATCAGGGTTTAAGGAATATTCGGAGGGATACGTCGTATTTTACAGCCTCTCAGGTTAATAAAGGCGGAAAGCTCATTGTGAAATAAAAGTTGGGAGAAGATATAATTATACAGTTTGTGGTCGCGAGATACTACCATTAATCAAGCATCTCATACTGTTAAATTTGAGTTGCAGTGCCTTACTTTTTGCACTGTTAATCATATATATTAATTTAGAATAGTATTATCGACGTAAAGCCTCCGTGGGTTAGGCGGCAGCACGCCGGCCTCTCACCGCTGGGTCCGTGGTTCAAACCCCGGTCACTCCATGTGAGATCTGTGCTGGACAAAACGGAGGCAGACAGGTTTTTCTCCGGGTACTCCGGTTTTCCCTGTCAACATTTCATTCCGGCAACACTCTCCACTATAATTTCATTTCATCTGTCATTCATTTAATCATTGCCCCAGAGGAGTGCGTCAGGCCTCGGCAGCCGGCACAGTTCATATCCTCGCCGCTAGATCGGGGCTTCATTCATTCCATTCCTGACCCGGTCGGAGACTGGAAGCAGGCTGTGGATTTTCATTATCAACGTACAACTTTACTTTCCTCTTTCCCATTTTTAACAATATTTATTTAACAGATTCATTGCAGTAAACGGGCAAATGCCCTCGTAGTTTCGCCCCTTAAAACAACAATAACTAACAAACTAACTAACTAATTGCAATAAGAAATATCAATCCCCTGAGAGATGATGATGATAATAATTGTTGTTTTAAGGGGCCTAACATCTAGGTTATCGGCCCCTAATGGTTTGGGTGATCGTGAAGATGATAATGAAATGTAAACTATAACTAAAACTAACTAACTACCAACTTACTGTATATAATAGAAGAAGAAATGGAAAACAAAAGGAGCATAAGGCAAATAAAGGACAGGAGGCAAAGAAATGCCCTCAACCCTCTAAGAATGCGGATTGAGAGACTTGTTGTTTTAAGGGGCCTAACATCTAGGTTATCGGCCCCTAATGATCTGGGTGATAGCGAAAATGAGAATGAAATGGAAACTTGAACGAAAATTAAGTGAGACGGAAAATACTTACAAAAAGGAACTCAGATTGAAACAACTCACAAAATGTTCTTACAAAAGGGAATTTAGAACGAAAAGTTTCACAAAAAGAATAGATTGAAAAACACCCACAAAATGTAGACTAGGTTCAAAATACGTACAAAATGCAATGTACCGTCGAAATACTTACAAAATGCAACTGAAATTCAAAACACTTACATGATGCAAATGAGATCGAAAATACGTACAAAATGCAATTGAGGTTCAAAATACTTACAAAATGCAATTGAAATTGAAAATACACAATGCTATTCAGATTGAAATATGCCCTATCCCAGTTCCAATCCAAATTATTCACAAAGTGCAATTGAAATTCAAAATACTTACAAAATGCAATTGAAATCGAAAATGCTTACAAATTGCACGGTAGATTCAAACGACTCATGTGGATTGACAATACTTACAAAATGCAATTTAGATTGAAAATACTTGACAAAATGTAATTTAGATTCAAAATACCCACAAAATGCAATTGAGAATCAAAATATTTGCAAAATGCCCACCAAACAAAATGCAATTTAGATTCAAAATTCTTGCGAAATGCGGTTTTGGTTGAAAACACATACAAAATGCAATTGAAATTCAAGATACTCACAAAGGTCCCTCCACCATATTGAAAGACTTACTAAAAAGCAATTTAGATTGTCAATCTGTACAAAATGCAATTGAGGTTGAAAACAATCGCGAGATGTAATTCAGATCGAAAAAACTTACAAAATGCAACGTAGATTAAAAATACCTACAAAAAATCGCTAAAGGGAATTTAGATACACGGGGACCCAAGTAACAAAAACAGTGCGGGAATCTTAAAGAGAAAAGGAAATATAATGAAAAGAGGAGAGGAGAGGGGCAAGAGGAGAGGGTCCGTCCCAAAGGTAAGGGAGTAAAGGGGAAAAAGGACCCAGCTCAGAAATCCCTCGGGGTCGCGAACTCCCGAACTCACCAGCCGTGAGCCCCTGAGGGTGTAGCATTATCTGGGGTGCACCAAAAGTTGTGGGGCTACATACACCCGGCCTCCTTGGGGGCCTTGAGCAGAAGGCAGGAGATAACATGAAAAGAAAAAAGAAGGCTGACCCCTCGCAGAAAGAGGGAATCAGAAAAGATGAGACAAGGGCCAATTAAGGCGGGAAAGGAAGAGACTCCCTAGGCCTCGGATACCCAAATTCCGTCGGGGTCGGAAGAGAACAAGAGTTAATCAAGTGAGGTCGACAGGAAAGAAGACGTAGGGGAACCCGGCACAAGTAAGTGGAAGCAATGCAGGACTCAGCTGGGGTCCCGTGGTCGCCAACCCACGTCCCACTAGATGTGAGCCCCTGGGGGACGATCTTAATAGTTGGGTGTTTGTGAAAACGAAGAAATGAACAACTAAAAATAACTTACGTATTAAAAAAAAGAAATGGACAAAGGATTGAAGGAAGGAAAAATAACGCAAGGGAAAGAAAGGAGTTAACCTAGGCTGGGCAACTGGAAATATCACAGAACGGCACAACTAAGTGGAAGCAATGCCGGTCTCAGATGGGGTCTCGTGGTCCCCAACCCACGTCTAACTTGCCGATTTGCAAAACCCAAATTAATTTTCTTTTTTGTTCTTTCCATTTGCGTTAATAATAATAATAATAATAATAATTATTATTATTATTATACCATTAATAATAACAACTTTTTTCGTAAATATCCTATTTGCAAAATCCAAATTAATTTTCTTTTTGGCTCTTTCCATATGCGTTATTATTATTAATCATTATAATTGTACTATGAATAATAAAATCTTCTTTTGTAGATTAATTTGTTGAAGGGAAACTTCGTCCTGTGTAGCGATCTTTTGATTTCAGAAATATATCCCCTGATTATGATGACGTTTTAAGGGGCCTGTTTAAAAGTTGTCACCAGTCATTTAATAAATTTCACCAATCATGAGCATTTATGTTGGCACCTGGATTATAACAATCTCTATTATAAATGAATCGATTGTCAATAAATATGGTAGTTCAAGATACAATCAGAACAGGGCCTAATATCTAGAAAACAAATAAAATGTATATTGCTTATAAAAAATGTTTGGTGTTCTGTAACAGAAGAATATGAAAGAAAACATATTTTTGTAAACAATATACATTTTTTATGTATTTTTAAATTTCAATAATAATTCAATTGTAACAAATCTGACTTTTAAAGAAAATTTACATCAATTTTTCCATATTCTAACGATTAATTCTAATTAGACAGTATTTTTTATTATAATTAACAATATATTTAACAGAATTTTTAGGCTATTTTCATTTATGAAAAAAAAAATAGACTCATGAGATCACCTTTTGTCCGTGTGTCTGTCTGTGTGTGCGATTCGTGTGTGTGTCCCCCGCTAATAAAATCAAAACAGCTGGAGCGATATCAATGAAACTCGGTAAGTTCATAGCACTATTCCAGGCGACCTCAACCGTACCCTTCAAATTTTGTTACGTCTCACCAATCTAACATGGCGGCTGTGCGAAATATTTCACCAGCATTCAATATCTCCGAAACTATTACCGATATCACCCTGAAATTTTGTATGGTCATAAAGAGAACTACTAGAAGTTCACGTATGTGACCTTCGAAAATCTGGTACCTACAAAACCAACATGGCGGCCAAGCGAATTTGCGACTTAATAAACGTTTCTCGCGATTTAACCAACCAAACTCAATGAAACATGGTACAGTATATGTTTATATACATTGCAATCCACCGACATCTAACTTCGTTCTATTGTTTACATAACCTTACTATGGCGGCTGTGCGAATTATTTCACTGGCATTCTACATCTCTGAAACTATTACCGTTATCACCTGAAATTTTGCACGGAGATAAAGGGCACTACTGGAAGTTCATCTGCGAGACTTTCAAAAACCGGTTAACTACAAAACGAACATGGCGGCCAAGCGGATTTGAAAGATTTAAATAGACTTTTCTCGCGATTTAATGATCCAAACGCAATGAAACTTGGCACAGCAAATGTTTATACACATTGTAATGCACTGGTATGCAATTTAGTACAATTATTTACATAACGTCAAGATGGCGGCTGTGCGAATTTTTAAATTATGTTTTTGTTTCTTGTGTCGTAATCATGCGATCGAAGTGAAAGTTTGAATAATGAACCTATGCAATAATTTTCCTTTAAAGGTACATGGCTCTATGGCCTATACTTATAACAATCCAACATGACGACCATCCGGAATATTTAGACGGCTTTCAATATCTACGAATCTACTACAGCAATCAAACTGATTTTTTATGTTCATAAGGGTTATGAACATAGGTTCACCTACAGGACTTTCAATAACCTGGCGATCACAAATCCAACATGGTGGCGACGCGAAGTATAAATATTCACATGGTCGTTTCTCGCAATTTAACCATCCAAGTGCAGTGAAACTTGGTACAGTAAATCCTTATACAAATGTTAATCCACTGGCATCTAATTTATTTCAATTGTTTCCATAACCACAAGATGGCAGCTGTGCGAAATTTTAACATCTCGTTTTTACTTCTTGTGTCCTAATCATGTGATTAAAGTTTGAGTACTACACGTACACAATAATCTTCATGTAACAGTACTTAACTCTAAGCCCTACATATATATATATATATATATATATATATATATATATATATATATATATAAGTCCAACATGGCGACCATCTGAAACATTTAGACGGTTCTCAATATCTACGAATCTATTACAGCAATCAAACTGAAATTTAGTACGTTGATAGAGGCAATTAACATTAGTAGGATATATGAAAATAGGCTGCATAGTTCTTCATGGAACTACTTGTTAATATTTGAAGATTCGTTCGTATTCGTATCAGAACTATACACTTTACATTTAATAATATGGTACTTAATAATGCATGAGGTAATTGCTGTAGTTCTCTGTCATGGCTGCAACTTCTATTCTAATATCTGGTGGGGCGATTCCAGCTAATCAGTAGATTCAATCTCGTGGTGTTGGTCTCAAACAGCCAGAGATAAGTCGGCATGTTCCATTTAGACTAGTGTGAACTGTATAGCATGATTGGAACTGTACCAAACAGGACAAGCATATTCTGCAGCGGAGTAACACAGAGCCAGGGCTGTAGTTCTCATTGTCTTTGGCTGTGTACCCCAATGGGTCCCAGACAGTTTGCGAATGATGTTGTTTCTAGCTGACACTTTCTGCTTGACGTTTATGCAATGCTGTTTGTAGATGAGAGCACGATCCAATGTTACACCTAAATATTTAGGTGTTGGGCAGTGATCTAGTTGAGTGTCTTCCCATGCTACCTGTAATTTCCTTGAAGCCTGTCTGTTCTTTAGATGGAAGGCATATACAAGAGTTTTAGATGGATTAAGCTTCAATTGGTTTCCCCTGTTGTAGTAGTAGGATAGTTCAGAAAGAGCCTCTGATAGCTTACCTTCTATAGTCTCAAAGCTGTTTGCTTGAGTAGCAATAGCTCGATCATTCGCGTATGTGAAGCATTTTGGTATCAACTGGAAGAGGTTGGTTATACGTATAAATGTTGAAGAGTATTGGGGCAAGAACACTGCCTTGTGGCAAGCCATTCTTTTGTTTCCTCCAGAAGCTATTCTGATCTTGAAATTCGGCAAAGGACTTACGATTTTGAAGAAGATTACTAATGACTTGAGTCATGTTATATAATATGCGCAACAGTATACGATGATTAACTGTATCATATGCAGCAGATAAATCGATAAAAGCCACCCCTGTGATTTTGTTATTTTCAAAACCATCTTCAATATATTGTGTCAGATGGAGAACCTGTGAGGTACAACATTTCCCTTTACGAAATCCGGCTTGCTCTGGAATGAGGAGAGGTTCGATGATCACTGTAAGTCTTATATTTGAAGATAGTCGACGATTACTGAGACAAAAAAATATAGTGAATATTGTATTTCTAGTGTTCATAGAAAGTTAATGTTAGATTGGTTATTATTATTATTATTATTATTGAAACAGTGCACAATGTGCAAAATAAATTATGTGGATTCCATAAGTCGCTACTGGTGTTATGACAGTTTTAAATAATGTCATAGCCGTTTTTATTGAGAGTTTTTGAGGCTGTTGAATGTGGTAAATTGCTCTTATCGCTGCTGTTGCTCTTTCTTTCACATGAATGTTGAATGATGTCAGTGTTGTTTGGAGAGTAACTCCAAGATATTTGAATTTTGAAACTACTTCTGGGTGATTATCTTGAAGGGTCAATGTGTCCTTTGGGGAGAAATTTCCACCTCTTCTGAAAATCATTTGTTTAGTTTTGTCGTGATTTATTTGGAAGTCGTGTTCCAGAGCCCATGAGGTGAGACTGTTATTACCGTTGGTAGCTCTTCTTTATCATCTGAGCCTATAGACCTCGTGCGAATGGCGATATTTTAGCTGCTGGCGCCCCTAGCCGCAACTCGCTCACTGAGTCCGTAGGAGTAGTTTGTGTGATGGTTCGTGCTGGAGAACCGAGTAGGACAGTAAAATAAGTTATTTAATGGTGAAATGTCGTCATCCATGGAAATTTATCAGGGTTTAAGGAATATTCGGAGGGATACGTCGTATTTTACAGCCTCTCAGGTTAAGAAAGGCGGAAAGCTCATTGTGAAATAAAAGTTGGGAGAAGATATAATTATACAGTTTGTGGTCGCGAGATACTACCATTAATCAACCATCTCATGCTGTTAAATTTGAGTAGCAGTGCCTTACTTTTTGCACTGTTAATCATATATATTAATTTAGAATAGTATTATCGACGTAAAGCCTCCGTGGATTAGGCGGCAGCACGCCGGCCTCTCACCGCTGGGTCCGTGGTTCAAACCCCGGTCACTCCATGTGAGATCTGTGCTGGACAAAACGGAGGCAGACAGGTTTTTCTCCGGGTACTCCGGTTTTCCCTGTCAACATTTCATTCCGGCAACACTCTCCACTATGATTTCATTTCATCTGTCATTCATTTAATCATTGCCCCAGAGGAGTGCGTCAGGCCTCGGCAGCCGGCACAGTTCATATCCTCGCCGCTAGATCGGGGCTTCATTCATTCCATTCCTGACCCGGTCGGAGACTGGAAGCAGGCTGTGGATTTTCATTATCAACGTACAACTTTACTTTCCTCTTTCCCATTTTTAACAATATTTATTTAACAGATTCATTGCAGTAAACGGGCAAATGACCTCGTAGTTTTGCCCCTTAAAACAACAATAACTAACAAACTAGCTAACTAATTGCAATAAGAAATATCAATCCCCTGAGAGATGATGATGATAATAATTGTTGTTTTAAGGGGCCTAACATCTAGGTTATCGGCCCCTAATGGTTTGGGTGATCGTGAAGATGATAATGAAATGTAAACTATAACTAAAACTAACTAACTACCAACTTACTGTATATACTAGAAGAAGAAATGGAAAACAAAAGGAGCATAAGGCAAATAAAGGACAGGAGGCAAAGAAATGCCCTCAACCCTCTAAGAATGCGGATTGAGGGACTTGTTGTTTTAAGGGGCCTAACATCTAGGTTATCGGCCCCTAATGATCTGGGTGATAGCGAAAATGAGAATGAAATGGAAACTTGAACGAAAATTAAATGAGACGGAAAATACTTACAAAAAGGAACTCAGATTGAAACAACTCACAAAATGTTCTTACAAAAGGGAATTTAGAACGAAACGTTTCACAAAAAGAATAGATTGAAAAACACCCACAAAATGTAGACTAGGTTCAAAATACGTACAAAATGCAATGTAGCGTCGAAATACTTACAAAATGCAACTGAAATTCAAAACACTTACATGATGCAAATGAGATCGAAAATACGTACAAAATGCAATTGAGGTTCAAAATACTTACAAAATGCAATTGAAATTGAAAATACACAATGCAATTCAGATTGAAATAGGCCCTATCCCAGTTCCAATCCAAATTATTCACAAAGTGCAATTGAAATTCAAAATACTTACAAAATGCAATTGAAATCGAAAATGCTTACAAAATGCACGGTAGATTCAAACGACTCATGTGGATTGACAATACTTACAAAAAGCAATTTAGATTGAAAATACTTGACAAAATGTAATTTAGATTCAAAATACCCACAAAATGCAATTGAGAATCAAAATATTTGCAAAATGCCCACCAAACAAAATGCAATTTAGATTCAAAATTCGTGCGAAATGCGGGTTTAGTTGAAAATACTTACAAAATGCAATTGAAATTCAAAATACTCACAAAGGTCCCTCCACCATATTGAAAGACTTACTAAAAAGCAATTTAGATTGTCAATCTGTACAAAATGCAATTGAGGTTGAAAACAATCGCGAGATGTAATTCAGATCGAAATAACTTACAAAATGCAACGTAGATTAAAAATACCTACAAACAAGAAGTTCCTTGAAGAACTATACAGCCTACTTTTCATGCCAATGATTATTCTACAGAATATGAACCTATCTAGAATAATGACGAAATTAAGTTGCTAATATCGAAATTTCCAATTAGTTCGAAATACTGTATACCTGGCATAATGTATCCTAATAGAGCACTACAGTTGGCAGCCCTGATGACTGAATATATTCTTAGTTCCGTCTCTTAAGGTACTAAATACAAAATTTGGTTGACGTCCAATGAATAGCATGGACGTTACATGCAGTTAAACATTGGATCTAACAGCGCGCGTAAAATCATGTTGGCAACAATGTCATGCACGTATTGGTCAGAAATAATCTGAAATAATATGATCTATTGTTGTGCCAATTTTGAATGAAATCCATTAGTTAGTATAGAAGTTACATGCATTTTAAAATTGGACCTATCAGCAGGCTTAGAATCATGTTGGCAGCACTGACGTATATTAGTTACTTCAAATTCGTCTAGAATGCCAGGTACTATACGTGTGCAAAGTTTAGAGCTATTGGCTTGCATACTTTCTGATATATTGATATTAGGGTAACAAAAATAGGGACAGCACATATTAACAGTTGGCAGCCCTGGTTGCTCCTTAGAATACGCATAGTCATATCTGTTATGGTACACATAGCACATACGAAATTTGGTTGAAATCCAAATGATAGTATGGAAGTTACATGTATTTAATGTTGGACCTGTCAGCAGGCTTAGAATCATGTTGGTAGCACTGACGTATATAAGTTACTCCAAATTAATATAGAATGTCAGGTACTATACGTGTGCATAGTTTAAAGCCGTCGGCTTGCATACTTTCTGATATATTGGTATTTGGATAAAATAAATTAGGAGCATTTATTAACAGTTGGCAGCCCTGGTAGGTCTTAAGAATACGCTCAGTCATATCTGGTTATGTACACATACAACATACGAAATTTGGTTGAATTCCACTTGATAGTGTAGAAGTTATATGCATTTAAAAATTGGACCTATCAGGAGGCTTATAATCATTTTGGCAACACTGCCATGTATGGCCTCCTGGAAATTAAACTGAAATATTATGGTCTGTACGTGTGCCAATTTTGAAATAGCTCCCATTCATACTTTCCAAGATATCCAACATGGAGCTCAAATTTCAATTGCAATTTTTTAGCAGTTGGTAGCACTGACATCATTTTCAAATATGGCCGTGAGATATTCAGGTATAGATCTTTACTCCTACCAAATTTTGTTTCGATTGCTGCAGCCGTTTAGGAGTTGATAGGGGGGGACACACACACAGCCAGACAGACAGACAGAAGGACAGACAGACAGACAGACAGACAGACAGACAGACAGACACACATTTGCCCGATCTCATAAGTCTACTTTTTCCTCATTTTTGCAAAATGTGAAAAGTAGGCTAAAAATCGCTAAAGGGAATTTAGATACACGGGGACCCAAGTAACAAAAACAGTGCGGGAATCTTAAAGAGAAAAGGAAATATAATGAAAAGAGGAGAGGAGAGGGGAGAGAGAAGAGGGTCCGTCCCAAAGGTAAGGGACAAAAGGGGAAAAAGGACCCAGCTCAGAAATCCCTCGGGGTCGCGAACTCCCGAACTCACCAGCCGTGAGCCCCTGAGGCTGTAGCATTATCTAGGGTGCACCAAAAGTGGTGGGGCTACATACACCCGGCCTCCTTGAGGGCCTTGAGCAGAAGGCAGGAGATAATATGAAAAGAAAAAAGAAGGCTGACCCCTCGCAGAAGGAGGGAATCAGAAAAGATGAGACAAGGGCCAATTAAGGCGGGAAAGGAAGAGACTCCCTAGGCCTCGGATACCCAAATACCGTCGGGGTCGGAAGAGAACAAGAGTTGATCAAGTGAGGTCGACAGGAAAGAAGACGTAGGGGAACCCGGCACAAGTAAGTGGAAGCAATGCAGGACTCAGCTGGGGTCCCGTGGTCGCCAACCCACGTCCCACTAGATGTGAGCCCCTGGGGGACGATCTTAATGGTTTGGGTGTTTGTGAAAACGAAGAAATGAACAACTAAAAATAACTTACGTATTAAAAAAAGAAATGGACAAAGGATTGAAGGAAGGAAAAATAACGCAAGGGAAAGAAAGGAGTTAACCTAGGGTGGGCGACTGGAAATATCACAGAACGGCACAACTAAGTGGAAGCAATGCCGGTCTCATTGGGGTCTCGTGGTCCCCAACCCACGTCTAACTTGCCGATATGCAAAACCCAAATTAATTTTCTTTTTTGTTCTTTCCATTTGCGTTATTAATAATAATAATAATAATTATTATTATTATTATTATTATACCATTAATAATAACAACGTTTTTCGTAAATATCTTATTTGCAAAATCCAAATTAATTTTCTTTTTGGCTCTTTCCATATGCGTTATTATTATTAATAATTATAATTGTACTATGAATAATAAAATCTTGTTTTGTAGATTAATTTGTTGAAGGGAAACTTCGTCCTGTGTAGCGATCTTTTGATTTCAGAAATATATCCCCTGATTATGATGACGTTTTAAGGGGCCTGTTTAAAAATTTTCACCAGTCATTTAAGAAATGTCACCAATCATGAGCATTTATGTTGGCACCTGGATAATAACAATCTCTATTATAAAACAATCGATTGTCAATAAATATGGTAGTTCAAGATACAGTCAGATGATGATGATGATGATAATTGTTGTTTTAAGGGGCCTAACATCGAGGTTATCGGCCCCTAATGAAATGAAATGGCGTGAAATGAAAGGATGTAGATAAAAACAACTCACTGCCATGGATGAAACGAAAATGGTGTTTATGAAACAGACAGTGAGCCCCAAAGATTATGCCTTATTTGAATAAAAAATAAATAAAAGGTGGATGGTAAAAAAGGATAAAACAAATAAGGCATAGTGAACAATAAAAAACATAAAACAGATTTAACCTGAATTAACAGTAGTAACTACACATTAAAACTTAAAAAAGTAACCACTCTCCCTCATGAACCGGATGACGAGGTCAGCTGACGGCTCGTCATCACGGAGAATAAGGGAGAGGGTATTAGGCAGTTTAAGAGTCCCTCGCAGATCGGCCAGATCCACACATTCCAAGAGAAGGTGTGCCACGGTTAGGTGGGCGCCGCAAGGACACACAGGGGGATCTTCTCTCTTCAGCAAGTGGGAGTGCGTAGCAATCCCATGGCCGATCCGGAGTCGACAGAGTACCACAGCTTCCTTCCGGAGAGATCGGAAGGACGATTTCCACACCTTCGTTGTCTCCTTGATGCCTCTCAGTTTGTTGGGTTGAGGCGTGGCACGCCATGCCTCCTCCCAATGCGACAGGATCGAATGCCGCAACTGAGAGCGCACATCACTAGCAGGCACCTTATACGGTAGCGAGGGCAGTGCGACTCCCTCTCTCGCCGCCTGATCAGCAAGCTCGTTTCCCGCAATACCCATGTGGCTAGGAAGCCACACAAAGGTCACCCCGGTTCCAGCGTTACGCGAACTGACGAGCTG
This sequence comes from Meconema thalassinum, assembly GCA_946902985.2. Classification (NCBI taxonomy): domain Eukaryota; kingdom Metazoa; phylum Arthropoda; class Insecta; order Orthoptera; family Tettigoniidae; genus Meconema; species Meconema thalassinum. The sequence continues at coordinate 425,899,930 of OX336392.1, read as the reverse complement.
GTCGTGCACACGCTGGACCAACGGGTGCTTCGGGAAACACACATCGATCGCCTGCAGCACACTCAGAGAGTCAGTACACACAAGAAAGTGCTGGTGATCGTCTGATAACGTGTACCGCAGAGCCTCTAAGATGACATAGAGCTCCGCAGTGTACACGCCACAGGCCTCGGGAAGTGAAAAGAGAAACCGACGATCCTCAACCACAAATGCACAGCCTTCTTTCTCGTTTACCCTCGAACCGTCCGTGAATACAAGCCCTGATCCCGGATACCGTGTCACCACGGACTGGAACAGCCTCCGATGGACGGAGGAGTCCGTGTCCGACTTGGGGCCGGTGTGCAGATCCAGGATGATAGCAGGGCGAGAGACCATCCACGGAGGGGCCTTGCTAGGTACTCGGACGATACAGGAGACAGAAGGAAATCGGAACTGACGGTATAAGTCATCCAAGCGAATCCCCGCCGGCCGAGTGGTTCGGGCGAGCACATCATACAGCCGGCGATTCGGATTGGAAAACAAACATGGATAGCTTGGATGAAGTGGCATCTGTCGAATAGTTGCAGCATAGGTCAGCAGTACTTGTTGGCGCCTCAGGTGTAAAGGAGGTACGCCAGCCTCGGCGAGCAAGCTGACGACTGGGCTTGTCCGAAAGGCACCCGTCGCCAGCCTCACACCGCCGTGGTAGACACTGTCCAGTTTAACAAGCACTGACTTACGGGCCGAACCATATGCTACACTGCCATAATCTAACCTAGATAAAATCAGTGACTTATAAAAACGCAGGAGCACCGCGCGGTCCGCCCCCCATGATGTGCCGCTAAGAAACCGCAACATGTTGAGTTTCTTAGCGCAGGCAGTTTTCAAACACCGCACGTGTGGTTCCCACGTCAATTTCTGATCGAAAAGGAGCCCAAGGAACCGGTACGCAGCAACAACAGGCAAAGCTACATTGCCCAGATAAAGCTCAGGATCTGGATGGAGGGTGCGCTTTCGGCAGAAATGGACAACCGAGGACTTAGCGGTTGAGAATCGAAAGCCATGCTCCAGTGTCCAGCGTTCCACTCTCCGAATAGCTTGTTGTAGCTGTCGTTCAGCGACCGCCATATTTTGCGCACTATAATGTAGAGCGAAGTCGTCTACATATAGCGACGGTACCACTGCTGGACCAGCAGCAGCGACTATACCGTTTATGGCAATCGCAAATTATGTTACGCTAAGCACCGATCCCTGTGGGACTCCGTTTTCCTGTATATGATATTGCGAATATGTCCCCCCTATTCGGACACGGAACAGGCGAAGGGACAGAAAATTCGCAATAAAAACCGGCAAGTTACCTCGGAATTTCCATGGATGCAGGGTAGAGAGGATGCCGTAACGCCAAGTGGTGTAATAGGCCTTCTCAAGGTCAAAGAAAACAGCGACTTGGTGCTGTCTCCAGAGAAAAGCGTCCTGTATGGCAGTCTCCAGGCGTACCAGATGGTCGTTTGTACACCGAGACGGCCTGAAACCACACTGGTATTCAGACAGGAGTCCCCGTTTCTCCAGGACCCACACCATGCGCCGATTGACCATCCTCTCAAAGAGCTTGCACAAACCGTTAGTGAGACAAATAGGTCTGTAATTCCCTGACAATTTGGGATCCTTATCGGGCTTCAGGATAGGTATAATGATACCTTCCTGCCATTGCGCTGGAAACACACCTTCCAACCAGATACGATTAAACACCCTGAGCAAATAGCGAATGCTCTCATCGTTAAGGTGTTTAAGCATCTGGTTGTGAATATTATCCGGGCCAGGAGACGTGTCCCTGCAGAGCGCCAGCGCTCCGCGGAGTTCCCACTCCGTAAAGGGCACGTTGTACTCCTCCGAAGCGCGGGAAGCAAAACTAAGCTGGAAACGTTCCGCTTCGCGCTTCAGAGCCACGAAGGCAGGGTCATAGTTATCGGAACCGGATATATCCGCAAAATACGAGGCGAGATGGTTTGCAACGCGATAAGGATCTGTAACCAGTTCATTAGCAATGGAAATTCCCGGTACAGAAGAAGATGTTTGAATTCCCGAAATGCGTCGTAGTTTAGTCCACACTTGAGAGGAGGGGGTAATAGAAGATACGTACCGTTCCCAGGATTGTTTCTTACTCTGGCGAATAAGAATCCGTGCCTTGGCACGAAATTTCTTAAACGCCACCAAATTGGCCATAGTTGGACGCCGACGATGGTTCTTGTGAGCTCGACGCCGGTCTCTTATTGCCGCTGCAATATCCTCTGTTTACCAAGGGACGAGTTTGCGACGAGGAGTCCCAGAAAAGAATGGGATGGACTCTTCGGCGGCAGCAAGAAGCACATCGGTGATGTGCTGTACCTCGTCATCGACGCTCCGGCAACCAAGATCAACGAACACAGCTCGTTCTTGAAACGAGGGCCAATTTGCCCGCTTAAGAACCCAACGACTGGGGAACTCCACGGGCGTCTGAGTCAGAAGGGTAAGAACGATCAGGAAATGGTCACTGTCACAGAGGTCGTCGTGTACATACCAACCAAATAGGGGGACCAGCGCACGGCTACACACACTCAAGTCAATGTGTGAGTACGTGCCGTGCGCTAAGGTAAAATGTGTAGCTTCCCCTGTATTTAATAGAGATAAATCCAACCCTTGAATTAAGCCCTCCACGTCCCTTCCTCTGGGGCAGGAAGATGGTGATCCCCATTGGGGGTGATGAGAGTTGAAATCACCCACGATTAGAAAGGGACTGGAAGTTGATCAACAAGATCAAAGACGTCATTAATATCAAGGGGCTGGTTCGGTGGAAGGTACACGTTACAAACAGTTGTCATAGCAGGCAAGGACACGCGAACTGCAATAGCTTCCAGAGGAGTGGCGAGTGGAAACTCCTCACTATAGCAGTCAGAGCGAACGAAGGTAGAAACGCCCCCGGAAGCCCGGGCGGCGTCTTGTCGCTCTTTAGAGTATAGTCGGAAACTTCGCAGAACAGTCTCGTGATCAGGTCTGAGGTTTGTTTCCTGTAGGCAGACTATACTCGCTGCGTATTGGGCAATACGCTGACGGAGTTCTGTCAAATGCCTGTCATAACTGTTACAATTCCACTGCAACAGTGCCATTGTGTGAACTTAGGGAATAACGTGGAGCAGCAAGCTACTCCAACTTTGACTCTGGAGGAACTACAGTCACTACGTCGACTATAATCTCCATGTCCTCAGGCGAGGTCATGGAGTGAATCGACTCGGTGGAAGATTTCATAGACGCTGTTCGGCGGCGGGGGGATCTCCGTGGGGAGCGCGCAGATCTGGGGACCGAAACGTCCCCAGGCGCAGAAGCATCCGCAGGTGTTGGCGCGGATGGCTTCCCCTTTTTGGGAGAAAGGGAATGCGTAGTGCGGGGTCCCTTCTTACCCTTACTCGCCTCTTTAAGATATATAGACGGAACAGGAGCCGAATTCCTGACCCTGGTCGACGATGCCACATCCGCCGGCTTCGGCGCGGCTTTCGCCGACCGTTTGGGTGGGGAGAAAGTCTTCGACTTCCTCCCCTGCTGTGCGGGCGGAGCTGCCTTCGCTCGCACAACCTTCGTGCTGGCCGAAGGTGGAGTTGAAGTCACCTTCGGGCTTTCCGTTATTATCATAGGTGCTGGCTTCAGAACAGGTAACTCAGTTGAAGGTTTCACAGCTGGTACAAAAGATGAGGTCGCCGGGACCAAATTTGGTATTATGGCTCTATAATCAATCGTTGGAGAAGGCGAAATCGTGGTATGGTACTTCTTGTGGGCTTCCTGGTAGGTGAGACCATCCAAGGTTTTGATCTCCTGGATTTTCTTCTCACTCAGGAAGACAGGGCAGTTCCTGTCCCGAGGAGAATGAAATCCAGGGCAATTAGTGCACTGATAAGGTGTTGTGCACTCTTCCGCTTCGTGTTGTACCTTACCGTATGTTCCACAGATGTCGGGGCTCGAGCATCGGGATAACATGTGCCCGAACTTCTGGCACTTATAACACCTCATTGGTGGAGGGATATAAGGCCGTACGTCACAACGGTAACTTGTAACCTTGACTTTCTCCGGGAGCACCGAAAGCTCAAAGGAAATAATGAAAGCACCAGTATCCACGATTTGACCATTGACCTTGCGCGTAATGCGCCGGACATCAGTCACGTGACGGTGCTGCATATCCTCCTTGAGCTCCTCGTCAGTGTTCAGAATCAGGTCCCGGTGGAAAATAACTCCTCGGACCAGATTCAGGGACATGTGCTTTTCCACTTTGACGGGAATGTCGCCAAAGTGGTCACATTGCAAAAGTCGTTCAACTTGCTCACCAGTCCTAGTCTTGAGCAACAAGCTACCGTTCCTCATCTTTTGTACTTTCTCAAGCTCACCATAGACACCTTCTATGTGGCGAGAAAACAAAATACTCTTTACCAGCTTGAAATCTCCCCCATCTGTTCTGGTAGCTACCAGAAACTTGGGGGTGTTAGCACCCAGATTTTCACGCACAGATTGTTCCCAGGGGTTTGATCCCCGTAGGGAATCAAATGTTAAAGACTTGGGTGTAGGACCACCCTGTTTGGGTGTAGGACCACCCTGGATGGGGATTTTTCTTTTGGAACCCATGGCCAGATCATCCTCCCCGAATGCCACCGACATCCGATCACGGGCTGTCACAGTAGGCGCTACCCAGCCAGGGCAAGGCCCGCCTAGCTTGGAAGGCATTGCCCGGGGGTCCGATGTTTTACAATACCGTATCGGCATGTACCCCTTGGCATATACTGGATTTTATTGCTCAGACATTCGGCTGTGCGGGGACCTGCCTAGTCAGGCGGATACTACTGCACGGGTACATGGCACACCCACCTGTCGGCGCGGCCAAGACCGGAACAGCCTTTCGAGCGTAGTCGCAAGCGTAAGTGGCCCATCACCTAACAGCACGCACATATAGAATTTTGGTTGCCAGACCCTGAAAGCAGTAACAGAAAGAAGTGCGATATAACCTAATGAGAGTTATACCGCACGGGTGTATGTCTTTTAGAGCTGACTGTCAAACCCTTGAAAGGGGACCGTTCCAAGAAGCCCTTTTAGTCGCCTTTTACGACTGGTAGGGATTACCGTGGATGTATTCGCTTCCTCCCACCCACTGGGGGTACAATTCACAAAACAACGCGGAGTCCTTAAAGTATAGCCAAGGTCGCCCCTTTTAGTCGCCTCTTACGACAGGCAGGGGATACCGTGGGTGTATTCTAAACCCCCCACTCACAGGGGGGAAGATACAATCAGAACAGGGCCTAATATCTAGAAAACAAATAAAAATATATATTGCTTATAAAAAATGTTTGGTGTTCTGTAACAGAAGAATATGAAAGAAAACATATTTTTGAAAACAATATACATTTTTTATGTATTTTTAAATTTCAATAATAATTCAATTGTAACAAATCTGACTTTTTAAGAAAATTTACATCAATTTTTCCATATTCTAACGATTAATTCTAATTAGACAGTATTTTTTATTATAATTAACAATATATTTAACAGAATTTTTAGGCTATTTTTATTTATGAAAAAAAAAATAGACTCGTGAGATCACCTTTTGTCCGTGTGTCTGTCTGTGTGTGCGATTCGTGTGTGTGTCCCCCGCTAATAAAATCAAAACAGCTGGAGCGATATCAATGAAACTCGGTAAGTTCATAGCACTATTCCAGGCGACCTCAACCGTACCCTTCAAATTTTGTTACGTCTCACCAATCTAACATGGCGGCTGTGCGAAATATTTCACCAGCATTCAATATCTCCGAAACTATTACCGATATCACCCTGAAATTTTGTATGGTCATAAAGAGAACTACTAGAAGTTCACGTATGTGACCTTCGAAAATCTGGTACCTACAAAACCAACATGGCGGCCAAGCAAATTTGTGACTTAATAGACGTTTCTCGCGATTTAACCAACCAAACTCAATGAAACTTGGTACAGTATATGTTTATATACATTGCAATCCACCGACATCTAACTTCGTTCTATTGTTTACATAACCTCACTATGGCGGCTGTGCGAATTATTTCACTGGCATTCTACATCTCTGAAACAATTACCGTTATCATCCTGAAATTTTGCACGGAGATAAAGGGCTCTACTGGAAGTTCATCTACGAGACTTTCAAAAACCGGTTAACTACAAAACGAACATGGCGGCCAAGCGGATTTGAAATATTTAAATACACTTTTCTCGCGATTTAATGATCCAAACGCAATGAAACTTGGCACAGCAAATGTTTATACACATTGTAATGCACTGGTATGCAATTTAGTACAATTATTTACATAACGTCAAGATGGCGGCTGTGCGAATTTTTAAATTATGTTTTTGTTTCTTGTGTCGTAATCATGCGATCGAAGTGAAAGTTTGAAAAATGAACCTATGCAATAATTTTCCTTTAAAGGTACATGGCTCTATGGCCTATACTTATAACAATCCAACATGACGACCATCCGGAATATTTATACGGCTCTCAATTACTACGAATCTACTACAGCAACCAAACTGTTTTTTTTTATGTTCATAAGGGTTATGGACATAGGTTCACCTACAGGACTTTCAATAACCTGGTGATCACAAATCCAACATGGTGGCGACGCGAAGTATAAATATTCACATGGTCGTTTCTCGCAATTTAACCATCCAAGTGCAGTGAAACTTGGTACAGTAAATCCTTATGCAAATGTTAATCCACTGGCATCTAATTTATTTCAATTGTTTCCATAACAAGAGTTTAGTGCTTTTCAGTCGGTCAACACGAATTCGTGTTGACCGACTGAAAAGCACTAAACTCTTGTTTACTAAGGCAACACTGAAAATATGGCTTCAAACACCACAATGTTTCCATAACCACAAGATGGCAGCTGTGCGAAATTTTAACATCTCGTTTTACTTCTTGTGTCCTAATCATGTGATTGAAGTTTGAGTACTACACGTACACAATAATCTTCATGTAACAGTACTTAACTCTAAGCCCTACATATATATATAAGTCCAACATGGCGACCATCTGAAACATTTAGACGGTTCTCAAGATCTACGAATCTATTACAGCAATCAAACTGAAATTTAGTACGTTGATAGAGGCAATTAACATTAGTAGGATATATGAAAATAGGCTGCATATTTCTTCACAGAACTACTTGTTAATATTTGAAGATTCGTATACATTTTACATTTAAAAATATGGTACTTAATAATGCACATATCAAATAGTGTCAGTCCAAAAGTTTGCCAATTCACGGGCATTACGTGTCGCAGCCATCAAGTCCTCCATTGTGCAACTTAAAGGACACTTAACGCAGTTCATGAAATGGACTGTGGTTTGATGATGATGATGATGATAATTGTTGTTTTAAGGGGCCTAACATCTAGGTTATCGGCCTCTGATGGTTTGGGTGATCGTGAAGATGAAAATGAAAAGCGAACTTAAAACTAAAACTAACTACTAACCTACATACTAGAAGAAGAAATGATAACTAAAGGAGAATAAGGCAAATAAAGGGACAGAAGGAAAAGAAATGCCCTCAACACTCGGAGAAGGCGGACTGAGGGACCCGGAAGGAAGGAGAGCCATGAAAGGCAGATAGGAAAGTGAAAGAGGAGAGGGTCCACCCCAAAGGTAAGGGACAAAAGTGGAAAACGGACCCAGCTCAGGAATCCCTCGGGGTCGCCAACTCCCGAACTCACCAGCCGTGAGCCCCTGAGGGTGTAGCATTATCTAGGGTGCACCAGAAGTGGTGGGGCTACATACACCCTGCCTCCTTAAGGGCCTAGAGCACAAGGCAGGAGGTAAAAGGAAGAGAAAAAGAAGGCTGACCCCTCGCAGAAGGAGGGTATCAGAAAAGATGAGACAAGGGCCAATTAAGGCGGGAAAGGAAGAGACTCCCTAGGCCTCGGATACCCTAAGACCGTCGGGGTCAGAAGAGAACAAGAGTTGACCAAGTGAGGTCGACAGGAAAGAAGACGGAGAGGAGCCCGGCACAAGTAAGTGGAAGCAATGCCGGACTCAGCTGGGGCCCCGTGGTCGCCAACCCACGGACTGTGGTTTGGACTTCATGACAATTACATAGGAAGGATGAGCCAGGAAAACCCCATTTTAACATATTGGTTCTTGATCTACCAACACCAGTGCGATGCCTGTTCAATGACTTCCACGTAGACCAGTGTTCCTCATGTCCTGGAGGGAGATGTTTAATTGGTAGTATTCAGCCATCAAATTGAGTATTTCTAGATCTCCATAATCGTAACCTTGAGGACTTAGAAGATTCATGTAGATCTTCTATTGTATTCAGGAAACTCCTCCTAGACGTCAGTCGTCGATGGGCAAGTTCATATCCGTACAATGGGTGTGGGAATTAGGTAATTGCTTTAGTTCTCTGTCATTGCTGCAACTTCTATTCTAATATCTGGCGGGGCGATTTCAGCCAATCAGTAGATTCAATCTCGTGGTGTTGGTCTCAAACAGCCAGAGATAAGTCGGCATGTTTCATTTAGAGTAGTGTAAACTGTTTAGCATGACTGGAACTGTACCAAACAGGACAAGCATATTCTGCAGCGGAGTAACACAGAGCCAGGGCTGTAGTTCTCATTGTCTTTGGCTGTGTACCCCAATGGGTCCCAGACAGTTTGCGAATGATGTTGTTTCTAGCTGACACTTTCTGCTTGACGTTTATGCAATGCTGTTTGTAGATGAGAGCACGATCCAATGTTACACCTAAATATTTAGGTGTTGGGCAGTGATCTAGTTGAGTGTCTTCCCATGCTACCTGTAATTTCCTTGAAGCCTGTCTGTTCTTTAGATGGAAGGCATATACAAGAGTTTTAGATGGATTAAGCTTCAATTGGTTTCCCCTGTTGTAGTAGTAGGATAGTTCAGAAAGAGCCTCTGATAGCTTACCTTCTATAGTCTCAAAGCTGTTTGCTTGAGTAGCAATAGCTCGATCATTCGCGTATGTGAAGCATTTTGGTATCAACTGGAAGAGGTTGGTTATACGTATAAATGTTGAAGAGTATTGGGGCAAGAACACTGCCTTGTGGCAAGCCATTCTTTTGTTTCCTCCAGAAGCTATTCTGATCTTGAAATTCGACAAAGAACTTACGATTTTGAAGAAGATTACTAATGACTTGAGTCATGTTATATAATATGCGCAACAGTATACGATGATTAACTGTATCATATGCAGCAGATAAATCGATAAAAGCCACCCCTGTGATTTTATTATTTTCAAAACCATCTCCAATATATTGTGTCAGATGGAGAACCTGTGAGGTACAACATTTCCCTTTACGAAATCCGGCTTGCTCTGGAATGAGGAGAGGTTCGATGATTACTGTAAGTCTCATATTTGAAGATAGTCGACGATTACTGAGACAAAAAAATATAGTGAATATTGTATTTCTAGTGTTCATAGAATGTTAATGTTAGATTGGTTATTATTATTATTGAAACAGTGCACAATGTGCAAAATAAATTATGTGGATTCCATAAGTCGCTATTGGTGTTATGACAGTTTTAAATAATGTCATAGCCGTTTTTATTGAGAGTTTTTGAGGCTGTTGAATGTGGTAAATTGCTCTTATCGCTGCTGTTGCTCTTTCTTTCACATGAATTTTGAATGATGTCAGTGTTGTTTGGAGAGTAACTCCAAGATATTTGAATTTTGAAACTACTTCTGGGTGATTATCTTGAAGGGTCAATGTGTCCTTTGGGGAGAAATTTCCACCTCTTCTGAAAATCATTTGTTTAGTTTTGTCGTGATTTATTTGGAAGTCATGTTCCAGAGCCCATGAGGTGAGACTGTTATTACCGTTGGTAGCTCTTCTTTATCTTCTGAGCCTATAGACCTCGTGCGAATGGCGAAATTTTAGCTGCTGGCGTCCCTAGCCGCAACTCGCTCACTGAGTCCGTAGGAGTAGTTTGTGTGATGGCTCGTGCTGGAGAACCGAGTAGGACAGTAAAATAAGTTATTTAATGGTGAAATGTCGTCATCCATGGAAATTGATCAGGGTTTAAGGAATATTCGGAGGGATACGTCGTATTTTACAGCCTCTCAGGTTAAGAAAGGCGGAAAGCTCATCGTGAAATAAAAGTTGGGAGAAGATATAATTATACAGTTTGTGGTCGCGAGATACTACCATTAATCAACCATCTCATGCTGTTAAATTTGAGTTGCAGTGCCTTACCTTTTGCACTGTTAATCATATATATTAATTTTGAATAGTATTATCAACGTACAACTTTACTTTCCTCTTTCCCATTTGTTTAATATTTATTTAAATGAAAAAATGAAAATCCACAGCCTGCTTCCAGTCTCCGACCGGGTCAGGAATGGAATGAATGAAGCCCCTATCTAGCGGCGAGGATATGAACTGTGCCGGCTACCGAGGCCTGACGCACTCCTCTGGGGCAATGATTAAATGAATGACAGATGAAATGAAATGATAGTGGAGAGTGTTGCTGGAATGAAATTGTGACAGGGAAAACCGGAGTACCCGGAGAAAAACCTGTCTGCCTCCGTTTTGTCCAGCACAGATCTCACATGGAGTGACCGGGATTTGAACCACGGACTCAGCGGTGAGAGGCCGGCGCGCTGCCGCCTAAGCCACGGAGGCTTTTTATTTAAATGATTAATTGCAATAAAGGGGCAGATGACCTCGTAGTTCTGCCACCTAAAACAACAATAACTAACTAATTGCAATAAGAAATATCAATCCCCTGAGAGTGGATGTAAACCATGTCGCCCAACATTTTATCCATTGTAGGTTTCAAAATGTTTTAAACACATTACGAGAGAGGTAATTTGAAGTCTTCCTTCCTGCAACAATGGGAAAAACCTAATAACGTTGTCGTGGAATATTGTAAACTAGAGGGTCTAATGGTTAGAACACGGTGCACTGAGACTTGTGAGGCTACATATATGGCCGTTTGACTGCAATAAAACAAATAAAAGGTGAAGCTGAGTGGAGGATGGTTCAATTCCCGCCTCGGGCATCCTATAGACCAAGTTGTTTTTCTTGGTTTTCCCAGGAAAATGCCGGGATGATTCCTAGTAACATAGGGTTTTTTTTTTCTACACACACGCAAGTACATGGGCACAAATAATGAGCAGGACACTTTAGGAGTTGTTTATTGCACGAATAGGCCTACTGTGTAGGGGAGCTGGATTTCTAAAAGAACAACCTTGATGCTACTGCAACCCGGAGAGAATATTGCGAGGTCAGGACAGTATCTTATGGAGATTGGTTGCCCTTATTCATGTTGTGGTTGATGACAACTCGTGCAATGTTAGCTGTGCTGGTGACATCAAGCTCACCTCAGTCTTATCACTATTTATGGTCAGTTGGCAGTTATCAGTTGGCAGTCAAAGTGAAAGGTCGTGTTTTTCCCGAGCTCTCATGTGTGCTGAAATGGGTTGTTCTCTGGAGTGTTATCGGGCGAGGATCGGACTGTGGTATGCGAAGGGTAGTCGGGATTTCCGGTGTTTGTGTGTGCGTACGGGACCTAGCAACTTGTTGTTCATAGCCCTAGTGATAGCTGCATTGCTAGTTATTGGTGGAGTGGAAGTAAATCCAGGGCCTGTTACTCCAAATGTGAATCAGGCAAATGATCCAGTGGCAGCTTTAAAGTGTTCGACGTGCAGTAAAACATTGAAGAATGGTGTTGAGTGTGGACTATGTGAGAAATGGTTTCACTTCGGCTGTATTATGGTCAAGAAGGAGGATTGTGATGTCGGAAATTGGTTTTGTAAAGTATGTGATACGCCGGACTGTTTGAGGGTGCAAATCAAAGCAAGGGATGAAATAATACAGGAACTTAGAGCAAAGCTTCGTGAATCAGAAGAAACGGTGAAGGATGTGACTGAACGGCTTTCTACTGGAATCAGTGTGGAAGAGGGCGTGCAGGAGCAAACTGAGGATGACGTTATCATAATGGGTGATTCAATGATACGATGGAGTGCGAATATCTCGAGGAAATCAGGTGCGAAAGTGCGGTGTTATCCGGGGATTAAAATTGACCAGCTTGCCCAACGAGTGGAAGAATCAAATGTAGAGGACTGTGACAAAGTTAAAGTGTTGTTGCTACATGTTGGGACGAACGATTTGAAGAAGAGGGCTACAGATGATTACATCATGGGGGAGCTCTACGAACTAGGCAGGAAAGCTAAAAGCAAGTTTAGAAATGCAAAAATTATAATGAGTGGCATTGTTCGGCGGGGAGATGTTCCGTTGAGGCGAGTTAAGACTGTAAATGACCGCATGGACTGGGTATGTGCACAACTGGGATTAGTGTACGTAGAAGCTGACTGCTGGATTGGTGGCCGTGACTTCGCCCGAGACGGGCTGCATCTAAATCGACGGGGTGCTTTTATCCTAGGGAGCCTACATGACAGGGTCATCGGTTCGTGCCGGCTTTTGTGAGGAGGAGCAGGTCCAGAGGTTGCCAGCCGATGGGAACAGAAGGAGCTATTTCGAGATATTTGCTGCGGAGGTAAGACTCTAAGATTACTGCAGGTTAATTGTCAGAGTTTAGGAAATAAATTAATTGAATTTTGGAATCTTGTAGAGACGTATTCTCCGGACATTGTCATTGGAATTGAATCTTGGTTATATGAGGACATAAATAGTAGCGAAATAATTCAAGGGACCTACGAAATGTACAGAAGAGATCGGGGGAAGCGAGGTGGTGGGCTATTTATTTGTGTGCGCAAAAATATAGCTAGTTTCTTAAGTGGGCTGATATGGATCATGAAATGTTATGTGTACAAATTTCGGATAAAGGAAATAAATTCCCTCTTCAGGTGATAGGGGCGTATAGAGCACCGAAAGATAACTTTTCTCTCCTCGAAACACTGTATGATAAAACTTGTACGGGTAATGCTATGAAGAAGAGCATAATAATTGCTGGAGATTTAAACCTCCCCAAAGTAGACTGGTCTGGTGAGTCAACTAGCTGTGGTCAAGCTCAGAGCGCTGCATATAAATTCTTAAGGGAGGGGGGATTTTCCCAAGTAGTTGACTTCCCAACTAGAGACAATAATACCTTAGATGTTTATCTCGTAAGGCCTGTAGAGCTGTATATTAACTGTCTGAAAGTACCAGGAATTAGTGACCATTCTGGGGTTGAATTAAATATTAGATATGGTGACATTACAAAATTCGACTATGATGTAGCAAAAAAGATCATATTCCAGTATCGCAGGGCGGATCAGGGCAAGTTTCAGGGGTATTTGAATGAGCTATTTGTAGGATGGGCATCGGAAGGAAATCACATTAATATCCTGTGGACTAACTTTTTGCAAATTTTATACAGCGCTGTTGATAAATTTGTCCCATTTAAATTGCTGAAACAAAACCCAGATCCTGAGTATTACACACGAGAAATTAGGAGTCTAAAACGGAAAATTAGGAAATTATACAATAAAAGACATGATAGTGACAAGTATATGTTGAAATTTAAGTCCTTATCAAGAGAGCTCGTCTTAAAAAAGAAGGCTGCTCATGACAGTTATATGCAAGGTTTACTTGGTTCGGGAGGTGATGGGTGGAAAAATATTTACAGTTATGTTAGGAGAAGAAAGGGAAATTCAAATAATTTGTCGATGATAATGTCCGGTGACGGTAAATTAATTACTGATAAACAGGCCATTGCTAATGAATTAAATGTCTCTTACGGTAGTGTGTTCAATAAATCCAATAGCTGTGTGTTGGACCTTAACGACGAATCAGGGGCTCCCCTGTTCCAAATAAACCAGTCAGCAATTGTAAAGCTAATACAAAAACTACGTTTCAATGTATCAAAGGGTCCTGATAATATTGTTAGTGAAGTACTTAAACTAGGAGGTAGGGCCGTGGCACGATACTTGGAGGTGATGTTTAATGTGTCCATTAACAATGCGCAAATCCCAGATGACTGGAAAAGAGCTACGGTAGTCCCAATATTTAAGGGAGGGAGCAGACTTGAATTGGGCAACTACAGGCCGGTTAGCCTTACGTCCATCGTTTGTAAACAGATGGAGCAACTCATTTGCGACTACTTGAGGGAACAGTGGGAAACATTATCATGGTTTAATGATAGGCAACATGGATTTCGGAAAGGTTACTCATGCGAGAGTCAGATGCTATCACTTTTTCAAGACATTAGCGAATCGTTAGACCATGGAGTTTCAGTCGACGCCGTGGTTATAGATATTGCGAAGGCATTTAATGTCGTGCCGCATGACATGCTACTCCATAAATTAGCTTCGACGAAGATTGATAGAAGAGTAATTTTATGGATCCAAGAATTTTTGACGGGTCGTTCACAGAAAGTGAAAGTCGAAGGCATATTCTCGGATGAAATTACCGTAACGTCGGGTATCCCTCAGGGCAGCGTAATCGGAACTTTGTTATTTTTGGCGTTTATAAATGACTTACCAAATGGGATTCGCAGTGACTGTCGATTGTTTGCGGATGATTGTGTAATATATCGAAAGATACATGACTCACAAGACAATGCAGTGCTTCAAGAGGACCTGAACCTGGTCTATAAGTGGGCGATTGAAAATAAAATGAAAATAAACACAAGAAAATGTAGTCTCTTAAAAATAGGGAAAGTGCGAAGGCAGGATTTTCAATATAACATTGGCTCGGAAATACTTGTAGAAGAAGATTCTTGCAAATATTTGGGCGTTCACGTAAGAAATGATATGAAATGGAGTAGTCATGTAGGATGTGTAGTTTCAAAAGCTTACAAATCCCTGCACTTTGTAATGAGGGTATTAAAATGAAGTAGTACCTCTGCTAAAGAATTAGGCTATTTGTCACTTGTAAGACCTATTCTGGAATATGCCTCGGCGGTTTGGGATCCATATCAAGTAGGGCTCATCAATGAGTTGGAAATGGTACAAAGAAAGGCCGCTAGATTTGTGCTCAGTGACTTTAATCCCAGGAGCAGTGTGAGCCGTATGTTAAAGAAACTTGGGTGGGAATCACTGGAGACTAGGAGAATGAAATCTAGACTCTGCGCTATGTACAACACGTATACAAATCAACCAGCATGGGGTGAGCTTAGCAAACGATTGGGAAAGCCCACTTACATGGGTAGGAGCGATCATCCTTTCAAAGTTAAGGGCCGACCACAGCGAACAAATTATGGTAAATATTCTTTTGTAAACCGTGCCATTGATAACTGGAACTCTCTACCTGCCGCAGTCTTAGAGCCTTTTCCCAAACATATAGGTGTGTTTAAGAAAAGACTGACTATTTGTGTAAATTTTCCAGTTTAATTGTTGTATAATTGTTATTGAATTGTTATGTATAATTATTTATTTGTTATGTATATCCAATTTGCCACCGGGGGACACACCCCCCATTGCATATAAATGAATGAATGAATGAATGAATGATGTCAGGACTGTATCTTATGGAGATTGGTTGCCCTTATTCATGTTGTGGTTGATGACAACACGTGCAATGTTGGTTGCTGGTGACATCAAGCTCACCTCAGTCTTATCACTATGTATGGTCATGATGTCATGATATTTGTCGATATACTGGCGTTACATAATAATCCATATTTAAACACACTTCCTTCACATCCCTCATTTTCATGAAACAGTGAATCTTCCCTAGCGGCTCATAAAAAGTAGGACGTGGGTTGGTGACCACGGGACCAGCTGAGCATGGCAGTACTTCCACTTGTGCTGGGCTACTCTCGGTCATCTTTCATTTCGACCTCTCTTCGCACAGTTAATCTGCTACCCTCCCCACGCTCACTCTGATCTGATTCGTTTGGTTTCATATAAGACAGTGCCTGGGTCTGTCAGGACCTCTTGTCGGTGTTCTATTTATAAAAATACCGACTACAAATACCACAATTAAGGAGGCGTTCCTTCTAAAAAATGTACTGATTTTTGTTTCTGAATACGAAGAATTACGTTCCAGGTGGATATTTCTGTATGTGTAGTTACATTCAACCACATAACGATTTGCCCTACTCTCTGTAGAACTTTTACCATCTTGAACTTGAAGTATTTCCGCAACATGATCTAATCAAGTTGCTCCACTCACACACAAGTCCTACAAAATATTTGAGTGGCTTGCCGCCAGAGCGCAGCAACGTTCATTCGCACGAGGTCTATCATCTGCATAAAGTATGAGTGTTGCTGAGCTGTCCGTAATGACCTTTGTAATGCCTGCAGTCATGATATTGAATAGGACCGGGCTTATCGGATCTCCTTTTAGTACTCCGGTAGTACGGAGACAGGAGGATACATGAAAAAAGAAGTAAAGGAGGTTATTCTTAACGCGGTGAGTGATATAAAAACCTATTTGACTGCATTACAAACAGATGTAAATAATACAAACGAGGCACAAACCTCACATCAAATTGTGGTTAAAAGAAACCAGAGATACCACATCAGAGGGAAAAGACAGTTGCCCTGTGATAAAAGGGGCTCTACCTACCGGAAGTGCGCAGAAAATATGCAGGACCCTACAAACAGATGACATGCAAAGAGAAGACAGCATCCTTACGGGACTAATGGCGTCATTTGTCAACGCTGCACAGAAAACTACTAGTGACAATAATTTCCGACATCTGTCGGACAAATGCCTAAGGCTCGAACTTCACTTGAGCAAATGCAGATGACACTACCTGCGCAATACGAAAATACAATCGTCGAACAAAACGACATAACGCACATAAAAAAGAAACATGGAATACATCATGGGCTTTCTATCAAATAAGTTTTTCTTAGCGTATGGCATTTAGTGCCAGGAGTGTCCGAGAACATGTTCAGCTCGCCAGAGTTTTGTAGCTGCTTCTATACGGACACCCATAGGGTGAGCTACAAGTACATCGCGTGTGGAATGTTTTCTGGGGAGGAAAGTGTTAATGTAAGGACGAGGAATTGGAGGGTAGCTGCTGTGGCCTATAGTTAGGGACCAACCCCGGCATTTGCCTGTAAGGAAGATGGGAAACCACAGAAAACCATCTTCAAGGTTGCCGGCGGGGGGATTCGAACCTCCTCGCCTCCCGGATGTGAGCGACTGCAAGCAGCCACGCCCTAACGACCACGTCTAACTCACCCGGTTATCAAACAAGTTAAGTGTAGTAAAAAAAACGTAATTTCATGTGGATTCAGTTAAAATGGTGCATAATGTTATGATATAAATCGTTTAAATCGATAATCCGGTAGCAAAAATAACTGCCGGGACTGGGGTTCGAACATGATACCTCATTATTCGCAGACCAGGATGTTATCCACGCAGCCATTAACACCACGAGCATTTGGAGTACAAGGCAGGTACTCATTTTCTCGTGCGGGTAATAATATGGAAGTACTGTATTTTTTATGATCTATTAATATTTTGCTTTTTTTCGATAATGTTAGACAATTGCGTGGAATTGAATTTTATATTAGTTATGAATACGCCTACTTGACAGTAAAGGGAATTCCTATAGTGGTCTATGGAAGGCTAGCCCAGTTCCCGTATAAAATCATCGATATATATTACATTGATCACTGCATTACCGCAATGTGGGTTAATATCTGAATAGCCATTGTGCAGAAACATAATACCGGCTTTACCGATTAGTTACAATGTTTCATATAAAAGGATATCATCATTTAAATACTGATACGAAGATATGTGGTTTCTGTTTCAATGAGTTGACACCAGAGTTCGCATGAGCGTTTACCGTTCAGTATGAAAGTGTTGAGGAAACTTACTCCGCGAGTCGATCCCCATAATTTTTATCCAGAGATTGAAAAACAGACTCTTAATAAATCATAATTGTTTTCAGCAAATATGATTTAATGAATATTTTATACCGATGAACGACAACTTGATGATGATTCATTATAGAAATATCTGTAATGGCGCCTCCAAGCCTTGAAGTAATCCGTATGTATTAAACATTCAACATGGTACTGCCCCCGTAAATTGAATTATTTAGGGACGAAATGAGAGTATTTTCCGTCCCCATGATAAAATTTAACTAGCAAATATAATTTCTGGAAGTGTGACACAAGAGTAATGATGATAATTGTTGTTTTAAGGGGCCTAACATCTAGGCTATCGGCCCCTGATGGTTTGGGTGATCGTGAAGATGAAGATGAAATGCAAACTTAAAACTAAAACTAACTACTAACCTACATACTAGAAGAAGAAATGGAAAACTAAAGGAGAATAAGGCAAATAAAGGACAGGAGGAAAAGAAATGCCCTCAACCCTCGAAGAAGGCGGATTGAGGGACTTGGAAGGAAGGAGAGCCATGAAAGGCAGATAGGAAAGTGAAAGAGGAGAGGGTCCGCCCCGAAGGTAAGGCACAAAAGGGGAAAACGGACCCAGCTCAGGAATCCCTCGGGATCGCCAACTCCCAAACTCACCAGCCGTGAGCCCCTGAGGGTGTAGCATTATCTAGGGTGCACCTGAAGTGGTGGGGCTACATACACCCGGCCTCCTTAAGGGCCTTGAGCACAAGGCAGGAGGTAAAAGGAAAAGAAAAAGAAGGCTGACCCCTCGCAGAAGGAGGGTATCAGAAAAGATGAGACAAGGGCCAATTAAGGCGGGAAAGGAAGAGACTCCCTAGGCCTCGGATACCCTAATACCGTCGGGGTCGGAAGAGAACAAGAGTTGACCAAGTGAGGTCGACAGGAAAGAAGACAGAGAGGAGCCCGGCACAAGTAAGTGGAAGCAATGCCGGACTCAGCTGGGGCCCCGTGGTCGCCAACCCACGCCCACTAGAAGTGAGCCCCTGGGGGATGACACAAGAGTGTAGTGTTACAAGCTCGAAACTGTGGGAGAGCCCGATCACGTGATATGTTGCACAATGGACGCTTCTAGAAGGCTATATTTAGCATAGCAACAGCGAGTTTGGAAATTAATATTATAAATATTGTTATAAATTATGCTATTGGATCCCAGCACAGAGCAAATGAGAACAGGACTTATTGAAGACGGGATCAACTTTAATTACACAATATGATGAAATTATGCATTTAGGCCCTTAGAAGAAGATTTTCTTATTTGGTAATGAAGAGAATATTAAGAGAAATTACGTGTGATACTTTAAAAACCGCAGATCGGTTAATCTACGCAGTAATAAGCATTGGTAATCTACGCGCTAAAATTATGGTGGGAGATTGATTTGGCCGCCAAAAATTCGACTTGGAGGGGGAGATCCAAGGATCGAGGTTCTTATTCCAGCAGACTTTGAAGAGTGAGGAAGTGTTTTTACTGGGTTAACGGAGATCCCAAGGCTTAGTCCGAGTGCGACGACTGTCGACTTGTGGAGACGCGAGGATAGCTAGGTGGAACGTTAGAGATCACCGCACTTCCATTCTACGTGAAGTTGCGAGGAACATTGTATTGATTATATCTCATATATAATTGAGATCTAAATATAAAGAAGCGAATATATATAAAGAACAGGTCGCATACTATATATTGTGAAAAGACGAGCGCTTTAATATTCACCGTTTCGACAATATAAGCCTGTCAAGTTAGATTTCCAAATGTGTTGGAAATAAAGCTGAATATCATTATAAATTGCAACGTGAAGTTGACGAACGCAGTTCAAGTGAACAGTGGCGGAGAATTTTTAATATTGGCGCAACACATAAACATTAACAGAATGGCTATTGTTATTCTTCAAATATTATCATTCAGCATAATTAACATTGTTGATATGATTAACTAGATAGTCATGCGCCAGAGACATATTCGATAACAGGAGTTAGGATACAACGATGGAGCTTCGTTAGACAACGTATTCTTGAATACAGACGTAGTGTACGGTCCATCTTGTGCATTTTCGTCAGTCTACGAACACTAATATAACATCACTTAGCAATGGAAACATTTCATTCACTATTATATGAATATTTCCATAATTATATTCCAATGATGAAGCTAATGCTAATTTACGACGGAGAATGAAAACTTTACAGAAGAGATTTGTCAAGATGCTAGGGAAATGTAGCCCAGCAACGCAGAAAATTTGCCAGAAGGATGTCGTTAGAGCCCAGGCGAATGTTGGTGAATTCCAGAGAGAGACGTTTCTTATCTCTGAGGTCGCAGATCCGAGGTTCGAATGCAGATCCATCTCAGTGTCTTGTACTGATGAAACATCTGAAGTATTGTGGGAATACTTACATAGATCTTCAAGATTTCGTCTAAATAAGGTATTAGTGTATCTCATTGTTATATAGAGCTTGATTGGTAACATTCTGAGTCAGCGATCTTATTCCATATTTTCAGCGATCGTATTGCATATTTTCAACGATCTTATGCTATATTTCTATATTTTCACATTCCATGTATTTCAGTGCTTTTATGTATTTTACACTTCAGATGTGTGTTGAGTTTTTTATACTTCAAGATTATTTAGAAGATGATTGCTTTTCATCTCTTTTTCAATTTTATTCTACGGATCAGTTGTGGAACTGACATTAAAAATTTGTTTGAGGAATTATATTACCTCATAGGAGACTAGTCGTTTCGACTCTCGAAGTTTAATAAGTTCATTTAAACCAAGTATTCTGACATTGTGTCATAGCTTCAAATTAAATTCTTATTAAATTTAATTTGAGCACTTTAATGTAACGACATATAACTTCAAGAACAGAAGAAACATCGAATGATAGTGTATATCATTATTGTACATAAACTATCGACGATCTAAGAAATACTAGTCGTTTGATAAGACCGAAGTCTTAATTCTTATGAACATTCTTTGTGTAGAGAGGAAAAACATTACGACATTGACAAACCTTTCTTATTATTTGTAAAGCTAAGAGCTTTGTTCATTTAATATGCTAGAGGAAATACCTTTTGATAGAAGATTATTCAAATCTGTGGCTAGGAATTCAAAGCTCGTTTATCCCGGTCAAGATTGAATTCTATCCGACACTATAAATAACATGTGTGTTATTTTATCCTATTTGTGTAACATCACGTCATTTTGTCGACATGACATTACAACGATAAACAATTTATAGCTTGACAAGTGAGATGAGACAGGAGTATTATTTTTATTACATGTATTTGCGACAGACGAGTTAACAGTTAATTATCTTGTTGTGGAGTAAACTTTAGGAGGTTAATCACGACTGTCTAATATCGTTCATTACAATTGGAAGTTTCGTTTGAAGAACTTACGCATGCATAATTGTAGTCCAGTAGTCATGTGCAATGATACTGAGGGTCATGTCATTATTTGAGAGAAGTTCCTACATAAGATATGTTAATAACAATTAATCCCTTTTTTGGTTATTGTTTAACATAGTAGATGATAATTGTTTATGCCATATATATTGTTATATGAGGATTTGTAGAGCTATGGAGTGCTCATGCGAGGGAATTCCGCATTTTAAGGAAGTCAAAGTATTGTTGTTCTTTGATAAAAAGGCATGTATCATGATAAGAGCCGTTGTATACAAGTAGTCCAGTTCTTGTGAATTAACGATTTAGCTGTGTTAACAGGAGGGTTTCAGCGGAAATGCAACTTGAGAAAGATTGTCTACTCACGTCTATAATACAATTATTAAATTTTATTAAACCCGGAGTTATGTAATTACGTACAGTTTACCTTAATTAGTCGACTGTATTACACCGATAATGTAATGAAACCTATATAAAACGATGTGTAAGCAGTATATTAAAACTACAGAACGTTAGAGAAGGATGGTTATGTGAAAAACCAGTATATATATTTAGTTAAGAATTATATTGTAACCGAGAAGTAAGAATCTCGAAAGTGTCGCGTTAGCAACACTAGATAATGGATATTATTATAAACATATTACATGTAAATAATTTTTGTGGAAATGATTTAATTAGTTAAATAATTTAGTAGGATTTATTAATCAATTGTTTTGGAATAGTGTGTGTTTATGAGCGGATGTTTTGGTGTGCATGATTATTCTTTGTTAAGAGCATATGTGGAACCGAATTGGTCTAGAACAATTGCGAAGTGCGAATGAAAGAGTGTATAAATTTTTTTAGAATGATTGTTTAAGAAACAAAGTAGTTATGTGAACTTTTGTAAGATATAAATGTTAATTTTTACGTGTTTTTATAAATGCATACACAAGCAGTCTCTGTGGGCTAGCGAGAATGATTCACCATTAGCATTGGAGAGCGATGACATAATATTAACAGGTGTAGACCCACCGCCTTGTATTTATTGTATAAACCAGTTTTGAGTACGGCGTGATGCCGGGATTTCATTGATGAAACAAAGTTAATGCACGTGCGTTCTGCAAACGCAGGCTTGTGAATGAAACCATGTGTCTGGAATGCCATTAAGAGGCTTCATTAAACGTTTTTATTTTTACGCAGTGTAGGCCTAGAACAAGCCAAGATTTTATACTCATAATTTTTAATACGGCCTTGTAGTAAGATGTAGAGTTGAAAGGAGCTGTGAATGATTGCGTGTTTTTAATTTTAATGTCTATTGTTAAATTCGTTTATTGTTATTTTGTTTATAGTAGATTAGTTTACCCTATTGTTAATAAATTTTGTTCAGATTGTTTTCCATTGTTGTTGGCGTGTGATTAATTTTAAATATAAGGAGCAGAATATTGTGGATGTAGTGTAAGCGAAGCTGAATTCCCAGTCCCCGAGAGGTAAGTAAAGGTGAGTGCCCCGTGTAGTTGGTTGTTGATCCACAATATTCTGGTAACTGCTCTCTGTAAATCCCTAAAGGCCATGTTGGAAGCAATTTCTAATGTTGTATATGCCGGAGCAGTTAGAAATAGGCAATCCAGCGGGGGCAATGGATATTCCAACAGGATCCTTTCCGGATTATCGGGTACAGTACCACTGCCAGCTGGATCGGATCGCATTCCTCCTGGCTGCTAAAGCAGCTGCTAAAGCAGCAAGGAGGGATGCGACCTAGCTGGCAGTGCGTCTTACACTCTTTTATCCGATCCACGTCCGTCCCATTTTTCAAAATCACTCCCACAAATAATGTCCAGCAACCGAGTGGAAAGATGTTACACATTAAAAGCTTAACCCGAAATATGACTGCCCATGAACATAAAACGCAAAATGGCGCTGTCGTGTCATACAACAGGGGGAACCATAACTATAATGTTAAGTGTGAAACACAATGGGCAACGGCACATGCACGGAAAAGCAAACGGAATGTCAATCAAGAAAAATTCATCATCGGCACAGAAAGTAGATGAAAACAATGATCTTCAATCTGTAGGGGGAAAAAAAAGGCCTGGTTACATGTAGGCAATCTTAAGGGAAACACCACTACAGAAAATGTAAGAAATTACCTTGAAAGAAAAGGAATTGGAGGTAGCATAGAATGCGAAGAACGTTTTGCATTTGGGAGATGAAAAGGCTTTCAAAATAGGATTCCCGTTCCAATTAGTTAGTTAGTTATTGTTGTTTTAAGGGGCGGAACTACGAGGTCATCTGCCCCTCTTAACACAGATGAAAGAATACAAATTTTGAATTGAATATAAAAATTTTGAGGTGGACATCTAAATTTAAAAAGACCAAAAATTAATAAAACAAAAACAAACAATTAAATAAAAAATAAAAATTATAAAAATAAACAAAAATTATGGAAAAAACAAAACATTATCATTCAAAAACGAACAAGTCGTTGAGTCAATGTTCACTGGAAAATTTAGATTGCTGGCCCTAACCCACTCTCACTTATAAAGCGGATAACGCGATCAGCAGCCACCGCGTCATCGGCTAATATAAGTTTGAGTGTCGTCTGCAAACCAAGGTTTCTTCGTAAGTCAGCAAGATCCACACACTCGGTGAAAATGTGGGCCACGGTGAATACGGCTCCACAGGTACAAAGTGGGGGGTCTTCCCTTCTCATTAGGTACGAGTGGGTGGATCTTGTATGACCTATCCTTAGCCTACACAAAATGACGGACTCTCTCCGCGCCCGGAAGGAGCTCCGCCACACGCGAGTAGTTCCCCTGATCACTCTCAGTTTACTGGGCCACTGACTCTCCCAAAAAGCCAGAACTTGTAGGCGTAACTAAGAGCGAATATCTCTAGCGGGTACCTCCATTGGTCGAGGTGGTAGTGATATCGCCTCTTTTGCAGCTTGATCTGCTAACTCATTTCCCGCAATTCCCATGTGGCTTGGAAGCCACAGAAAGGTGATTCGAGTGTCATCGTGGCACAGCCCGGCTAGTAGGTCGTGGATTCGCTGCACTAGGGGGTGTTGCGGGAACATGTAGCAATTGACTGCAACGAACTCAAAGAGTCGGTACACACGAGAAAGTGGATTCGTGCATCCTGTAGTGCAAACTGCAGAGCTTCATAGATGGCAACGAGCTCCGCAGTAAACACACTACAGGCCTCAGGCAAAGAGATCTTGGTATTTGCACCATCAATAACGTAAGCACAACCCACTTTCTCGTCCACCTTCGACCCATCCGTGTATAGAATGCCAGCGTCCGGAAATTGGTGAACTATGCTGTGGAACTGCCTCCGGTAAACGGACGCATCCGTGTTCACCTTAGGACCTTGGTGAAGATCTAACCGAATTTCCGGACGCGGGACTTGCCACGGAGCACCTCGCTAGATGTCCGGATCATACAGGGACCTACAGCCACTCCTATTTCAGTACACGAGCTATCAAGTCTAATACCAACCGGCCGAGTGGCACGAGGCCGGTTGGCGTACCCCTGGTGGTTTTGGGTACCGAAGAGAGCTTGATAGGTCGGGTGTTGCGGCACTTGACGCACATTGGCAGCATATGCTAAAAGCATATGTTGGCGTCTATAATTTAAAGGTGGAACACCCGATTCGGCGAGTAGGCTGGGTATCGGGCTGGTCCGGAAGGCACCGGTAGCCAGCCTAACGCCACTATGGTGGATACTGTCCAGCATTTTCAAGGTTGCCGGCCTTGCTGAACCGTATGCCGCAGAACCATAGTCTAGCCGGGACAGGACGAGGGCTTGGTAGAACCGTAGCAGCACCGCACGGTCAGCCCCCCACGTAGTGCCACTAAGAAACCTGAGCATGTTCAGTTTCCTGAGACATGTCATTTTCAATTGCCGTATATGGTGCTGCCACGTTAACTTGCTGTCAAAATGGAGCCCCAGGAAGCGATAAGTGTCAACCAACGGCAACGCAGCATCCCTGAGATGTAGTTCAGGGTGTAAATGTAGCCTCCGTAGCCGACAAAAATGGACGACGGAGGTTTTCGCTGCTGAAAAACGGAAACCCCGGTCGTGAGCCCACCTGTCGACCCGGTTGATAGCTAGCTGCAATTGCCGTTCCACGACTGCCATACTTCCAGAGCTGTAATGCAGAGCTAAATCGTCTACATACAGCGATGGAACTACCGCGGACCCGGCGGCGGCAACAATGCCATTAATGGCAATCGCGAACAAGGTGACACTCAGCACTGAACCCTGAGGAACTCCATTTTCTTGGGTATAGTATTGCGATAATGTCTTACCGACCCTTACACGGAAGAGTCGGACGGACATGAAATTCGCAATGAAAGTCGGTAAGTTACCACGGAGTCCCCACTTGTGAAGGGTGGAAAGGATCCCGTAGCGCCATGTGGTCCCGTAGGCTTTCTCGAGGTCAAAGAAAACCGTGACTAGGTGCTGCTTTCGGAAAAAAAAAGCCTCCTGTATGGCGCTCTCAAGTCGCACCAGATGGTCAGTGGTGGACCTATGAGAGCGAAATCCACATTGGTACTCAGACAGGAGACCTTTATTCTCCAAGAACCACACCAGTCGACGGTTCACCATCTTTTCGAGCAGCTTACATAGGCCATTTGTCAAACAAATGGGCCTATAGCTGCTTACAAACTTGGGATCCTTTCCAGCCTTAGGAATCGGTATCACGATCCCCTCTCGCCATTGAGATGGAAACTCCCCTTCAATCCATATACGATTGAAGAGGATCAACAGTTTTTTTATACTGGATTCGCACAGATGTTTTAACATTTGATTATGTATGTTATCCGGTCCAGGAGCCGTATCCCTGCACAGTGCAAGCGCACTGCGCAGCTCCCATTCAGAGAATGGTACATTATAGGACTCCGAAGCAGCAGTGGCAAAGGACAAGGGGTGAGTCTCTGCCTCCCGCTTCAGAGTCAGAAATGTAGGATGGTAACTCCCGGAGCAGGATACATCGGAGAAGTGCGAGCCAATGCTGTTGGCAATGGCGAGATGGTCCGTGATGATGTCTCCATTGATTGACACTCCGGGTATCGACAGTGATGTCGGGAGTCCGGAGATCCGACGAAGCTTAGTCCACACTTGAGATGAAGGAGTATGCGCCGTCATGGACGACACATACTTTTCCCACGTCGTTTTCTTACTCTCCCGAATCAGATATCGGGCTCTAGCACGCATCCTTCTGAAGGTGATAAGGTTGGCCATAGTGTTTTGCCTCCGATAGCATTTGAAAGCATGTCGACGATCTTTAATGGCTGCTGCAATCTCGGCTGTCCACCAAGGGACAAGCTTCCGGCGTGAGTTGCTGGACAAGGAAGGTATTGTTTCCTCAGCAGCAGCCAAAATACCATTCGTTATGTGAATGGTATGATCGTCGACACTCTCAAAGGTATCTTCGGCAAACACCGCACGTGCCGTGAAAGTTGGCCAATCAGCCCGACGGAGAAGCCATCGACTTGGTAACTCGATGGCTCTCTGGTTCGGAAGAGTAATGATAATTGGAAAATGGTCACTATTACAAAGGTCATCGTGTACACCCCACTGTAGCAGGGGAACCAGCGCACGACTGCACAGGGTGATATCGATACTTGAATAAGTACCGTGTGCAATAGAGAAGTGCGTAGGTTCCCCTGTGTTCAACAGACACAGGTCCAGCCGCCTGATCAGCCTCTCAAAATCTCTCCCTTTACCGCTAGTGGTAGCGGAGCCCCAGATGGTGTTGAGGGCATTAACATCTCCCAGAAGGAGGAAAGGAGGGGGGGAGCTGAGAGACTAGATCCACCAGCTGGTCGTAATCCGGCTGAGAATCAGGCGGGATGTACACGTTACATACTGTTGCCATTACTGGCAACGAAGTACGAACTGCAACTGCCTCTAGCTGAGTACGCAAAGGCACCTCTTCACTAAAGAGGGTAGAGTGGACGAGAGTGCAGACGCCACCAGCGGCCACAGCTCCGTCCACCCGGTCTCTAGAGAAGAGTTTGAAGTGACGCATTGTTGTCTCATGTCCAGGACGAAACCTGGATTACTGAAGACAGACAAAGGTTGCCGAAAACGAAGATATTAATTGTCGTAACTCAGCGAGATGAACAGAATAGCTATTACAGTTCCATTGTAATAGTGCCATGGTGTGGACTTAAGTAGAAGTGGGTCTTCTACTTATGCTTGACCGTTTGCCACCCTTCCCCATCTCTAGTTGGAGATGATGGGGCAGGAGAGCACACCTCAATCTCCACATCTCCTACCGAAGACGAAGAAAATGGAGCGGGCGCTCTCTTGGGTTGCGCGCGGTCGTCGTCGGACCTCACGAGTCTCGCTCTTGGAGAAGAGCGAGAGCGGTGTCTAGGGACTTTCTCCCTGTCCGAAGACTGGGTACTTGTCCCCGACACGCCCCGAGCATGCTTCTTTCTAGACCGACGCAGACGTCTATTCGGGGAAGTAGGTGGTCCCTTCCCCCACAGACTTCAGGTCCTTGCTAAACGAGGCCGCTCCAGCTGGCACCACTCCTTTGGTGAAGGTAGGAGCTGAATGGCCAGCAGATGGCTGAGCTGCCTTGTATGCAGGAGAGGAAGAGAAACGGCGCTGAACCGCCCCTCTCTTCTCCGCCGGTGACTTATTTTTCCTATAGGGGAGTTCCTCCACTCTAATGGGTTTGGCTTCTGCGGGCATCACTCCCTTGATGGTCGAGGGAGCTGAAGGCCCAGCTGATGAAGGAGCCATCCCATCAGCCGGAGGTCGAGAGAGACGGCGCCGCTCCATCCCCCTCTTCTCCACTATCTTTGTCTTATCAGGTGGGCTGGATGACGATCCAGCCCCGGTCGCAGAAGTCTTCTTTGCCTCGTTGGCAGGGGAAGACTTCTTCTCCGACCGTTTCGGAGAGGAAGATGACTTCTTCTCCGATTGCGCCGGTTTAGATGGTATAACCGGCGCCTTTTTCACAATGGCCGAAGAAGGTTGTGTAACCTTCTTCGGGCTGACAGGTCTCGCTTGGACAGCGAGGGGAGACTTTACGATCTCTGAGTAGTTCGTCGTCGAGGGTACAGCACGGCGAACGAAAGTGGCAGGGGTGATAGGTGGCGTCACCTTAGCCGCGAAAGATACCGGAAATTCGGGTGCAGTCATATCACGGTATCTCTTTCGAGCGTCGTGATATGAAAGCCGATCCAATGTTCTGATTTCTTGGATATTCGCTTCCTTGCAGAACTCAGGGCACTGCTTCGACCGCGGAGAGTGACTTCCTTGGCAGTTAGGACACGTCGGGGGAGGCGTACACCCCACACCGTCATGTGTCCCCTTGCCACACTCTCTACACACCGCCTTGGCAGTGCACCTGGCAGAAACATGACCGAATTTCTGGCAATTGTAGCAGCGCATAGGTGGAGGGATGTACGGTCTAACGTCGCAATGGTACGACGTGACCTTCACCTGCCTAGGCACTACATCACCCTCAAAATGGAGAATGAAAGCGCCAGTATCGACGCTATCATTTCCAATTTTCCGGGTGATGCGCCTAATCCTGGTGACGCCTCGCTTCCCCAGATTCCGCATCAATTCCGCGTCGCTGTTTAAAATGAGGTCGCGATGGAATATAACTCCACGGACCTCATTCAGCGTATCGTGCTTCTCAACCTTAACGGGAATTTCGCCGAAATGCGTGCATTCCAGCAACGCTTCGGTTTGCTGCCGGTCAACGGTATGCAGCAGGAGCTGCCCGTTCCGGAGCTTGGAAATCCCGTTAAGGTCGCGATATTTCCCCTCGATTTCCTCTGAAAATAGGATCGATTTTACCTGTTTAAAATCTCCCCCGTCTGTCCTGGTAGCTACCAGGTAGCGAGGAGACCTGTCAACAGGGAACTTCTTATTAAATGCCTCATTCCAAGGCGTATACACCTTGGGATTCGGTCTACACTCCAGAGACGGCTTTTTAAGGGTGCCACCCTGTACAGGTGTCCGTGATCGTTTAGTACGCATCCCGGACGAAATCCTCCCCGAATACTGCCCACTCCGAACGGGGGCTATCACTGTGGGCGCCACCCAGCCAAGGCAATACCTACCTGGCATATCAGATATTGCCCGGGGTCCCAGTGCCTCGAACAGGCACTTCCCCCTCGGCATGCACAGGATTTATGCAGCTCCAGTATTCGGCCATGCAGGGACCTTCGTAGTAAGGCGGATACTACTGTAGGGTACATGGCGCACCCACCTGACGGGATGGGGCATACCGTCTAGGCTTTCTGGCCAGATGGCCAAGCTGGTGGCCCTTCCCCTAACAGCATGCATGTTTGTTTCTATTGGTCAAACCAGAGCTGGGACCAGAAAACCAAAATCGACCTTTATAAGGCCCCCTCTAAGTCACCTTTTACGACAGGCAGGGGATACCGAGGATGAATTCTGCCCTCCCCATCCACAGGGGGTCTGAACAAATCAAAAAATGGCAAGTTATTCGGCCATGTCGGCCCTATTAGTAGCCTCCTACGACAGGCAGGGCATACCGTGTATTCTATCCCGCACCCACACGGGGGCCCGTTCCAATTACTTGAGTATACGGAACGACCAGACTTTTGGCCCAAAAAAGTGAGAGTAAGGAGATATCGCTTTCGGAGATCACGCTACAACGAAGGAGGAGAACTGTAATAAATAAACAAATATTCTTCTATGGAATATTGAAGGATTACGAAACGCGATATATTTCATACCAATAGAGACGCTAACAAAATATGACGATCTCCTCCTCACAGAAACGTTCTTAACAGATGAATACTCTATAAAAGGATACTATCGCATTCACTCATTTGCACGCCAAACCACAGGTAGACCAGCAGGAGGAATTTCCATCTTCATAAAATAATGTTTAGGTTCCATAAAGGAAGTCATAAGATATGAAAATAAGATTTAATGTTAAAACAAACCATGTTACAATAATAGGTATATATGCTCAAACACAGATGACGGTAAAAGATAAAGTCGAAAGAATAACGGAAGTAGTAACACAGACGACGATCTACTAAAAAGTAATTATCGCAGGCGACCTCAATGCTAGGATAGATAAGCCAAACATTAAAACAGAATTGATTCTGGAAACATTAGAAGAAGGAGGTTTCAGATTAATTAACAAACCTGACCTGATCACACACATAGCGCCTAATGGAACTAGCGCAATTGACCTCGTGTTATCCAGAGGTGAAGGAATAACGGGTATTAAGCAGAAAGCACTCTGGACATCTGCGATAACACCAATCAGAAAACATATACCAATCACAACAACTTTTGTAACTCAGCCAGTCATTGAAAAAAACCAAGACTGTGTGGAACATGATATCCAGGAAATTAGACTTAGAGAAGTTAAAAGAAAACTTAGGAAAAATAGAAACAGCAACACGTCTATTACAACAACACCAGGTAAAGGAAGCCTTGGAAGTTTGCACAACGACCCTGAAATTCTGTCAAACACAAATAAAATATAGAAAACCACAACCATGGTTCGACAAGGAGTGCTACACCGAGCTAAATCTACAATGCAACAATATGATTTGTCTTTATACGCTCAGCAAAGAAGGGTGTATAAAACTCTCATAAAGAAGAAGAATAAGAATAAGGCGGATCGCATAGAAGAAGATGCTAGACGACGAGCGGAGCTCGCTCCAAGTGACCCGTTTATAGCGCTTGGAAAACCAATACCACCACAAATAAAAGGAATTACCATGGATACATGGGAAACTATTTTGACAACATCCTCAACCCCCAACATAAAGATACAGCATACGAACTTTGTACAACTGAACCAATAGAAATGCACTCACCTATAACAAGCCAGGAAATACGCAATGCGATTGCAAATGCGAAGAACAAAAAGGCTTCAGGGCCTGATGTTGTCTATTCAGAACACCTCAAAGAATCCTATCACATGTAGGAAGACTACTGGACGGAACTATTCGACGAATGCTTGAGCACAGGAAAAGTACCTGAACAATGGAGAAAATCGAAGATTAAAGTCCTCTTCAAAGGGTAAGGAGAAACCTGCAATCCGTTCTCATACTGAGGGATAGTCCTCGAAAACGCATCTTTCAATATTTTCATGGAAATACCATGACGAATTGAAATAAACAGTGTCATCACTCCGCTACTTAAGCATTGTAGTTCATGGTCCAGCCAGTGTGTGGCGCGGAAGTCGCGACGAACCATAAGCACGTATGACACTAACCCACGAGGTTAGTACTGTAATATCCTGTGCGCGAGAAGTCATATTATTCGAGGGAATTTGTTTCTTTGTAATAATTTACGAATGTCTGTGCAGTGCTTTGTGTGTGCAAACAACTAAGTTTTCTGTTATTTCGGGAAAATTCGTAAAGTTTTGTTCCTGGAAGTAAATCGGGTTACGAAGAAAATCTGATGGTAGACATTTTTCACACCGCCAAAAGAAACAAATCTGTTTTCGAAATGGGCGAGAGTTTTTCCGTGGAAAGATAAGCAATTGTCGATCAAAAATAGAATCTGTGACGAACGTTTTTCGGAAGATTTAATTATTATAAAGGCGGACTCTTTCGTAGGGAACTATGAGAACGTGAAACTTCCTCGCGTGAAGTGGAAATTAAAACCAGGATCAGTACCTCAAATTTTTCAAAATTTACCGAAATATATATCCACTGATGTAAAATCACGAATCATGTAGGATACGGAATGAAGGAAGCCTTCGATGGTTACTTGTTCTATTTCGTGCCATCCTTACCTAAAACGGAAAAAATCCGTCTTAATAATAATAGGCCTAAAATAATAATAGTTGTTGATTCTTTAGGGACTTAACGACATCGTGGTCACGTATCCCCGTGTGTTTGGGTTTGTTTAGAATTCGTCTGATAACCTGTGTCATTATGATGTCTGTAGTAGTGTGTGTATTTGGAATTGAGGTCGGATTTGGGTAGGAAGCGGCCGTGTCCTTCAGTTAGGTACTGCCCCCGGAATTTGAATTATATTGAGACCACGGTGGCTGTATTGGCAAATATGAGTAAAATTATGAATGTCATAGTTATGACGTGGATACTCATGACGTAGGCACGGATGACGTAGATTTCATGCCAGTAGGCTGATTGAGCTGAGATTCTTGGTGACGTCATGATTTTGTTCGAGAAAGATCTTAGATTTACGACGCAGTCGCAGGAAACAAGGTATTGTGCTAAGGAAGAAGCTACGCTATTGGAGGAGAGACTCGAACCAATGAACGATAGTTTGGAAGGAAGACGGAGATTGCTGAAACTACGATATTTGATTACTTTTGGCATGCAGATTTGTGGAAATCTATTTTCAGTTATGGCATTGATTTGGAATTTTGAAGAAATTAATTTTGAGTTTTTGAAATTTGAAAATCCGTCAAGTATAGCCAAAGTTAAAACTTCTAGCGATGACGCAGCAACAGGCTATGGAAGGGATGGATACGCCCCTTAAGAAGTTGATAAAAGGTCGTGCACAGGAGAGAGGAGCTCTCAGATCTCATATGTCAGATCGCATATATATTTCTGGTGATATATAGTTATTTTCAAGTGATTCAGTGAAGTAAGTTGTCTTTAGCGTGGTTAAAGCCTGGCGCATCGAACGAACTCGGAGCAGTTCCATTTTACGCTGCTCGAAACTAGGTGAAGTTGAAACGCTCACATTAACGTTTCCACCAGTCAAGATATCAAGCGCTAACTTCAGCCTGTATTATAATTCTATTGGGCAGTATAACATTGAGGTGTGTAGAAGATTTGAACAATTTCACAGTTATACTTCGAAAGATATTGGAACTTTAAGGCTGCCAACAAAAGTGATTTTCTCGCCACATGAGAAACACTTATAAAATTCCACATTATACACTACGGCTGACACGTGGAGTGCAACAGTGATATTGGAGAATACGTTTGGTATTACAACGATACATTCGACTATGGAACATTATAATCTTGCAGTGCTTTCAATGATTATAACAGTAGTTGAGATGGAAGGCTAAGGCTTCAATGCAATTGGGACATATATTGATTGGAGTAAAGTAACAGCATGGAACTTCGTTAATCGTCTTCCTACAAAAGCGAGCATGTAGTGAACATCCAACTACACTCATGCATCGTGAATCCATCGCTGAATTATACCAGATAACAGTGGAAATATTTTCATACTCCACAACTATGAATATTTCTGCGGAAATAACTACATTAAACTTCATGGCGAATTCCTGCAAGAACTTCAGAGAACTTTCAAGAGAGGCCAGGGTTGTCCCGGCGCACAAAGAAGAGTTTTGCCAGAAGGATGTTTTTCGTATCCACGGAGCAGTGCAATTTCGGAGGAGGAAGCAGTTCGATTCTCCGAGGACGCAGATTCCAGGTTTGAGGACGGAGCACATCTTTACGCCGGTGAAATGGAACCAACAGCAGTTTTCTTTGAAAACTTTCCTCTGGAACTTCAATCAACAGATAAGGTAGTCGTGAACGTTTCTTGTATTATTTGAGTCTTGTAGCGATATCTGAGCAACCATTCTTCCCATATTTTCTGTCCTATCTTTTGCCCCATTTTCTTGATTGATATTTCTGTACTCAGTACACTTCGATGATTTACGCCTTTTTCTTCGATTTTTGAGACATTGCTATGTCATTGGCATACTAAATAATTTTGGATCAGTTGAAACTGATATTAGATTCTTTCAGTAATTTGCATATTTTTGTAGTCGCGATTTGACTGTAAAGTTATTGATTTGCTATGGCAGATTTGAATTCAGACAGCGTGTCATTTTTATTAAAGTAATTCTATTCAGTAAATTACTTTGACCAATTTTCTGTCATCCTCAAGAAAGAAGAATGATTAAATGATTTTAGAGCGTTAAAATCTATTACGATATCGACGATCTTTGAAATACTAGTCGTCTTATGAACATGATTGCAACATAGACATTTATCATTGCATTATAGACAATTTTATGAAATATGAACTTTTATTTCGATTTATTGAATACACTATAGTAATGAACATTTGATAGGAGTTTTTCTCAATTCTAGATTGGAACAATAATGTTTGCATTCCACAATCTAATTGTATTCTATTCGACTATTCTTGCAGTTTAGATGAACTTTGTTTGAAGATAGTATTTTTATACTGCGTTACTTTGAAGATGTTAATCTCAATTTTGATAGACCAGGCAGGAGTGTCTAATCGTATTTGCTATTAAATTTATTTGTGATTGGCAAATTTTTACTTCATATCGATTCATGAATGAAACCCACGAAGGTTAAATAATAACAGTCATTATTACAATTGATGAATATAAGAATTTTTAAAGAGGAACAATGGATGTATAATCGTTAGTTCAGTGGACGTGTAAAAGTCGCTGTTGAGTAATGCCCTTGAATAATGAAGGAGGTTCCCACAATAATTAATGAAGTTGATGAATTAATAAGTGGAGGTTTTTGTGTGTAGTTTGGAAGATTTTTATGCCATATATATGAAGATATATGATGAATTTTGGGCCAATTTTTGTGCAATTTTGTGCGTTATAAGCGAAATATTTTCCCGCTGATTGTATTGTTCTTGTTCTTTGAAAGATTATTCATAGGAAGATACTGTTAAAATTAACAAGAGCGTTAAATAATTTGAGATGAAGATTTTGAATGGAGGTTACAGTCACAAATATTAATAATTATTATTAAACCTTATTAAACCTGAATTTGACAGTTAAATATAACTAACCTTCATTGGTCGATTATATAATCACGATTTGAGTAATTATCAACCGGATAAACGTGTGGTTTAATGTATTTCTTGTATAAATAATATTAACAATATAATATTGTAAAATAATTTTGTAAATATCTTTGTTAAATAATTTGAAATGATAGTGATTAATAGAAGCGTGTATTAAATTTTCAATTGTCATTTGATATTGTTATAAACAATTTATTATTGTTATAAATAATTAATGAACTTTTGTTATTAACATTTAGAGTTTTTTTATACTCTAAACAACGCTAATTAAGCAAGTGGTTTGAACAAATAATCATGATTTGGGATTATTGGAGTAATCCACTGGTGTTTGAATGAAGCATGTAAGACATTTGCGTGATAATATTTCAGTTGAGATGTGAACATTTACGTATTTGAAAAGGAGAGCCGAGCTCTGAGGTAACACGCTTATGCTAGGGTTGAACGAACGGGAGTCCGCTTTGACAATGCAGGTGCCTTGCAGCTGGCCCGGACAACTGTGTTACTGAGGCCAAGGACGTTCCATAATAGCCTTGTGGCTATAAATAAAATGTGAAGTATATAAACACGCAAAACAATTGATATATGTGTCTCATCCCAAATCCCGTTTCCATTCCCAGTGCATTATTATTTTACGTTGCTATGAGCTTGAGAAAGCTGAAACATTATATGTAGAGAATACAGGTCCTACAGGAGGACATGGTTATGTGGTCGATGGCTTCTGATTGCCACGTTGATTTTGTTGTTTAATTTTGTTAAAATCATTCTTTATGTGAAATAAATTATTGTGCAGTTTAAAGTTTCTCGTCTTCGTTCTGGTTCATTTTAAATATCATGGTTGAGGTTATTGTGTGGGCATACTTTTAAGTGATCCAGTTGACAACCCAGTCCCCGAGATAAATTTAAGAGGTAAGTAAAGGTAAGTATGAACCCCCGTATATTTTGGTGAGTTCCACAATAATTTTCTTGTTAACTATTGTGCTCTAATCTCGATAGTATCTGTCAGTGCCATTTTCATTGATGTAGCTGTGCCGGTGCGTTTGATTATTGGCAATCCGATTGAGGGGGCGGATATCTGACAGCCTACTATCAGGATATCGGGTACAGTAGGATTGGCAACCCTAAAACGTGGGGCTTGTTCTACAAAACTGGATTACCAAGTAGGATTGGCGCAATCGTCTCGATTGGCACGATCAGCAAAACATTGGATTACCAAGTTATCGATGTCAAAGGGATTGTGAAGACTCAAATAAAGAGGTTGATTCTTTGTTAGATGTCTTAGCCAATTGTAGAATTTGAGAGTGTGATTATATAGGAATTAAATGTTGTGTTGTATTAGGAAAATTACACTCAGAAAAGATCAGATCTTATACAACTTGAGAGAGGTTAAATAGGCTGGAAACTTAGAAAAATCGCCTATGATCTGGAATCTTATTTTATTTGACCGGCTTATGACATGTATAGTCATATTAAAGATAAAATTAAACTATTTGGATTATAAATGTAAATTATTTGTGTTAGGATATTTTAAAATGAACCAAAGAAACTTGAACATGTGCTTGAGTTTATTTCAACATGAAGTGTCTACGAAGGTTAATTATAAGGTAATTATAAGTTAGATTTAAGACAGAAAATTGCTCAAATTTTATATATGGTGAAAAATGTTGCTCAGATGTTGTTATTTTGCTCTGTTTGATGTATGTCCCTAAAGCAGTTTATTATTGAAATAGTATTGAAATGGCAGATGAAAGTATTAAGAAAATGTTGGAGGAGATGTCCAACAATATGAAGCAGATGATGGAGGAGAATGCTAGTAATATGTCTGCTAGAATGGAGGAGAATGCTAGTAGAATGGATGAAAGTTTGAAAGTTCTTCAGACCAGTTCTGCAAACTTAGAAAATAATATGTCGCGTTTACAGATCAATACCCAGGGAATCGAGAATGATTTAAGTGACATTCATAAAGATGTTTCTGATGTTAAAACTGATGTGTCTAAGGTACAAAAAGATCTTACCATGTTGAATCTTGATGTTGCTAATGTCCGGGGTGATATTTCATGTGCTAGAGCTGAAGTAATTGTTGTAAGGAATGATGTTGCTACTGTACATGACAAAGTAGAAGAAGTTCAAAGAGAGGTTAGTAATGTTCGAACTGATGTGTCAAATGTTCAGGTAGACATCAATAATATTCATTCAGATGTTAACGATATGCAAAGCGATATCAATAAAATACAAGTAGAAGTCAATACTGTTTTTGTAGACATTGCTAAAGTTCAGACTGATGTCAACAAAGTTAGGGAGGAAATTGAAACTTCAAAAACACTTTGTACTCGTAACATTAGTGCATTAACAACTCGGTTAGTTGACGAGTCTGTCAGGACAACGGCTTCTTTAGCTGGTTTAAAATACGATGTAGAGGTCATGAGAACCCAAGTATTAGATCACAATCGTTTACTTAAGGAGGACATCGAAGTAGATATTGCAGAAATGTTAACTGCAAATGTAACAGTGTGGAAAGATGAATGGAACAGGTCAAGTGGGGAACATGTAGATCAGATTCAGGAACGAATTGAAAGAAAACTTGCCAGTACACAAGTAGACATTAATAACGAAGTAGTTCAGATTAGGAAATACTTGAATGTAAGGATGGATTCGCTATCCGAAAAGCAGGTAGAGGATAGAACACAGATAGGTCAGGACGTGCAAACATTAAAGGAACAAATTCATAAGGTTGTCTCTGATGTTAATGAAACTACGAGCAAGCTGCAGAATTTGAAACTAGGAGAAGCTAGCATGATGGAAACCTATAAGGAAGAGTTGATTAGGAAAGTCATCACGGAAATCACAGACAAGGATACCGAAGGATTGACTGGTGAAGAGGAGAGAAATTACGTGAGAAGAGGTAACCTTAATACAGAAGAGAGAGATATTAGTCCGGAGGAACGTATATCCAGATTCAGGGAAGAAGAAGAGGATCGGAATATTGAACCTGAATGGAAGTATCGTGATAGTGGGAGGAATTATATGGATTCATATCCGAGAAATGTGACAGTCATCCGGAATTTTGAAGACAAACCTCAAAAATTTAGCAACACTGATAGTCTCACACCGATCGAATATATCAGGAATCTTAAAGACTACTTCATAGAAGCCCACATTCCTAGAGAGGGAGAGATGAGAATCGTAGAAATATTTCTAGCTGGAGGACCCCTCGAATGGTTTAGAGCATTTCGGTACACTTTCAGCAATTTTGACGAATTTGCAGAGGCACTGATTAAACGATTCTGGTCAATAGAAGCTCAGAATTCGCTAAGAGCCGAGGTATACTCGAGGAAGTATTCAGGTACTCTTCCAACACGGTACGCTGATTTCTTCACGAGTCAACTATCACGCTTGAGATTTTTGCAACCCCCATTGTCAACAGAGCAGTTGATAGATGCAATTTCACGTATGCTGCCTGTGGAGGTAAGAAGACTGATCATATCGTCAAACATTAGAGATTTGACAAGTATGGACGAATTGTTGAGAAGGCTTGACTACACGAGTCCAATGCCAAATTTGGTACAAAAAGGCCAGAGGCACGAATTCAAAGACGTTAATACGGTCTACATGGATCAAGTGCAGCAAACTGATAAGCCTGAGGAAGGAAAAACTGAAAATGTAGGTCCTCACAGGAATAATTATTTCCGCAACCACAGATCCCAAGGTTACCGTCCATATCAGCAAAGACGAGGCTGGAATAATAATAATAGAGGGAATTACAACAACGGAAGAGGTAGATACTACAACAATGGTTATAATAGAAATTATAACAGAAATAACCAGTACCAGAATCAGAATCAGAATTCTCAAGGTCAGGTTATGACACCCGACAAGTATCAAGAAAGAGAGAAAGAAAGTCAGCAGTATCTGAAGGAATTACGAGAAAAGGAAGCTGAAAATCAAAAGAAAAGACAGGATGTAGTGATCGATCCTGGTCCTTCTACAAGTCAGCAGAACTTGGAAAACAGATATTCAGGACAGAAGAGACAGTAGAAAGGAGAGAATACATTAGCCACACACAAACCAGAAAAGAAGAGACTTATGATTAAGGAACATAGTAGAATATAATTCAATTTCGTGTTCAAGTGAATTGAGATGTTTATAACACAGAGTTTAAAAACAATTTGCAACTGTTTTTAAAACGTGGTGAAGGGAGAATGCCCCCGGAATTTGAATTATATTGAGACCACGGTGGCTGTATTGGCAAATATGAGTAAAATTATGAATGTCATAGTTATGACGTGGATACTCATGACGTAGGCACGGATGACGTAGATTTCATGCCAGTAGGCTGATTGAGCTGAGATTCTTGGTGACGTCATGATTTTGTTCGAGAAAGATCTTAGATTTACGACGCAGTCGCAGGAAACAAGGTATTGTGCTAAGGAAGAAGCCACGCTATTGGAGGAGAGACTCGAACCAATGAACGATAGTTTGGAAGGAAGACGGAGATTGCTGAAACTACGATATTTGATTACTTTTGGCATGCAGATTTGTGGAAATCTATTTTCAGTTATGGCATTGATTTGGAATTTTGAAGAAATTAATTTTGAGTTTTTGAAATTTGAAAATCCGTCAAGTATAGCCAAAGTTAAAACTTCTAGCGATGACGCAGCAACAGGCTATGGAAGGGATGGATACGCCCCTTAAGAAGTTGATAAAAGGTCGTGCACAGGAGAGAGGAGCTCTCAGATCTCATATGTCAGATCGCATATATATTTCTGGTGATATATAGTTATTTTCAAGTGATTCAGTGAAGTAAGTTGTCTTTAGCGTGGTTAAAGCCTGGCGCATCGAACGAACTCGGAGCAGTTCCATTTTACGCTGCTCGAAACTAGGTGAAGTTGAAACGCTCACATTAACGTTTCCACCAGTCAAGATATCAAGCGCTAACTTCAGCCTGTATTATAATTCTATTGGGCAGTATAACATTGAGGTGTGTAGAAGATTTGAACAATTTCACAGTTATACTTCGAAAGATATTGGAACTTTAAGGCTGCCAACAAAAGTGATTTTCTCGCCACATGAGAAACACTTATAAAATTCCACATTATACACTACGGCTGACACGTGGAGTGCAACAGTGA
Source organism: Meconema thalassinum (assembly GCA_946902985.2). Taxonomy (NCBI): domain Eukaryota; kingdom Metazoa; phylum Arthropoda; class Insecta; order Orthoptera; family Tettigoniidae; genus Meconema; species Meconema thalassinum. The sequence goes on along the minus strand of OX336392.1, from coordinate 425,859,872 downwards.
TATTGGAGAATACGTTTGGTATTACAACGATACATTCGACTATGGAACATTATAATCTTGCAGTGCTTTCAATGATTATAACAGTAGTTGAGATGGAAGGCTAAGGCTTCAATGCAATTGGGACATATATTGATTGGAGTAAAGTAACAGCATGGAACTTCGTTAATCGTCTTCCTACAAAAGCGAGCATGTAGTGAACATCCAACTACACTCATGCATCGTGAATCCATCGCTGAATTATACCAGATAACAGTGGAAATATTTTCATACTCCACAACTATGAATATTTCTGCGGAAATAACTACATTAAACTTCATGGCGAATTCCTGCAAGAACTTCAGAGAACTTTCAAGAGAGGCCAGGGTTGTCCCGGCGCACAAAGAAGAGTTTTGCCAGAAGGATGTTTTTCGTATCCACGGAGCAGTGCAATTTCGGAGGAGGAAGCAGTTCGATTCTCCGAGGACGCAGATTCCAGGTTCGAGGACGGAGCACATCTTTACGCCGGTGAAATGGAACCAACAGCAGTTTTCTTTGAAAACTTTCCTCTGGAACTTCAATCAACAGATAAGGTAGTCGTGAACGTTTCTTGTATTATTTGAGTCTTGTAGCGATATCTGAGCAACCATTCTTCCCATATTTTCTGTCCTATCTTTTGCCCCATTTTCTTGATTGATATTTCTGTACTCAGTACACTTTGATGATTTATGCCTTTTTCTTCGATTTTTGAGACATTGCTATGTCATTGGCATACTAAATAATTTTGGATCAGTTGAAACTGATATTAGATTCTTTCAGTAATTTGCATATTTTTGTAGTCACGATTTGACTGTAAAGTTATTGATTTGCTATGGCAGATTTGAATTCAGACAGCGTGTCATTTTTATTAAAGTAATTCTGTTCAGTAAATTACTTTGACCAATTTTCTGTCATCCTCAAGAAAGAAGAATGATTAAATGATTTTAGAGCGTTAAAATCTATTACGATATCGACGATCTTTGAAATACTAGTCGTCTTATGAACATGATTGCAACATAGACATTTATCATTGCATTATAGACAATTTTATGAAATATGAACCTTTATTTCGATTTATTGAATACACTATAGTAATGAACATTTGATAGGAGTTTTTCTCAATTCTAGATTGGAACAATAATGTTTGCATTCCACAATCTAATTGTATTCTATTCGACTATTCTTGCAGTTTAGATGAACTTTGTTTGAAGATAGTATTTTTATACTGCGTTACTTTGAAGATGTTAATCTCAATTTTGATAGACCAGGCAGGAGTGTCTAATCGTATTTGCTATTAAATTTATTTGTGATTGGCAAATTTTTACTTCATATCGATTCATGAATGAAACCCACGAAGGTTAAATAATAACAGTCATTATTACAATTGATGAATATAAGAATTTTTAAAGAGGAACAATGGATGTATAATCGTTAGTTCAGTGGACGTGTAAAAGTCGCTGTTGAGTAATGCCCTTGAATAATGAAGGAGGTTCCCACAATAATTAATGAAGTTGATGAATTAATAAGTGGAGGTTTTTGTGTGTAGTTTGGAAGATTTTTATGCCATATATATGAAGATATATGATGAATTTTGGGCCAATTTTTGTGCAATTTTGTGCGTTATAAGCGAAGTATTTTCCCGCTGATTGTATTGTTCTTGTTCTTTGAAAGGTTATTCATAGGAAGATACTGTTAAAATTAACAAGAGTGTTAAATAATTTGAGATAAAGATTTTGAATGGAGGTTACAGTCACAAATATTAATAATTATTATTAAACCTTATTAAACCTGAATTTGACAGTTAAATATAACTAACCTTCATTGGTCGATTATATCATCACGATTTGAGTAATTATCAACCGGATAAACGTGTGGTTTAATGTATTTCTTGTATAAATAATATTAACAATATAATATTGTAAAATAATTTTGTAAATATCTTTGTTAAATAATTTGAAATGATAGTGATTAATAGAAGCGTGTATTAAATTTTCAATTGTCATTTGATATTGTTATAAACAATTTATTATTGTTAGAAATAATTAATGAACTTTTGTTATTAACATTTATAGTTTTTTATACTCTAAACAACGCTAATTAAGCAAGTGGTTTGAACAAATAATCATGATTTGGGATTATTGGAGTAATCCACTGGTGTTTGAATGAAGCATGTAAGACATTTGCGTGATAATATTTCAGTTGAGATGTGAACATTTACGTATTTGAAAAGGAGATGATGATGATGATAATTGTTGTTTTAAGGGGCCTAACATCGAGGTTATCGGCCCCTTTGAAAAGGAGAGCCTAGCTCTGAGGTAACACGCTTATGCTAGGGTTGAACGAACGGGAGTCCGCTTTGACAATGCAGGTGCCTTGCAGCTGGCCCGGACAACTGTGTTACTGAGGCCAAGGACGTTCCATAATAGCCTTGTGGCTATAAATAAAATGTGAAGTATATAAACACGCAAAACAATTGATATATGTGTCTCATCCCAAATCCCGTTTCCATTCCCAGTGCATTATTATTTTACGTTGCTATGAGCTTGAGAAAGCTGAAACATTATATGTAGAGAATACAGGTCCTACAGGAGGACATGGTTATGTGGTCGATGGCTTCTGATTGCCACGTTGATTTTGTTGTTTAATTTTGTTAAAATCATTCTTTATGTGAAATAAATTATTGTGCAGTTTAAAGTTTCTCGTCTTCGTTCTGGTTCATTTTAAATATCATGGTTGAGGTTATTGTGTGGGCATACTTTTAAGTGATCCAGTTGACAACCCAGTCCCCGAGATAGATTTAAGAGGTAAGTAAAGGTAAGTATGAACCCCCGTATATTTTGGTGTGTTCCACAATAATTTTCTCGTTAACTATTGTGCTCTAATCTCGATAGTATCTGTCAGTGCCATTTTCATTGATGTAGCTGTGCCGGTGCGTTTGATTATTGGCAATGCGATTGAGGGGGCGGATATCTGACAGCCTACTATCAGGATATCGGGTACAGTACCATCCTGGCATTTGCCTGGAGGAGAAGTGGGAAACCACGGAAATCCACTTCCAGGATAGCTGAGGTAGGAATCGAACGCGCCTCTTAACATTTTTGCCTCACGAGGCTGAGTGAACACCGTTCCAGCCCTCAGACCAGTATTACATTTATTGTCAGAGCTGGGAATCGAACCCGGACTTCCGTGGTGATAGCCAAGTGGCCAAGAATGAGTCGGACATATAATAATGGCCAACCTGCCAATAAAATAAACGGTCATCCAATTCTTCGCTTCCGTTACCGTCCTCCTGATCTTCGGATCTTGTTTCAACTTTGTCTTCAGTATCAGAGTCACAAATTCCCTTGAAATTACTGAATCATGAACTAGCTATTCGTTATATTTCAGCAGAAGGTGACACGCTTCATCTGCATCCTTAGTTTTTCGTAAGGCGCAGTCTCCTTACTGATATTAACTAAGGCAACATACTAAGCCAAATAATCGTTATAACAGCACACCTGCCACTCACTAACAGAATGTAACATCATTGGGAGCGCTGGTACTATTAATATCACGCTGACAAAGTGTTACACGTGATAAAGTTATTTTTAGGCACGCTATTTCACAACTCCAGAAAATGCTTACTATGGTTTGGTGTAAGATGTCACGAGACAATAAGATCATAACTTGAACTGTTGGCTTGATATTAACATTAATATAACGAAATCCCGTGGCTCATGATCTCAAGATTAACGGTCACGTTAAACTACAAGCTTCCTTCCTTTTTTAATATAACGAACCATGGAGCTGTCAGACCAATGCGCGACTAACGGAGGGTTTTAAACGATAGTTCTACATGGGGACAGATAATATTAATGCTAACTTTTTGACAGTATTATTCATAAGCCTAAACACACAATTTGTTGTAATCAGCGTAACCGCAGCCTTCGTAAAGAGGTTTACGTAGCCCAGGGCGTATCCCACTATTGAACAGCTGTCTGTGTAGCGTGGGGGATCAGCGCCGATAGCGCTAGCAGAGCGGGGCGCGGTTGAACTCGGTGAGTGATAACACTATTTATTTCTATTGGTCATGGAAATACTAAGCTCTAGGCTTTCCGCACAAGTTTTGATTATTTTTATTTATTATTATTATTATTATTATTATTATTATTATTATTATTAAGAATAATCAATATTACATCCAGCAATTCAAGAAAATATATACACACATAGCTTTTTAAGTATTAGGACATACTTCCGTACATTGTTCAAGAAATCGCGTGTGCTATATACACATTGTCCTTTGCACTACAACATTGTATAATTCACTTGTTCTCTTGATCACTGGAGTCCCGTTATATTAAATATGTACAATCTTCATCATATCATAACTTTAGTCTATTTCTGATTATTATCTAAGTAAACGTATTAGTCTAAAAATGTACATTCTGAGATCTATGTGATGAATATCAAATTCAGCCGAGTTAGGGAAGAATACATGTAAGCTATACCACGTAAGGCAAGGCCTTGTGTGTGGCATATTAGGTCCACTTACCTAATTATAACGTTAAGTGTTCATGTTAAAAAATATATTACATATACTGTATATATTAAAATAAGCGCTGTGAAATAGCTAGGTAGCAATGGTAATGCTAATTTATAGATTAAGCTACTTTAATATATCTTTAATGACATTTTTATTTTCTCCAACGAATATCTTTGCGTTACGTATAAACCTTGTGGATTTATGTAACTGCTCTTTTATGGGTTTAGGAAGGATATTGTAAAATTTAGGAATAAAGTATTGAAAATACGCTTTGCAATAGATAGATTTGGTTTGAAGAGGACAGACATATTTCCTGTTATACCTCTTGTTTCGTAGGTGTGGCTCATGTTTATGACTGAATTTTTATTATTATAGATATATTTATAGATTTCCGTCACGTAAAGTTGTCCTATATTCATGACGTTTGCTTCCGGATACAATTCATTAGTAGGATATAACCTTTCCTTTTTATACACCAAGTTTTCCATTACTAGAGCTTTTTTTTTAAATAGTTTGATAAGCTCCTCCCCATGCAATTATTCCATACGTGAGAGTAGACTGAATAAGTGCAAAGTAGATATCTCTCAGTAGTTTAATATTGACAATGTGTTTCAGACAATGAAACACATAAACTGTCCTCCTTATTTTCTTTGTGATGAAATTAATGTGCGATCTCCACTTCATGTCTTCATCAAAATAAATTCCTAGGTATTTTATATTTTGTGTGCGGTTGATTTTTATGCAGTTGCAGCTTGTATTACAGTTTTCCCGATGTACTGTAAGCTCGTTGAAGCAATTTTCTTTGTTTTTTTAATGTGAAAATAATAAATTTTGATTTATTTACATTCAGAAACAATTCATATTATCCGTCCATAATTTAATCCCTTTTAAGCTTCGGTTGCTTCTTGCCTGACTATTTCCCATGCATTCCCTTCAACAAATATAGCGGTGTCATCTGCATAAGTGAAGATTGAACTATTTTTTTGATTATTTATTGATTTTTCTATGTCATTAATGTATATAATAAAAAATAGCGTTCCTAAGACTGTTCCTTGTGGTATGCCCCTTTTTACTTGCATCGGTGCACTTAATGTGTCATTTATTTTTACATATTGGATTCTGTCAGTAAGGTAACTACCGATGAAATTAAGAGCTGTGCCTCGAATACCATATTTTTCCATTTTTAGGAGGAGAACATCATGTGATACAGTGTCGAAAGCTTTAGTAAGATCTAAAAATATTCTTAGTGATGGTGTGGAGCAAGTAGATGCCCATATACCAGACAACCAATTCGGTTTCAGAAAGGGAAGAAGTACACTTCAATCTGTGAAATGCTTACTAGAGCAAGTTCAAGATACACTCAGTCATCGAAGGAAAAAGTATTTTGTTGTCTTTATAGACTACAGCAAGTCTTTCGACTCTATCAACAGGCAAACACTCCTCCGAAAACTCAGCCTGTTAATTGGTGACACACATGAACTAACAAGAATACTCTCAGATATCCTCAGGTATAACTACATCCAAATATCTGATGATATAACCCTGTCCAAAACTTTAATATCAGATTGATGCTCTTAGTTTAATATTTATGTTATTTTAGCATAACAGAAGATGGTTACAAGATAATCGAAACTGGTATTACATTATAATTAGATACAATATTATTGACTTAAAGGTGAATTATCATTTATTTTCCTATTCATTAGGTGACATTTTAATTTCGATGTCAATTCAGACAAATTATATGAAACATGATGAATTTCATATCAATACAGTAATTTGATTTTTCTTAAATCTAACTTAATTTATATTAAAACTATTTTGAATGTAAACCACACAAGACATGAATATTAGTAAAGTATTCAAGTAGAAGATGATGATAATTGTTGTTTAAGGGGCCTTACATCTAGGTTATCGGTCCCTAATGGATTGGGTGATAGTGAAGATGAGATGAGAATGAAAACTATACAGACTTACATACTAGAAGAAGAAATGGTAAACGAACAAAGGATAAGGCAAACAAAGGGCAGAAGAAAAGAAATGCCCTCAAACCTCAAACAATGAGAATTGCGGGACTTGGAAGGAAGGAGAGCCATGAAAGGCAGATAAGAAAGGGAAAGAGGAGAGGGCCGCCCCAACGTCAGTGGAAAATGGGGAATAAAACTGACGCAGCTCAGGATGATGATGATGATGATGATGATAATTGTTGTTTTAAGGGGCCTAACATCTAGGTTATCGGCCCCTAATGATCTGGGTGATAGCGAAAATGAGAATGAAATGGAAACCAAAACGAAAATTATGTGAGACAGAAAATACGTACAAAGAGAAACTCAGATGGAAACAACTCACAATATGGTCTTACAAAAGGGAATTTAGAACGAAAAGATTCACAAAAAGAATAGATTGAAAAGGACCCACAAAACGTAGGCTAGATTCAAAATACGTACAAAATGCAATGTAGCGTCGAAATACTTACAAAATGCAACTGAAATTCAAAATACTTACAATATGCAAATGAGATCGAAAATACGTACAAAATGCAATTGAGGCTCAAAATACTTACAAAATGCAATTGTAATTGAAAATACACAATGCAATTCAGATAGAAATAGGCCCTATCCCGGTTCCAATCCAAATTATTCACAAAGTGCAATTGAAATTCAAAATACCTACAAAATGCAATTGAAATTGAAAATGCTTACAAAATGTACGGTAGATTCAAACGACTCATGTGGATTGACAATACTTACAACATGCAATTTAGATTGAAAATACGTGACAAAATGTAATTTAGATTCAAAATACCCACAAAATGCAATTGAGAATCAAAATATGTGCAAAATGCCCGCCAAACAAAATGCAATTTAGATTCAAAATTCGTGCGAAATGCGGTTTTGGTTGAAAATACTTACAAAATGCAATTGAAATTCAAAATACTCACAAATGTCCCTCATCCATATTGAAAGACTTACTAAAAAGCAATTTAGATTGTCAATCATTACAAAATGCAATTGAGGTTGAAAAAAATCGCAAGATGTAGGCTAATTTAGATCGAAAAAAACATACAAAAAGCAACGTAGATTAAAAATGCCTTAAAAATCGCTAGAAGGGAATTTAGATACACGGTGAACCAAGTAACAAAAACAGTGCGGGAATCTTAAAGAGAAAAGTAAATATAATAAAAAGAGGAGAGGGGAGAGAGGAGAAGGTCCGCCCCAAAGGGAAGGGACAAAAGGGGAAAACGGACCCAGCTCAGGAATCCCTCGGGGTCACCAACTCCCGAACTCACCAGCCGTGAGCCCCTGAGAGTGTAACATTATCTAGGGTGTACCAGAAGTGGTGGGGCTACATACACCCTGCCTCCTTAAGGGCCTTGAGCACAAGGCAGGAGGTAAAAGGATAAGAAAAAGAAGGCTGACCCCTCACAGAAGGAGGGTATCAGGAAAGATGAGACAAGGGCCAATTAAGGCGGGAAAGTGAAAGACTCTCTAGGCCTCGGATAACCTAATACCGTCGGGGTCGGAAGAGAACAAGAGTTGACCACGGGAGGTCGACAGGAAAGAAGACGGAGAAGAGCCCGTCACAAGAAAGTGAAAGCAATGCCGAACTCAGCTGGAGTCCCGTGGACCCCACGTCCAACTAGGTGTGATCCCCTGGGGTAGTATTCAAGTACGCTGTAGGCCGATATATAAAGCATAATGTTTTAAAAGTAATTTAGTTATTCATATATTTATTTTATACTTCTTTAGTGATTATCATAAAAACAAACACACTCGTTAAACTAGGCTGACAGTCTTGAAGTTTTGAAGACCTGTAATGCTAATGTAATGTTATTTTTGTTATTTTTGAATAGACGAACACTTCTACTGCACGAGTGGCATGACTGATCGGAGTTGGACTAACTTCAATCAAGTGATGAGAAGTGCAGTCAACAGACTTACAATCCATGGGTTCGATCACAAGGTGTGCAGTACAAGCTTGTATCATACAGAGTGCGTGTACAAACTGTGCGATTAAGAATACCCAAAATGCCATATCCTATCAAGACAAACCAATCTTGGAACTAAGCACAGAAGACTAAATCAAATCATTCATCGTGGCCTTTCCACTTTATGAATTTAGCAAAGTGCAATACTCCATAGTATTATTAGCCTACTTTTGGTATTTTAAGCCCAAGGAGCCGGAGCTGTCTGCTTCAATAACAGAACGTGATGAAGTTATTGCAGGAGTTAAGGAATACATGGAGGACGATGGGGTGGGGAAAGAGGAGCCACTTGAACATCCGTCTGAAGGACGCGGGGCCCAGAATAAATGGGTAACGATATATGGTGTACCTCCGACGGAACCCCCTGAAACCGTCCGGAGAGAGTTCAAAGGGTATGGCTGCGTTCACGTGCGCGTCAACTCCAAAAACCTCAAGCTGATTTTCAAGAACCGTCGTTACACTGAGGAGTTATAAAAACAAGGAGGCCGACACTTACAAAGGGTCTCCCGTGAAGATAAAGTACCTCGTCGGGCGAGAGGAAGCATCATCGTCACATTCCAATCATTAGGTGTTCTGAGGTGAGAGTAAATTTCTGCAATCAGAAATATTGTAATTACTCTTAGAAAAAATATGGCAGAGATTCCACACGTGCTCCTAGATAAGAAGAGACCAGCGCATTCAACTATGTTTGCTCATAGCAAGGATATGCAACTTTTATCCTACATTCCTAAAAAGGAAAGAATGTCCTAATGCTTTCTACCATGCACCAAGGTGAGGATATTGATGAAACAACAGGTGATCTGAAAAAACCAGCGACCATATCATTTTGCAACATGATTAAAGGAGGAGTTGACGTGGTAGATTGTTTGAAAAGTCTTTATACTGTCGCCCGAAAAACAAACCGATGGCCACTGAGAATATTCTACACCCTGTTGGACATTGCAGCGTTGAACAGTTATATAATATTCAGATTCAACACAGACAACAAAGCCCCAAGAGACATTATCTGAATTCATTAGACTCCGAGCGTTATAGACCGCATCTTGCCAATAGAATGAGATCTATTGGCGTACACATTGGACTACGTTCCCAGATTCAACGGGTGTTAGGAGATCGAAAGCAGCAAAACTGATTGAAGAGGACAGGAGAAACAAAAAAGTGTGACTTTTGCACAAAGAAACAAGAAGTTCCGTGACGAACTAAAGAGCCTACTTTTCTTGAAATTTAAGATGCATGCCAATGATTAATCTATATGGATCTATCTAGAATAATGACGAAATTAAGTTGGTAATATCGAAATTTCAAATAAGTTCGAAATACTGTATACCTGGCATAATGTAGCCTAATAGAGAACTACAGTTGGCAGCCCTGGTGACTGAATATATTCTTAGTTCCATATCTTAAGGTACAGAATTCAAAATTTGGTTGAAGTCCAATGGATAGCATAGACGTTACATGCAGTTAAACATTGGATCTAACAGCGCGCGTAAAATCATGTTGGCAACAATGACATACATGTATTGGTCAGAAATTATCTGAAATAATATGATCTATTGTTGTGTCAATTTTGAATGAAATCCATTAGTTAGTATAGAAGTTACATGCATTTTAAAATTGGACCTATCAGCAGCTTAGAATCATGTTGGTAGCACTAACGTATATAAGTTACTCCAAATTAATATAGAATGTCAGGTACTATACGTGTGCATAGTTTAAAGCTGTCGGATGTATACTTTCTGATATATGGGTATTTGGATTAATAAAAATTGAGAGCATTTATTAACAGTTGGCAGCCCTGGTGGCTCTTAAGAATACGCTCAGTCATATCTGTTTATGTACACATACCACATACGAAATTTGGTTGACATCCAATTGATAGTGTAGAAGTTATATGCATTTAAAATTTGGACCTATCAGCAGGCTATAATCATTTTGGCAACACTGCCATGTATGGCCTCCTGGAAATTAAACTGAAATATTATTATCTATACGTGTGCCAATTTTGAAATAGCTCCCATTCATACCTTCCAAGATATCCAACTTGGAGCTCAAATTTCAATTGCGATTTTTCAGCAGTTGGTAGCACTGACATCATTTTCAAATATGGCCGTGAGATATTCAGGTATAGGTCTTTACTCCTACCAAATTTTGTTTCGATTGCTGCAGCCGTTTAGGAGTTGATAGGGGAACACACACACACAGCCAGCCAGCCAGACAGACAGACATTTGCCCGATCTCATAAGTCTACTTTTTCCTCATTTTTGCAAAATGTGAAAATTAGGCTAAAAAATCGTTTCACTGTGACACATTGTGACGACTGTTCCCACAGCCGTCATGTGTTTCAGATATCGAGCTAGTATCGAAGAAACGGGTGAGGAGCAGCAGTGAAGCAATGTCACGAGATGGTCAAGAAAAGTGCTCAGTGTAGATATTTAGATAGAATTGACTAATATATGCACACATTGTTGTTTTGTATTCTCGTTACCGATCTATTGTAAGTTTTTCATTTTTATGCTGTATTGTTGAATAATGCTTAAATAGAAGATACTTGCCATTAGCGAGAGGAGAGAGGGAATATATCACAGTAGAAAAGACTGAATCTTATAGAAATTGGGTGTTCTGATTTAAAATGGTCAATTATTCAATTCGTCTGGGAAAATTAAAGTATCTATTTCTGTAAATACCTATTCGATACTACACGAAAGAAAATAAACTTATTGCTGTTCCTTTCAAAACAAGCATATGTGTACAAAGCTAGAAATTACGAAGGTGAGCGAAAATCTCACCCGTGCCACTCCTGTCGGAATTTCCCCGCGACCACTGCCGGGTTAATACAACAATTTATGAATTTGCGCAATTTTCTTTCAATATAGGACGATGACTAGTGATAAATTTTACACTTTTACCATACTACTAACGTTCAACATTGACCTGGTCTTTTCGAGATCCAAGTTTGTATAACCCTTACACGGTTATATTTTGCATTACATTTCACTCCAATCTCAAACAACAATAATTCCTCCACTACAATACATTCGCTAATTACATGTAGCAGGGTGCTTAGGTCCTGGAATTTTCATGTTGACTTCTTGCAAATATGATATGAACTCATTGAATTTATTCTCCAGGACTGGAGGACTAAGTTATTGTAAATATCTTGAAAAACTTTTTCCCAATAATTAATTTCCTGTTTAATCTCCGATTTCCGACTTTTCCCATTGCTACTTACGATAAACGACTCAACTGACGTGGGATCAGTTGCTGAAATTTGGCTGACTTCTTTCCTACTTGCAGTGTACACATGTACACATGAACCATAGTGCGTAGGAACTACACTTCCGCTGCCTGGAGTTTAGTATGATCCCTAATGGTCAGTGTTGTGGTCCTATAGATCAGGGGTTCTCAAACTTTTTCTGTCGCGCCCCCGTTCTGAAACATGAAAAATCTAGCGCCTCCCCCCTCTCTCCTATTCTCATTTCCTTTCTTAGCACTTCTCATAGGCTACTTCCCACAAAAAAATATCACACAAGATCTACTGTGTATGCTACTTCGTAATTAGGATTTCAACTACCAGTTACATTAATAACAAGAAGTTCCGTGAAGAACTATACTGTGCCCAACTCTAGGAATGGGTATTCCAAGATTCAGACACCTAGATATCAAGGGAAAGGCTACAGTCGCTTTTGAAAGTTGAGATATTTGAATATCACGCTACATTGCTTCTCGAAGCAATTGGAAAGAATATACCGCTAACTGCATGTCAAGTGACGTAGCGAGTAATAGCAGAGGTCGAGGCTATTTATTGATTAAATAGTTAACCATGGAGTAGAGACTTGAGACTTGGATCAGATTACTGGCATAGCCAAATGAAAGAGAATGCAATTAGTATCAAGTAAATCGGACCAGGGATACCAGAGATATGATGATTTCCAGATATCAGCTGATGACGCGTGACCCTGGCAGTTTTGAATAAAAGCCGACCGGCCGAGGCATCGATAGCTCATTCCAACACAAGCACTTGCAGAGCAAGTTGCTGCTACGCTGAGCCAAGGCACATGGTTGCCGGATCTACGCAGAAGTAATTTTCAAAGTTGTGATAGTCACAAAAGTGCTGCGCTACGAGGTGGAACTTAGTAAGTTTCCGGCGAGGAGAATCACTAGGTGATTGAAATTTTTCTACAGACACTGGAGAAATATTTTTATTTCTACATGGACATATGCTAGACTTTGTCTAGAATTAGTACTTTGTCACAGTCCAGTAATAACCTAATACTTGGATGTTTAGTCCATTTCAGTCAGTTTTCATATTGGTAACTTGTTAACCACTTCGATCTATCAGTACACTGAAGACCAGTCGATCACGGTGGTGTTCGTTAGTCTACGCAAGGGAAACTACAGGTTGCTTAGCGCATGGTAGATGGTGTGAAGCCATGCCCAGGGAACGATCTTCAGAACAGCCGTTGATTGGTTAGACTGTCAGTGTCTTCTTGTATTGATAAGATTACCGTGAGTTATGTTACAACTGACATATCTAAGAATAGATCACTTAGATCTGACCCCATTTAAACAAACTGTTATGGCTTTGATAGAAGCCCATATTAAAATGGAACAACAGTTAATTCAAACGTCAAGAGATACTACCACTATGTCTTACTAGACGGATTGTAGGTATATAATGGCGGCCGATACAAGGATTATACGTGCTTGTCCGCTAGGGCATGTCTATGGATAAATCTGGTACAGACCAGGTTCGCTACGCTTCAAGACCATCAAGAAATGTAAGCCACATTTGAATTATATTATGCCTAGCTAATTGGAACAAACTATTTTTCGGCAGATGACCAACACATTTATTTTTCTTCGTATTTAAATCTTGCAATGATTTACGCAAGACATATTAGAGTTATTCTGAGTATTTTCAGCACTCAGAACAGTTTAGGATCGATGACCGAGCATTTCGAGCATTTATTTGAATATTTCATATTTTTGGGAAATCACGGTAATCAGCCGATGTAACTGTAAAAGTTAATAATTATTTTTGTTGAGGAATGGATATTTTTTCCATATTCGAAGGTTCGAACATGTGGATTCTCACATAATCAGATGATAATTAAACATATTTAAAATAATATAACTAATAATAATAATAATAATAATCCACTAATAATAATAATAATTTTTATAATTTTTCTAAATAATTCTTGGATATTATATTTTATAATAATCACATGTATTGAGAGAGAGCCTATGACGACAATGACAATTGTTGTTTTAAGGGGCCTATCATCTAGGTTATCGGCCCCTGATGGTTTGGGTGATCGTGAAGATGAAAAATGAAATGATGATGATGATGATGATAATTGTTGTTTTAAGGGGCCTAACATCTAGGTTATCGGCCCCTGATGGTTTGGGTGATCGTGAAGATGAAAATGAAAATGAAAAGCGAACTTAAAACTAAAACTAACTACTAACCTACATACTAGAAGAAGAAATGGAAAACTAAAGGAGAATAAGGCAAATAAAAGGACAGAAGGAAAAGAAATGCCCTCAACCCTCGGAGAAGGCGGATTGAGGGACTTGGAAGGAAGGAGAGCCATGAAAGGCATATAGGAAAGTGAAAGAGGAGAGGGTCCGCCCCAAAGGTAAGGGACAAAAGGGGAAAACGGACCCAGCTCAGGAATCCCTCGGGGTCGCCAACTCCCGAACTCACCAGCCGTGAGCCCCTGAGGGTGTAGCATTATCTAGGGTGCACCAGAAGTGGTGGGGCTACATACACCCTGCCTCCTTAAGGGCCTAGAGCACAAGGCAGGAGGTAAAAGGAAGAGAAAAAGAAGGCTGACCCCTCGCAGAAGGAGGGTATCAGAAAAGATGAGACAAGGGCCAATTAAGGCGGGAAAGGAAGAGACTCCCTAGGCCTCGGATACCCTAATACCGTCGGGGTCAGAAGAGAACAAGAGTTGACCAAGTGAGGTCGACAGGAAAGAAGACAGAGAGGAGCCCGGCACAAGTAAGTGGAGAGAGCCTATGAAGTAGTTTAATCATTTCTAGTTTGGAACAGGAGATTTTCCGAAGGAGAGTGGTTAGCGCAAGCCCGCATTCAACCAACAATTCAGTTCTGGTTGAACAGTTGATATTTGCAATGAGCAAAGTATATTTTTCAGATAACACGGAGAGGCATGAAACGGGAAGAAAATGATATTTGTATCAAATAGGATATTTTTGTATTTATATAAAATCATGACGTAAATACACTCGAAAGTGAAATAAAGATTTTCATAAGTATGGTAAATTCACGGGTTGAACTGAATGGTAAAATAAAATAAACTTGTAAGTTTATTAATCTTCCAGTGTTGATAACAAGCAGAGGCTTGATTTATTGTATAAATTTTGGGAAGAAAATTTATGTGTGTGGAGTAGTTGAAATGCCATTCCCAGGTGCGCATGTTTAAGTCGCAGGAATGAGGAGGTTTTTTCGAGCATCAATCAAATAGCAGGTTCGATGGCTCAGGTTTATAGTAGGAGTATTGGAGCTACACATTTCATCGTATGAATAACCCGAAGGTTATTTCTTTGAAACCATCAGTTCTTATTTCAACCTCGTTTACGAATTCCTTTTAGACTTTGATTTTGCTAGAACCCGGATTTGTCATGATAGTAGTTTATTATTCTTCAGAGGAAGACCTTTGCCGTTGTTGTTGTAATATTGTGTTCTTACACAAATAATAGAATGGGCCACTGCCAATTTAAAAATAATTCTTTAACCACGAATAATTTGAAGAATGTTTTCAATCCTAGTGCCATGAACTAAATGAATTTATTATGAAACTACAATTTTTATTTCCGCATTCTGTCGAAGAATTGCAAGCTGTGAAAATTGCTAATAATGGCCATGAATATAAATATTTTTTATAATAATGATTCTAAGTGGAAAGTCAAATAGTTGAATGGTTCAACAATTTATTGATCAAGTTGATGATTCAGAAATCATATATTTTGTTAGGAACTCGGAAGTTCATAATCGAGTCACTTCTCGAATGTTTAATGTCAGAAGAACGATTAATTTTTGTTGTGCTTCGCACAGTTCTTCGATGCTATGCTCAAGGTCAAATACTTTTCAGATGTTATTAATATGTGTAAATAATTTGTGTTGATTCAATGATGATAATAATATTTTTCGACAATATTTTTTGAAACTGGAAAAATAAGTGAAAGTTAAAATTTCTATGAACATTTATTCTACGAGTGTTAATATTATGTAAAAATTCAAACAGTGATCTACGATATTTCCAGTAGAGACAATTAAATTTGAACTGGATTTAATCATAAATAATTTTGGAACACAGTCTACAGGACTAACAAACAGACTTGTGTTTCCAAAAAAATAATTGTCAAATGTGTTTGGAAAATTTCTGTATATTGTGTAAATAGGAGTGTGGGTCGCCACACGTGAGTGATGCTGCTTTGAGCATTTTTGCAGTCAATTTTAAATTCAAAATAAACTGAGATAATTTTACTTGATGTGTTACGCCCAATTGAATCTCCTTCTATCCTTATTGTTGCATTGAGCCAAAAATCAGTAAAGCATTTTTTTCATTTGATGTCGTTTTTGCGATTTGCTTTAACCCATCTGGCGCTCCGGGATATTTTGACTCTCGTGCTGACTGATTATTGGTAAAATGCATATGTGGTCGTGCGGACTCCGGTCTAAACGGGCACATAAAATAAGATAGAGAGAGAAATGGCTTCGAACGTGGGTCTCGATTTAGACATGGTCAATCGCATGCCGATTTAAATTGTGATGATTTTTATAGAAATATTTTGGGAGTTGAGAGATGTCTGGTTTGGATGAATAAATTAGTAGGAAACCCAATTAGTGGGGAAAATTAAAAAATTAACTAGATTAATAATTAGAATGGGTTTGATTTTTTTGATAATGGCTTAACCATTAGGGCGTCAAGTAAATTCAGTAGTAAACGTTCGATGACTGGACATACGCATTATTAGAATCCAGGTGGAGGATATTTGAGAACTTGCATATTTTTCTTGTGATATTGTGGTAAATGTAATTCGTAAAAGTAGAGAATTTTGTTTTTCCATCACGTCGACATTATGATAAATCTCATTTTATTAGAGTGTTCCAATTAGCTATTCATATTTCTTGTTCTAGTTATAAGCTTGTTGCCGATATTGTATACCCCTAAGTTTTGAATAATAATTGAAATTATGGAAGAAATGATGAGGATGATGAGGAGTTTGGAGGAGAGTTCAAAAGAGGCTGGACTGCGTGTAGCAGCCATTATGAAAGAAAATACTGAGGCTTTGGAAAGGAAACTTAAAGAAAATTCTGATTCTTTAGAAAATAAACTTAAAGAAAATTTAAACGATAAACTTAAAGAGAATTCTGATTCTTTAGAAAATAAACTTAAAGAAAATTCTGATTCTTTAGAAAATAAACTTAAAGAAAATTCTGAGTCTTTAGAAAATAAACTTAAAGAAAGTTTAAATGATAAACTTAAAGAAAATTCTGATTCTTTGGAAAATAAACTTAAAGAAAGTTCTGATTCTTTAAAAGGTAACTTGAAAGAAAATTTAAATAGTAAATTTAATTCTATGGAGAGTAAATTTAAAGAGAATTCCGAAATTTTGAAAATGTTACTTGAGAGTAAAATGTCTAAATTATGCAAAAAAACACATGAGCTCGAAACTTCATTAGCTACTAACGCAAGTTTAATGGACGATAAATTTCGCGATGCCGATCTTAGATCCCAAAGCTTAGCTGATAGGATAGAACATGGTCTTAGGAAAGTTGGTGAAGACATGATCAACCTAGAAGTCAGAGTGAAGAAGGAGAGTAATGAGATGAGAATTCTAGTTGTTCAACGGTTGACAGAACAATTCAAAGAACTTGTAATGGGAGAAATAAGAGAAGGTGTGATTAATGAATTGCAAACTGAAATTAAAACCACAGTTGTCAATGAAATTAAAGACACACTCAAGCTGGAGAATCAAGAGGGAATCAAGGAGATTAGGGAATCTTTGTCATCCCATATTGAAGTAATTGCCAAAGATATCCAAGCAACTCAGAAGGACATCTCAGATATGACAGGGTCATTGAAAAGTCACGAGGCTGTGATGAACCAGATATCCATTGATGTTAAGGAGAATTGTAAAGAAACTGAAGCAATTAAGAAAATGGCAGAAGAAACCCAGAAGGAACTTGAGGCTATGAAAACTCAAATCAAGGACGAGAAACAGTCTGACCATCTGTTGAAAATGCCAAATGTAAGGGGAAAAGAACAGATACAGATAAATCTAGGAGCAGCTAGAGAAACGGATAGTCAAAGACAGGACGAGGTCAGGACAGTATTTCAATCCAACCCCATAACTGTATTTAAGAATGTAGAGGATAAGCCATCTAAATTTTCAGGGCGGGATTCTGTGACACCCGTGGAATTTTTGAGAGAAGCAGGGGATTACCTGAAAGATTCCAAGATCCCTAAGGAAAGACAGATCCGAGTGATAGTGAAGTTTTTGGAAGGTCCTGCACTTCTTTGGTTTAGAGCCTTTAGATCCACTCTAACCACTTTTGAGGAGTTTTCTCGTGGGCTATTGAAAACGTTTTGGTCCCCGGAAACCCAACAGCAAGTCAGAGCAGAGTTATATTCGAAAAGATTCTCGACGTCACAACCTACTCGATACTCTACGTACTTTTCTGGACAGCTTTCTAAACTTCAACATTTAGATCCGCCGATGCCAGATAACGAATTGATTACTGCATTGATACGTCAGTTTCCAGCAGACGTCCAAAGGACTTTGATCGCTGCTGATATCTATAATATGGAGCAATTTGACGAAGTATTACAGAAGCTGGATCATACGAACGCTCAATTCTTCCATCAGAAGGGAGGAAAGAATAACAACGCTGTGTACGCTGTTATGGCCGATAGTTATTCTCAAACACCTCGAGAGATTCGATAGGGGCGAGAAGAGAAAACGCCGAGGGAAGATTCAAATAAGAGAGGATGGAATCAGTACAGTAACAGATACAGTTACAAGCCTTATGCGAGACCGGATGGTGGAAATCGATACAATACTCGATGGAGAAGGCCACGGGATAATCAAGGAAGGTACCAGGAAAGAAGATACTATGGTAGAAACAACTACAATAACAGAGGGAATGTGGATACTCGTCAGTCTAATGAAGAGTTCAACAAGGAGACGAGGAAAAACTTGGAAGCAAGACACCAAGATAACTTGCAATTTTTGGAGCAGGGGCCCAATGAACCAGGTCCATCGGGAACACAACAATCCCGGGGGAATGGTAACGAAAAAAAAACTTCGAATTCACAGTAGAATATAGAATTTTAAACACTTTCACTTCCAGAATTATTAAATGGCAAGCAAAGGATGATGACTTAATTCAACAGAATGACGAACGGAAAGAAATGGGTACGAGAATTAGAATGCCAATCATATCATGCGAAGTATTCGGTATGCCTGTCGATACTTTGATTGATACTGGGGCTATGCTTTGTCTTGTGAGAGAGAAGCTTTATATTCTGTGGAAGCTCAAAGAGAATTTAGAGGAAATTCCAGTATCAGGAATTAAGATCCAAGGAATAATACCCAACAAAATATCTCTGTGTAAAACACAATTATACTTATGTATTACTATTGGAGGACATGATTTCCGACATGTGTTTGTAGTAATGAAGGACATGGCTTTTGACATGATATTGGGAGCAGATTTCATTCAGAAATATCAAGCAGTGATAGACATGAAGACAGAGACGATCAAATTCAAGAATACCGAAGAGATTAACTTCGAGGGAAAAGAAGAGGAAGACATCGAGGGAGATGCTCAATGGTCTCTGATTTTTCATGAAGCTGAAGGAAGAGAAGTCTACACTGAGAAGGAGTCCCCAGAGGTAGGGAAAATTTTGGAAGAGTATCACGATATTTTCGATATTAAACCTGGTGAAATTAAAGATTTTGAACATTGTGGAAGTAAACAATAATGGAAGCTATGAAGTCGCTAATACACGAACTGGTAACATCGTGGGAACTTATAATGCATCGAATTTGAAGATTTATTATTCAAGAACCAGATGATTTAATGTGTAGATAGGAAAAATAAAAATTTTTCAATTTTTATTCTTTGCTAGGTGTGGGGTGGATGTGCCCAACTCTAGGAATGGGTATTCCAAGATTCAGACACCTAGATATCAAGGGAAAGGCTACAGTCGCTTTTGAAAGTTGAGATATTTGAATATCGCGCTACATTGCTTCTCGAAGCAATTGGAAAGAATATACCGCTAACTGCTTGTCAAGTGACGTAGCGAGTAATAGCAGAGGTCGAGGCTATTTATTGATTAAATAGTTAACCATGGAGTAGAGACTTGAGACTTGGATCAGATTACTGGCACGGCCAAATGAAAGAGAATGCAATTAGTATCAAGTAAATCGGACCAGGGATACCAGAGATATGATGATTTCCAGATATCAGCTGATGACGCGTGACCCTGGCAGTTTTGAATAAAAGCCGACCGGCCGAGGCATCGATAGCTCATTCCAACACAAGCACTTGCAGAGCAAGTTGCTGCTACGCTGAGCCAAGGCACATGGTTGCCGGATCTACGCAGAAGTAATTTTCAAAGTTGTGATAGTCACAAAAGTGCTGCGCTACGAGGTGGAACTTAGTAAGTTTCCGGCGAGGAGAATCACTAGGTGATTGAAATTTTTCTACAGACACTGGAGAAATATTTTTATTTCTACATGGACATATGCTAGACTTTGTCTAGAATTAGTACTTTGTCACAGTCCAGTAATAACCTAATACTTGGATGTTTAGTCCATTTCAGTCAGTTTTCATATTGGTAACTTGTTAACCACTTCGATCTATCAGTACACTGAAGACTAGTCGATCACGGTGGTGTTCGTTAGTCTACGCAAGGGAAACTACAGGTTGCTTAGCGCATGGTAGATGGTGTGAAGCCATGCCCAGGGAACGATCTTCAGAACAGCCGTTGATTGGTTAGACTGTCAGTGTCTTCTTGTATTGATAAGATTACCGTGAGTTATGTTACAACTGACATATCTAAGAATAGATCACTTAGATCTGACCCCATTTAAACAAACTGTTATGGCTTTGATAGAAGCCCATATTAAAATGGAACAACAGTTAATTCAAACGTCAAGAGATACTACCACTATGTCTTACTAGACGGATTGTAGGTATATAATGGCGGCCGATACAAGGATTATACGTGCTTGTCCGCTAGGGCATGTCTATGGATAAATCTGGTACAGACCAGGTTCGCTACGCTTCAAGACCATCAAGAAATGTAAGCCACATTTGAATTATATTATGCCTAGCTAATTGGAACAAACTATTTTTCGGCAGATGACCAACACATTTATTTTTCTTCGTATTTAAATCTTGCAATGATTTACGCAAGACATATTAGAGTTATTCTGAGTATTTTCAGCACTCAGAACAGTTTAGGATCGATGACCGAGCATTTCGAGCATTTATTTGAATATTTCATATTTTTGGGAAATCACGGTAATCAGCCGATGTAACTGTAAAAGTTAATAATTATTTTTGTTGAGGAATGGATATTTTTTCCATATTCGAAGGTTCGAACATGTGGATTCTCACATAATCAGATGATAATTAAACATATTTAAAATAATATAACTAATAATAATAATAATAATCCACTAATAATAATAATAATTTTTATAATTTTTCTAAATAATTCTTGGATATTATATTTTATAATAATCACATGTATTGAGAGAGAGCCTATGAAGTAGTTTAATCATTTCTAGTTTGGAACAGGAGATTTTCCGAAGGAGAGTGGTTAGCGCAAGCCCGCATTCAACCAACATTTCAGTTCTGGTTGAACAGTTGATATTTGCAATGAGCAAAGTATATTTTTCAGATAACACGGAGAGGCATGAAACGGGAAGAAAATGATATTTGTATCAAATAGGATATTTTTGTATTTATATAAAATCATGACGTAAATACACTCGAAAGTGAAATAAAGATTTTCATAAGTATGGTAAATTCACGGGTTGAACTGAATGGTAAAATAAAATAAACTTGTAAGTTTATTAATCTTCCAGTGTTGATAACAAGCAGAGGCTTGATTTATTGTATAAATTTTGGGAAGGAAATTTATGTGTGTGGAGTAGTTGAAATGCCATTCCCAGGTGCGCATGTTTAAGTCGCAGGAATGAGGAGGTTTTTTCGAGCATCAATCAAATAGCAGGTTCGATGGCTCAGGTTTATAGTAGGAGTATTGGAACTACACATTTCATCGTATGAATAACCCGAAGGTTATTTCTTTGAAACCATCAGTTCTTATTTCAACCTTGTTTACGAATTCCTTTTAGACTTTGATTTTGCTAGAACCCGGATTTGTCATGATAGTAGTTTATTATTCTTCAGAGGAAGACCTTTGCCGTTGTTGTTGTAATATTGTGTTCTTACACAAATAATAGAATGGGCCACTGCCAATTTAAAAATAATTCTTTAACCACGAATAATTTGAAGGATGTTTTCAATCCTAGTGCCATAAACTAAATGAATTTATTATGAAACTACAATTCTTATCTCCGCATTCTGTCGAAGAATTGCAAGCTGTGAAAATTGCTAATAATGGCCATGAATATAAATATTTTTTATAATAATGATTCTAAGTGGAAAGTCAAATAGTTGAATGGTTCAACAATTTATTGATCAAGTTGATGATTCAGAAATCATATATTTTGTTAGGAACTTGGAAGTTCATAATCGAGTCACTTCTCGAATGTTTAATGTCAGAAGATCGATTAATTTTTGTTGTGCTTCGCACAGTTCTTCGATGCTATGCTCAAGGTCAAATACTTTTCAGATGTTATTAATATGTGTAAATAATTTGTGTTGATTCAATGATGATAATAATATTTTTCGAAAATGTATTTTTGAAACTGGAAAAATAAGTGAAAGTTAAAAATTCTATGAACATTTATTCTACGAGTGTTAATATTATGTAAAAATTCAAACAGTGATCTACGATATTTCCAGTAGAGACAATTAAATTTGAACTGGATTTAATCATTAATAATTTTGGAACACAGTCTACAGGACTAACAAACAGACTTGTGTTTCCAAAGAAATAATTGTCAAATGTGTTTGGAAAATTTCTGTATATTGTGTAAATAGGAGTGTGGGTCGCCACACGTGAGTGATGCTGCTTTGAGCAATTTTGCAGTCAATTTTAAATTCAAAATAAACTGAGATAATTTTACTTGATGTGTTACGCCCAATTGAATCTCCTTCTATCCTTATTGTTGCATTGAGCCAAAAATCAGTAAAGCATTTTTTTCCATTTGATGTCGTTTTTGCGATTTGCTTTAACCCATCTGGCGCTCCGGGATATTTTGACTCTCGTGCTGACTGATTATTGGTAAAATGCATATGTGGTCGTGCGGACTCCGGTCTAAACGGGCACAATACAGCCTACTTTTGATGCCAATGATTATTCTACAGTATATGAACCTATCTAGAATAATGACGAAATTAAGTTGGTAATATCGAAATATCTAATTAGTTCAAAATATACCTGGTATAATGTAGCCTAATAGAGTACTACAGTTGGCAGCCCTGGTGACTGAAGATATTCTTAGTTCCATCTCTTAAGGTACAGAATCACAAAATTTGGTTGAAGTCCAATGGACGTCACATGCAGTTAGACACTGGATCTATCAGCACGCGTAAAAGCATGTTGCCAACAATACCATGCGTGTGCTGGTCAGAAATAATCTGAAATATTATGATATCTTGTTGTGCCAATTTTGGATGAAATCCATTTGTTAGTATAGAAGTTACATGTATTTGGACATATCAGCAGGCATAGAATCATGTTGGCAGCACTACTTTGTATTAATTACTCCAAATTAATCTAGAATGGCAGGTGCTATACGTGTGCAAAGTATAGAGCTGTTGGCTTGCGTACTTTCTGATATATTGATATTAGGGTAAAACAAATATAGACAGCATTTATTAACAGTTGGCAGCCCTGATTGCTCTTAACAATACTTATACTGTAGTCATATCTGTTATGGTACATATACCACATACGAAATTTGGTCGAAATCCAACTGATAGTATAGAAGTTACATGTATTTTAAAATTGGTACTATCAGCAGGCTTATAATCATGTTGGTAGAACTGACGTATGTAAGTTACTCCAAATTAATCTAAAATGTCAGAATATACGTGTGCATAGTTTAAAGCTGCTGGCTTGCATACTTTCTGATATATTGGTATTTGGATAAAAAATAGAGAGCAATTATTAACAGTTGGCAGCCCTGGTGGCTCTTTAGAATACGCTCAGTCATATCTGTTTATGTACAGATATTACATACAAAATTTGGTTGAAATCCAATTGATAGTGTAGAAGTTATATGCATTTAAACATTGGACCTATCAGAAGGCTTAAAATTATTTTGGAAACACTGTCATGATTGGCCTCCTGGAAAATAAACTGAAATAGTATTATCTACATGTGTGCCAATTTTGGAATAGCTCCCATGCATACCTTGCATGATATCCAACATGGAGCTCAAATTTCTAGTGCGTTTTTTCAGCAGTTGGTAGCACTGACATCATTTTCAAATATGGACGTGAGATATTCCGGTGCACATCTTTACTCATACTAAATTTGGTTTTGATTGCTTCAGCCGTTTAGGAGTTGATAGGGGTGGGGGGACACACACACACAGCCAGCCAGATAGACAGACAGACACACATTTTCCCGGATCGATCTCATAAGTCTACTTTTTCCTCATTTTTGCAAAATGTGAAAAGTAGGCTAATAATTAGAGACGGGAATTTGCCTATTTGCCTATTTTATTCCTGTGTTTAGAAACGTAGGCTTTCGAGATATAAATCCGCTTTAGGTTCTTTTAGGCTAGATTTTGTTGGTTTTATTGTGCCTATAAATGCCTATTTCAAGGGTTTGTGCCTATTTGGAGTATAATTGCCTATTTGATGCTTTTTGACTGTATTTTAAAGTGTATTATATTGCAGCTGGCGTGCTCGACAGAATTATATCTCATTTCTCAATAAGTGTTTACCCCACGAACAAGAATGGGAATTCTCGGAAGTCACCAGAAATAGCGCCTGGGATCGCGATATTAAGCCTCCAAACTTAACAACCCTTCGTTTTGTATTTCGCTTTTCTTTATATTGAAAATTTACCCGTTAGTATATGTATGAATTAATATCATAAACTTTATGCTGATTGAATAACAAAATATCTAACTTAGTGCCATGTTTTCGCGTTTTTTCAGTCTCGATATTAAGCCTCCAAAGTTAAAAACACTTCGTTTCAGGTATCGTCCCCTTCAAAAGCCGCGTTAGGTTGGCGCTGCAACCTAACGGTGAATTAATATACAGTATATCCTGTACGCGTCTGAGTGTTGAATTGGCAGGCAGTTTAAAGCAGCCAGGAGGGATGCGATCCAGCTGGCAGTTAAAATGCCTCGGCGATCATAGTGGGTTGGTGCTGTAACCTATCTTGTGCTAAATAGACAGGCAGTTTAAAGCAGCCAGGAGGGATGCGATCCAGCTGGCAGTTAAAATGCCGCGGCAATCACAGTGTGTTGGTGCTGCAACCTATCTTGTGCTAAATGGACAGGCAGTTTAAAGCAGCCAGGAGGGATGCGATCCAGCTGGCAGTTAAAATGCCGCGGCAATCACAGTGGGTTGGTGCTGCAACCTATCTTGTGCTAAATGGACAGGCAGTTTAAAGCAGCCAGGAGGGATGCGATCCAGCTGGCAGTTAAAATGCCGCGGCGATCACAGTGGGTTGGTGCTGTAACCTATCTTGTGTTGAATGGACAGGCAGTTTAAAGCAGCTTGGAGGGAGGCGATCTAACTGGCAGTGGGTGAAGCATGGCCTCTTACCGAGATAGATGGAAACTTGGTGGTCCCGTCTTGAACTACAGCTGTTGCCATGCAGCCAGGAGGGATGCGATCCAGCTGGCAGTGAAAATGCCGCGGCGATCACAGTGCGTTGGTGCTGTAACCTATCTTGTGTTGAATGGACAGGCAGTTTAAAGCAGCCAGTAGGGATGCTATCCAGCTGGGAGTGAAAATGCAGCGGCAATCAGTGCGTTGGTGCTGTAACCTATCTTGTGTTGAATGGACAGGCAGTTTAAACCAGCCAGGAGGGATGCGATCCAGCTGGCAGTTAAAATGCCGCGGCGATCACAGTAGGTTGGTGCTGTAACCTATCTTGTGTTGAATGGACAGGCAGTTTAAAGCAGCTTGGAGGGATGCGATCTAGCTGGCAGTGGGTGTAGCATGACCTCTTACCAAGATAGATGGAAACTTGGTGGTCCCGTCTTGAACTACAGCTGTTGCCATGCAGCCAGGAGGGATGCGATCCAGCTGGCAGTTAAAATGCCGCGGCGATCATAGTGGGTTGGTGCTGTAACCTATCTTGTGTTGAATGGACAGGCAATTTAAAGCAGCCAGTAGGGATGCGATCCAGCTGGGAGTGAAAATGCAGCGGCGATCAGTGCGTTGGTGCTGTAACCTATCTTGTGTTGAATGGACAGGCAGTTTAAAGCAGCCAGGAGGGATGCGAACCAGCTGGCAGTTAAAATGCCGCGACGATCACAGTGGGTTGGTGCTGTAACCTATCTTGTGTTGAATGGACAGGCAGTTTAAAGCAGCTTGGAGGGATGCGATCTAACTGGCAGTGGGTGTAGCATGGCCTCTTACCGAGATAGATGGAAACTTGGTGGTCCCGTCTTGAACTACAGCTGTTGCATGCAGCCAGGAGGGATGCGATCCAGCTGGCAGTGAAAATGCCGCGGCGATCGCAGTGCGTTGGTGCTGTAACCTATCTTGTGTTGAATGGACAGGCAGTTTAAAGCAGCCAGTAGGGATGCGATCCATCTGGGAGTGAAAATGCAGCGGCGATCAGTGCGTTGGTGCTGTTACCTATCTTGTGTTGAATGGACAGGCAGTTTAGAGCAGTTTGGAGGGATGCGATCTAGCTGGCAGTGGGTGTAGCATGGCCTCTTACCAAGATAGATGGAAATTTGGTGGTCCCGTCTCGAGCTACTGTTGCTATGGAGATGGCCCGCCTTGCTATTACTTCATCAGTTTATTTTCTGCTTTTATTAGCCTTTGCTTGAGTGCAAAAAGGCCGAAATCAGAAGAATGAGAAAGACTATCGAAAATTCATGTAGCCAGCCGTTCCTTCTGGGTCCTAAACTATGTGTATGAAAAATTTGGTTGAGATTGGTGGAACGGTGTAGATTTGTATATGGAACAAATCTACCCACCCACCCACCCACCCACCCACATACATACATACATACATACATACATACAGACAGACAGACAGACTTTCACTTTTATATATAAGTGTGTTACTAAATTATAAGTTGATTATTGTTAATTCTTTTTATAGTAATTAAATATGTTATTAAATTACAAGAATTTTTTAATGCTTATTTTGTTGCCTATTTTACACGTTAGTGCCTATTTACATGCCTATTTTGGCTATTTTAAGAGCCTATATGCCTGCCTATTTTAACTGTTTTTAGTGCCTATAATTCTCGTCTCTACTAATAATACTAGGAGCTAAACTAATTAATAACGCAGAATGTAGGTTACGACCAAATATAGAGTTTTATCGAAAAAAAATACATTTCTGTGAAGAAAAAAAGGAAAGTTACAAGGTGTCTACCGGTAACGAAAGTAACGAAAAAGTAGCTAATTTTACAAACAGGTAACGAAAGTAACGAAAAGTAGCTAATTTTTATGTCTGGATAGTAAACAGTATATTGTGAGTATTTTGTTTTCCATTTCCTCTTTTAGAATGTAAGTATGTAGTTAGTTTTAATTGTAAGTATGTAGTTAGTTAGTTTGTTTATTAGATATAGTTAATTGTTTCATTAGACTATGGTGTGTGAGGGTGCATGTGAGTGTGCCTGATGACAGACTGTTTTAGTGGTAGTAATTTGTTGTTGATGGAACCTTAGTATTTTTTCGTTAGTAGAATTTTGGCATTTAACTGCTAGTAGAAGGTTAGTATTTTTGTTAGTAGAATTGCTCTCTTACTTATCCTGAAAGGGAGTAGCAGCCTTTCTGAATAAATCAATTCTTTACTTGTCTTATAGACGGTTAAGATATTGATAATATAAGCCAACTAATGGCTACACTGCGTTATGCTGCACGCCTGAAAGCAACGGGAAACTACAGCCATAATGCTATTCCCGAGAATATGCACTTCTCTATGCATAATTACATGTGATGATGGCCTCCTCCCTTGTAAAATTTCAATCCGGAGGTAAACTTGTCCCCCGTTCAGATCTCCGAGTGGGGACTACTCGAGAGGGGAGTTAACAACACAGAAGTGACAAAGAGGAAATCTGACATTCTACGGATCGGAGCGTGGAATATTAGAAGTCTGCTAGGAAGTGGAAGGTTGGAAAACTTAGAAATGGAAAAGGATAGGTTGAGGTTGGATTTGGTTGGGATTAGTGAAATGCGCTGGCAGGAAGAACAGGATAATAATAATAATATGATGATAATTGAAGTTTTAAGGGGCCTAACATCGAGGTTATCAGCCCCTAATGATCTGGGTGAGAGCGAAAATGATAATGAAACGGAAACCAGAACAAAATGATCTGAGACGAAAAAAACGTACAAAAAGGAAATCAGATGGAAACAACTCACAATATGGTCTTAGAAAAGGGAATTTAGAACGAAAAGTTGCACAAAAAGAATAGATTGAAAAAGACCCACAAAACGTAGGCTAGATTCAAAATACGTACAAAATGCAATGTAGCGTCGAAATACTTACAAAATGCAACTGAAATTCAAAATACTTACAAAATACAAATGAGATCGAAAATACGTACTAAATACAATTGAGGTTCAAAATACTTACAAAATGTAATTGAAATTGAAAATACACAATGCAATTCAGATTGAAATAGGCCCTATCCCAGTTCCAATCCAAATTATTCACAAAGTGCAATTGAAATTCAAAATACTTAAAAAAATGCAATTGAAATTGAAAATGCTTACAAAATGTACGGTAGATTCAAAGGACTCATGTGGATTGACAATACTTACAAAAAGCATGATGATGATGATGACAATTGTTGTTTTAAGGGGCCTAACATCTAGGTTATAGGCCCCTGATGGTTTGGGTGATCGTGAAGATGAAAATGAAAAAGCGAACTTAAAACTAAAACTACTAACCTACATACTAGAAGAAGAAAAGGAAAACTAAAGGAGAATAAGGCAAATAAAGGACAAGAGGAAAAGAAAAGGCGGATTGAGGGACTTGGAAGGAAGGAGAGCTATGAAAGGCAGATAGGAAAGTGAAAGAGGAGAGGGTCAGCCCCAAAGGTAAGGGACAAAAGGGGAAAACGGACCCAGCTCAGGAATCCCTCGGAGTCGCCAACTCCCGAACTCACCAGCCGTGAGCCCCTGAGGGTGTAGCATTATCGACGGTGCACCAGAAGTGGTGGGGCTACATACACCCTGCCTCCTTAAGGGCCTAGAGCACAAGGCAGGAGGTAAAAGGAAAAGAAAAAGAAGGCTGACCCCTCACAGGAGGAGGGTATCAGGAAAGATGAGGCAAGGGCCAATTAAGGCGGGAAAGTGAAAGACTCTCTAGGCCTCGGATAACCTAATACCGTCGGGGCCGGAAGAGAACAAGAGTTGACCAAGGGAGGTCGACAGGAAAGAAGACGGAGAGGAGCCCGGCACATGTAAGTGGAAGCAATGCCGGACTCAGCTGGGGTCCCGTGGTCGCCAACCCACGCCCCACTAGATGTGAGCCCCTGGGGGAGAAGAACAGGGCTTTTGGTCAGGAGACTATAGGGTCATTAGCACTAAATCAAACAATGGCCAAGCAGGGGTTGGTCTCATATTGAGTAGGAAACTTGGACAGGGGGTGGAATATTATGAGAAATATAGTGAACGGATTATTGTAGCAAAAATCAATACAAAACCTACGTGCACCACAGTGGTACAAGTCTATATGCCTACCAGTCAAGCTGATGACGAAGATGTTGAAAAGGTCTACGAAGAAATACATGAAATTCTGAGGTATATCAAGGGTGATGAAAATGGTATAGTAATGGGAGATTGGAATGCTGTGGTAGGAAAATGAAGAGAAGGGAAGATAGTAGGAGATTTCGGATTAGGTGAAAGGAATGATCGAGGAACCAGGTTGATGGAATTCTGTACCGAGCATGAGTTGGTCATAGCTAATACCTTATTCAATAACCACAATAGAAGAATATACACATGGATGAGATCAGGAGATACAGGACGTTACCAAATCGATATCAATAGGTCAAGCAGAGGTTTCGAAACCAGATTTTGGATTGTAAAACATATCCCGGTGCTGATACAAACTCTGACCACAATCTGGTTGTTATGAACTGCAGATTATAGTTGAAGAAACTGAAGAAAAGTCAAAAGCCAAAAGGGTGGGCAATAGACAGACTGAAAGAGAAGGATGTAAACGAAAGATTCAAGAAGAGTATAAAGGAAGGACTAATGAAAAACCCTAAACAAACTTCAATTGCAGACGAATGGGCACTTTTGAAGAATGAAATAACAAAACCCGCAGAAGAAAACATTAGTAGGAAAGAAAGAATAGGTAGAAAACCGTGGATCACCCAGGATATACTAGAATTGATTTATGAAAGGCGGAAACACAAAAATGTAAGAGATGAAAACGGGAAAGCAGAATACAGACGTGTGAGAAATGAGGTTAACAAGAAGTGCAAGGAAGTGAAAGAAGAATGGCTGAAAGAGAAATGTGCAGGCATAGAAAATTGTCTGAAATCAGGAAAAGTAGATACAGCTTATCGAAGGATTAAGAATACTTTTGGGGAAAAGAAGACTAAGTGCTGTAATATTAAGGACACAAATGGAAAACCTCTAACAGATAGGGAAGAAAAGGTTGAGAGATGGAAAGCTTACATAGAGTGTTTGTATAAGGGAAAGGAGATTGAGAATCATGTAATGGAAAGGGAGGAGGAAATTGATGAGGAAGCAAAAGGAGATTTAATATTGAGATCAGAATTTGACAGAGCATTGGAAGACTTAAGCAGGAACAAAGCACCAGGCATAGATGATATACCGATTGAGTTGCTACGCTGCATAGGAGAAGAAGGTCTGATCAGGTTATTTCACTTGGGGTGTAGGATTTATGAGACAGGTGAGGTACCCTCTGATTTCAAGAAGTATGTTATCATCCCTATACCGAAGAAAGTGGGAGCTGACAGATGTGAAGATTACCGTACCTCAATCAGCTTGATTACTCATGCTACAAAGATCCTGTCAAGAATAATTTACAAGAGGATGGAAAGCCAGATAGAAACAGAGTTGGGTGACGACCAGTTTGGTTTCAAGAGAAATGTAGGAACAAGGGAAGCTGTACTAAGTCTTAGGCTGATTTTGGAAGGTAGAATAAGGAAAGACAAGAGAACGTTCATGGCATTTGTAGGCTTAGAAAAGGCTTTTGATAACGTTGATTGGACTAAATTGTTTGACATTTTGAAGACCATTGGAATAAAGTACAGGGATAGGAGGGTGATCTACAATCTATACAGAAACCAGACAGCAGTCATTCGAGCTGAATGACATGAGACAGAAGCTGGTATTCAGAAAGGTGTAAGGCAAGGCTGCAACTTATCACCCATACTTTTCAATCTTTACATTGAACAAGCAATGAAGGAAATTGGAGAAAAATTTAAAGTGGGAGTGAAGATTCAAGGAGAAATAATTTCAACTCTGAGATTTGCCGATGACATCGTCATCTTGGCTGACATGCCTGACGATTTGAAAGAGTATTTGAATGGTATGGACTCCGTCTTGAGGAAGGACTTCATGATGAAAATAAATAAATAAATAAATAAATGTAAAACAAAAATATTGAAATGCAGCCGAAAGAAATCAGAAACCTCTATGGACATCAAATTGGCAGGTTGAAAACTGAAGGAAGTAGGAGACTTCTGTTACTTAGGAAGAAAAATAACCAGTGATGCACGAAGCAAGGAGGATACAAAAAGTAGGTTGGCTCAGGCAAGGAAAGCATTTCTACAGAAAAGGAATCTGTTGACATCGAATATAGATTTCTCAGGAAGTCATTTTTGAAAGCCTTTGTCTGGAGCGTGGCACTCTATGGAAGTGAAACTTGGACTATTGGTGCAGCAGAAAAGAAGAAAATAGAGGCGTTTGAAATGTTGTGTTACAGGAGAATGATAAAGATCAGATGGGTACATAGGGTGACAAACGAAGAGGTATTAAGACAGCTGGGAGAGGAGAGATGGTTCTGGCGACTGCTAATGAAGTGAAGAGATAGGTTGGTAGGACACATACTAAGACACCGAGGAGTAGCAAGCTTAGTTATGGAAGGAAGGGTCGAGGACAAGAACTGTAGGGGTAGACCAAGGTTAGAATATGTTAAACAGATTGCCTCGGATGTAGGGTGTGGTAGCTATGTAGCGATGAAACGATTAGCTCAGGACAGGGAAGCATGGAGCGCTGCATCAAACCAGTCAAAAGACTGAAGATTCAAACAACAAAAATGAGAGGAAAGTAGACTTATGAGATTGATCCGGGAAAATGTGTGTTTGTATGTCTGTTTGTCTGTCTGTCTGTATGGCCCCCCTATCAACTCCTAAACGGCTGCAGCTATCAAAACCAAATTTGGTATAAGTAAAGATCTATACTGGAATATCTCAAGGTCATATTTGAAAATGACGTCAGTGCTACCAACTGCAAAAAAATCGCAATTGAAATTTGAGCTCCATGTTGGATATCGTGGAAGGTATATATGGGAGTTGTTCCAAAATTGGTACACATATAGATAATAATATTTCAGTTTCATTTCCAGGAGACCATACATGACAGTGTTGCCAACATGATTCTAAGCCTGATGATAAGTCTAATTTTTAAATGCATGTAACTTCTACACTATCAATTGGGTTTCAACCAAATTTCGTATGTACTATGCTTACGATAACAGATAAATCTATGCGTATTCTTAAGTGCAACCGGGGATGTCAGCTGTTAATAAATGCTCTCTCTATTTTTTTTTATCCTAATACCAATATATCAGAAAGTATGCAAACCAAGAGCTCAAAACTTCACAAACGTATAGTACATGACCTTCTACAATAATTTGGAGTACCTAGTAAACGTCAGTGCTACCAACATGATTCTAAGCTTGCTGATAAGTCCAAATTTTAAATGCATGTTACTTCTATACTAACAAATGGATTTCAACCACATTTCGTATGTGATTTGTGTACAATAACTGATATGAATTTGTGTATCCTTAAGAGCCAGCAGAGCTGCCAGCTATAAATAAATGCTCTCTCTACTTTTTTACCCTAATATCTATAAATCAGAATATATGCAAACCAACAGCTCTAAACTTTGCATACGTATAGTACCTGACATTATACATTAATTTGAAGTAACTAATATACGTCAGTGCTGCCAACATTATTTAAGACTGCTGATAAGTCTAATTTTTAAATACATGTAACTTCTATACTAACAAATCTATTTCATCCAAAATTGGCACAATAATAGAACACAACGTTTTAGATTAATTCATAAATGTTAAGAAAAGTAGGCTCTTTAGTTCATCACGGAACTGATGATGATGATAATTGTTGTTTTAAGGGGGCTAACATCTAGGTTATCGGCCCCGAATGGTTTGGGTGATCGTGAAGATGAAAATGAAATGCAAACTTAAAACTAAAACTAACTACTAACCTACATACTAGCAGAAGAAATGGAAAACTAAAGGAGAATAAGGCAAATAAGGGACAGGAGGAATAGAAAGGCCCTCAACCCTCGAAGAATGCGGATTGAGGGACTTGTAAGGAAGGAGAGCCATGAAAGGCAGATAGGAAAGTGAAAGAGGAGAGGGTCCACCCCAAAGGTAAGGGACAAAAGGGGAAAACGGACCCAGCTCAGGAATCCCTCGGGGTCGCCAACTCCCGAACTCACCATCCGTGAGCCCCTGAGGGTTTAGCATTATCTAGGGTGCAGCAGAAGTGGTGGGGCTACATACACCCTGCCTCCTTGAGGGCCTGGAGCAGAAGGCAGGAGATAACATGAAAAGAAAAAGAAGACTGACCCCTCGCAGAAGGAGGGTATCAGAAAAGATGAGACAAGGGCCAATTAAGGCGGGAAATGAAGAGACTCACTAGGCCTCGGATACCCTAATACCGTCGGGGTCGGAAGAGAACAAGAGTTGAGAAAGTGAGGTCGACAGAAAAGACGGAGAGGAGCCCGGCACAAGTAAGTGGAAGCAATGCCGGACTCAGCTGGGGCCCCGTGGTCGCCAACCCACGTCCCACAAGATGTGAGCCCCTGGGGGAAAATCACCGAACTACTAGTTTAATTGATGTAATGTTATTTGACTGCAATAACATTTTATTTTGTTAATGTTATTTTTGAACTTGCTTTTTATTTAAAAATCGCTCTATATTCGGTGTAATTATTGATGTGCACAGAAGTATTATGTCAAGATGTGCATCTCTAATAGTTGAACGAACCATGCTTGCTTAAAGCGATCGGACTATGAGCTGCGTCACACATGGGCAAGATTTGCAGTGCATGGTTTTCATTTTCGAGTCAGTAAGACGGAAGTTTACCATTCGCCTGCTGCAGAGTGTATTTGCAAATTTTGTGGGAAACGTTGTGAACGGTATCACGCCCTGGAATGTGAACGGAGGCTGTCGCTCAAGGAACTGTGTAGCGACAATAATGATGATGATAATTGTTGTTTTAAGAGGCCTAACATCTAGGTTATCGGCCCCTGATGGTTTGGGTGATCGTGAAGATGAAAAGGAAATGCAATCTTAAAACTAAAACAAAACTACTAACCTACATACTAGAAGAAGAAATGGAAAACTAAAGGAGAGTAAGGCAAATAAAGGACAGGAGGAAAAGAAATGCCCTCAACCCTCGAAGAATGCGGATTGAGGGACTTGGAAGGAAGGAGAGCCATGAAAGGCAGATAGGAAAGTGAAAGAGGAGAGGGTGCGCCCCAAAGGTAATGGACAATAGGGGAAAACGGACCCAGCTCAGGAATCCCTCGGGGTCGCCAACTCCCGAACTCACCAGCCGTGAGCCCCTGAGGGTGTAGCATTATCTAGGGCGCACCAAAAATGTGGGGCTACATACACCCGGCCTCCTTGAGGGCCTTGAGCAGAAGGCAGGAGAAAACATGAAAAGAAAAAGAAGGTTGACCCCTCGCAGAAGGAGGGAATCCGAAATGGTGAGACAAGGGCCAATTAAGGCGGGAAAGGAAGAGACTCTCTAGGCCTCGGATACCCTAATACCGTCGGGGTCGGAAGAGAACAAGAGTTGAGAAAGTGAGGTCGACAGAAAAGACGGAGAGGAGCCCGGCACAAGTAAGTGGAAGCAATGCCGGACTCAGCTGGGGCCCCGTGGTCGCTAACCCACGTCCCACTAGATGTGAGCCCCTGGGTGATCCTCCATGTTAGTCTGAAATGTACGGTAGTATTGTAATTTAATTTTCTTTGGCCATTGGCTGTAATAAATTTTTATTAAAGCGATCTTAACTAACACTAACTCCCAAATCAGCATAAAACGAGCTGCATAAGTGTAACCACCTCACAAAGAAATAATAATGTATCCACAGTTATTTACAGGTCACGCCACGGTTTTTGGCCGGTGAATAAGTTTCGGATGTTAAGGAAAAGTCATATTTTTTTCCTGAGATCATTTTACCCGAAATCTGAAAAATAAGTTTGAATTACGGATCCCTGGCCAAGTTTAAAGCAATTTGATGTTGCCTCTAAATGCATATTTCGGCCATTTTTATTGTTTTGGTCATATTTTAGTGATATAAGGTCATATTTGGTTATAATTTCAGCATTGTTGTTTAAATTGAGGCGTCGTTAACAAGGTACGTGTTATCTGTGTCGAGTTTCAAACACAGGATTTCCGAATAGTGTAGTATATATATTTTTCTTTCTTTTCCCGGAACAGACAGATAGCAGGTTTAGAAGATGTGATTCCAAGAAGGCGGTCCTCTACGGACGTGTTTTAGCACATGTTTGTGGACAAGTTGGATTGCGACACTGTACGCATGTGGTTACGGAACATAACGGTAGTGTGCTTCCGCTTTTTAACAGGATGTCACTCCAGTTGATAAATTTAGCTCAGAAGCAATTAGCAAACAAGGAAATTGTTTTTATCGATAATGGTCCGTATTGAATTTAAATTCCACTAAATAACTAACTCTTATTTCCGTCTTTTCAATACTTGTAATATTATTAGCACTGTTTAGTACTGGTACATGTTTCGAACATTAATATTGTTCTTCATCAGCCAGATATACACATTATAAACATTTGTGGGCATAGAATACATTGCAAATACACATAGTTCATTAAAAAAGTCACTTGAAAAATCAAAATATCACATGTCCAATACACTAGAAAATTGTTTTAGCACTTAAGACGGTTACTGTATGTTCATGTCATATTTCATAGTTTTTAGGTCATATTTTATAGTTTTTAAGTCATATTTAGCTAGTTTTTAGGGCATATTTAGCTAGTTTTAGGTCATATTTAGCTAGTTTTTAAGTCATATTCAGCTAGTTTTTAGGGCATATTTAGCTAGTTTTTAGGTCATATTTCATAGTTTTTAGGTCATATTTTATAGTTTTTAAGTCACATTTAGCTAGTTTTTAGGGCATATTTAGCTAGTTTTAGGTCATATTTAGCTAGTTTTTAAGTCATATTTAGCTAGTTTTAGGGCATATTTAGCTAGTTTTTAGGGCATATTTAGCTAGTTTTTAAGTCATATTTAGCTAGTTTTTAGGGCATATTTAGCTAGTTTTTAGGGCATATTTAGCTAGTTTTTAAGTCATATTTAGCTAGTTTTTAGGGCATACTTAGCTAGTTTTTAGGTCATATTTAGCTAGTTTTTAAGTCATATTTAGCTAGTTTTTAGGGCATATTTAGCTAGTTTTTAGGGCATATTTAGCTAGATTTTAAGTCATATTTAGCTAGTTTTTAGGGCATACTTAGCTAGTTTTTAGGTCATATTTAGCTAGTTTTAAGTCATATTTAGCTAGTTTTAAGTCATATTTAGCTAGTTTTAGGGCATATTTAGCTAGTTTTTAAGTCATATTTAGCTAGTTTTAGGGCATATTTAGCTAGTTTTAGGGCATATTTGGCTAGTTTTAAGTCATATTTAGCTAGTTTTAGGGCATATTTAGCTAGTTTTTAAGTCATATTTAGCTAGTTTTTAAGTCATATTTAGCTAGTTTTTAGGTCATATTTAGCTAGTTTTTAGGTCATATTTAGCTAGTTTTTAGGGCATATTTAGCTAGTTTTTAGGTCATATTTAGCTAGTTTTTAGGGCATATTTAGCTAGTTTTTAGGGCATATTTATCTAGTTTTTAAGTCATATTTAGCTAGTTTTTAGGTCATATTTAGCTAGTTTTTAGGGCATATCTAGCTAGTTTTTAGGGCATATTTAGCTAGTTTTTAGGGCATATTTAGCTAGTTTTTAGGGCATATTTAGCTAGTTTTAACTCATATTTAGCTAGTTTTAGGGCATATTTGCTTGCATATTTTGTACTTCTTCAGGTCTTACACTTCCGAACCCTAGTGGTGAACCTCAGTTGCTTTACGCACAACTGGATACTCACATAACAATTGCACATGTCTGAGGTTCGCAGGCTGTACTCTGTGCGACTTGAAATCCGGGACTGACCGGCCAAAAACCGTGGCGTGAACTGTAGAAGCGAATAGGGAAGACTGCGCAATCTGTTGCAGGAAAAGGAAATTAACTGTACTTAAAAATCGGTTTCTATAAATCATAACACAGATCATATCACAAATGCCGAGATCCTTCAAAGAATGGGAAAGGATATGGAAGTACTGGTCACTGTAAAAAGGAGAAGGATGCAATATCTCGGTCACATTATGCGCAACAGAAGCAGATACCTTCTACTGCAAGACATTCTGCGAAGAAAAATACCCGGGAAGAGAAGTGTTCGCCGAAGACGAATCACCTGGCTAAAATAAACTCAGAGACTGGACTCTCGAGACATCGGAAGAGTTATTCCAAACGGTTCAGAACAGAGAAAGCACAGCCAAGATGGTTGCCGACATCCGGAAAGGATCTCATCACGAAGATGAAGGAGCCACTGCGCGGGAACCGCTAGCCTACAATTGGAGATGTTATGCAGGCTGCCGAGCGCTCTCTTCGCACCATCGATAGATTGGGCAGTGCCAACGGAATCCAACGGCTTCCGCGTCGCTGGGAACACGTTGTACGCAGTGCTGGAGACTACATCGAGGGCCTATGAAATTTGGAACCATGTAGGTGTGTTATTTATCAATTTATAACACAGTTGCCAAGACTTAAAAAGCAACCTATATATATTTTGACGACTTGTGATCGCTGAGGGAAAATTACCCGAAACATGTGTTAGGATTTGTCACATTTTGGAATTGAAAAGTGGTAGATATTTAGATTATTATAGTTATCGAAGTCAGCATGGAAGTACAACACATCAACATGGTATTGAATGTTTTATATACGCGTCTTTTTGATTCGAAATAAATTGAATGGTAGTAGAACACCCAGCGAGGGTGAAGGGCCATGTCCTACCGAGAAGACTCCTCGTCCAGCACAATGCGTATGAACTTGTAAAACTCTCTCCTACTTAGTTTACTGGAAGCTCGCCAGAGTTCTGTTTATCACCCATTTCGCGAGAAGAAAAGAAGCCAAGAGAAGAGAAATATAACCTCTCGTACCGTCACCCACGTTTGTAATTATCTGAAATTGTGGTGCACTTTGAGTAATTAAAATGGGCGACGTATTCTCAAGTCGTTGTGCTATTGAGCTGGTGGATATGCGAAATATCCTGCAAACAAACGAGACGGTATGTAATCACCGAAGTGCAGTGTGATTGAGGAAACGACATAAGTGAGTCCTTTATTTAGCGAGACGAGTAATATCACCTGAGTACTTACTCTTTACTTAGACGAGGGGACTGCATTTTTAGGTTTTTAAAATACTACCAGAGATTACCGCTCTTCTAACAGTCTTCGGTATTCCCCCAAGGACTCCCAACTACTAGCTGATGACGATAATTGTTGTTTTAAGAGGTCTAACATCGAGGTTATCGGCCCCTAATTATTTAGGTGAAAATGAAAAAGTATTGTAATGAATACTAGAACTAAAACTTACCACAACTTACAACTAACTTACGGGCTAGAAGACGAAACGTACAATAAAAGAGGGAATAAGGGAAATAAAATACAGGGAAGAGAAATGCCTTGAACCCTCGAAGAATGAGGACTGAGTGACTTGAAAAGAAATAGGGTCAGGAAATAAAGATAGGAAAGGGAAAGAGGAGAGGCTCCGACCCAAAGACACTGATAAAAGGCGGAGAAACAGAAATTTAATGAATCAAAACATAATTTTGTAAAAATAAAATTATTCAACAAAACATAATTCAGCGTAACAAAAAAAAAAATGAAACAACGTAATTTTGTCAAACAAAAGAATTTGAAAATATGTAATTTAGTGTAACAAAGCATACTTTCATGAAACACAACATAATTTAGTTTAAAAAACAAAATGTAACAATCAAAACATAATTTAATGAAACTAAACACTATTTAATGTAACAGAACATAATATAACAATCAAAACTTAATTTAATGTAATAAAACATAATTTAACGTAACAAAACACAATGTAACAATCAAAACATAATTTAATGTAACTAAGCACTCCTTAATGTAAAAAACATAATATAAGAATCAAAACATAATTTAATGTACCAAACGTAATTTAACCATCAAAAGATAATTTAATGTAAAAAACAGAATACAGTACAACAATAAAAACACAATTTAATGTAACGGAACGTAATTTAACCATCAAAAGGTAATTTAATGTAACAAAACATGATTTAATGTAACCAAACATAATATAATGTAACAATCAAAACATAATTTAATGTAACAAAACATAAAATAAGAATCATAACATAATTTAATATAACAATCAAAACATATTTTAATGTAACAAAACATAATTTAATCTAACAAAGCATAATTTAATATGATCATGGTGATGTTGATGATAATTCTTGTTCTAAGGGGCCTAACATCTAGGTTATCGGCACCTAAATCATAATATAACAATCAAAACACAATTCAATGTAACAGAACATAATTTAAGGTAACAAAACATAATACTGTATAACAATCAGAACACAATTCAATGTAAGAAAACATAATTTAATGACACAAAACACAATTTAATCTAACAAAACATAATGTAATCAAACACAACATTTTAGTGAAACAAAATAATTTACAAACATAATTTTGTATAAAAAACTATTCAAAAGAAACATTATTCAGTATAGTAAAAAATACTTTAACAAAACCTAATGTTGAAAAACAAACATAATTTAGTAAATCAAATAATTCAACAAAACAAATACATTAGTATTGTGTTTGAAGCCATTTTTCAGTGTTGCCTTAGTAATCGATTATTTTTCAGTCGGTCAACACGATTGTGCCTAATTGCAATGGGTGGTTTCCTAAACCTGAAAAAAAAATTACAAGAGATAGATAAATACACTTGTATGATCAGTTTCGATTGTCAAGCGATCATCATCAGATCCTATACACTTTGGCTATTAAATCTATGTTTACAAGTATGGGTTATGATATTTACAGGAATAGATCTAATGATGGCCTTCCTGGATATTGAGAAAACATACGTGTACGTAGAAGTAAGGTATTGAAGGCTTTGGAGAAGAGAGGAGTAGGAAAGCAGACTATATGGAGGATAAGGGAAATGTACAATGGAAGTATAAGCTGTGTGAAAGTAGGAGGACAGAGATCAGATTGGCTGGAACAGAAAAATGGCGCTTGAGGCAAGCAAGTGCACTTCCACCGCTACTCTTCATTGTAGTGATGGACGATATAATGACCAGAGTGGCGGAAGTAATTGGTGAAAGAAGGATGAAAGTAATGGCGTTTGCAGATGATTTGATGATCTGGGGAAACACGGAGGAGGAAGTACAGGAGCAGTCGGATGGGAAGAAATAGTACATGGATATGGGATGAAGTTTAGCATAAGCAAAGGCGAGTGGATGATCACAACCAAGAAGAAGGAGAGAGCCACAAATGGAATATCAATTGGTGGGGAAGAATTGAGAAAAGTAGAGATTTTCAAGTATCTGGGAAGCATGATACAAGAAAATGGAAGAAACGACATAGAAGTAAATGAGCGGGGGAGACAAGCAGAATTATTCAGGAGAAGTGCTAGGAGCCTGGTATGGAGTAAGGATGTCCCTCAAAACAGCAAAAGGGTTATACAGTATATAGGACGTACTTCGTTCCAATCCTGACGTATGCCTCAGAGACCTGGGTTATGAAAGGAAGCGAACGAAGCAGAATACAGGCTAGTGAGATGAAATTCTTGAGAAGCACTATTGGAGTGACAAAGGTGGACAGGTTAAGAAATGAGAAGATCAGAGAATTAGTCAAGGAGGGAGCATTACAGGATAGGATAGAGGAATCAAGGCTAAAATGGTATGGGCACGTTAAGCGAAGGGATGGGAGGAGGATACCCAGGAAGATACACGAGATGAAAATAGTGTAACCTAATGTGGTTACATAGTTTTAGGTTGGAAAGATGGCGCTTGTTAGGAGTGTTATATAGGAGTGTCATACAGTATCATATTTCAAGTTCTTTTATGATGCTGTTTTTTTTATTATTCTTTGCTTTAGTATCTGTTAAAATTCTCTTAGAGGTCTGATGATTGTTATGTGTTTGGAAAAAGTAGTAAGGGGATGAGATATTAAAAGAATGAGGTTCTAGCTTTAAGTAAGAAAACGGAATTGGTTGAATGTTCGGGATGATTATTGAATTGTGTCTGCTGTATGATAGAAATAAATAAAAGGATGGTTATATTTTTTAAGAAATGCGTTCCTCATGGTAATCAAATACCACCACACCCCGAATAGAGAAGACGTAAGGTTACAATAGAGGGAAAAAGACCAAGAAATAAGTGGCTGAAGGGTGTGAAGGACTGCGTGCGAAAGAAAGGAGAAGACTGGACCGAGGTCGTGACGGAGAGATGGTGGGAGGACAGAAGACGATGATGATGATGATGATGATAATTGTTGTTTTAAGGGGCCTATCATCGAGGTTATCGGCCCCTAATGAAATGAAATGGCGTGAAATGAAAGGATGTAGATAAAAACAACTCACTGCCATGGATGAAACGAAAATGGTGTTTATAAAACAGACAGTGAGCCCCAAAAATTATGCCTTATTTGAATAAAAAATAAATAAAAGGTGGATGGTAAAAAAGGATAAAACAAACAAGGCATAGTGAACAATAAAATAGATGAACACAATAAAAAACATAAAACAGATTTAACCTGAATTAACAGTCGTAACTACACATGAAAACTTAAAAAAGTAACCACTCTCCCTCATGAACCGGATGACGAGGTCAGCTGACGGCCCGTCATCACGGAGAATAATGATGATAATTGTTGTTTTAAGGGGCCTAACATCTAGGTTATCGGCCCCTGATGGTTTGGGTGATCGTGAAGATGAAAATGAAAAGCGAACTTAAAACTAAAACTAACTACTAACCTATATACTAGAAGAAGAAATGGAAAACTAAAGGAGAATAAGGCAAATAAAAGGACAGAAGGAAGAGAAATGCCCTCAACCCTCGGAGAAGGCGGATTGAGGGACTTGGAAGGAAGGAGAGCCATGAAAGGCATATAGGAAAGTGAAAGAGGAGAGGGTCCGCCCCAAAGGTAAGGGACAAAATGGGAAAACGGACCCAGCTCAGGAATCCCTCGGGGTCGCCAACTCCCGAACTCACCAGCCGTGAGCCCCTGAGGGTGTAGCATTATCTAGGGTGCACCAGAAGTGGTGGGGCTACATACACCCTGCCTCCTTAAGGGCCTAGAGCACAAGGCAGGAGGTAAAAGGAAGAGAAAAAGAAGGCTGACCCCTCGCAGAAGGAGGGTATCAGAAAAGATGAGACAAGGGCCAATAAAGGCGGGAAAGGAAGAGACTCCCTAGGCCTCGGATACCCTAATACCGTCGGGGTCAGAAGAGAACAAGAGTTGACCAAGTGAGGTCGACAGGAAAGAAGACAGAGAGGAGCCCGGCACAAGTAAGTGGAAGCAATGCCGGACTCAGCTGGGGCCCCGTGGTCGCCAACCCACTTCTCACTAGATGTGAGCCCCTGGGGGGGCACGGAGAATAAGGAAGAGGGTATTAGGCAGTTTAAGAGTCCCTCGCAGATCGACCAGATCCACACACTCCAAGAGAAGGTGTGCCACGGTTAGGTGGGCGCCGCAAGGACACACAGGGGGATCTTCTCTATACAGCAAGTGGGAGTGCGTAGCAATCCCTTGGCCGATCCGGAGTCGACAGAGTACCACAGCTTCCTTCCGGAGAGATTGAAAGGAAGATTTCCACACCTTCGTTGTCTCCTTGATGCCTCTCAGTTTGTTGGGTTGAGGCGTGGCACGCCACGCTTCCTCGCAATGCGACAGGATCGAATGCCGCAACAGAGAGCGCACATCACTAGCAGGCACCTTATACGGTAGCGAGGGCAGTGCGACTGCCTCTCTCGCCGCCTGATCAGCAAGCTCGTTTCCCGCAATACCCATGTGGCTAGGAAGCCACACAAAGGACACCCCGACCCCAGCGGTACGCGAACTGACGAGCTGGTCGTGCACACGCTGGACCAACGGGTGCTTCGGGAAACACACATCGATCGCTTGCAGCGCACTCAGAGAGTCAGTACACACAAGAAAGTGCTGGTGATCGTCTGATAACGTTCACCGCAGAGTCTCTAAGATGGCATAGAGCTCCGCATTGTACACGCCACA
Organism: Meconema thalassinum; assembly: GCA_946902985.2. NCBI lineage: Eukaryota > Metazoa > Arthropoda > Insecta > Orthoptera > Tettigoniidae > Meconema > Meconema thalassinum. The sequence goes on along the minus strand of OX336392.1, from coordinate 425,816,340 downwards.
GGCCTCGGGAAGTGAAAAGAGAAACCGACGATCCTCAACCACAAATGCACAGCCTACTTTCTCGTTTACCCTCGAACCGTCCGTGAATAGAAGCCCTGATCCCGGATACCGGCTCACCACGGACTGGAACAGCCTCCGATGGACGGAGGAGTCCGTGTCCGACTTGGGGCCGGTGTGCAGATCCAGGATGATATCAGGGCGAGAGACCATCAACGGAGGGGCCTTGCTAGGTACTCGGACGATACAGGAGACAGAAGGAAATCGGAACTGACGGTATAAGTCATCCAAGCGAATCCCCGCCGGCCGAGTGGCTCGGGCGAGCGCATCATACAGCCGGCGATTCGGATTGGAAAACAAACATGGATAGCTTGGATGAAGTGGCATCTGTCGAATAGTTGCAACATAGGTCAGCAGTACTTGTTGGCGCCTCAGGTGTAAAGGAGGTACGCCAGCCTCGGCGAGCAAGCTGACGACTGGGCTTGTCCGAAAGGCACCCGTCGCCAGCCTCACACCGCCGTGGTGGACACTGTCCAGTTTAACAAGCACTGACGTACGGGCCGAACCATATGCTACACTGCCATAATCTAACCTAGATAAAATCAGTGCCTTATAAAAACGTAGGAGCACCACGCGGTCCGCCCCCCATGATGTGCCGCTAAGAAACAGCAACATGTTGAGTTTCTTAGCACAGGCAGTTTTCAAACACCGCACGTGTGGTTCCCACGTCAATTTCTGATCGAAAAGGAGCCCAAGGAACCGGTACGCAATAACAACAGGCAAAGCTACATTGCCCAGATAAAGCTCAGGATCTGGATGGAGGGTGCGCTTTCGGCAGAAATGGACAACCGAGGACTTAGCGGTTGAGAATCGAAAGCCATGCTCCAGTGTCCAGCGTTCCACTCTCCGAATAGCTTGTTGTAACTGTCGTTCAGCGACCGCCATATTTTGCGCACTGTAATGTAGAGCGAAGTCGTCTACATATAGCGTCGGTACCACTGCAGGACCAGCAGCAGCGACTATACCGTTTATGGCAATCGCAAATAATGTTACGCTAAGCACCGATCCCTGTGGGACTCCGTTTTCCTGTATATGATATTGCGAATATGTCCCCCCTATTCGGACACGGAACAGGCGAAGGGACAGAAAATTCGCAATAAAAACCGGCAAGTTACCTCGGAATTTCCATTGATGCAGGGTAGAGACGATGCCGTAACGCCAAGTGGTGTCATAGGCCTTCTCGAGGTCGAAGAAAACAGCGACTAGGTGCTGTCTCCGGAGAAAAGCGTCCTGTATGGCGGTCTCCAGGCGTACCAGATTGTCGTTGGTACACCGAGACGCCCTGAAACCACACTGGTATTCAGACAGGAGTCCCCGTTTCTCCAGGACCCACACTAGGCGCCGATTGACCATCCTCTCAAAGAGCTTGCACAGACCGTTAGTGAGACAAATAGGACTGTAACTCACTGTCAATTTGGGATCCTTATCGGGCTACAGGATAGGTATAATGATACCTTCCTGCCATTGCGCTGGAAACACACCTTCCAACCAGATACGATTAAACACCCTGAGCAAATAACGAAGGCTCTCATCGTTAAGGTGTTTAAGCATCTGGTTGTGAATATTATCCGCGCCAGGAGACGTGTCCCTGCAGAGCGCCAGCGCTCCACGGAGTTCCCACTCCGTAAAGGGCACGTTGTACTCCTCCGAAGCGCGGGAAGCAAAACTAAGCTGGAAACGTTCCGCTTTGCGCCTCAGGGCCACGAAGGCAGGGTCATAGTTATCGGAACCGGATATATCCGCAAAATACGAGGCGAGATGGTTTGCAACGCGATAAGGATCTGTAACCAATTCATTATCAATGGAAATTCCCGGTACAGTAGAAGATGTCTGAATTCCCGAAATGCGTCGTAGTTTAGTCCACACTTGAGAGGAGGGGGTACGTGCCGTAATAGAAGACACATACCGTTCCCAGGATTGTTTCTTACTCTGGCGAATAAGAATCCGTGCCTTGGCACGAAATTTCTTAAACGCCACCAAATTGGCCATGGTTGGACGCCGACGGTAGTGCTTATGAGCTCGACGACGGTCTCTTATTGCCGCTGCAATATCCTCTGTCCACCAAGGGACGAGTTTGCGACGAGGAGTCCCAGAAAAGGATGGAATGGACTCTTCGGTGGCAGCAAGAAGCACATCGGTGATGTGCTGTACCTCGTCATCGACGCTCCGGCAACCAAGATCAACGAACACAGCTCGTTCTTGAAACGAGGGCCAATTTGCCCGCTTAAGAACCCAACGACTGGGGAACTCCATGGGCGTCTGGTTCAGAAGGGTAAGAACGATCGGGAAATGGTCACTGTCACAGAGGTCGTCGTGTACATACCAACCAAATAGGGGGACCAGCGCACGGCTACACACACTCAAGTCAATGTGTGAGTACGTGCCGTGCGCTAAGCTAAAATGTGTAGCTTCCCCTGTATTTAATAGAGATAAATCCAACCCTTGAATTAAGCCCTCCACGTCCCTTCCTCTGGGGCAGGAAGATGGTGATCCCCATTGGGGGTGATGAGAGTTGGAATCACCCACGAGTAGGAAAGGGACTGGAAGTTGATCAACAAGGTCAAATACGTCATTAATATCAAGGGGCTGGTTCGGTGGAAGGTACACGTTACAAACAGTTGTCATAGCAGGCAAGGACACGCGAACTGCAATACCTCCCAGAGGAGTGGCGAGTGGAAACTCCTCACTATAGCAGTCAGAGCGAACGAAGGTACAAACGCCCCCCGGAAGTTCGGGCGGCGTCTTGTCGCTCTTTAGAGTATAGTCGGAAACCTCTCAGAACAGTCTCGTGATCAGGTCTGAGGTTTGTTTCCTGTAGGCAGACTATACTCGCTGCGTATTGGGCAATAAGCTGACGGAGTTCTGTCAAATGCCTGTCATAACTGTTACAATTCCACTGTAACAGTGCCACTGTGTGAACTTAGGGAATAAGTTGGAGCAGCAAGCTACAACTTAGTTTCTGGAGGATCTACAGTCATTACGTCGACTATAATCTCCATGTCCTCAGGCGAGGTCATGGAGTGAATCGACTCGGTGGAAGATTTCATAGACGCTTTTCGGCGGCGGGGGGATCTCCGTGGGGAGCGCGCAGATCTGGGGACCGAAACGTCCCCAGGCGCAGAAGCATCCGCAGGTGTTGGCGCGGATGGCTTCCCCTTTTTTTTGGAGAATGGGTATGCGTAGTGCGGTGTCCCTTTTTACCCTTACCCGCCTCTTTAAGATATTTAGACGGATCAGGAGCCGAATTCCTGACCCTGGTCGACGATGCCGCCTCCGCCGGCTTCGGCGCGGCTTTCGCCGACCGTTTGGGTGGGGAGAATGTCTTCGACTTCCTCCCGAGTGGGGAGTAAGTCTTCAACTTCCTCCCCTGCTGTGCGGGCGGAGCAGCCTTCGCTCGCACAGCCTTCGTGCTGGCCGAAGGTGGAGTTGAAGTCACCTTCGGGCATTCCGGTATAATAATAGGTGCTTGTTTCGGAACAGGAAACTCAGTTGCAGGTTTCACAGCTGATACAAAAGATGAGGTAGACGGAGCCAAATTTGGTATTATGGCTCTATAATCAATCGTTGGAGAAGGCGAAATCGTGGTATGGTACTTCTTGCGGGCCTCCTGGTAGGTGAGACCATCCAGGGTTTTGATCTCCTGGATTTTCTTCTCACTCAGGAAGACAGGGCAGTTCCTGTCCCGAGGAGAATGAAATCCAGGGCAATTAGTGCACTGATAAGGTGTTGTGCACTCCTCGGCTTCGTGTGGTACCTTACCGCATGTTCCACAGATTTCGGGGCTCGAGCATCGGGATAACATGTGCCCGAAGTTCTGGCACTTATAACACCTCATGGGTGGAGGGATATAAGGCCGGACGTCACAACGGTAACTTGTAACCTTGACTTTCTCCGGGAGCACCGAAAGCTCAAAGGAAATAATGAAAGCACCAGTATCCACGATTTGACCGTTGACCTTGCGCGTAATGCGCCGGACATCAGTCACGTGACGGTGCTGCATATCCTCCTTGAGCTCCTCGTCAGTGTTCAGAATCAGGTCCCGGTGGAAAATAACTCCTCGGACCAGATTCAGGGACGTGTGCTTTTCCACTTTGACGGGAATGTCGCCAAAGTGGTCACATTGCAAAAGTCGTTCAACTTGCTCACCAGTCCTTGTCTTGAGCAACAAGCTACCGTTCCTCATCTTTTGTACTTCCTCAAGCTCACCATAGACACCTTCTATGTGGCGAGAAAACAAAATACTCTTTACCAGCTTGAAATCACCCCATCTGTTCTGGTAGCTACCAGAAACTTGGGGGTGTTAGCACCCAGATTTTCACGCACAGATTGTTCCCAGGGGGTTGATCCCCGTAGGGAATCAAATGTTAAAGACTTGGGTGTAGGACCACCCATTTGGGTGTAGGACCACCCTGGTTGGGGATTTTTCTTTTTGAACCCATGGCCAGATCATCCTCCCCGAATGCCACCGACATCCGATCACGGGCTGTCGCAGTAGGCGCTACCCAGCCAGGGCAAGGTCCGCCTAGCTTGGAAGGCATTGCCCGGGGGTCCGATGTTTTACAATGCCGTATCGGCATGTACCCCTTGGCATATAGTGGATTTTACAGCTCAGACATTCGGCTGTGCGGGGACCTGCGTAGTCAGGCGGATACTACTGCACGGGTACATGGCACACCCACCTGTCGGCGCGGCCAAGACCGGAACAGGCTTTCGAGCGTAGTCGCAAGCGTAAGTGGCCCATCCCCTAACAGCACGCACATATAGAAATTTTGGTTGCCAGACCCTGAAAGCAGTGACGGAAAGAAGTGCGATATAACCTAATGAGAGTTATACCGCACGGGTGTATGTCTTTTAGAGCTGACTGTCAAACCCTCGAAAGGGGACCGTTCCAAGAAGCCCTTTTAGTCGCCTTTTACGACTGGCAGGGATTACCGTGGATGTATTCGCTTCCTCCCACCCACTGGGGGTACAATTCACAAAACAACGCGGAGTCCTTAAAGTATAGCCAAGGTCGCCCCTTTTAGTCGCCTCTTACGACAGGCAGGGGATACCGTGGGTGTATTCTAAACCCCCCACCCACAGGGGGGGGGGGGGGGACAGAAGACGAAGGAGATGCTTATGTTCCTAACAGAACCGGCCAGTGGCTGAAACTGTTCAAGATGATGATGATGTCTTATTAGTTGCAGTAGTAATTAAACTAGCACAGCGAGTCTCCAGTTCAGTGCAGGTGGCAGCTACGCGGAAACGGACCACACATTGCTCTAACAGCTAAGTGCACAATCCATAATAACTTGACCATTATTTTAACAGTAAGCAATCACACTGAGCAGTCAATCACCACTATCAATATCTAAACACAAAATCACATATCTAGACTAGTTGTGCTAGTTTAAATATGATGATGATGATGATAATTGTTGTTTTCAGGGGCCTAACATCAAGGTTATCGGCCCCTAATGGTTTGGGTGATCGTGAAGATGATAATGAAATGTAAACTATAACTAAATCTAACTATTAACTTGTATACTAGAAGAAGAAATAGAAAACAAAAGGAGAATAAGGCAAATAAAGGACAGGAGGAAAAGAAATGCCCTCAACCCTCGAAGAATGCGGATTGAGGGACTTGGAAGGAAGGAGAGCCAGGAAAGGCAGATAGGGAAGTGAAAGAGGAGAGGGTCCGCCCCACAGGTAATGGAAAAAAAGGGAGAAACCGGACCCAGCTCAGGAAGCCCTCGGGGTCACGAACGCCCGAACTCACCAGCCATGAGCCCCTGAGGGTGTAGCAATATCCAGGGTGCACCAGTATTGGTGGGGTACACACAACCTGCCTCCTTGAGGGCCTTGAGCAGAAGGCAGGAGATAACATGAAAATAAAAAAAGGTTGACCCCTCGCAGAAGGAGGGTATCAGAAAAGATGAGACAAGTGCCAATTAAGGCGGAAAAGGAAGAGACTCCCTAGGCCTCGGATACCCTAATACCGTCGGGGTCGGAAGAGAACAAGAGATGACCCAAGTGAGGTCGATAGGAAAGAAGACGGATAGGAACCCGGCATAAGTAAGTGGAAGCAATGCCCGACTCAGCTAAGGCCCCATGGTCGGCAACCCACGTCCCACTAGATGTGAGCCCCTGGGGGAATGAAATGGTGATGATCATGATAATAATTGTTATTTTAAGTGGCCTAACGTCTAGGTTATCGCCCCCCTGCTGAAATGAAATGGCATGAAATGAAAGGATGAAGAAAAAAACAGCTCACTGCCACGGATGAAACAAAAATTAACCTAAATGAAATACCAATAGGTACTAGCGAACCCGTGCGAGAAATCTCGCATGTTCATAAACTACACTTTCCCCAATAGGTTTATATAATGAGAGACTAGAGAAAGGTTGTTATGTTCTTATTTCAACCAAATGATTATAGAACACTATTTACATTTCGGTTGGTTGGTTCCTTAGTTTAGGGGCTGCGACAACGAAGTCATGTAGTCCCATGTACTTAAGAGTGTGTGTAGAATCTCTCTGATAACCGGTGTTAATTGTGATGACTGTATTAGTGTGTGTACCTGTTTTTTTAAATTCAAGTATGGACTGCAACTTTGAATTTTTCAAATAGTTCCTACTTTTGCCGCCAAACGCCACCATCAACGACTACTAGGCCTAGTTCAGAACTTAGCTACTAGACGCCACCACAGTCGGCTCTTGGCAACGAACGTAGCAAACTAAGAGCGTTGTTTACATTCTTAACCTATACAATTTAGTTTCACACAGGTGTAATTAGAGGAAAGTTCTTTAACATGCCATAAATCTATGACATGGGACCGCCGACTTGACTTCCCCTCCGAAGGAAGGCATACTGAGGGATTTTTAACGCTCTTGAAAAATCCGACGGCTTCGGCCGGGTTATTTACATTTCAGTTAGAATTCCAAGTTCTACGTTCCCTAACTTAAGAAGGCAATCACTGAAAATTGGAACATCATAACACTCACCGGTTATTCGATATTTATGAATTTATACGATTTGAGTACCCATTCCTTTGATTTCTTGTTTCTGAAATCCATGTAAAATGATAAAGAAAACACATCAGAATGTTAAAATTACATGAAACAGGCGTCACAGCGGCCAAAATGTGAAGTGGACAGCAATTATGGAGCGTATTTTACAACAGCAAAAGTATCTGCAAATCGCACACTTCGTACATTTTTTAAGAATTATTTTTTTAAAGAAATTATAGATATTTATGAAATTAGAGTGCAATTCGTCACTGCTAATAATCTCTATTCTGTTTCATTTGAATGCTCATTTGTCACGATCGGTCGCATGTGAGTGCCGCTGGAGGGATCTACAGTAGGACTACTGAAATAATATGATGATGATAATTGTTGTTTTAAGGGGCCTAACATCCAGGTTATCGGCCCCTGATTGTTTGGGTGATCGTGAAGATGAAAATGAAATGCTAACTTAAAACTAAAACTAACTACTAACCTACATACTAGAAGAAGAAATGGAAAACTAAAGGAGAATACGGCAAATAAAGGACAGGAGGAAAAGAAATGCCCTCAACCCTCGAAGAATGCGGATTGAGGGACTTGGAAGGAAGGAGAGCCATGAAAGGCAGATAGGAAAGTGAAAGAGGACAGGGTCCTCCCCAAAGGTGAGGGACAAAAGGGGAAAACGGACCCAGCTCAGGAATCCCTCGGGGTCGCCAACTCCCGAACTCACCAGCCGTGAGCCCCTGAGGGTGTAGCAATATCTAGGGTGCACCAAGAGTGGTGGCGCTACATACACCCTGCCTCCTTGAGGGCCTTGATCAGAAGGCAGGAGATAACATTAAAGAAAAAGAAGGCTGACGCCTCGCAGAAGGAGGGAATCAGAAAAGATGAGACAAGGGCCAATTAAGGCGGGAAAGGAAGAGACTCTCTAGGCCTCGGATACCCTAATACCGTCGGGGTCGGAAGAGAACTAGAGTTGACTAAGTGAGGTCGACAGGAAAGAAGACAGAGAGGAGCCCTGCACAAATAAGTGGAAGCAATGCCGGACTCAGCTGGGGCCCCGTGGTCGCCAACCCACGTCCCACTTGATGTGAGCCCTTGTGGGACTGAAATAATATATACAACCTGTAACAATAAAGTTCGGTGAATAGTCCTGTACTATCAACATAGCTGAACAATACACGACAGTGTACTGTCCTTCGAAATAGTCCCCTCCCGTGACTATGCAATGCTGAGATCGGCGATACATGTCCTGGAAACTTTGCAAGAAGATGTCCTTTGGGATGTTGTTCAAAAGGCTCGTCACGTTGCGTTCGGTGAATAGAGACAGATCGTCGACCTGGCAACATTGGCGACACACAACCCAACGTGTAAGACCTGATTGAGACAGTGCGGGTTTAGAAGGGTGAATTTATGCAACCTACCATGCAGAAGTGTTAGGCGGGGGCAGTGTGAAGGATGAATATCCATGTAACCTACCATGCACACCTGTGCGGCGGGTGGCAGTGAGAAGGGTGAATGTTCTGGGGAATGGAATGGCTCTGAAAACCATCTTCACGGGTGAAAGACCTGGTGTCTGAGGTACGACCCCGAAGTCATGCGTCAAGCTTTTTAGTGGCGAAGTCCAGATCTAGGCTCACCGAAAAGCCCTGAAGGGCCAGAGGATTTGGGACATTTCGGACATCCAACGTAATGTGACGACCTGACTGAATGCTATCCCCAAAGTGTTTCCAGGACTTGTTCATACATTCTCAGAACTGCAAAATCATCCACGGGGATTACTTCGAAGGATAGTAACTGCTGTTTCAGGTAAGCCAACAATCCGTTCGTAATATAGAGCCATTCACCGAACATTTCGGTCAGAGGTTGAATGGTAGTTATACTATTATGCTAATAATGTGTTGAAAGAACTGACATGAAGACTTATCTGAACTGTGGAATGTCTACAAACTGCTGTAACAACCACTGTACCGAGGTCAAACTAACAATCTGTATGTAAAACCACTAGCCTATAAAATCACCAATATCAAGATTAACGTTTGTTATTTGAGATGCTTATATAAATGAAGTTTGTATAATAAGTAACGCCGTGGATGGGATCGTTATTTCTTTGTGGATATTAACCCTTTATAGGGCAGAAATATTATATTAATTGGCTCTTGTCTCATCTTTCCTGATCCCTCATTATTCGATGGGTCAGACCTCTTGTTTTCTTTTCATTGTATCGCCTGCCTTCTCCACAAGACCGTCAAGGAGGCAGGGTTTGTATAGCCCCACCCCTCACGGTGCACCCTGGATTGTGCTACACCCTCGAGGATTCATGGCTGGTGAGTTCGGGATTGTGCGACCCTGAGGGCTTCCTGAGCTTGCACCGGGTTTTCTCCTTCTTCCATTGCCTTTGGGGCGGTCCCTCTCCTCTTTACGTTTCCTGTCTGCCTTTCATGGCTTTCCTTTCTTCCAAGTTCCTTAATTCCTAGGACATTTCCTTTCCTTTTGTCTTTTATTTCCCTTATTCTTTTTTCCCCCCATTTCCTCTTCTAGTATGGTAGTATGTAGTTAATTTTGGGTTTACTTTTCATTCCATTATCATTTACATTTTCACAATCACCCAAAGCATTAGGGGCCGATAACCCAGATGTTAGGCTCCTTAAAACAACAATTATCATCATCATCATATCTTTTCAGTCATTTTACTCTCCATCACTTGTTTCGGCATCCTTTCATCATTTATTCTTTTCGCATGTCCAAGCCATCTCAATCTGTTCTTCTTCAGCTTATCATTCAGCTTCAGTACATTCACTTCCTTTCGAATGTCTTCACTTCTCACTCTATCTCTCCACCTAGGGGCAGATGACCTCGTACTTCCGTCCCTTAAAACAACAATAACTAACTATCTCTCCACCATACTACTCAGGAATTTCATTCCGGCTACCTGTATTCTACTTTTATCACTCCTGGTCGCCTTTACAAATATATTATATATTGTACCCGATAGGGCAATCCTTGAGGCCTGGATAAAATAAATTGATCTCGGGGGTGGTGCGTTCGGTATAGTAACTGACTTAAAGGCCTAAAGTGAAGGAAACAGGTGTCTAACAATTACAGAAATGGCGTACACTCACATCTTACTGTGTCCGTAATTTATTTCCAACAAAAAAACTTGCAGAAAGAAATTACAGAACAAAACAACAAATAAAAACCCAACTGACATCAACAAAGAAAAACCAACACCTTCAAAATTAAATATAAAAAACAAAGAATATGTGATATCCCAGTGCGCCCCTCTTAAAAAAAACTAGGACAAACCTCATCCCACAGGATGAAACCTTAATAACAGCTGAGTTCAACCATAGAATTTACATTAAATCATTACATCACGTTACTCAGCTGTGCGAGGTGGTCAAAAACTACTTTAAATGGACTGTCAACTGCCTCTAACACGAATTTGGGTCAAAAACAAACTGCAGTGGCGCTTACTGATTTTATTATAAACAAATAGTGTTATTCTGATTTTTATGTCACACAAATATACACTCTAGCAGGAAACAAGGACAATTTTTACACAGATAATGACGAGTACCTTTCATAGACGGGCTTCGGACCAAATGGGGCCCAACCTACGTCGGGCTAATATAACTACGATATTTAGGGCGGGCGGATCATATCCAAGTATACGGGGCTAGGCACAAGACAAAATTACTACAAAATAAACACGGGCTGAACCCGGATGAACAAAAGAAAACTACTATTCACGAACAGTAGTACAAGCAAAGAAATACGAATCAGCATGGCAAAACGACATGCACCCTTAAATTAATTAGCTAACAACGGTATGTGGTAATTACAGCTTTGACCAAAACGAGACAGAAGGACTCGCCCTACTTACACAATGGGTCGCGCGGGCCGGCCGTAACTATAAATAGCTCCCTACCTGAGCAGCTGACAAAGCAAAACAAACCTCTACTGTGCCTACATTATGCGAATATACAAATGGTAAATTTATAATATGCTGGTGTACATCGGCGGGAGGATTGAACCAGTGTTTCTTCATGGTGTTCCTGAAAAACACATATATATATTCCCATGCGTATGTGACTGAACTTTCCCTGTTATGAGGCATGGACCCTCTCATACATAAACAACAACAACAAATGTACCTTTGCATATTAAGGCTTTCACGGCCCGGATTATTATATAAATAATTCATGCTTTTGGGCTAATGCCGTGTGTATTTTTAATTTGAACCATACGTTTCGGAGAAACCTTGCCTCCTTTTTCAATGGAAATAAACAATGTGGCCATAGAATGTAAATCAATGAGATTACAAAAAATATAGATAAATTCCTCTGTTCGTCACCAGAGAGCAGCTGCCAGAAATTACTGTATGGACCATGGTGGAACGGCGGACAGATTAGTAAGTAACGAGAAGGTAAAGGGGGCGGTGTGGAAATATAGAAACTCCTCGAAGAATGAGGAGGGGGGGAGGGGGCGAGGGGGGAGGGGGGGGGGGGAGGGGGAGGGTTAGATGGATATATAGGGAAACATAAACAAAAGGGAAGTGTATCTGAACGATACCTAACGTCATACAGTCAACGGCGAAAAAACAGATGGAAACTCCCCAGTGACGAACAAAGGAGATCAAAACTCAGCAATTCTTCTAGGTTTGTGCCGTGTCTTGTGTGGGGTTTCGCCTAGGACACCAAGCTAGGCTCATCGGCGGGCTCTTGGTGTCCCTGCCCGGACCCCCACAGGAGTATCGAACTGCGCGATACCTCCCTTTATATAGAGTGCAACTGCACTCCTTGACTGCGAGAACCAAAAGCTCAAGCAGCCATAACCTCCCTATGAAGGCTTCCAAAAAGATGGTATATTGGCTTTCACGGCCGGTGAATTAAAACTCAGCAATTCTTCTAGGTTTGTGCCGTGTCATGTGTGGGGTTTCGCCTAGGACACCAAGCTAGGCTCATCGGCGGGCTCTTGGTGTCCCTGCCCGGACCCCCACAGGAGTATCGAACTGCGCGATACCTCCCTTTATATAGAGTGCAACTGCACTCCTTGACTGCGAGAACCAAAAGCTCAAGCAGCCATAACCTCCCTATGAAGGCTTCCAAAAAGATGGTATATTGGCTTTCACGGCCGGTGAATTAAAACTCAGCAATTCTTCTAGGTTTGTGCCGTGTCTTGTGTGGGGTTTCGCCTAGGACACCAAGCTAGGCTCATCGGCGGGCTCTTGGTGTCCCTGCCCGGACCCCCACAGGAGTATCGAACTGCGCGATACCTCCCTTTATATAGAGTGCAACTGCACTCCTTGACTGCGAGAACCAAAAGCTCAAGCAGCCATAACCTCCCTATGAAGGCTTCCAAAAAGATGGTATATTGGCTTTCACGGCCGGTGAATTAAAACTCAGCAATTCTTCTAGGTTTGTGCCGTGTCTTGTGTGGGGTTTCGCCTAGGACACCAAGCTAGGCTCATCGGCGGGCTCTTGGTGTCCCTGCCCGGACCCCCACAGGAGTATCGAACTGCGCGATACCTCCCTTTATATAGAGTGCAACTGCACTCCTTGACTGCGAGAACCAAAAGCTCAAGCAGCCATAACCTCCCTATGAAGGCTTCCAAAAAGATGGTATATTGGCTTTCACGGCCGGTGAATTAAAACTCAGCAATTCTTCTAGGTTTGTGCCGTGTCTTGTGTGGGGTTTCGCCTAGGACACCAAGCTAGGCTCATCGGCGGGCTCTTGGTGTCCCTGCCCGGACCCCCACAGGAGTATCGAACTGCGCGATACCTCCCTTTATATAGAGTGCAACTGCACTCCTTGATTGCGAGAACCAAAAGCTCAAGCAGCCATAACCTCCCTATGAAGGCTTCCAAAAAGATGGTATATTGGCTTTCACGGCCGGTGAATTAAAACTCAGCAATTCTTCTAGGTTTGTGCCGTGTCTTGTGTGGGGTTTCGCCTAGGACACCATGCTAGGCTCATCGGCGGGCTCTTGGTGTCCCTGCCCGGACCCCCACAGGAGTATCGAACTGCGCGATACCTCCCTTTATATAGAGTGCAACTGCACTCCTTGACTGCGAGAACCAAAAGCTCAAGCAGCCATAACCTCCCTATGAAGGCTTCCAAAAAGATGGTATATTGGCTTTCACGGCCGGTGAATTAAAACTCAGCAATTCTTCTAGGTTTGTGCCGTGTCTTGTGTGGGGTTTCGCCTAGGACACCAAGCTAGGCTCATCGGCGGGCTCTTGGTGTCCCTGCCCGGACCCCCACAGGAGTATCGAACTGCGCGATACCTCCCTTTATATAGAGTGCAACTGCACTCCTTGACTGCGAGAACCAAAAGCTCAAGCAGCCATAACCTCCCTATGAAGGCTTCCAAAAAGATGGTATATTGGCTTTCACGGCCGGTGAATTAAAACTCAGCAATTCTTCTAGGTTTGTGCCGTGTCTTGTGTGGGGTTTCGCCTAGGACACCAAGCTAGGCTCATCGGCGGGCTCTTGGTGTCCCTGCCCGGACCCCCACAGGAGTATCGAACTGCGCGATACCTCCCTTTATATAGAGTGCAACTGCACTCCTTGACTGCGAGAACCAAAAGCTCAAGCAGCCATAACCTCCCTATGAAGGCTTCCAAAAATATGGTATATTGGCTTTCACGGCCGGTGAATTAAAACTCAGCAATTCTTCTAGGTTTGTGCCGTGTCTTGTGTGGGGTTTCGCCTAGGACACCAAGCTAGGCTCATCGGCGGGCTCTTGGTGTCCCTGCCCGGACCCCCACAGGAGTATCGAACTGCGCGATACCTCCCTTTATATAGAGTGCAACTGCACTCCTTGACTGCGAGAACCAAAAGCTCAAGCAGCCATAACCTCCCTATGAAGGCTTCCAAAAAGATGGTATATTGGCTTTCACGGCCGGTGAATTAAAACTCAGCAATTCTTCTAGGTTTGTGCCGTGTCTTGTGTGGGGTTTCGCCTAGGACACCAAGCTAGGCTCATCGGCGGGCTCTTGGTGTCCCTGCCCGGACCCCCACAGGAGTATCGAACTGCGCGATACCTCCCTTTATATAGAGTGCAACTGCACTCCTTGACTGCGAGAACCAAAAGCTCAAGCAGCCATAACCTCCCTATGAAGGCTTCCAAAAAGATGGTATATTGGCTTTCACGGCCGGTGAATTAAAACTCAGCAATTCTTCTAGGTTTGTGCCGTGTCTTGTGTGGGGTTTCGCCTAGGACACCAAGCTAGGCTCATCGGCGGGCTCTTGGTGTCCCTGCCCGGACCCCCACAGGAGTATCGAACTGCGCGATACCTCCCTTTATATAGAGTGCAACTGCACTCCTTGACTGCGAGAACCAAAAGCTCAAGCAGCCATAACCTCCCTATGAAGGCTTCCAAAAAGATGGTATATTGGCTTTCACGGCCGGTGAATTAAAACTCAGCAATTCTTCTAGGTTTGTGCCGTGTCTTGTGTGGGGTTTCGCCTAGGACACCAAGCTAGGCTCATCGGCGGACTCTTGGTGTCCCTGCCCGGACCCCCACAGGAGTATCGAACTGCGCAATACCTCCCTTTATATAGAGTGCAACTGCACTCCTTGACTGCGAGAACCAAAAGCTCAAGCAGCCATAACCTCCCTATGAAGGCTTCCAAAAAGATGGTATATTGGCTTTCACGGCCGGTGAATTCCAGGCTCTGAGCCCTAGAGGGAAAATGTACAATTTTAAATATGTGAAGAACAAAGAGACTGAGAGGAACTATCTCCCTAGATCCTTAATAACTGGTAGCCAAGTGTCACTTAGCTGATATCCAGTGTCTCTGTTAAAATTATTGGGATTTTTACGAATTTCAACTGCCTCCCTTATAATTCTAGACCAGTTGTGCTTAACAAGGGCAAGTGCATGAGCATCCTTGAAACAAACATCGTGCCCTGAAGACAGGGCATGTTCAGCTATAGCTGATTTGTCAGGTTGGTTTAGACGGATGTTCCTTTGATGCTCTTTGATGCGAGTTGCAATGGACCGTTTTGTTTGTCCAATGTAGACTTTTTCGCAAGTACATGGGACTTCATACACCCCAGGTTGTAGTGATGGGGACAATTTATCTTTGTTTAATGTTAAACGTTGACCAATTTTCGTCATAGTGCCGAAAACTGTTTTTATCTTGTGCTTGCGGAGAATCTTAGCAACGCGGTCAGTGGTGTTGTGAATATAAGGGAGGTAAGCAGTTCCTCTCACGTCGCAGCTCTGAGAAGGTTGTCTATCCCTCCTTCTGGGATGTAGGGACCTATATATAGTGGATTCATTATAGCCATTACCCTTAAAGATGGTTTGTAAGGCATGTAACTCTTCCTGAAGAGTTGATGCCTCACAAATACGTTCCGCTCTTTTGGCTAGAGTTGTTATAATTCCTTGTTTTTGTGCTGGGTGATGGTGGGAGTCCGCATGTAAATACCGGTTAGTGTGAGTTGGCTTACGGTAGACGCTGTGCCCCATGGAGCCATCCGCCTTCCTCCTCACAAGAACATCCAAAAAAGGTAAGCATCCACCCGACTCTAGCTCCATTGTGAAGTGGATTGAAGGATGCAGCTGATTTAGGTGGTCCAGAAAGTGGTTCAGTTTCTCAGAACCCTCCTCCCACACCACGAACATATCATCCACATACCTCCACCAAATCACAGGTTTGAAAGACGCCGAAGATATAGCCTCCCCCTCAAAATGTTCCATGAAAAAATTTGCCACGACAGGCGAGAGTGGACTTCCCATGGCCACACCATTAGTCTGCTCGTAATATTTACCATCCCACAAGAAATAACTGGAACACAAGCAGTGGTGGAATAATCGGGCAATGTCCTCAGGAAACAAATCCTTGATGAGTGACATGACCGAGTCCACCGGCACTCTGGTAAACAAGGACTCTACATCAAAACTCACCAAAATAGCATTTGGTTGAACGGCGATGGTTGACAATTTTTCGACGAAATGGGTTGAATCCCTAATGTAGGACTGTGTGCGCCCCAAGTGTGGCTGAAGCAACTTGCTGAGATATTGCGCAAGAGCGTAAGTTGGAGAACCTATTGTGCTAACAATTGGTCGAAGAGGGACGTCTTGCTTATGGATTTTTGGAAGACCATACAATCTCCGAGGAACAGCATCTCTCGGAATAAGACATCTTCCCTCTTCTTTTGGAATAGATGACAGTTTAACAAGCTTAGCAGTGGCATTGGATACACGAGTGGTTGGATCACGAGTGCACAGTCTGTAGACAGGATCAGATAACAAAATCGAGATTTTACTTTTATATTCAACGGTATCCATCACCACTGTCGCATTTCCCTTGTCAGCATGAAGAATAGAAATGGTGTCATTATTTCTTAGTTCCTTCAATGCCTTTCTTTCACCCCGAGTTAAATTGGGTGCGGGTACTTTAGAGGATCTTAATACCCTCACACTTTCTTGTCTAACTTCTTCAGCTTCATCTGGAGGTAAATTGTAGATGGCAGCCTCAACGGATGTGATCAACTCCTCTGTAGGAATTTTGGAGGGTGCGAGAGCAAAGTTGAGACCTCTGCTTAGTAAAGTTGTTTGATAGTCATCTAAAGGGGTATTAGAAAGATTGACTACAACTTTACTAGTATCAAGAACCGTACGAGGAGCTGTTTGTCTCGAGGACAATCGAAGGAACTTAGGTCTTTGTCTATCTAGAGCCCGACAAAAATTATTCTCGGCCTGAATAGCGGAGATACGTTCAAAGAACAGCCACAATTCCTCTGAGAGAATGCTACTAAGAAGCAGATGTAAGTGTAATAACTCACGGGAAACTGCGTCCAATTCAGTACGAGAGTTCTGGATCCTCTCGATAACGAGTGCCTTGCTAGCGCGCTGATAAATTCTCATAGCTTTATGAGTGTGTATAGTTTGCTTCAATTTTACACAGTTGGGAATGATGTTATGATCCCTGCATCTAAGAAAGAAGGACAACGATGAAAGGAGAGAGCTCCTTCTTCGCCTCAACTTACTAAATTTAGATGATTGTCGAACAACTTCCTCCCCATAGAGGTTTCTAATTTGCATATTAAGGCTTTCACGGCCCGGATTATTATATAAATAATTCATGCTTTTGGGCTAATGCCGTGTGTATTTTTAATTTGAACCATACGTTTCGGAGAAACCTTGCCTCCTTTTTCAATGGAAATAAACAATGTGGCCATAGAATGTAAATCAATGAGATTACAAAAAATATAGATAAATTCCTCTGTTCGTCACCAGAGAGCAGCTGCCAGAAATTACTGTATGGACCATGGTGGAACGGCGGACAGATTAGTAAGTAACGAGAAGGTAAAGGGGGCGGTGTGGAAATATAGAAACTCCTCGAAGAATGAGGAGGGGGAGAGGGGGGAGGGGGGGAGGGGGGGAGAGGGGGTGGGGGAGGGTTAGATGGATATATAGGGAAACATAAACAAAATACAAAATACAGTATGTGCTTACAAAATGCAATTTACATTGAAAATACTTACAAAATGGAGTTTAGATTGAAAATACTTCGCCTACAAAATGCAATGTAGAATAAAAATACTTACAAAATTTGGTTGAGATTCAAAATACTCACACAATGCAATTTAGAGACACGAGGAGCCAATTCAGCTAAACAGGGCGGGAATCTTAAAAGAGAAAATTAACTATAATGAAAAGAACAAGAAGGCTGATCTCTAGAAGAATGAGGGATCAGGAAAGATAAGAGAAGGGCCTATTAAGGCGGGAAAGGAGGAGACTCCCTAGGCCTCGGATACCCTATTACCGTCGGGGTCAGAAGAAAACAAGAGTTGACCAAGCGAGGTCGACAGGAAAGAAGACAGAGAGGAGCCCGGCACAAGTAAGTGGAAGCAATGCCGGACCCAGCTGGGGTCCCGTGGTCGCCAACCCACGTCCCACTAGATGTGAGCCCCTGGCGGTCAAGAAGGTAGATGGGAGCTGATGATGATGATGGTGGTGATAATTGTTGTTTTAAGGGCCTTAACTTCTGGGTTATCGGCCCCTAATTGTTTGGGTGATAGTGAAAATGATAATGCAATGGAAACTATAACTAAAACTAACTACAGACTTACAACCACAACTAAATACGGACTTACACACTTGAAGGAGTTAGTTAGTTAGTCAGTTATTCGAGTTTTAAGGGGCAGAACAGCGAGGTCATCTGCCCCTCATGTGCAAATTTAGAATAATGTTAAGAAGTAAAGTAAAACCTAAATATGAAAAACTGTCTAAATTAATACAACCAAAAAAATAAATAAAACTATTAATAAAAATATTACCAGCCTTACAGTAGTCGCATATGATGTGTAATATCAGACATGTTATCCAACTATGTGTCTGCCGGGAGCGAAAATCCCTTGTTAACAGTGAACTCTGTTGGTAATTGAAATAACGACTTGTAAAACTCAAGTGCGCGAGGTACAACGTGGTACCAATGATTTATTGTAGGAATATCTTTAATGAGGCCTCCAAACCTTGAAGTAAACCGTTTGCGATATACATTCCACAGGGGGCTGTATGTTGGCCGACAGTACCTCGAATGCTTACATTAAATAAGAATGCAGCAAAAGTTTGAATATTTAATAAATCATAATTTATTGTCTTCAGCAAATATGATATACCGGTAGGCCTAATGAATATTTTCACACCAAAGAACGACAACTTGATTATGATTTATTGTAGGAATATCTTTAATGGAGCTTCCATACCTTGAAGTAAACCTATGCGATATACATTCCACATAGCCACATGGCCGACAGTACGTCGTGGTACCAATCTCCACCACCGCGCGCTCATTGTTTCCGTCCCTTTTCCAAAATCACTCCCACAAAAAATATACAGCAACATCAAAAAGAAATTACGGAAAACAAAAAATCAGAATTCAAAAAAGAACGAAGTCTTTGAGTTAGTGATCACTTGTAAATTTAGATTGCTGGCCCTAACCCACTCTCACTTATAAAGCGGATGACAAGATCAGCAGCCACCTCGTCATCGGCAACAGTAATGTAAGTTTGAGTGTCATCTGCAAACCAAGATTTCTTCGTAAGTCGGCAAGATCCACAAACTCGGTTAAAATGTCGGCCACGGAGAAAACGGCTCCACAAGTACAAAGTGCGGGGTCTTCCCTTCCCATTCGGTACGAGTGGATGAATTTTGCATGATGTATCCTCAGTCTACACAAAATAACGGTCTCCCTCCGTGACCGGAAAGAGCTCCGCCACACGCGAGTAGTTCCCTTGATCGCTCTCAATTTATTGGCAGGAAAGATGAGATAAGGGTCAATTAAGAAGGGGAAATGAAAGACAACCCTAGTTCCCGGACACCCTAATACCGTCGATGTCGGAGGAGAACAAGAATTGATCAAAGGAGGTCGACAGGAATCACGAAAGAGGGAAGTGGAAGCAATGCCGCCAACCCACGTCTCACTAGAGATCGAAATGTAAATCATCCTTGGTTACAAGCTAAATGTGATCCAGCCCGAGAGGACATGAGTTCGTGCTGTGACTGCTAAGGCTGATATTCGCGAGTTAATTATGATATAATCCACATAAAGCAGCGCAGGTTCATAATTACAGTCATTTGCGTGGATATGTGTGAACTCTGTGAGGGCGTCATCTCTACTCTGTCACGTACTGGTGTGATTTAGTTAGTTATTGTTGTTACAAGGAGCGGAACAGCAAGGTCATCTGCCCTTCTTAACAAATATAAAAGTATACACATATAGATGAACATCAGAACCGCATCAAATGAACTTCAAATTGACAACAACAAAATCTTCCGAGTAAACGATTTTAAATATTTAGGTGAATGGATTACAGCAAACTGTAACGAAAGGAAATCAATTGAATCGAGGCTTCAGAAAATGGAAACTGCTTTTCAATCAACAAGAAAATATTTATTACAAAAAGAGTCTCTCCTGCAACTGCAAAATTCGCCACTATACAACTGTAATCAAAACTGAAGCTCTCTATGCTTCAGAGACACTAAATCTCCAACACAAAACACTAAAACACCAAATAGAAGTGAAAGAGCATAAAATAATGATAAAAATCCCCGGATCAAGAACAAAAGATGGTGTACATTATCCAAAGCCTGATACAGAAATATACAAAAAAAAAACACAGACACAAAGCGTATGCGAAGAATCCAATTTATGGGAAAGAATGGACCCGAACAGACTGACACACAAAATACATACTTTCTTAAAGAACAAGGCTACTTGACTGAATTGGTAAAAATTTACAGAAAAAGACTTAAAGGAATTAGGATCACCAAACTTAAATGACCGGAAGGAAATCAGAAAAACCACACAGACGCGGGGTTTCGAGGGAAAAAACACAAAGACGCGGGGTTTCGAGGAAGAAGATGATGATGATGATAATTGTTGTTTTAAGGGGCCTAACATCTAGGTTATCGGCCCCTAATGATCTGGGTGATAGCGAAAATGAGAATGAAATAGAAACCAGAACGAAAATTATGTTAGATGGAAATACGTACAAAGAGAAACTCAGATGGAAACAACTCACAATATGGTCTTACAAAAGGGAATTTAGAACGAAAAGATTCAAAAACAGAATAGATAGAAAAAGACCCACAAAACGTAGGCTAGATTGAAAATACGTACAAAATGCAATGTAGCGTCGAAATACTTACAAAATGCAACTGAAATTCAAAATACTTACAAAATGCAATTGAAATTGAAAATGCTTACACAATGTACGGTAGATTCAAACGACTCATGTGGATTGACAATACTTACAAAATGCAATTTAGATTGAAAATACTTGACAAAATGTAATTTAGATGCAAAATGCCCACCAAACAAAATGCAATTTAGATTCAAAATTCGTGCGAAATGCGGTTTTGATTAAAAAAACTTACAAAATCCAATTGAGGTTCAAAATACTTACAAAATGCAATTGAAATTGAAAATACACAATGCAATTCAGATTGAAATATCCCAGTTCCGATCCAAATTATTCACAAAGTGCAATTGAAATACAAAATACTTACAAAATGCAATTGAAATTGAAAATGCTTACAAAATGTACGGTAGATTCAAACGACTCATGTGGATTGACAATACTTACAAAATGCAATTTAGATTGAAAATACTTGACAAAATGTAATTTAGATTCAAAATACCCACAAAATGCAACTGAGAATCAAAATGTCCACCAAACAAAATGCAATTTAGATTCAAAATTCGTGCGAAATGCGGTATTGGTTGAAAATACTTACAAAATGCAATTGAAATTCAAAATACTCACTAAAAGGCCCGGCCACCTGCATTGAAAGACTTACTGAAACGCAATTTAGATTGTCAATCTTTACAAAATGCAATTGAGGTTGAAAACAATCGCGAGATGTAATGTAGATCGAAAAAACATAATGCAACGTAGATAAAAATGCCTTAAAATCGCTAAAAGGGAATTTAGATACACGGTGTACCAACTAACAAAAACATTGCGGGAATCTTAAAGAGAAAAGGAAATATAAGGAAAAGAGGAGAGGAGAGGAGAGGGTCCGGCCCAAAGGTAAGGGACAAAAAGGGAAAACGGACCCAGCTCAGGAATCCCTCGAGGTCGCCAACTCCCGAACTCACCAGCCGTGAGCCCCTGAGGGTGTTGCATTATCTAGGGTGCACCAGAAGTGGTGGGGCTACATACACCCTGCCTCCTTAAGGGCCTTGAGCATAAGGCAGGAGGTAAAAGGACAAGAAAAGAAGGCTGACCCCTCACAGAAGGAGGGTATCAGGAAAGATGAGACAAGGGCCAATGAAGGCGGGAAAGTGAAAGACTCCCTAGGCCTCGGTTAACCTAATACCGTCGGGGTCGGAAGAGAACAAGAGTTGACCAAGGGAGGTCGACAGGAAAGAGGACGGAGAGGAGCCCGGCACAAGTAAGTGGAAGCAATGCGGGACTCAGCTGGGGTCCCGTGGTCGCCAATCCACGTCCCACTAGATGTGAGCCCCTGGAGGGACTAGAAGAAGAAAGGGAAAATAAAGGATATGGCAAATAAAGGACAGGAGGAAAGGAAATGCACTGAACCCTCGAAGAATGAGGATTGAGGGACTTGTAAGGAAGGAGAGCCACGAAAGGCAGATAGGAAAGGGAAAGAGGGCCCTCCGCAAGGTCAGAGGAAAAAGGGGACAAAATGGACTCAGCTCAGGAATCCCTCGGGGTCGCAAACTCCCGAACTCACCAGCCGTGAGCCCCGGAGGGTGTAGCATTATCTAGGGTGCACCAGGAGTGGTGGGGCTACATAGACCCTGCCTCCTTAAGAGCCTTGATCACAAGGCAGGAGGTAAAAGGAAAAGAAAAAGAAAATTAAGGTTGACCCCTCACAGAAGGAGGGTATCAGGAAAGATGAGACAAGGGCCAATTATGGCGGGAAAGTGAAAGACTCCCTAGGCCTCAGATAACCTAATACCGTCGGGGTCGGGAGAGAACAAGAGGTGACCAAGGGAGGTCGACAGGAAAGAAGACGGAGAGGAGCCCGGCACAAGTAAGTGGAAGCAATGCCGGACTCAGCTGGGGTCCCGTGGTCGCCAACCCACGTCCCTCTAGATGTGAGCCCCTGGGGGGACTAGAAGAAGAAAGGGAAAATAAAGGATATGGCAAATAAAGGACAGGAGGAAAGGAAATGCACTGAACCCTCGAAGAATGAGGATTGAGGGACTTGTAAGGAAGGAGAGCCACGAAAGGCAGATAGGAAAGGGAAAGAGGGCCCTCCGCAAGGTCAGAGGAAAAAGGGGACAAAATGGACCCAGCTCAGGAATCCCTCGGGATCGCAAACTCACCAGCCATGAGCCCTTGCGGGTGTAGCACTATGCAGGGTGCACCAGAAGTGGTGGGGCTACATACACACTGCCTCCTCGAGGGCCCTGTGCAAAAGGCAGGAGATAACATGAAAAGAAAGAAGGCTGACCCTTGGAAGAATGTGCGTATCTGGCAAGATGGAACAAGGGCCAATTAAGGTAGGAAAATGAAAGACTTCCTAGGCCCCGGATACCCTACTACCGACGGGGTCGGAAGAGAACACGAGTTGACCAAGAGAGGTCGATAGGGAAGAAGACGGAGAGGAGCCCGACACAAGTAAGTGGAAGAAATGCCGAACTTTGCTGGGGGACTGTGGTCGTCAATCCACGTCCCGCAAGGAATGAGCCCCTGGGGGAGGAGTTAGATCACACCGGGCAAAGAAAGGTATTTCGAACTCATTCAATTTACCAGTTGTTGTATACCTTCAAACGTTATACATGTTTAGCATACGAGAAACCTTATCTTCTTATAGTCTACTGCTAGTTACCTCGCACTAGTACTACTGCCAACCAGCCGGTCAGGAGTTGGAGACAACGGTATCTTTGGCTCGTTTGTAGAACGATGATGATGATGATAATGATAATTGTTGTTTTAAGGGGCCTAACATCTAGGTTATCGGCCCCTAATGGTTTGGGTGATAGTGAAAGATGATATGAGAATGAAAATTAAAACTAACACTAACTACAGACTTATATACTAGAAGAAGAAATGGGAAACAAATAAAGGACATGAAGAATGAGGATTGAGGGACTTGGAAGGAAGGAGAGCCATGAAAGGCAGATAGGAAAGGGAAAGAGGAGAGAGTCCACCCCAGAGGAAATGAAATGAAAAAAAAAAAAAAAAAAAAACGAGCCTTACAGTAGTCGCATATGATGTGTAACATCTGACATAGAAGAAACCTCACGTGAAATTGTTGATACACCGGTATTTTATACTATTATTGGCATACATATTAAACTATTGTAAAAGGGAGTGTTTTACAGATATTGTAGTTTATGTTCGACCCTCACTATTATGTGTTAGAAAACTGTATCATAATGATGGTAATTATAACACCGTTTTTCATTATGATACAGTTTCTCTAGCCAATCAGAGCTCGTTCATTGACCAATTAGGTAACGATACCTTCGCGCATGCACTCAAAATCCAAAATGTCGGACATAAACACAACATCGAACTATAATAAATTACCGACATGGAATACGCACCGTCCATATGTTCGCGTAAATAAACTGGCGAATATGAGACAAGAAATAGCACTGTACCGGTACCTTAATATCCCCAAAACCAATTTCTACACAGCGCGTGGTTTTGACACGACTTCAGTGACAGTTTTACTGAATACTGGTGCGCAATCTGAACATATGGTATTGAAGCACACAGAGCGCATGCGTCGGTTGTCCAGAGAGCTTGGACAAGAGAGATATACTACCCACCGCAGCACCCGATCACAACATTCTATTCTAGTGACTGAACAGATATTTATGAATATTTATGTTAAAACATATAATAAAGTTATAATTATCGTCGAACATAAACAGTCGTATGCAACTCGCCTATAATGGTAATTAAGGCACTCGTATGGAAATTATAAAACTAATAGGCTCGTTGCATAATGTACTATTATAATACGGAACTCATTTTATTAGATAATTTGTAGCTTCCACCAGCAGTAGCCTATATAAAGAATACGATATGAATAAACTAGATTAATAGACGCGACAACGCGCATAACCTTAAATTCCTTATAAACAGGTCCTCCTCATTCACATACCAACACGTAATTTCATATGGAGTCTGTTAAAATGAGTCATAAAAATCCAAAATGGCGACTTGGACGGTTCTCAATATCTTCGAATCTATTACAGCTATAAAACTGAAATTTGGTAAGTAGGATATATTAAAATAGGCTGTTTAGTTCTTCATGGAAAATTCGCTATTTTTTCGCTATCGTTTTACCCTCCAGGGTTGGGTTTTCCCACGGACTGAGCGAGGGATCCCACCTCTACCGCCACCGAGGGCAGTGTCCTGGAGCTTGAGACTCTGAGTCAGGGATACAACTGGGGTGTGTGACCAGCACTACGCCCAGGCGGCCTCACCTGCAAAGCGAACATGGGCCTGATGAAGGGATGGGAGGAGTGGGAGGGTTAGGCAAGAAAGTGGGAAGGAGGCGGCCGTGGCCTTAGGGGAGATACCAACCCGGCATTTGCCCGAAGACGAAGTGGGAAACCACTTCGAGGATGGCTGAGGTGGGAATCTAACCCACTCTACTCATTTGGACCAGCCGAGGCTGAGTAGACCCCGTTCCAGTCTTCATACCACTTTTCAAATTTCGTGGCAGAGCCGGGAATCGAACCCAGGACCTCCGTGGCGGCAGCTAACCATGCAGACCGCTACGCTACGGAGGCTACTCTTCACGTAAGTACTTGATCTTTATTTTCTTTTAATTTAGGGTCCCAGATGATTGCCTTTAATTTGCTAGGAGACAAAGAGAGAATCGAATTTGTAGGGCCCGGTCCTGCTCACACCAAGTACACATTGCCGTCAAGTTTGTAAAAGATACACGAATTCTCATAAAGTGAGACAAACAAAACTATTGATCTAAAGGTAATGCACATCAGAATCCAACGGAGCGAAAGGTAATTGCAGCTCAGAATAAAAAGATTTGTCAGAAGTGGGATTCGAACCCACGCCCACAGAAGTGGACTGCGACCTGAACGCAGCGCCTTAGACCGCTCGGCCATCCTGACTCACACAGCACAGATGATGAATAACATGTCCTATATTACCACTGTGTCACATTCAACGACAAGCGAGGCGAGGCGAGCAGATAGTGACAGTGCTAGCCGCTAGAGTGTGTTCACGCGCAAACACATCTCACACACATCACAGCGCCAAGAGTGCGATTCTTCCTGTACTATACTGATTCAGTGGTTCTCAAATTATTTCTTCACACAAAACCATACAAGTTACTACAAAAGACATGACACCTAACCTGAGGAACGCTAATGTTGTGTTGTTTCCTTTCTTTCTTTCTTTCTTTCTTTCTTTCTTTCTTTCTTTCTTTCTTTCTTTCCTTCCTTCCTTCCTTCCTTCCTTCTTTCTTTCTTTCTTTCTTTCTTTCTTATTTCCATCTTTCTTTCTTTCTTTCTTTCTTTCTTTCTTTCTTTCTTTCTTTCTTTCTTTCCTTCTGTCTTTCTTTCTTTCTTTCTTTACTTCTTTCTTTCCTTCTGTCTTTCTTTCCTTCTTTCTTTCTTTCTTTCTTTCCTTCTTTCCTTCTTTCTCTCCTTCTTTCTCTCCTTCTGTCTTTCTTTACTTCTTTCCTTCCTTCTGTCTTTCTTTCTTTCTTTCTTTCTTTCTGTCTTTCTTTCTTTCTTTCTTTCTTTCTTTATTTCCTTCTTTCTTTCCTTCTGTATTTCTTACTTTCCTTCTTTCTTTCCTTCTTTCTCTCCTTCTGTCTTTCTTTCTTTCTTTCTTTCTTTACTTCTTTCTTTCTTTCTTTCTTTCTTTCCCTCTTTCTTTCCTTCTTTCTTTCTTTCTTTCTTTCTTTCTTTCTTCGTTTTGCCTAATTAGGGAGCGCGCTTGAACTTGTTGACACGGGTTGATGGTGTTTTCCTCTTCTTCTCTTCCCAAAATCGCCTCATGAACTCACTATGCCCCTTCTTACGTTCTGCCGTCCATTTTTTTCCAGTGGTCTTTTTAGCTTTTTCGGTGAAAGAGTGATTTGTAACTCGAGTTCCAAAAGCCTTGCGATTCATGAAGACATCTTCTGTGATGTTTATTTCTTTTAAGTCCTGTTTCATATTTTCTAACCAACTAATTTTGACCTTCTTTGAATTAATTATATCAAGCAGGTTTTTTTTTTTTTTTTTGCGTATCTGGTGTTGTCCATTCTGCAGATGTGACCATCAAATTTCAATTGTCTATTATTATTATTATCGGTATTATTATTATTATTATTATTATTATTATTATTATTATTATTATTATTAGTCGCCTCCGTTGTGTAGTGGTCAGCGTGCTTAGCTGCCACCCCGGAGGTCCGAGGTTTGATTCCCGTCTCTACCACGAAATTTGAAGAGTGGTATGAGGACTGGAACGGGGTCTACACAGCCTCAGGTGGCCTAAATGAGTAGAAGGGGTTCGATTCCCACCTCAGCCATCCTCAAAAAGGTAGCATTTGGTAGCGAAAGTAGGAACTACTTGCAATTGTCGTCTGCAGTCCTTACTTGAATTAAAAACAGATAACACACACTAAAACAGCCATCACAATTATCACCGGTTATCAGACAGATTCTACACACACCCAAAATACACGGGGCTACATGACCAAGTTGTCGCAGCCCCCCTTTCCACTCTTTCCTGGAATCCTTCCATACTTAACACCTTCTTTCGAAAAATCTCTCTGTCTACACAGTGTCTTCTTATCTTATATAAGAAGATATAAGATATGACCTCGTAGTTCCGCCTCCTAAAACAACAATAACTAACTAACTCTCTTATATTATTTCTTTCTAAATCTTTCTTTACCACTTGAATCCAGCTAGTCGTTGACTTTTATTCTTCTTCTTTCTTCGATTCGGCCAACTAGGGACCACGTCAGTTCAACTGTCTCTTATTCCGAGCTCTAACTACCGCCCAGTGTTCCCGCATTCGTCTCCGGTGTTGTTCTTTTCTCTCTTGGGACCACGCCTTCCCTGTCTTCAGCTTCGGCTTTTCCTGGAAAACTTTGTGCGTACGTAGTTTTTCTTGAAGTGGAACACGCTCCTGGATATCTTTAGGGGAAATTTCCATTTCACGTAGATCTTTCTCAACTCCCGTAAACCATGCTCCTTTGGTTTTCTTATCTTGAAAGTACGTCAATATCCGTTTTGATATCCTGCCTGGGCTCATTCATGTCACGTGGCTATAAAAAGCAATCCTTCTTTTTCGAATCGTGTCACTGATCTTCTCCAGGTGCTTGTACAATTCGTGGTTGTGACGCCTTTTGAACTCGCTTTTTTTCTTTGATGGGAACCAGGATTTTCCTCAAAATCTTCTTTTCGTTAGCCTCTAGTTTCTCCATTAGACTTTTCTTGTTCATTATTAGAGTCTCAGCCGCATTGTTATTATTATTATTATTATTATTATTATTATTATTATTATTATTATTATTATTATTATTATTATTATTATTATTATACCCATTCATAGAGCGCGTTTGAACTTGTTAGTTGGCCTGATGGGTTTCGCCTTCTTATCCTCCCAAAATCTCTTCATAAATGCACTGTGTTGCATCTTGCGTTCTGGGGACCTCTTCCTACCAGATTTCCTTTTAGGTTTCTCCATTAATTTGTGATTGCGTACAACTGTACTAAAAGCTCTACGATTTTCTATGATGGTTGTGATATTTGTTTCTTGAAGGTCTGACTAAGTTTACTTAGTTATTGTTGTTTTAAGGGTCGGAACAGTGAGGTCATCTGCACCCGCCTTAATTTCTCCTAATTTAGATAAAAACAAACGCTTTGCCACTCTTGGACCAAGAACACTGTGCAAACTTTCATTCGCATTTTGTTCTGCGCCATCAGTTCATCACATTCAATTCTCTGATAGACATAATAATAATAATATGATAATGATGATAATTGATGTTTTAATGGGCCTAACATCGAGGTTATCGGCCCCTAATGATCTGGGTGATAGCGAAAATGAGAATGAAATGGAAACCAGAACGAAAATTATGTGAGACGGAAAATAAGTACAAAGATGATGATGATGATAGTTGTTGTTTTAAGGGGCCTAACATCGAGGTTATCGGCCCCTAATGATCTGGGCGATAGCGAAAATGATAATGAAATGGAAACCAGAACAAAATTATCTGAGACGGAAAATACGTACAAAAAGGAACTCACATGGAAACAACTCACAATATGGTCTTACAAAAGGGAATTTAGAACGAAAAGTTGCACAAAGAGAATAGATTGAAAAAAGACCCACAAGACGTAGGCGAGATTCAAAATACATACAAAATGCAATGCAGCGTAGAAATACTTACAAAATGCAACTGAAATTCAAAATACTTACAAAATGCAAATGAGATCGAAAATACGTACAAAATGCAATTGAGGTTCAAAATACTTACAAAATGCAATTGAAATTGAAAATACACAATGCAAGTGAGATTGAAAAAAAAAAGCCGGTTCAGATTCAAAATACTCACAAAGTGCAATTGGAATTCAAAATACTTACAAAATGGAATTGAAATTGAAAATGCTTACAAAATGTACGGTAGATTCAAACGACTCATGTGGATTGACAATACTTACAAAATGCAATTTAGATTGAAAATACTTGACAAAATGTAATTTAGATTCAAATTACCCTCAAAATGCAATTGAGAATCAAAATATGTGCAAAATGCCCACCAAACAAAATGCGATTTAGATTCAAAATTCGTGCGAAATGCGGTTTTGGTTGAAAATACTTACAAAATGCAATTGAAATTCAAAATACTCACTAAAAGGCCGTCTACCTGCATTGAAAGACTTACTAAAAAGCAATTTAGAGTGTCAATCTTGACAAAATGCAATTGAGGTTGAAAACAATCGCGAGATGTAATTTAGATCGAAAAACCATACAAAAAGCAACGTAGATTAAAAATGCCGTAAAAAATCGCTAGAAGGGAATGTAGACACACAGTGAACCAAGTAACAAAAACAGTGCGGGAATCTTAAAAAAAAAAGTAAATGTAAGGAAAAGAGGAGTGGAGAGGAGGGGGGAGAGAGGAGAAGGTCCGCCCCAACGGGAAGGGACAAAAGAGGAAAACGGACCCAGCTCAGGAATCCCTCGGGGTCACCAACTCCCGAACTCACCAGCCGTGAGCCCCTGAGGGTGTAGCATTATCTACGGTGCACCAGAAGTGGTGGGGCTACATACACCCAGCCTCCTTAAGGGCCTGGAGCACAAGGCAGGAGGTAAAAGGAAAAGAAAAAGAAGGCTGACCCCTCACAGAAGGAGGGTATCAGGAAAGATGAGACAAGGGCCAATTAAGGCGGGAAAGTGAAAGACTCCCTAGGCCTCGGATAACCTAATACCGTCGGGGTCGGAAGAGAACAAGAGTGACCAAGGGAGGTCGACAGGAAAGAAGAAAGAGAGGAGCCCGGCACAAGTAAGTTGAAGCAATGCTGGACTCAGCTGGGGCCCCGTGGTCGCCAACCCACAACCCACTATATGTGAGCCCCTGGGGGGACGTACAAAGAGAAACTTAGATGGAAACAACTCACAATATGGTCTTACAAAAGGGAATTTAGAACGAAAAGATTCACAAAAAGAATAGATTGAAAAAGACCCACAAAACGTAGGCTAGATTCAAAATACGTACAAAATGCAATGTAGCGTCGAAATACTTACAAAATGCAACTGAAATTCAAAATACTTACAAAATGCAATTGAAATTGAAAATGCTTACAAAATATACGGTAGATTCAAACGACCCATGCGGATTGACAATACTTACAAAAAGCAATTTAGAATGAAAATACTTGACAAAATGTAATTTAGATTCAAAATACCCACAAAATGCAATTGAGAATCAAAATATGTGCAAAATTCCCGCCAAACAAAATGCAATTTACATTCAAAATTCGTGCGAAATGCGGTTTTGGTTGAAAATACAAAATGAAATTGAAATTCAAAATACTCACAAAGGTCCCTCCGCCATATTGAAAGACTTACTAAAAAGCAATTTAGATTGTCAATCTTTGATGAAAATCCACAGCCTGCTTCCAGTCTCCGACCGGGTCAGGAATGGAATGAATGAAGCCCCCATCTAGCGGCGAGGATATGAACTGTGCCGGCTGCCGAGGCCTGACGCACTCCTCTGGGGCAATGATTAGATGAATGACAGATGAAATGAAATGATAGTGGAGAGTGTTGCTGGAATGAAATTTTGACAGGGAAACCCGGAGTATCCGGAGAAAAACCTGTCTGCCTCCGTTTTGTCCAGCACAGATCTCACATGGAGTGACCGGGATTTGAACCACGGATCCAGCGGTGAGAGGCCGGCGTGCTGCCGCCTAAGCCACGGAGGCTTCTAGATTGTCAATCTTTACAGAATGCAATTGAGGTTGAAAACAATCGCGAGATGTAATTTAGATCGAAAAAACATACAATAAGCAACGTAGATTAAAATTGCCTTAAAACAATCGCTAGAAGGGAATTTAGATACACGGTGAACCAAGTAACAAAAACAGTGCGGGAATCTTAAAGAGAAAAGTAAATATAATGAAAAGAGGAGTGGAGAGGAGAGGAGAGGGGAGAGAGGAGAAGGTCCGCTCCAAAGGTAAGGGACAAAAGGGGAAAACGGACCCAGCTCAGGAATCCCTCGGGGTCGCCAACTCCCGAACTCACCAGCCGTGAGCCCCTGAGGGTGTAGCATTATCTACGGTGCACCGTAAGTGGTGGGGCTACATACACCCTGCCTCCTTAAGGGCCTTGAGCACAAGGCAGGAGGTAAAAGGAAAAGAAAAAGAAGGCTGACCCTTCACAGAAGGAGGGTATCAGGAAAGATGAGACAAGGGCCAATTAAGGCGGGAAAGTGAAAGACTCCCTAGGCCTTGGATAACCTAATACCGTCGGGGTCGGAAGAGAACAAGAGTTGACCAAGGGAGTTCGACAGGAAAGAAGACGGAGAGGAGCCCGGCACAAGTAAGTGGAAGCAATGCCGGACTCAGCTAACGTCCCTTGTAACTACTGCGGCTTTTAGAGACGCCGGGGTGCTGGAATTTTGCCCCAAAGGGGATCTTTATCGTGCCAGTAAATCTACTGACACGGCTCTCCCACATTTGCGCACCCTCAAATGCCAACTGACTGCGCCAGGATTCGAGCGTGCAACCTTTGGCACAGCAGCGAGAACATTACCGCTGAGCCACGCAGCCAGCCTCTCTGATAGACAGTTAATATCTCTACATAGTATAAAACATAGTCCCCGATTCTTGGATGTAACGGGTAATCTCGAGAACCACTGGATGGATTTTGATGCGGTTTTCACCATTCTGTTAAGGATTTCTCGAGGAAGGTTTCTATAGAAAAACATTCATTTATGACCAACGGAAACCGAGCAGTAACGATTTCAGTGAATCGTGTTAAGGAAAAACCTGCCATCCGTGCGTCTTTTAAGCTTACGCTTAGTAAACCGTTAAAGATACCGGGAGAAGATGATTATGATAATTGTGGTTTTAAGGGGCCTAACATCTAGGTTATCGGCCTCTAATGGTTTGGGTGATGGTGAAGATGATAATGAAATGTGAACTACAACTAAAACTAACTTCTAACTTATAAACTAGAAGACGAAATGGAAAACATAACGAGAATAAGGCAAATAATTGACAGGAGGAAAAGAAATGCCCTCAACCCTAGAAAAATGCGGATTGAGGGACTTGGAAGGAAGGAGAGCCATAAAAGGCAGATAGGAAAGTGAAAGAGGGGAGAATCCGCCCTGCAGGTAATGGATAAAAGGGGGAAAACTGGACCCAGCTCAGGAATCCCTCGGCGTCGCCAACTCCCGAACTCATCAGCCGTGAGCCCCTGAGGGTGTAGCAATATCCAGGGTGCACCAGACGTGGTGGGGCTACGTACACCCGGCCTCCTTGAGGGCCTTGAGCAGAAGGCAGGAGATAACAGGAAAAGAAAAAGAAGGCTGGCCCCTCGCAGAAGGAAAGAGAGAAAAGATGATTCAAGGGCCAATTAAGGCGGAAAAGGAAGAGACTCCCTAGGCCTCGGATACCCTAATACCGTCGGGGTCGGAAGAGAACAAGAGATGACCAAGAGAGGTCGACAGGAAAGAAGACGGAGAGGAGCCCGGCACAAGTAAGTGGAAGCAATGCCGGTGTCAGCTGGGGCCCCGTGGTCGCCAACCCACGTCCCACTAGATGTGAGCCCCTGGGGGATACCGGGCGAAGCCGAGGCGGGTTGCTAGTCTGTTTAAAATGAAGTGTGAATATTATCTCTGTGAGGTCCTGGTACTTCACTTTCACGTATTGTAGAATCTTCATGATAATTAATACCTTGGACATTTTCCATCAGTGCCCATAGAATGATATAGCGATACACTGCTGACTGTGTTATTAATGCTGCTCTGTAATGTACCCGTTATGTTTCTCACAGACAATTCCTTGAGGCAACCATGTTGCTGTTATCCCCGAGTTATCCCTTTTGCCCAATGTTGGGAAGACCAGAGCCAATACACTTCGCTACAATGATGATGATGATGATGATGATGATGATGATGATGATGATGATGATGATGATGATAGTAGTTATTTTTAGGGGCCTAACATCTGGTTTATCGGCCCCTAATGGTTTGGGTGATAGTGAAAAGTGAAAATGTGCCTATAATAAATTAAAACTAATTAACTACAGCTTACAAACTACAAGAAAAAATAAGGGAAATAAAAGCCCTCAACCCTAAAAAAGGGGGATTGAGGGACTTAGAAAGAAGGAGAGCCATGAAAGGCAGATAGGAACGGGAAAGAGGAGAGGGCCCGCCTCCAAAGGCAGTGGAAAAAAAGCGAAATACCCGGACACAGCTCAGGAATTCCTCGTGGCCTCAAACTCCCGAACTCACCAGCCTTGAGCCCTAGGGGGTGTAGCACCTTCTAGGGTGCACCGTAAGTGCCTCCTCGAGGGCCTTGTGATGGAGGCAGGAAATATAATGAAAGAAAAAGAATGCTGATCCCTCGAAGAATGAAGGATCAGGAAAGATGAGAGAAGGGCCAATTAAGGCTGGAAAGGAAGTGACTCGCTAGGCCTCAGATACCCTAATACCGTCGGGGACTTACGAGCAAGTTATACCCAAGATGGTTACAGGCTACAATCAATCAACACAACAGAACGGTATTCAAACATCGAAATTGATATTAAGAAAAGACGATTGAAATTCTTTGGTCATCTCACAAAAATACCAGAAAATCGATTGACGAAAAGGATAACAGATTATGTAACCCCACTCAAGAACTCAACATCTTGGCTAGAAGAACTTTGAAAGGACCTAAAAACGCAAATATAAGTTCAACAGACATTTCAGAAAGTGACACCTTCAGACACAAAGTAAACACATGGGAAGTTACATCAGAGCAACCAAAACAAAAACCGTACAGACCAAAGTGATCGGAAGAACGTAAACAAGCCTTCTCGGAAAGAATGAAAGCCTATTGGAACAACAAGATGAACCGGAAAAGTTGATTGAGTTATTTGCTTACCGTCTTCCATATATTGGGAGAATTCGCTTAATAAATAAATAAATAAATAAATAAACAAACAAATAAAAAATAATAATACTAACAATAAATTACGCCGCTGTGTACTGTATTTCATATCTGGCATAGGCCAGTTGATCATTGGTCGCCACACGGGGCCATTAGTGAGCGACAGCAGCGCTCCTGTGGTGGTGTTGGATTTCACAATTAGAGCCGCCAAGCCAAATCAAAGCGCGCCCCATCAACTTCATAAATTATGTCCTTGTGACTAAAGCGAAATAAATACCCTGTCAGCGGACAACGTGCGGCATCGCTCGTTAGCACGCCCAACTGTTCAACAACAACTTCATCACAAATCTACTTTGGTTGTGAAATACAAAAACATAAGAAATTCATTCTTACGATTTCAAAATTGCTGTCAAGTCGTTTATAACTAACCAAAAAACCTAAAATGTGTCGATAATTCAAAATACGATATCATTATTACATCCAATTCATTCGAATCCTCGTGGTAGGAATTATTTTAATGGGGCGGTACATCTAGTCACCTGATATGGTGACAACGACCTAAGAACTTATAATTAATATTTGTGATGATGATGATGATGATGATTCCTGGTTTAAGGGCCTAACATCTAGGTTATCGGCTCCTAATGAAATGAAATGAAAGCATGAAGAGAAGAATAGCCCACTGGCAGAGATGAAAACGTAAATGGTGTATAGAAAACAGACAGTGAGCCCCAACAATAATGCCCTATTTAAATAAAAACAGCCTCAATAATAAAAAATAAGGCATTTTGAACAATAACAAGAAGTTCCGTGAAGAACTATACAGCCTACTTTTCATACCAATGATTATTCTACAGTATATGAACCTATCTAGAATAATGACGAAATTAAGTTGGTAATATCGAAATATCTAATTAGTTCAAAATATACCTGGTATAATGTAGCCTAATAGAGCACTACAGTTGGTAGCCCTGGCGACTGAATATATTCTTAGTTCAATCTCGTAAGGTACAGAATACAAAATTTGGTTGAAGTCCAATGCACGTTACATGCAGTTAGACAATGGATCTATCAGCACGCGTAAAAGCATGTTGACAACAATACCATGCGTGTGCTGGTCAGAAATAATCTGAAATATTATGATATCTTGTTGTGCCAATTTTGGATGAAATCCATTTGTTAGTATAGAAGTTACATGTATTTGGACATATCAGCAGGCATAGAATCATGTTGGCAGCACTGCCTTGTATTAATTACTCTAAATTAATCTAGAATGTCAGTTGCTATACGTGTGCAAAGTATAGAGCTGTTGGCTTGCATACTTTCTGGTATATTGATATTAGTGTAAAATAAATATAGACAGCATTTATTAACAGTTGGCAGCCCTGATTGCTCTTAACAATACTTATAGTCATATCTGTTATGGTACACATAGCACATACGAAATTTGGTTGAAACCCAACTGATAGTATAGAAGTTACATGTATTTAAAAATTGGTCGTATCAGCAGGCTTAGAATCATGTTGGTAGAACTGACGTATATAAGTTACTCCAAATTAATCTAAAATGTCAGAATATACGTGTGCATAGTTTAAAGCTGTTGGCTTGCATACTTTCTGATATATTGGTATTTGGATAAAAAATAAAGAGAGTAATTATTAACAGTTGGCAGCCCTGGTGGCTCTTAAGAATACGCTCAGTCATATCTGCTTATGTACAAATATTACATACAAAATTTGGTTGAAATCCAATTGATAGTGTAGAAGTTATATGCATTTAAACATTGGACCTATCAGAAGGCTTAACATTATTCTGGCAACACTGTCATGGTTGGTCTCCTGGAAATTAAACTGAAATAGTATTATCTACATGTGTGCCAATTTTGGAATAGCTCCCATGCATACCTTGCAAGCTATCCAACATGGAGCTCAAATTTCTAGTGCGTTTTTTCAGCAGTTGGTAGCACTGACATTATTTTCAAATATGGACGTGAGATATTCCGGTGCACATCTTTACTCATACTAAATTTGGTATTGATTGCTGAAGCCGTTTAGGAGTTGATAGGGAGGGACACACACACAGCCAGACAGACCGACAGACAGAAGGACAGACAGACAGACAGACACACATTTTCCCGGATCGATCTCGTGTCTACTTTTTCCTCATTTTTGCAAAATGTGAAAAGTAGGCTAAAAATACAGATTAACACAATAAAAACATAAAACAAACTAAACCTAAATTAAAAGTCTTAAACTACCGGTAAATTAAAAGTAACCACTCTCCCTCATGAACCGGATGACGAGGTCAGCTGACGGCCCGTCATCACGGAGAATAAGGGAGAGGGTATTAGGCAGTTTAAGAGTCCCTCGCAGAACGGCCAGGTACACACACTCCAAGAGAATGTGTGCCACGGTAAGGTGGGCACCGCAAGTAAACACAGGGGGGTCTTCTCTCTTTAGCAAGTGCATAGCATAGCAATCCCATTGCCGATCCGGAGTCGACCGAGTACCACAGCTTCCTTCCGGAGATATCGGATGGAAGATTTCCACACCTTCGTTGTCTCCTTGATGCCTCTCAGTTCGTTAAGCAGAGGCGTGGCACGCCACGCTATCCTCCAATGCGACTTTTATTATTAATATTTGAGGCTCAACCCATTGATTAATCCATTTAGACATTTTTAATTCCTTGCCTTCATTCGGAGATATTGATGATGATGATGATGATGATAGGCCTAATAATTTTTGTTTTAAGGTTTTCGATAATAGTGAAAATGATATATGATGACAAAACCTACATCTAAAACTAACTACGGTCTTGGCAATTAACTTACGTACTAGAAGAGAAAAACAAACAGATACGGTAAAGAAATGCCCTAAGCCCTCGAAAAATAGGGACTGTGGGACTCGGAAATAAGTCGAGATATGAAAGACAGATAGGAAAGAGAAAGAGGTGATGGTCTGCCCCAAAAGACAATGAAAGCAATAAAAAAGTAACCGATCAGGAATCCCTCAGGTCGCCAACTACGAACTCACCAGCCGTGAGCCCTAAGGGTGTAGCACTATCCAGGGTGGGGCTACACAAACCTTGCCTCCTTTACGGCCTTAGTTAGTGTTGTTTTAAGGGGCGGTACAGGGAAGTCATCTGCCCCTTCGTGAAAATTTAAAATTATACAAATTGAGACGAATTTAAAATTTAGAGGTGGATGCCTAAATATGATTTTCAAATGCCTCAATGTAATAAAACAAAAATATACCGGTAATAGTAAACAAAAATGAATTTCATAATTAAAAAAAAAACAACTAGTTATTTGAGTAAATATACACCTGAAAACCTGACGAGATCAGCAGCCACCACGTCATCGACTAATATAAGTTTGAGTGTCATCTGCAAAACAAGGTTTGATGATGAAGATGATGATGATGATATTTGTTTTAAGGGGCCTAACATCTATGTTATCGGCCCCTAATGGTTTGGGTGATAGTGAAAGATGAGATGAGAATGAAAACTATAACTAATACTAACTATAAGCGTACAAGAAGAAATTGTAAACAAATAAAGGATAAGGCAAATACTGGACAGGAAGAAAAGAAATGCCCTCAACCCTCGAAGAATGAGGATTGAGGGACTTGGAAGGAAGGAGAGCCATGAAAGGCAGATAGGAAAGCGATAGAGGAGAGGGCCCGTCCAAAGGTCAGAGGAAAAAGGGGACAAAACGGACCCAGCTCAGGACTCCTTCGGGGTCGCCAACTCCCAAACACACCTGCCGTTGATGGTTATGATGATAATTGTTGTTTTAAGGGGCCTAACATCGAGGTATAACAATAATAATATCGTATGGCCTCGGGTGCCTGGTGCAAGCTTTGCTATTTGACACCCAGAGGGTAGCTTGCATGTCGAATTTCGTAGTTCATTGACTATGAAAGTCAAGGAGGTTAGATGTTAGGTTATCGGCCCCTAATGAAATGAAATGGCGTGAAATGAAAGGATGTAGATAAAAACAACTCACTGCCATGGATGAAGCGAAAATGGTGTTTATAAAAGAGACAGTGAGCCCCAAAAAGTATGCCTTATTTGAATAAAAAGAACAAAAGGCGGATGGTAAAAAAGGATAAAACAAATAAGGCATAGTGAACAATAAAATAGATGAACACAATAAAAAAAACATAAAACAGATTTAACCTGAATTAACAGTCGTAACTACACATTAAAACTTAAAAAAGTAACCACTCTCCCTCATGAACCGGATGACGAGGTCAGCTGACGGCCCGTCATCACGGAGAATAAGGGAGAGGGTATTAGGCAGTTTAGAGTCCTGCGCAGATCGGCCAAGAGAAGGTGTGCCACGGTTAGGTGGGCGCCGCAAGGACATACAGGGGGGTCTTCTCTCTTCAGCAAGTGAGAGTGCGTAGCAATCCCATGGCCGATCCAGAGTCGACAGA
This sequence comes from Meconema thalassinum, assembly GCA_946902985.2. Lineage (NCBI taxonomy): Eukaryota > Metazoa > Arthropoda > Insecta > Orthoptera > Tettigoniidae > Meconema > Meconema thalassinum. The sequence continues at coordinate 425,777,773 of OX336392.1, read as the reverse complement.
GTACCACAGCTTCCTTCCGGAGAGATCGGAAGGAAGATTTCCACACCTTCGTTTTTCCTTGATGCCTCTCAGTTTGTTGGGTGGAGGCGTTGCACGCCATGCTTCCTCCCAATGCGACAGGATCGAATGCCGCAACTGAGAGCGCACATCACTAGCAGCCACCTTATACGGTAGCGAGGGCAGTGCGACTGCCTCTCTCGCCGCCTGATCAGCAAGCTCGTTTCCCGCAATATCCATGTGGCTAGGAAGCCACACAAAGGACACCCCGGCCCCAGCGTTACGCGAACTGACGAGCAGGTCGTGCACACGCTGGACCAACGGGTACTTCGGGAAACACACTTACAAAATGGAATTGAAATTGAAAATGCTTACAAAATGTACGGTAGATTCAAACGACTCATGTGGATTGACAATACTTACAAAATGCAATTTAGATTGAAAATACTTGACAAAATGTAATTTAGATTCAAAATACCCACAAAATGCAATTGAGAATCAAAATATGTGCAAAATGCCCACCAAACAAAATGCAATTTAGATTCAAAATTCGTGCGAAATGCGGCGTTGGTTGAAAATACTTACAAAATGCAATTGAAATTCAAAATACTCACTAAAAGGCCCGGGCACATGTATTGAAAGACTTACTAAAAAGCAATTTAGATTGTCAATCTTCACAAAATGCAATTGAGGTTGAAGACAATCGCGAGATATAATTTAGATCGAAAAAAACTTACAAAATGCAACGTAGATCAAAAATGCCGTAAAAAATCGCTAAAAGGGAATTTAGATACACGGTGAACCAAGTAACAAAAACAGTGCGGGAATCTTGAAGAGAAAAGGAAATATAAGGAAAAGAGGAGTGGAGAGGAGAGGGGAGAGAGGAGAGGGTCCGCCCCAAAGGTAAGGGACAAAAGTGGAAAACGGGCCCAGCTCAGGAATCCTTCGGGGTCGCCAACTCCCGAACTCACCAGCCGTGAGCCCCTGAGGGTGTAGCATTATCTAGGGTGCACCCGAAGTGGTGGGGCTACATACACCTGCCTCCTTAAGGGCCTTGAGCACAAGGCAGAAGGTAAAAGGAAAAGAAAAAGAAGGTTGATCCCTCACAGAAGGAGGGTATCAGGAAAGATGAGACAAGGGCCAATTAAGGCGGGAAAGTGAAAGACTCCCTAGGCCTCGGATAACCTAATACCGTCGGGGTCGGAAGAGTACAATCGTTGACCAAGGGAGGTCGACAGGAAAGAAGACGGAGAGGAGCCCGGCACAAGTAAGTGGAAGCAATGCCGGACTCAGCTGGTGCCCCGTGGTCGCCAACCCACGTCCCACTAGATGTGAGCCCCTGAGGGGGCCTAGCTTGGAAGGCATTGCCCGGCGGTCCGATGTTTTACAATACCGTATCGGCATGTACCCCTTGGCATATACTGGATTTTCCAGCTCAGACATTCGGCTGTGCGGGGACCTGCGTAGTCAGGCGGATACTACTGCACGGGTACGTGGCACACCCACCTGTCGGCGCGGCCAAGACCGGAAAAGGCTTTCGAGCGTTATCGCAAGCGTAAGTGGCCCATCCCCTAGCAGCACGCACATTTATAGAAATTTTGGTTGCCAGACCCTGAAAGCAGTAACGGAAAGAAGTGCGATATAACCTAATGAGAGTTATACCGCACGGGTGTATGTCTTTTAGAGCTGACTGTCAAACCTCCCGAAAGGGGACCGTTCCGAGAAGCCCTTTTAGTTGCCTTTTACGACTGGCAGGGATTACTGTGGATGTATTCGCTTCCTCCCACCCACTGGGGGTCCAATTCACAAAACAACGCGGAGTCCTTAAAGTATAGCCATGGTCGCCCCTTTTAGTCGCCTCGTACGACAGGCAGGGGATACTGTGGGTGTATTCTAAACCCCCCACCCACAGGGGGGTCACCTGCCGTGATGATGATGATGATGATGGTTGTTTTAAGGGGCCTAACATTGAGGTTATCGGCCCCTGATGAAAATGAAATGCAAACTATAACGAAAAACCAACTGCTAACTTATATACTAGAAGAAGAAATGGAAAACAAAAGGAGAATAAGGCAAATAAAGGACAGGAGGAACATAAATGCCCTCAACCCTTGAAGAATGCGGATTCAGGGACTTGGAAGGAAGGAGAGCCATGAAAGGCAGATAGGAAAGTGAAAGAGGAGAGGGTCCACCCCACAGGTAAGGAACCAAAGGGGAAAACCGGACCCAGCTCAGGAATCCCTCGGGGTCGCCAACTCCCGAACTCACCAGCCGTGAGCCCCTGAGGGTGTAGCAATATTCAGGGTGCACCAGAAATGGTGCGGCTACATACACCCTGCCTCCTTGAGAGCCTGGAGCAGAAGGCAGGAGATAAAAGGGAAAGAAAAAGAAGGCTGACCCCTCGCAGAAGGAGGGTAACAGAAAAGATGAGATAAGGACCAATTAAGGCGGGAAAATGAAAGACTCCCTAGGCCTCGGATACTCTAATACCGTCGGGGTCGGACGAGAACAAGAGTTGACCAAGGGAGATCGATAGGAAAGTTGCCAGAGAGGAGCCCGGCACAAGTAAGTGGAAGTAATGCCGAACTCAGCTGGTGCCCCGTGGTCGCCAACCCACGTCCCTCTAGATGTGAGCCCCTGAGGGGGGAGGGGGAGAAGGGTTAATTAAATCAAATCATCTAGTTTGTATCTCGCGTGTACAGGTGTTCTCTACATACACGTGTGCCTCTTCGAGCGAACAATAGGGGACATTTGCTGTTCTCACACGGAGGGAAAGAAAAGAGGACCAGTTTCCGTGGCTTTGAGCAGGCTAACTTCTGAACTAAACGGATATCCGGCCACTATTCACCAGCAGTGTTAAAAGTTGTAGTTTACAAACACGTCATGCTACGTAAAAGAACAACGAATGACAAACGATGCGAGGCTCATGGGATTCGATCACGCTCTATTCAGTGGGCTACTACCAGTTCTAAAAACACATCACATTGTGATCTTCACATACGATGATGATAATTGTTGTCTTAAGGGGCCTAACATCTGGGTTATCGGCCTCTAATGGTGATAGTGAAATAGTTAATGAAATGAAACTATACCTATAGTTATTTCCACAAATGGAGGCTCCAACCAAGTGCAACAAAAACTGAAGTATCGTGTTTCCAATTAAACAACAGAATGGCTGATAGTGCAGTTCATGTATCGCTTCAAGGTTCTGTGCTGAGAAATAATAAACACCCCAAATATTTAGGTGTCACTCTGGATCGCACATTATCTTTTAAAAAACATCTTGAAAATACAGCCACCAAAATTAGAAGCCGGAATAATATCCTGCAGAAGCTTTGTGGAACTACTTGGGGAGCTTCTGCTACAACTCTGAGGTGTTCTGCATTAGGTCTTGTCTTCTCCGCTGCTGAATATTGTGCTCCAGTTTGGCTAAACAGCCCCCATGTAAAGATAATTGATACCCAACTCAATAACACCATGAGACTGATCAGTGGCCTTATTAGATCTATGCCGACTTATTGGCTTCCTGTCCTCAGCAACATCATGCCTCCTGATCTACGCAGGAAAGCTGCCCTGATCCGAGAGTATAAGAAAATGATGAGTAATCCAGCTCTTCCTATTCACTGCGACGTCCCTGATCTGAACAGAAACCGACTGAAATCTAGACATCCACCCATCAAATATGCTAGGGATCTCACAGGCAATAATTTGAAGCCGAATATCCAATGGAGAAATGAATGGAGCACCAACGTCAACCTTGAAGCTTGGAGTGATTTATTTGGAGATAGCGCTGCACCCGGTTTTGACCTGCCAAGAAGAACGTGGACTGCCCTCAATAAGATCCGGACTAACCACGGGGTCTGTGCTGAATCACTCTTCAAATGGGGTAAAATAAATTCTCCCCAATGTGACTGCGGTGCTCATTCACAGTCAGTTCACCACATTGTTCACGATTGCCATAGAAGAGCATATCAGGGTAATAGGTCTGACTTCCTGTTGGCAAAACCTACAGCATTGCAATGGATACAGAATTTAGATTTAAAGATATAAGCCTGCCTTCTCATGTGTCCCTGTAAATATGTATATATCAATGTTTATGTGTGTATACATATATCTTGCATGCTTGTTGTCTGTATGTCATAAGATAAATAATAACGTACAAAATACAACTGATATTCAAAATACAAAATGCAAATGAGATTTAAAATACGTACAAAATGCAATTGATGTTCAAAATCCACAATCCAATTCAGATTGAAAAGCTCCCATTTCAGATCCAAAACACTCACAAAGTGCAATTGATATTCAAAATGCTTACAAAATGCAATTGAAATTGAAAATGCTTATAAAATGTACGGTAGATTCTAACTACTCATTTGGATGGACAATACTTACAAAATGTAATTTAGATTGAAAATAATAACAATATGTAATTTAGATTCCAAATACCCACAAAATGCAAGTGAGAATCAAAATACTTGCAAACTGCGCACCATACAAAATGCAATTTAGATTGAAAATACTTGCAAAAAGCGGTTTAGGTTGAATATAGTTACAAAATGGAATTGAAATTCAAAATACTCACAAAAGTTCCAACCCCTATATTGAAAGACTTACTAAAAAGCAATTTAGATTGTCAGTCCTTACAAAATGCAATTGAGGTTGAAAACACTCCCAAAATGCAACTTAGACCGAAAAGACTTACAAAATGCAACATAGATTGAAAATACCTACAAAATGGAGTGTAGATGCAAAAAAATCGCCAAAGGGAATTTAGATACACCGGGGAGCCTATTAACAAAAACAGTGCGGGAATCTTAAAGAGAAAGGGATATATGATGAAAAGAAAACAAGTGGTCTGACCCCTTGAAGAAGGAGGGAGCAGGAAAGATGAGACAAGGGCCAATTACGGCGGGAAAGTGAAAGACTCCCTAGGCCTCGGATACCCCAATACCTCCGGGGTCGGAAAAGAACAAGAGTTGATCAAGGGAGGTCGACAGGAAAGAAGCCGGAGAGGAGCCCGGCACAAGAAAGTAGAAGCAATGCCGGACTTAGCTGGAGTCTCGTGGTCTCTTCCTACCCCGACAGTATTAGGGTCTCCTCTTCCCCCCCCTCTCGCCACTCTTATCACTACTCCCCTTTCCTCTTCTCTCCTCTCCCCTATCTTCACCCCTATCCTATCCTCTCTCCCAATCCCCTCTCACCATTCTCGTCTCCCTCTCTAATAACCCCCTCTTCAATCCTCGCGCCTCCTCTCCTCATCCACATATTTGCTCATTTCTCTCTCTCCTCCCCCTCCTCGCTCCTCCACCCTCCTTTAGCCTCCCCTCCCCCATTTTCTCTCATACTCCTCCTCTCTTGTACAAGGCCCTAGTGAAGGCATGGTGGAGTAATCTCAGGCTTGGACATCATTCATTGGAATGAGGACCTGGTGCTCCAATTGGTGCTCCTTTCGCCCCATAATTGATAATTTTAAATTTATAAAGATAAGAAATGAGTTAATTTTTTGGTTGATGTGATGGGGTCCGGGTGGGGACACCAAGAGCCCGCTGATGAGCCAGCTTGGTATCCTAGGCGAAACCCCACACGAGAAACGGCACAAACCTTGAAGAATTGCTGAGTTTTAATTCACTGGCCGTGAAAGCCAATATACCATCTCTTTGGGAGCCTTCATAGGGCGGTTATGGCTGCTTGAGCTATTAGTTCTCGCACTAAAGAGGCGTAGGTGCGCTTCATAAAAAGGGAGGTAGCGCACAGTTCGCTACTCCTGTGCGGGTCCGGGTGGGAACATCAAGAGCCCGCTGATGAGCCAGCTTGGTGTCCTAGGCGAAACCCCACACAAGAGACGGCAAAAACCTAGAAAAATTGCTGAGTTTTAATTCATTGACCGCGAATTACACCTACTGTTTAGAATTTGCATATTCTGCAGTAGGTGTTTGATTGAAGTATGTTTTTAATTTTTTGAAGTTGGAGAGTGGGGTTGAGATTACCTCGGCAGTAATTTAGCCATGGCCTAGACTCCCAGTTTGGTAGGCGTAAGGGTAATCATATTGACTGTCTACATAGCTGGTTGTCTAGTTGAGTAGGCTATCTCACCATTTTAGACAGTATGTGTGTAGTCCCACCTAAGGTGCACACTGGAAAGCACACGGCTGATGAGTTCGGGGGTTGGTGCCCCCCGACGAATTCCTGATCTGGGTGTGTTGTTCACTTATTCCAATTCCTTTGGACCAGATCCTCTTCTCTTTTCCTTTATTGCCTCTGGGGCGGACCCTCTCCTCTTTCCGTTCCCTATCTGTCTTTTTGGCTCTGCTTCCTTCCAAGTTCCTAAATCCTCATTCTTCGAGGGTTGAAGGCATTTATTTTCCTCCTGTCTTTTATTTGCCTTATTCTTCTTTTGTTTTCCATTTTTACTTTTAGTATGCATGTGCGATTTTCGAAGTGAAATGCTATATCCTGTGGTTCGGATTCCACGCGAAAAGGAGGTCCCGTAGCTCATGATCGCAGCTGACGGTCACGTAAAACTAAAAGATTCCTTACTTTTACTTCTAGTATGTAAGTCCGTAGTTAGTTTTAGTTGTAGGCCTAAGTGTGTATAATTTACATTACATTATCATATTTCACTATCAGACAAACCATTAATGGCCAATAACCTAGATGTTTTAAACATAAATTATCATCATCATCTTTCCCTTTCGTATTTACCTTTCATGGACCTACGCCTTTCCGAGTACCTCAGTCCTCATTCTTTGAGGTCTGAGGGCATTTCATTTCCCAGTCTGTTCTTTTTTCCTTTTTTTTTTTTGTTCTTTTGTTCTTCTAGTAAGTACAGTACGTTAGTTGTTAAATTGGTAGTTAGTTTTAGATGTAGGTTTCATGTCATCATCTTTCATTTTCATTATCACCCAAACCATTAGGGGCCAATAACCTTGATGTTAGGTCCCTTTAAAACAACAACTATCATTATCCAACGCAAAAACTAGAGGCAGAAATGGACAAGAGTCAAGTTATTCCGTATAGGATCGATCAAAGCTTACCTTTCTTAAAATTAATGATTCAAACCATTTTCTTCTAGTTAGACCTGTTTAAATTGCTGGTTGCACTGACAAAATATAACTGAAATATTGTGGCCTAGTAGAGCGAGTTCGAAATTGTTTCCTTGCATTGGTTCCAAGATGTAGATGATGATGATAGTTGTTGTTTTAAGGGGCCTAACAACTGGATTATCGGCCCCTAATGGTTTGGATGATTGTGAAAATGTAAATGAAATGAAACTATAAATAAAACTACTACTGACTTACATACTAGAAGAGGAAATGGAAAACAAAAAGAAGAATAAGGAAAATAAAAGACAGGAGGAAGAGAAATGCCCTCAATCCTCGAAGAATGAGAAATAAGGGACTTGGAGGAAAGGAGAGCAACGGACAGTAGAGAGGAAAGCGAAAGAGGAAAGGGACTGCTCCAAAGGCAATGGAAGAAGTAGAAAAATCAGTCCCAGCTGAAGAAGCCCTGGGGGTCGCTAACTCCCGAACTCACCAGGTGAGAGCCCTTGAGGGTGCAGGGTACACCAGAAGTGGTGGGGCTACATACACCCTGCCTCCTTTAGGGCCTTGAGCAGAAAGCATGAGATACCTGAAAGAAAAACAAGACGTCTGACCCCTCGGAGAATGAGGGATCAGGAAAGATGAGAGAAGGGAAAATAAAGGCGGGAAAGGAAGAGACTTCCTAGGCCTCGGATACCCTAATACCGTTAGGGTCGGAGGAGAACAAGAGTTGACCAAGATTGGTCAAGCAAGTGGACGCAATGGCGGACTTAACTGGGGTTCCGTGGTCACCAATCCACGTCCCACTAGATGTGAGCCTCTGGGGTGGGGGCAATATGTAGATTCTTCGACTCAAATGCCCATGGAGAGTTTCACATGTAGGCTATATCTTATGGCATACACTGTATATACAAAATTTGGTAGAAATCCACTGAATGTTATGGAAGTTACATGCAGTACAACATGGAACATATAAACGTACATAGAGTTATTTTGGTAACACTGGCAGAGGGATATCAGTTATTTACTTCATTTCATCTTGGGATGCCACGATAATGTCATCTACTCTATGTAACAGTATACAAACTCTAGGTATTTGAAAAGTTTGGGTCGCATTTAGGAGCCAAAGTGAAGTCTCTAAAATTCGAATAAACCAGATGGAGTTATCACTGCTGTCTTGGGTATATCGTCTGGATGTACAGGGATGTGGCTCTGACAAGTTCTATCTTTGAAAATATGGTCCACCCATACATACCTCAACAGCTCCGACAAGCAATGTTCACCTCCATACACAATCTATCACACCCTGGAGGCCTTGCGGAGTCTACCGCGCACTCAACTACAGTATCACAAAGCCAGATATCTACTCTATTCCTAGCATCCAAGATTTTAACATCCAATTGGATGGGAACGAATATTTTCGGTACCGTCCTATTGCACTGCTGGTGTGTCTCCACACTTTGCTTCGTTGGCAAGGTATACAGGCTGATGGCCAGGTCTTGAGGCCCTTCTTTAGCGATGGCCAAATGAAGTGCTTTCTGACTAAATTGATGGTCGCTTGAACTCCAACAAGGTTCAAGACATATTAACGTCGACATCGTTGGACCCTTGCCTCCATCGCAAGGATATCGCTACTTACTCGTACTAACAATTATCGATCGTTTCTAACGTTGGCCGGAAGCAGTTCCACTAGTCCACATCACAGCGGAAACAGTTTCTATTTGCTATGGTGAAGCTTCATCTTCTTTCTCTATTTTTTAGCCTATTTTCACTTATGACATCATCTTTTGTCCGTGTGTCTGTCTGTGTGTGTGCGTGATTCGTGTGCGTGTTCCCCCGTAATAACTTCTAAACAGCTGGAGCGATATCAATGAAACTCAGTAAGTTCATAGCACTATTCCGGACGACCCCGACCGTGTCCTTCAAATTTTGTTACGTCTCACCAATCCAACATGGCGGCTGTGCGAAATATTTCACCTGCATTCAATATCTCCGAAACTATTGCCGATATCAACCTGGAATTTTGTACGGTGATATAGAAAACTACTAGAAGTTCACCTATGTGACTTTTGAAAAACTGGTAACTACAAAACCAACATGGCGGCCAAGCGAATTTTGGACTTTTAAATGGACGTTTCTCGCGATTTAACCAACCAAACGCAATGAAACTAGGTACAGTATATACTTTTACACATTGTAATCCACCGATATCTAACTTTATTCAATTGTTTTCATAACCTCAAGATGGCGGCTGTGCGAAATATTTCACTGGCATTCTATATCTCGGAAACTATTACCGGTAACACCCTGAAATTTTGTACGGAGATAAAGGGTACTGCTGGAAGTTCATCTACGAAACTTTCAAAAACCGGTCAACTACAAAACGAACATGGCGGCCAAGCGAATTTGAAAGTTTTAAATAGACTTTTCTCGCGATTTAATAATCCAAACGCAATGAAACTTGGTACAGCAAATGTTTATACACATTGCAATGCACTGGTATTTAATTTAGTTCAATTGCTTACATAACCTCAAGATGGGGGCTGTGCAAATTTTAAAATTAAGTGATCGAAGTGAAAGTTTGAATAAAGGACCTACGCAATAATTTTATTTTAATGATACATGAGTCTTTGGCCTATGCATATAACAATCCAACATGGCGACCATCCAAAATATTTAGACGGATCTCAATATCTACGAATCTATTACAGCAACCAAACTGATTTTTTTATAGCACTTTCAATAACCTGGTGATCACAAATCCAACATGGCGGCGACGCGAAGTATAAATATTCACATGGTCGTTTCTCGCAATTTAACCATCCGAGTGCAGTGACACTTGGTACAGTAAATCCTTATACAAATGTTAATCCACTAGCATCTAATATATTTCAATTGTTTCTATAACCACAAGATGGCAGCTGTGCAAAATTTTAAAATCTCGTTTTTACTTTTTGTATCCTAATCATGCGATTGAATTTTGAATACTACACGTACACAATAATCTTCAAGTAACATTACATAGCTCTAAGACCTACATATATAAAAATCCAACATGGCGTCCATCCGCAATATTTAGTTGGTTCTCAATATCTACGAATCTATTACAGCAATCAAACTGAAATTTTGTTATGTTGATAGTTGCAATTAACATAAGTAGGTTATATGAAAATAGGCTTTAGTTCTTCACGGAACTACTTGTTGTCTTTGCCTTTTGTTGATTAATCGAATTCTTCTAAGAAAAAGCTGTTTCTCGTGTTTCAAGAAGCATTATTCATAACTTCTCTATATTTATGGATCTCAACAATAAAATATACATTGGTAGGTTCAAAACGTTCCCGGAATGTTACTACGATATGTATGTATTTACCGTACATCAAAGGATATTATAGTTAACACTATTGCCAACAATCATGACGTCATTTACGTAAAGTCTCCGTAGTTATAGCGATTGTTGTTTTGGTTGTGTAGCTGTTTTTAGGCTATTTTCAATTTTGAAAAAATAGGCTTATGAGATCACCTTGTGTCCGTGTGTGTGTGTGTGTCCCTAATAAAATCTAACCGGCTGGAGCTATTTCAATGAAACTCGTTAAGTTCATAGCACTATTCCCGGCAACCTCGACCGTGCCCTTCAAATTTTGTTACGTCTCACCAATCCAACATGGCGGCTGTGCGAAATATTTCACTAGTATTCAATATCTCCGAAACTATTACCAATATCGCCCTGAAATTGTGTACGGTGATAAAGGGCACTACTAGAAGTTTACCTATGAGACTTTCAAAAACCTGGTGACTACAAAACCAACATGGTGGTCAAGCGAATTTGAGACTTTCTTTCTCGCGATTTAACTATCCAAACGTAATGAAACTTGGTACAGCAAATGTTTATACACATTGTAATGCACTGGAGTCTAATTTAGTTCAATTGTTTATATAACCACAAAATGGCGGCTGTGCGAAATATTTCACTGACATTCTATAAATCCGAAACTATTACAGATATCATCATGCAATTTTGTACGGTGATAAAGGGTACTGATACAAGTTTACCTATGTATATTTCATAAACCTGTAAAGTACAAAACGAACATGGCGACCAAGCGAATTTGAAATATTTTAATAGACTTTTCTCGTGATTTAACTCTCTGAGCACAGTGAAATGTGGTACAGTAAATGATTTTGCAGATTGTAATGCACTGCCATCTAATTTAATTCAATTGTTTACATAACCTCAAGATGGCGGCTGTGCGAAATTTTAAAATTAATTTTTTATTCTTGTGTCGTAATCATGCGATCGAAGTGAAAGTTTGAATAATGAAGCTAGGTAATAATTGTCCTTGAATGGTACATAACTCTATGGCCTATACATATAACTATCCTAAATGGCGAGCTTCCGAAATATTTAGACGGTTCTCAACATCTATGAATCTTTTACAGCAACCAAACTGATTTTTTTAATGTTCATAGAGACTATGAACATATGTTCACCTATAGGACTTTAAGTAACCTGGTGAGCACAAATCCAACATGGCGGCGACGCGAAGTATAAATATTTAAATGAACGTTTCTCGCGAATTAACTATCCGAGTGCCGTGAAACGTTGCACGTTAAATGCTTAGCCTATACAAATGTTGATCCACTGGCATGTAATTTATTTCAATTGTTTGCATAATCACAAGATGGCTGGTGTGCGTACTTTTAAAATCTCGTTTTTACTTCTTGTGTTCTAATCATGCGATTGAAGTTTGAATACCACACGTACACAATAATCTTAATGTAATAGTACAAAAATAAAAATCCATCCTGGCGACCATATGAAATATTTAGACGGTTCTCAATATCTACGAATCTGTTACAGCAATAAAACTGTAATTTTGTATGTTGATAGAGACAATTAACATGAGCAGGGTATATGAAAATAGGCTGTATAGTTCTTCACGGAACTACTTGTTTCTTCTGTGTGCATGTTAGTTCGTAGCATTTAATAGTGATGGCCACACAACAACGCTCCAATATCAAGTTTTGTGTTTAATTACACAAATCTCCAGCAGAGACTTTACGGATGCTGGAAAAAGCGTATGGCGAAAGAGCAATGAAGAAAACTCAAGTGTACAGTATGCGTGGCATAAACGATTTTCTGGTGGCCGCGCTAGTGTCCAAGATGATCCACGCAGTGGGCGACCATCAACTTCAACAAATGAACCAATCATTCATCGTGTGCGTAATGTTGTGACGAATGACCGACGAAAAAGTGTAGGAGAGCAGCAGAGTTCGCAATTTGAGTTGGAATTGTTAACAAAATTCTACACGAACATCTAAACATGCATCTCGTTTCTCGGAAATTGGTCCTAAAATGATGTTGCCTGAATATAAAGGAAGAAGAATGACTCTTGCTGGGGATATGATCAGTGTCGCTGATGAAGATGGTGATTTCTTGAACAAAATTATTGGTGGAGAATAAACTTAGTGCTATTTGCACGACCCGGTGCCTAAACGGCAGTCATGTGAGTGGAAATCGAAAAGATCTCCTCGGAAACAAACATTTCCTAAGGATACTTGTAAAGGCAAAGTTATGTTGGAAGTTATCTTTGACTCTCAAGGTCTCGTCCACTATGAGTTTATTCCAAACGGTCTTACTGTAACGAAAGGACTGGACGTAGAAATCCTTCGTCGCCTCAGGGACGCAGTGAGAAGGAAACGTCCAGAAAATAGATGATGATGATAATTGTTGTTTTAAGGGGCCTAACATCTAGGTTATCGGCTGGTGAGTTCGGGAGTTGGCGACTCCGAGGGATTCCTGAGCTGGGTCCGGTTTCCCCCTTTTGTCCCTTACCTGTGGGGCGGACCCTCTCCTCTTTCACTTTCCTATCTGCCTTTCATGGCTCTCCTTCCTTCCAGAAAATGGGCTCAAAACAACTGGTTCTTTTGCATGACATTGCACCTGCACATCGTGAAATCATCGTCAAAACCTTTCTTACCAGGCACAACATAACTGCTCTAGAGCACCCGCCATACTTACCTGATCTCTCGCCACCTGATTACTTCCTGTTTCCGCGCGTCTGAAAAGTCATCTGAAAGAACGGAGATTCATGAATGCAGATGAAGTCACTGCCAACGCGTCAAGAGCACTACGACTGGTCTCACAAAATGGCTTCCAGGAACTTTACACACGTTGGCAAAAGTGTGTTGTTACGGACGGGAACTATTTTGAAGAGGATGCTGTGCTATAGTGTTTATGGTATGTGGTTTCTATATTATTACCAAATTCCGGGAACTTTTCGAACCTAGTATTGTGATGAATTTTACATTGTATGAAGCGATAGTAGATGTTTGCCATTTGTATGTGGTATGTAATAAGAGCGCTCAGGTGTTGATATTTAGAACTAGGTGTTGTGAGTGCATATCTGTTGAGTCCATAGAAGAGGATCCTACGCTAGGTGGTGTGGCATATCTTTAGAAGGCAGAGAGAGAGAGGTATTAAAAAAAAGGAAGAAAGTGGATAGTTGATTATATGAAGTTAGGGAAAAGGGATTGGATCTTAAACGAAGTAATGATGTCTTGTATAGAAAACTGGAAGTGATTATAAATTGTATGAAGGTGTCTAGACTGCTTGATTATGATAATCCCATAAATATTCTAAAAAAAAGAGCCCTTATAATAAAAAAAAACTTAAAAATCATAACATCACACTGAAGTACTAGAAATATTATGTATCATAATATTACTACTGGACCGTAAGTAATATTCCCAGTAAATGCCTGTATATTTCAGTTTATTTATTTATTTATTTATTTAAACCAAGTCTACTTGTTAATTGTCACTTTAACTCAGAGAGTCATATCGTGACATACAGACAATAAACACATAGATAACATAAATTTACAGAATGGCGTTAGATAATTAAACCAAATGTCCATTCGGCATTTCATAGCTTCCTTGTTATTTCAAAACTTAATAATGTTTTGCAGTAGTTATCTTCATTCACAATATCACTGGGCAACTTTTCTGATGGAAACTGCACAAAGATCTTTCTTAATCATAAATGTGGACACAGTGTTCTTCATTTTTAGATAGTTCTCCATGGGAGACACATCACAGAAAGAATTACTTTTATTTCCCTATCGAGCCCTTACCGACTGTAAGAGTCTGATAAGTTTTGAATACAGATAGGCTCTCCTAGGATTTAACAAGATTTATAGCTTAGGAAGCCGTCTCCTGTACTTGAATGCTTAATTTACATGCATCTTTGTTCTGAATCTCATCCGACGCTTTCTTATTCCACATTGCCCTGATGGTATTAAAATATTTTGCTAATTGACCTGCTTTCCCCCATTCCCTTTTTAGTAATTTAATTAAAGTGTGATACTCATTTTCATTTTCTATTCTGTTTAGATCTGCTTTGTCTACAAACTTTGCTCTTATCATTTTAATTTCCTTGCATTCCCTGATCAGGTGCGCCGCACCCATAACCTTCCCACAAAACAGGCAAATGTCCTCTTTTCCTACTTCTCTCAACGCTTTGTTCTTATACACCCCCATTAACCACCAAATTATCCCTCTCATTTCTCTTTTCATTAGGCATTGAGGCTTTATGCTCATAAAGTTCCTTATTTCGCAGAACTCCGTTAAGGTTCTCCTACTGGTGCACTCTTCCCTTAGCACCTGCAACTCTACGTCATTAACCCTTCTGCACACTTTTTTACACACCCTACCTTCCTCTCTTTGTAAGTCCCTATCCCATAGATAACCCATTCCTAATCTTTCCAGTACACTTCTTACCCCGTCCACCCAGTAGCCCTCTTGCTGATGCTTCATTTGGTGCAGGTAGGCTACATTAAGCATTCCCCCCCTCCACCTGCTTTTAAACGAATCTAAGACTTTATGACCCTTTTTATGATATGTTGTCTAATGCTTACATCCTCACACAACATTCTCGCTCCACAATTCGCCGTGCAACTAGGTAGCCCCAAAATTATCTTGGCAAACCTACTTACAATACTGTCCAGGGTTTTCGTTCCTTCCTCTAAACCCCATACTTCCACTCCATAGAGTGCTCTTGAAACGATGAGTGCGTTGAACACATTCTTATACACTTTGTAGTCAAGATTCGGTAACCTACGCTCTAACACTTTAACATTCGCCAATGCCGCTAGCCCTTTCGATTTTGCCCTTTTAATTTGTTCGGTCCATTTACCATTACTCGCCATTATCGTCCCTAGATACTCAAGTTTTTTCACCGTCTCTAACTGAGACCCATACATGACCCACTTTTCATTCTTAGCCAGTTTAACTCCCTTTTTGCAGACCATAACTTTGGTCTTACTCGGGTTAATTTTTAAGTTCCAGTCCTTACAGTATCTCACAATCTCGTCAATACTATATTGCATATTATAGGGTGTTAGAGCAAGCAGAAGGATGTCATCAGCGAAAGCTAGGCCCGGGATATCATAATTGTCCAAGCAAGGGTTGGACCGTTGCTCAAAGCCCTTTGACTCGAAAATATCGTTGATAAATAGCAAAAAAAGCACCGGGGATAATTTGCATCCCTGTTTTAGTCCTATATTAGACGTTATCTCTCCTACAATCACATCATCTTTAGTTTTAATTGCACATTTCACTTCGGAATACACATTCTCAATTGCTCGTATCATTTTATGTGACACCCCGATTTTTCCCAGTTTAGCCATGACAGCTCCCCTGCTCACTGAATCAAACGCCTTCTCCAAATCAATAGCTGTGATATACAGCTTACCTCTTTTTCTTCTTATGTACTTGTCCATCACCGTTTTAACCACCATTATATTGTCACTGGTCCTCATTCCTTTTCTGAACCCTGTCTGGAGTCTCGAGAACACCGAACAGCCCTCTGCCCATGCTATTAAACGCTTGGATAAGACCCCGGTGTACATTTTGCTCAAATTATCAAGCAAAGTTATGCCTCTATAGTTGCCTGGGTCTAGTTTGTCCCCACGCTTCTTATATATTGGACAAATTATCCCCTCCTGCCACGCCCTTGGAAATCTACCTCCTTCAAAGATTTTGTTAAAGATTTTTACCAAGCTGTCCATCATGAACCTATTGCTACTCAACTCTTGCCAAAATTCATTTGTTATCCCCGAAATAGCACCTGACTTCCCTCCTTTACTTTTTGTCATTACTTCCTTAATTTCCTCTATCGATATGACTTGGTCCAGCATAGGCAGAGTGGCCTCCAGCCCCCTCGGGACGCCAAACTCATCCCTCTTCCTCCAATTATCTTCAGCATTTAACAGATTCTCATAATATGCAATCCATATTTCATCACTAATAGAGCTCCCCCCCCACCACTTCTGCTCCCCCTACAGTAAGACTTTATCCTGCTCCACACTTTGCTACAATCGTTAGCTTTAGAATCCTTATTTAGTGCTGTTGCTTCCTTACCCTGCCATTCATCTTTCATTTTACTGAGCAGTTCCCTATATTCTTTCCTTAGACGACAAAATTCTACTCTCATCGTATCATCCCCTCCTCTCTTGTATAACTTCAGTGCCCTAATAACTTCGGTTTTCTTCCTTCTACAAGATTCATCGTACCATCCTTTAATTCTCCCTAATTTTCCCCTAGCCTTCACGCGCATTTTCCGCCCGGCCATCATAATTGCATCTCAATCATACGTATTACCCCTTCAATTTCATCATTACTGATCATTAAACTTATTCCTACCTTTATCAGCTCAAAATTTTCTCCCTGGAAGTAGTTCTGGAACTCTCTGCAGTTTTCCTCCCTCCATCTGAATCTATTCACTTTTCTCTCTATAGCTTTAACTTGTGGGTTCCCTTTTGATTTTGTCACCGCTCCCTGCATGTTGACGACAATTGGTAGGTGGTGTGATTCCCCCCATTCTTCAACAGTGAACCTCTTAATAAGGGCTAGTGCTCCTCTGGAACATATTGCTAAATCTATTACACTTCCTCCAATCTCTGTTATATACGTCAGGTTACCTTCTTCATCCCCCACACAGACACCATTTAATATATATAGCTCTTCTGCACCACATAGTTCCAAAATCTTTTCTCCGTTCTTGTTACATTCCTTGTCTTTGCTGTGCCTATCCCCACATACGGCCTCGGCAACCCCCTTGCTGTAAAGGGGCTTTCTGTCTGCAACCCTCGCATTGAAGTCCCCTAAAAGCACAATCTCTGCCTCTTCATATATATTTTGAATTCTGTTTATTTCAATAGCTAACTCATCGAAAAAGCTTTCTCTTGCATACGGGGAATTCTCCGGAGGGTTGTAGACAAAGCCGAAACATACCGTTCCTTTCCCCCTCCCCCTAATATCTGCTTTAACTCACACTACTTCTTCCAGTTCTGAACTAATAAATTCTGATAATTCCCTCACCTCTTCTTTAATTAAAACAACAATTCCCCCTGGGAACCTACCGGTGCGAGCTTTCCTAATCTTAGGTTTTGTATATATATTGAAGCCATCTAATTTAACCTCGCAACCTACAGGGAGCCAACTCTCAACAAATCCTACAATCTGCATATCTTCTATTAGGGTCAAAACTACATCGTTGCCTCTCTTATTTAAAAAACCCTCTATATTTACGCTAGCAATATTCCAGTTTAGTTATTTTTTACCCCTACCCTCCTCGCTGGCGGTAGCTTTACTTCTAGTAACTCTAGCTTCCTCTAACTCTAGTATACTGCCACCTGGAGAAGAAATGACCTCCTTCTCCACATTAAACTGCTCTGTCAAGGTTTTCTTGCCCCAAAGTTCTTTTAGACTAGTAACTCGTTGTTTGCCAGTCTCACCTTTCTGCAAACCACGCACTTGTCCGGTGTTCCTGGCGCTGACGTTAGTCGTTCCTGCTCGCGCCACTTCCGTGTTGGACTTGGAGGTCGATGCTCTCTGTTGAATCATCACCGCACTTTCCTCTGAACCGACAACTGCTTCCACCTGGTTGCTAGGTCTAACTGTCTCCTGTTGTTGTTGTTGTTGCTTCTCCATATCCTGGAGTTGTGCCACTGTCCAAATCCGATCCCAGTTGTTGCCGCTAACCGCCAGTCTATTACCTTTTACATAAGCCTTGAGACCAGAGTTCCTTGCCTTCCTTAAATGAAACTGCAAGGTCCGTTGCTCGCTTGCCTCTTCTTTACTCATTTCTCTCCTTACCCATATCCTCTCCCCTTTCAGGTTCTTTGTGTTCGCCAGAATTCTGTGAGCCATCAGCGAAGAAACTAATGA
Source organism: Meconema thalassinum (assembly GCA_946902985.2). Taxonomy (NCBI): domain Eukaryota; kingdom Metazoa; phylum Arthropoda; class Insecta; order Orthoptera; family Tettigoniidae; genus Meconema; species Meconema thalassinum. Next base: position 425,759,504 of record OX336392.1, on the reverse strand, counting down.
CACTTTCACGGGCCTCGTGCCCCTTCCTCGCCCTATCCTGGTCACATTGTCAATCTCTGAGACTCCAATGTTTATCCGCATGCCTTCACTAATCACTCGGAGCACCTTGGATGTTAGATCCTCGGTGCTTTCCCTGGCATCTTCCTTTATTCCGTAAATGAAGACGTTTTTCTTTCTCTCATCCAGCTTGGTCTTCCTTAATTCATTTACCTCCACCTCTAATATCTTCACCTTTTCTCTCAGGTCCTTTATCTCTCTACTATTCTCGGCCAGCCTTTCTGTCACTATTCCCATCTCTTCTCTTATACATGTCTTCATCTCCTTGAATTCCTTACATTGCTCACGAAGAATGTCCCGGATCTGGTCATTTTGTGGCACTTCCTTTACAATTTCCCTTATTTTTTCCATTTCTTGCCATCCCAGCTGACCAGGCCCTGGGTTTGACTCCACTCCTCCAATTAATAGTAGCGTCGCCACAACCAGCGCTACCATCCCCATCGCCAAAACCCCCATCTGTTCAGTGACGTTGCCCACTATCACCTTCCCGACACCGAAATCGCACTTCACTCTAGCCTGACAGCGGCCGATGACCGCCCGGTACTGCTGAATAGCGATTCCCCTTCTTCCTTACTCTTCACTGCACGTCTGTTCACCTTGCTTGCTTGGTTGAAACTGAAATGCCTGTATATTTCAGTGAATATCAGAACTACTTCCCAAACTGATTGTATCCGGGTTGGTATATAATTTTACCCTACACCCTGATATCATAGAGAACTCGGGTTTATCTTGTTTAGAACTAAAGTATATTACTCTAATACATTTGTATTTGAGTTGGCGCCCAACGGGATTACTCTATTTTATATTCTGCTTGCTGTGGGGACACTTCAGGGTAGGTTACAGAGAAAGCTACATAGGTAAACATTACAGTATGTATATCTGCGTATGGCTCAAAATACATCTGATATATTAAGACATTACAGTGTAGTTTCAAACTGTTCATATGGACAGATACTAAAATATTGTATCCAAGGCTCAAATGTTATCAGAATGTTACTAGACGGTTAGTAGTCCTGTTGACTCTGTAAGTAGGCTTTCTTATGTCTGCTAAGACACACACCGAATGTGCCAAATCTCTACTTAAGTCCCCGATTCTTGGATAGTGGGGGGGGGGGGGGAGTAGTGAGAGTTCTGCTTCACCCATTTTATTTGCACCCGACTGTGCATGTTAAAATAATTAATATCTCTCGAACGCATGGTCCGATTTTGACAAATGAGGTGTCGTTGGACTCGAGCTGACGTCCTCTTTCCAATGGACCACTCGTTATATTTAAAAAAAAAATGAATTTTTGTTTTCGAAAGTAGGTGATAGTTTGAAAACCAAACACGATAGAATGTTGAGCAATAGCTTAAACGAGCGGACTCTATGTCATTTATTTTTGTAATAAAACGTTTTTATATTTACATTTTCTTGAAAAAAGTTCAATTTTGAAATTTTTATATTTTGGAAACTAAAGAGTTTACAAAAAATTTTGTTTGACATAAATAAATGGCTCTGATCCCCTCTACCCCCAAAATAAATTTCAAGTCTCTAGGACTAAAACTGTGCAGTAGTGGGGTGTTGTAGGTTCTGAGTCGCCCCCTACTTTCATATAAACTTAAGGCGATATCTCTCGAAGGCGTGGTCGGATTTTAACGAACGAGGTATTGTTGGCGTTGGGATGACGTCCTCTTGCCTAAGCATGTGTTTTGGTATTTTAAAAAAATTGAAAATGTTTGTTTTTTGGATTGGCACTATTTTGGAAACGGTGAATTGGAAAAAAAAAGTTTGTCTGACGTTAATGAAAGGTGGGTATGCTCTTTACGCGGACAGCAAGTTTCAAGGGTGTAGGAGGAACAAAAATGATAGCCTACTTTCTCGGGAACATTGGTGATCATTGGCGAATGGATGGTCGTATTTTAACAAATGAGGTGTCGTTGGACTCGAGCTGACGTCCTCTTTCCTATAGACCACTCGTTATATTAAAAAAAATGAAAAAAATTGTTTTCGAAAGTAGGCGATAGTTTAAACGAATGGTCCCTATGACCTTTATTTTTTTATAATAATACTTTTTATATTTTGAGATTTTTGAAAACCCTTAAATTTTGAATTTTTACTATTTTGGAAACTAACACGTAGACAAATAAGTTTGTTTGATATAAATGAAAGATCCCTACCCCCTCTACCATGAAAATAAATGTCAAGTCTCTAGGACATAAAAACTATGCATTTTAAAACTTTTTTTAATAAAAGAGTATTTGTAGACAGAGAGCCGGTAGCGCTTGACGTATGTTACAACGAGGCTATGACTGAGCTTGGTGAATACTGGAAATGGCTATTTCGACGGAGGCGATGTATGGCAAAATGAGGGGTTGCTTTTTGATATTTTTTCCTATGACGAATGAATGAAGGCGAATATTTTGAAATGTGACAAGCATGCTAAGATTTTTACCCCTGAAGGGGGATCTTTAACGTTTTAATTAACGGTGATGAGCGAGATCGCTCTCTGACACAACAGACGGTTGTAGGATATAACCAAGTGATTCTTAGACGTTGGCGATCTCGGTGACCGTGCCCGGAAGAAATGAATAGCTATTTTGGTGGGATGGCGGGGGCAGCTTATGACGGTTGGTTTTGTGACATTTCATATGACGGATGGAAGCGAATATTAGAAAATGTATTAAGTATGCTAGGATTTGTTTACCCCTGAAGGGGATCTTTAGCATGCTAGTAAACGGTAATAAGCGAGGCTGCTGTCTGGCACAGTAAATGGTTTTATAATATGGAAACCTATAACATTTGCTCGACCAAGTCGTGTGCATGTACGCAAAGAGAAAAAACAGTAAGGTCATTGGCCTGAAGTGTTATAAACTAAATATTGAACTGGGTAAAGTCATGTGTTTTAGGGTGAAAGTATGTGGTTAACATTATCATGTATTGAAAAAAGAAGGAAAGGAAGCTTGTAGTTTAACGTGACCGTTAATCTTGAGATCATGAGCCACGGGACCTCCTTTTTACGTGGAATCCGAACCACAGGACATGGCATTTCACTTCGAAAATCTCACATGCATTGACCGGGAATCGAACCCGGACCGCCTTGGTGAGAGGCATACAGCTAGACCACTGAGCCACCACGCCCCCTATCATGTATTGAGGATGGCCGATTGCTAGTAATTATTATTACAGTAAAATGTTTAATAATAATAATAATAATAATAATAATAATAATAATAAGACACACACATGTTTTGAATGCTAACACGCACTCAGTCCAGCTCACTGGAGACTGAATATTGTACCTAGACAGAGGACTCGTGAGATCTGTTGCTGGTGCTGACAAGGCAGGAATGTCTACGTCAGCAGGAAGTGTGATATCAGCTTACTTGCCTCGTGGTGACTAGAAGGTCTGGCGACTTAACAGAGAGAGAAACCGCCATTTTGGTTCCTAGACAGCCATACTACCGATGTATAAGAGGCAACCATTTTGGTTCTTTATTAAAAACATAAAACTAGTATAAGGTATACGAATTTTATTCAGATTGAGGAATGTGACGAGGCGTGGGAACACGTGCGAGAGAGAGACAGAGAACCATTCAAGGTCAAAACGCTGAGAAAATACAACTTTTTTCTGTTGCTAGGCTAACTGATAACGATTGTGTTAGTCATGCACTTGCCATTTTAGCACACGGACGTATTCAGTAGAGCTGTGGAAGAAAAATCCTTTTATTTTTTGGTAAGTACCCATAAATGAATATTTTAATAATGCCATGCTAATGAACCTTACATTTGTAGTTATTGATTAGGTAATTATTGATTTTTAATTTATTTGTTTGCAGATAACCGGTATACCTTACATGTCTGAGGTACAAGAAACCAGTTTACTTTTGAGCCCACTAGAAGGGAACAGCAACAAGCCACTGCAAGTAAAGGTGGGATTATTTTTTTAAACTAACTTGTTTCATTTTTTGTTTCATATTTTATTTTATGAAATGCATGTATTAACCTGAATTTAGGTATTTATAACGGTTTATTTTATTTATTTTTAGAAACTTGGAAAGAAAAGCCTTACCGCCGTAGCAGTCGCTGAAAACCCGAGACGCAGTAAAGTGCAACCATTGTTTCCAGGCAGTGAACTATTTAAAACTCAGGTAAGCCTAACATAAAATGCTATTCCATTTTACCACTACTGAAAACTCGTAGACAAAAAATTCATTACCTGTACATGACTAGGACGATGATTGCTTTCTTGATTAATGACTATGTATTGGCAACCGGTACAAGACCATATTGGTTGTTTACCGGGAAAGTACAAGGTCATATTGAATTTTGTAAAAAAAAAAAAAAAAAAAAAAATTAACTGACATGTAGTTCCCTATAGGCCTAATAATAATAATAATAATAATAATAATAATAATTGTGAGGTTTGAAGCCATTTTTCATTGTTGCCTAAGTAAACAAAAGTTTGGTGCTTTTCAGTCGGTCAACACGAATGTACCCAAATAGAGCTGGGTTATGCCCTGATCCTGAAATAAATTACATAAGATTAATAAATACACTAGGATGACCAGTTTCGATCATCAAGCGATCATCATCAGATCCATTACACTTAGGCTATAACATCTATGTTTGAGAATACAGGTGAAAAATATATACAATATGTACAATTCTTTAGTTGCAGTGTGGAAATGCAACAGTCGGTGTATGTTAAATATGGTATATCTAATGTTAGGTAAACTTCTAAAATAGTGATGAAAATCCGGAATTTGTCTGTTAGGGGTGATTATATGGTTTTACAAAATCAACTATGGTTATACTGAAATAATGCAAGCTTATACATATCGAGTTGTCTCTTTAACTGGAACTTGAAGCAGTTGCGTGTTGCCATAGACACCAGTTGTAGTCGACTAACCCCGAGTGTTCGCTGGGTGGAACTGGGTTTCCCCTTCCTCCCCCTTTAGTTGCTATGTTCTTCCAGAGGTCAGTGCCATGTATATTTGTGTGACTTTGCCAAATCTAGATAAAAGTGTATGCTATTGAATGCAGGAGTCTGTAACTACTGAAGACCGTGGAACTATCTTCGCCACGCATGGGCTAAAAAGCCATTTCTCACTAAGCGGTACACGGTCTATTGAAGACGTCCCGGCACCTTTAATACTGCCGCGCGTATCGGCCTAGGTTTATTGCAGAGAATGTACATAGTACACCTGATCCAAATAACATTTACCTATAAACACCGCTATTTTCCCCCCTTTTTATCTAGCTTGGCTGTATCGCTAAGTTGTGTCTTGTTTTCGACAGGGTGTGTTTTTTAGTAGAGCGAAAAGGGGTGAACTCTCCATAAAAGTGTGTTCATTTAGATTGTTGGGATTGTTTTGTTTGGCTAGGTGAATCTCGATTGCTCCTTTTATGTCGAGAGCTCTGCATTTCGATTCGTGATGAATTATTTTTAGATCAGTCTCGATTTTAGTAAAGCTGTGCCCCGTGTCACACATATGTTCGCATACGGCTGAATGTGTTCCGTATCTTATCGCATTCCTATGTTCATTATAACGTGTATCTACTCGTCTTCCGCTCTGTCCAATGCAATTAGCTTGACAACCAATGTCTTGGCATGTAATAGAATATACCCCTGACTTTGAATACGGGTCTTGTTTATTTAGATTGCTATTTTGCAGGTGTCTCCCGGTCGTATTATTCGTTGTGAATGCTATTTTTATGCCTTGCTTTTTGAATATATTAGTGATTTTATATGTGTTCTCATTCACATAGTTGAAGCGCGCGAAATTTTTCTCATTAATGTCCGGTTTTGGAATCATTTTATCTTTATTTTTATGTTTGGCTACAATTTGGTCTATTTTGCTTGGCGGGAAATTGTTTTCCTTTGCTATTTGTTTAATGGTTCTTATTTCCTTATTATAATTGTCTGTTGACATGGGTATGTTTAAAGCTCTGTGCACCATTGAATTGAACCCCGCTAATTTATGCGTACTGGGGTGATTAGACTGATAGTCGATTGCATGCGAGGTTTGTGTAGCTTTTCGGAATATGGAGTATGAAAGCTCGTTGTCCTTACGTTCAATATTTATGTCGAGATAATTCATTTTTCGATCTGTTTCGGCTTCCTTGGTGAATTTGATTGAGTGGTGTAGGCTATTAATGGATTGGAGAATTGTTTCTTCGCTTGTTAATTCAGTATCGTAGATGCAAATTTCATCATCTACGTATCATTTCCATATTACTATTCCCTTTGTTGAAGTCTTTTCTAAAAACTCATTTTCTAATGCATTAATGAAGATGTCAGCGATTAATCCGCTTAGTGGTGATCCCATCGCTAATCCTTCTGTTTGTGTGTACATTTTATTGTCGAATTGAAACGCGTTTTGGCCGAGGATGACCCTCAGTAGTCGCACCATCTCTTCAGTTTCTTTTTCCGAATTGTTGGATTTTAAGTTATTTTCGATAGTGTCGATTGCATCATTAATAGGAATATTGGTGTACATGTTAGTTACATCGAAAGATACAATCCTCATGCTAGGTTTCATTTGTAGGGTGTTCAGTGCTGTTACTAATTCCCTTGTGTTCTTTACAGAGTTGTTTTTGTCGTTGGAAAGGCGGCGTTCTAAGGTTTTTAGTAACTCTTTGCTGATTTTGTAATTAGGCGCATTCCTACAATTGACTATTGGTCTCATTGGGCACTCATTTTTGTGTATTTTTGGTTGTCCCCTTAATGACGGTATTTTCGGGTTCATGTTTATTAGTTTTGATTTTTCAGCTTTGGTCAATATGTATTCTGTTTCTTTTAATACACATTTTATTTGTTTTTGGAATGTAATGGTGGGGTCTTTTGCTAATTCCATGATTTCGTTGTTGTTTAGGAATTCGACTGTTTTTTCAATGTATTCTGTTTTGTTCAAAATTACTGTGGTATTTCCCTTATCTGCTTTTGTGATGATTAAGTCATGTTCTTTTATTTTTTGTTTCAATGACTTTATTTCTTTTAGTTGTTTGTTGTTTTGAGTGTAATTGTTTTCGCCCTCTCGTTTGAGGATTTTTTTGGCTTCGTTTGTGGCAAGATTTTTGGTTAATTCCCTGTCTTCTGCTGGGAGCTTGTGACTGGCTATCTCGATATCTGTGATTAACTGTTTTATATTATGGTTCGTGAGTGCGTCTGTGCAGTTGTATTTCAAACCTTTGTCTAGCATATCCATTTCATTTCGAGAGAAGGTTACGTTCGTTCTGTTGTTTACCCTGCTGTGGAAATTGAATTCATTGTTATTCGTGTGTTGTTCACTAGGTTGATTATTCTGTGTTTCTCCTAGTTTTCTTAGTTTATATTCTAGCGTTTCGTGTTTCCTTGTTGCTCTGATTTTGATGGTGTCATGTAGGTGCTCGGTAAAACTGTCCCATTGGGATGCGTGCCAGGAGTTACTTAGTTGCAATTGAATATCGTATAGTTGTTGGTTGATTTTTTGCTTTCTTATTTATGCAAATCTTAGTTCGTTTTTTATCCAAAGCGCTTTGGCTTGTTTAGTTGAAATGATTGAGGCTGGTGTAATCGGTACGGTTTTAATTGGTACATATTTAGGAGTGAATTCTAAATGAACACACTTTTATGGAGAGTTCACCCCTTTTCGCTCTACTAAAAATCACACCCTGTCGAAAACAAGACACAACTTAGCGATACAGCCAAGCTAGATAAGAAAGGGGGAATATAGCGGTGTTTATAGGTAAATGTTATTTGGATCAGGTGTACTATGTACATTCTCTGCAATAAACCAAGGCCGATATGCGCGGCAGTATTAAAGGTGCGGGACGTCTTCAATAGACCGTGTACCGCTTAGAGAGAAATGGCTTTTTAGCCCATGCGTGGCGATGATAGTTCCACGGTCTTTAGTAGTTGCAGACTCCTGCATTCAATAGCATACACTTTTATCTAGATTTGGCAAAGTCACACAAATATACATGGCACTGACCTCTGGAAGAACATAGCAACTAAAGGGGGAGAAGGGGAAAACCAGTTCCACCCAGCGAACACTCGGGGTTAGTCGACTACAACTGGTATATATGGCAACACGCAACTGCTTCAAGTTCCAGTTAAAGAGACAACTCGATATGTATAAGCTTGCATTATTTCAGTATAACCATAGTTGATTTTGTAAAACCATATAATCACCCCTAACAGACAAATTCCGGATTTTCATCACTATTTTAGAAGTTTACCTAACATTAGATATACCATATTTAACATACACCGACTGTTGCATTTCCACACTGCAACTAAAGAATTGTACATATTGTATATATTTTTCACCTGTATTCTCAAACATAGATGTTATAGCCTAAGTGTAATGGATCTGATGATGATCGCTTGATGATCGAAACTGGTCATCCTAGTGTATTTATTAATCTTATGTAATTTATTTCAGGATCAGGGCATAACCCAGCTCTATTTGGGTACATTCGTGTTGACCGACTGAAAAGCACCAAACTTTTGTTTACTTAGGCAACAATGAAAAATGGCTTCAAACCTCACAATTATTGTTATTATTATTATTATTATTATTATTAGGCCTATAGGGAACTACATGTCAGTTATTTTTTTTTTTTTTTTTTTTTTACAAAATTCAATATGACCTTGTACTTTCCCGGTAAACAACCAATATGGTCTTGTACCGGTTGCCAATACATAGTCATTAATCAAGAAAGCAATCATCGTCCTAGTCATGTACAGGTAATGAATTTTTTGTCTACGAGTTTTCAGTAGTGGTAAAATGGAATAGCATTTTATGTTAGGCTTATCTGAGTTTTAAATAGTTCACTGCCTGGAAACAATGGTTGCACTTTACTGCGTCTCGGGTTTTCAGCGACTGCTACGGCGGTAAGGCTTTTCTTTCCAAGTTTCTAAAAATAAATAAAATAAACCGTTATAAATACCTAAATTCAGGTTAATACATGCATTTCATAAAATAAAATATGAAACAAAAAAAGAAACAATTTAGTTTAAAAAAATAATCCCACCTTCACTTGCAGTGGCTCGTTGCTGTTTCCTTCTAGTGGGCTCAAAAGTAAACTGGTTTCTTGTATCTCAGACATGTAAGGTATACCGGTTATCTGCAAACAAATAAATTAAAAATCAATAATTACCTAATCAATAACTACAAATTTAAGGTTCATTAGCATGACATTATTAAAATAATCATTCATAGGTACTTACCAAAAAATAAAAGGATTTTTCTTCCACAGCTCTACTGTATACGTCCGTGTGCTAAAATGGCAAGTGCATGACTAACGCAATCGTTATCAGTTAGCCTAGCAACAGAAAAAAGTTGTATTTTCTCAGCGTTTTGACCTTGAATGGTTCTCTGTCTCTCTCTCGCACGTGTTCCCACGCCTCATCACATTCCTCAATCTGAATAAAATTCGTATACCTTATACTAGTTTTATGTTTTTAATAAAGAACCAAAATGGTTGCCTCTTATACATCGGTAGTATGGCTGTCTAGGAACCAAAATGGCGGTTTCTCTCTCTGTTAAATCGCCAGACCTGCTAGCCACCACGAGGCAAGTAAGCTGATATCACACTCCCTGCTGACGTAGACATTCCTGCCTTGTCAGCACCAGAAACAGCTCTCACGAGAACTCTGGCTAGGTACAATATTCAGTCTCCAGTGAGCTGGACTGTGTGCGTGTTAGCATTCAAAACATGTGTGTGTCTTATTATTATTATTATTATTATTATTATTATTATTATTATTATTACTAAACATTTTACTGTAATAATAATTACTAGCAAGCGGCCATCCTCAATACATGATCATGTTAACCACAAACTTTCACCATAAAACACATGACTTTACCCAGTTCAATATTTAGTTTATAACATTTCAGGCCAATGACCTTACCGTTTTGTCTCTTTGCGTACATGCACATGACTTGGTCGAGCAAATGTTATAGGTTTCCATATTCTAAAACCATTTTCTGTGCCAGACAACAGTCTCGCTTATTACCGTTTACTAGCATGTTAAGGATCCCATTCAGGGGTTTAAAAAAATCCCAGCACACTTAACACATTTTCAAATATTCGCCTCCATCCGTCATAGGAAATGCCACAAAACCAATTGTCATAAGCTGCCCCCGCCATCCCACCAAAATAGCTATTCATTTTTTCCGGGCACGGTCACCGAGATCGCCAACGTCTAAGAATCACTTGGTCATATCCTACAACCGTCTGTTGTGTCAGAGAACGATCTCGCTCATCACCGTTAACTAAAATGTTAAAGATCCCCTTCAGGGGTAAAAAATCTTAGCATGATTGTCACATTTCAAAATATTCGCCTTCATTCATTCGTCATAGGAAAAAATATCAAAAAGCAACCCCTCGTTTTGCCATACATCTCCCCCGTCGAAATAGCCATTTCCAGTATTCACAATGCTCTGTCATAGCCTCGTTGTAACATACGTCCTGCGCTACCGGCTCTCTGCCTACAAACACTCTTTTATTTAAAAAAGTTTTAAAATGCATAGTTTTTTGTCCTAGAGACTTGACATTTATTTTCATGGTAGAGGGGGTAGGGATCTTTCATTTATGTCAAACAAACTTATTTGTCAACGTGTTAGTTTCCAAAATAGTAAAAATTCAAAATTTAAGGGTTTTCAAAAAATCTCAAAATATAAAATGTATTATTATAAAAAATAAAGGTCATAGAGACCATTCGTTTCAACTATGGCATAACATTCTATCATGTTTGGTTTTCAAACTATCGCCTACTTTCGAAAACAATTTTTTTCATTTTTTTTTTTTTAATATAACGAGCGGTTATAGGAAAGAGGACGTCAGCTCGTGTCCAACGACACCTCATTAGTTAAAATACGACCATCCGTTCGTCAATGATCACCAATGTTTGCGAGAAAGTAGGCTATCATTTTTGTTCCTCCTACACCCTTGAAACTTGCTGTCCGCCTAAAGGGCATACCCGCCTTTCATTAACGTCAAACAAACTTTTTTTCCAATTCACCGTTTCCAAAATAGTGCTAATCCAAAAAACAAACATTTTCATCTTTTTTTTACATACCAACACACATGCTTAGCCAAGAGGACGTCATCCCAACGCCAACAATACCTCGTTCGTCAAAATCCGACCACGCGTTCGAGAGATATCGCCTAAAGTTTATATGAAGGTAGGGGGCGACTCAGAACCTTCAACACCCCACTACTGCACAGTTTTAGTCCTCGAGACTTGAAATTTATTCAAGGGCCATTCATTTATGTCAAACAAAATTTTTGTTAACTCTTCAGTTTCCAAATTATAAAAAAATCAAAATTGAACTTTTTCAAAAAAAATTAAAACTAAAAACGTTTTATTATAACAAATAAAGGACATAGAGACCGTTCGTTTAAGCTATTGCACAACATTCTATCATGTTTGGTTTTCAAACTATCACCTACTTTCGAAAACAAAAATTTTCATTTTTTTTTTTCAAAAATATAACGAGTGGTCCATAGTAAAGAGGACGTCAGCTCGAGTCCAACGACACCTCATTTGTCAAAATCAGACAATGCGTTCGAGAGATATTAATTATTTTAACATGTACAGTCGGGTACAAATAAAATGGGTGAAGCAGAACTCTCACTACTCCCCCACTTTGGATGCCACAGGTAATCTCCAAAACCACTACATGCATTTTGATGAAGTTTTCACCATTCTGTAAAGGATATCTCGAGGAAGGTTTCTGTAGAAAATAATTTATTTGTGATCAAAGGAAGCAAAGCAGTAACGATTTCAGTGAAAAAGTTGAAAAAGAAACCTGGTGTCCGTGCTCTTTCTAAGCTTACGCTGGGCAAACCGTTAAAAATATCAATATACTATGAGTTTAAGAATTTTTCAGCATGAAAAGTTCTACAAAAAAGTCCGGGAGAGCATATCTCTATCTTCAATACATTGCCCACTATAAGTTTTCACGTTTTCATTTCTTCCAACAATCTCAATTCAATTACTGAGGCGACAGTTTACGAACTAGCTAGGGGCGAGCCTATCACACCAGTTACAGCCTAGCTAGCGGGCGAGCCTATTACGCCAGATATATCCAGCAGCAAGCTGTCGAGTCATGTTGAGTTAAGACTTCAGAGAAGAGTGGTTGTGTTTGGAGTTTCCCTGGAAGTGCAACTCGGCCTTTCTCCACTTCACCTGTGAACTTTTCGTTCCGCAAAATGCGTAGTCAGTTAAGATTGGACGGAAGGGAGATTTGTGTTCCATGCACCTCGCCATTCTTAAATTACGTCTGACAAGAATTCGTTGCATATGCATCTCCATGTTAATATAATTAATAGTCCGGTCAGTGATTTTAACCCATCACGCCGAGACGTAAAACGGATAGGCCTTGGCCTCTATGTCGTAGTTTTTTCACATAGAAAAAAGGCGCTTATCACGTAATGCATTCATAACTGTTCCCGGGCGAAGCTGGGGCGGGTTGCTAGTTAGGTATTGAATAAATCAGTATGGCAGTTGAATGCTCTTGTACATTGAACATTATACGCATGGATATAATTAATTTTGATGTCGGAATATAACAAGAGTTGACCAATGAAGGTCGACATGAAAGATTACAGAGCACAAGTAAGTGAAAGCAATACTAGACTCAGCTGGGGACCCGTGGTTACCAACCCACGCAACACATACGAGGACATAGGCAATGTTTTCAGCATGGAGACGCGGAATCCATTTTTCTTGACAACTTTTAACGAGTTTTCTACGCCATTGAATGGCGGCGACGTAAAGCAAAGCAAAGCAAGGCAAAGCAAGGCAAAGGACGAAGGAAGCAATTCAAGAAGAAGAATGGTCAACCTCATCAAAACATAACAAGCCCGCTCCCTTCAAATCACATTATAACTAATTGAAGTAAGAGACCAATAAAGTCCTTATACCATCAAAGAGAATCCTTGAAAAAGATTGAATTGGAGTCACATATCGTTATTGGTGCAATCAAATAAAGCTTGTACATTGCCAAAGACTTGAATAGCGGTATCGCTGTGTATGTCTAATGAACCGTAAGCCGCAGTATGTTATCAGTAGCCAAAGGCTCTTTCGTCACTTATTCACAGAAATTACCAACATAACTTGCTAATATAATTCATATACATTCGAATTTGTTGTAATTTTGAACGGGCTGACATTATACACGATGCGGAGACAGTAAACAATATTTATGGAAAATCATCTGTATGTCTGTTGTTTGATTTGATGATGATGATGATGATGATTATGATGATGATGATGATAGTAGTTGTTTTCAGGGGCCTAACATCTAGGTTATTGGCCCCTAATGGTTTTGGTGATAGTGAAAGATGAGATGAGAATGTAATGGAAATTATAAGGTGCGTTCAAAAAGTAACGAGCCGGAGTCTGGTATGCGCAAACTGGTGACAACATCAGCGTGTGTAACGAGGTGATGCTCCGACCAGAGCGTGGAAGGTCACAGCCCGTCGCTGGAGGGCACGCGTGCACGTCACGTGACGATACAAAGTGAGCACCAGCATGCATCAATCGTCCAACCAAGACCAAGACACTAGGCCATTCGGCATGCTTCCTGGTGTGGTTGAAGACTGTGGGGCACCCATCGGGCACACACCTCCCGCAAGTGCAGTCGTTCCCTCATGATGGTGTGCACACTTCCGAAGCTCAATCCGACTACGGCGGCTATGGCGTTCACTGTCACTCGGCGGTTCTGGGTAATGAGTGCATCAACCAGCTGGACGTTGTCATCGGTAATGCAGGGGGGTGTCCCAGACCAGGCATCATCGGCTAACGACACCCGTCCTTCCCTGAAGCGCTTGTGCCACGCCTTGACCCTTGCAAGGGACATGCAGTGTTCGCCGTACACTTGTGACATTCGGCGATGAATGTCCGTTCCCCCTACTCCTTTCGCTGTCAGAAACCGAAGAACACCTCTTTGCTCTTCGTTTGACGCCTCCATGTCACTGTTTGCAACGCGACTGGCAGTTTTGGACGATTGATGCATGCTGATGCTCGCTTTGAATCGTCACATGACGTGCACACGTGACCTCTAGCGAAGGGATGTGACCTCCCGCGCTCTGGTCGGAACCACACCTCGTTACACACGCCACGATTAGCCGATGTCGTCACCGGTTTGCACATTATAGCCTCCGGCTCGTTACATTTTGAACTCACCTTATATAACTAATACTAACTACAGTCTTACAAACGTGAATAAGAAATGGTAAACAAATAAAGAATAAGGCAAATAATGGAAAGGAGGAAAAGAAATGCCCTCAACCCTCGAAGAATGAGAATTGAGGGAGTTGGAAGGAAGGAGAGCCACGATGATGATCGTGTGGCCTCCGGAGAGGCCAAGTGCAGGTTTTTCTAGTTGACGCCCGTTGGCGATCTGCGCGTCGTAATGAGGATGAAGTAATGATGAAGACGTCACATACACCCAGTTCCCAAGCCACGGGAATTAACCCCAGGAGATTAAAATCCCTGATGGCTCGGCCGGGAATCGAACCCGAGGCACTTCGGGCCAAGGCCTAGCGCGCTAACTATTTAGCCACGGACCCGGACAGGAGAGCCATAAAAGGTAGATAGGAAAGGGAAAGAGGAGAGGGTCCAACTCAAAGTCAGTGGAAAAAGGAAAAAAAAATGGACCCAGCTAAGGAACCCCCCAGGATTTGATTTGAATAATAACTCAAAATCTGCACATTATTGAAGTTCCAGTTCGGTGTTAGTGGTGTTTGTCTTTCTTGAAGGAGTGCAATATGATGATAATCGATAATTGTTGTTTTAAGGGGACCGAACATCTGGGTTATCGGCCTATTATGGTTTGGGTGATAGTGAAAATGAAAATAAATGGGAACCATAAATAAAACTAACTACCAACTTACATTCTAGAAGAGAAAATGGAAAGCAAAAGGAAGAACAAAATAAATAAAAGACAGGATGAAAGGAAATGCCCTCAGCCCTCGAAGATTGAGAATTAAGGGACCTGGAAGAAAGGAGATGATGATGATGATGATAATTGTTGTTTTAAGGGGCCTAACATCTAGGTTATCGGCCCCTGATGGTTTGGGTGATCGTGAAGATGAAAATGAAAAGCGAACTTAAAACTATAACTAACTACCAACCTACATACTAGAAGAAGAAATGGAAAACTAAAGGAGAATAAGGCAAATAAAGGACAGGAGGAAAGTAAATGCCCTCAACCCTCGAAGAAGGTGGATTGAGGGACTTGGAAGGAAGGAGAGTCATGAAAGGCAGATAGGAAAGGGTTCGCCCCAAAACAATGGAAAAGGTGGAAAAATCCGGACCCAGCTCAGGAATCCTCTGAAGTTGCCAACTCCTTAACTCACCATAAGTGGTGGGACTACATACACCCTGCCTCCTTTAGAGCCTTGTGCAGAAGGCAGGAGAAATCATGAGAAGAAAAAGAAGGCTGACCCCTCACAGAATGAGGGTATCAGGATAGATGAGACAAGGGCCAATTAAGGCGGGAAAGTGAAAGATTCCCTAGGCCTAGGACACCCTTTGTGTGTTTTACTTTGGTTGACATACGTTGAATTAATTTCCATATTATTTGGCCAAGGTGGCCGAAAACGCTAACGCGCTACCTCGTGCCTCATTGGCATCAGGAGAGCGTGGATTCATGATGATGATGATGATAATTGTTGTTTTAAGAGGCCTAACATCTAGGTTATCGGCCCCTGATGGTTTGGGTGATCGTGAAGATGAAAAAGAATAGCGAACTTAAAACTAAAACTAACTACTAACCTACATACTAGAAGAAGAAATGGAAAACTAAAGGAGAATAAGGCAAATAAAGGACAGGAGGAAGAGAAATGCCCTCAATCCTCGAAGAATGCGGATTGAGGGACTTGGAAGGAAGGAGAGCCATGAAAGGCAGATAGGACAGTGAAAGAGGAGAGGGTCCGCCCCAAAGGTAAGGGACAAAAGGGGAAAACGGACCCAGCTCAGGAATCCCTCGGGGTCGCCAACTCCCGAACTCACCAGCCGTGAGCCCCTGAGGGTGTAGCATTATCTAGGGTGCACCAAAAGTGGTGGGGCTACATACACCCGGCCTCCTTGAGGGCCTTAAGCTGAAGGCAGGAGATAACATGAAAAGAAAAAGAAGGCTGACCCCTCGCAGAAGGAGGGAATCAGAAAAGATGAGACAAGGGCCAATTAAGGCGGGAAAGGAAGAGACTCCCTAGGCCTCAGATACCCTAATACCGTCGGGGTCGGAAGAGAACAAGAGTTGACCAAGTGAGGTCGACAGGAAAGAAAACAGAGAGGAGCCCGGGAGCGTGGATTCAAATCCCAGCTCAGTCATCCAGAAAATATAATAAATGACCATTGGCTGCATTAATAAAATTATTATAAGCAGTTAAAGTAAAAGGTTCACGTGTGTTCGACATTGGCGATTTTACTTATTATTCTTGGTGTTATATCATTGTACCTAGAAACAAGACAGTCCGCGCCTGGTTCTTCATTATACGGAGCGGTTAATTCTCCTTAAAGAGAAATCTATTCGCTAAATAACAAGTGATCCATCAAGAGCGGGTTTCAAGGAGTCCGCCTCTTTCTAAACTAAGTTCTCCGCCAGATATAGCGCCAGGATACACTGTGTTATTTCAATAATACATGTAACTGGTACATGCTTAACTTCCTTTCATCCAATATAGAGGAAGGTAGCCTCCGTGGCTTAGGCGGCAGCACGCCGGCCTCTCACCGCTGGGCCCGTGGTTCAAATCCCGGTCACTCCATGTGAGATCTGTGCTGGACAAAACGGTGGCAGGCAGGTTATTCGCGGGTACTCCGATTTTCCCTGTCAAAATTTCATTCCAGCAACACTCTCCACTATCATTTCATTTCATCTGTCATTCATTTGATCATTGCCTCAGAGAAGTGCGACAGGCTTCGGCAGCCGGCACAGTTCATATCCTCGCCGCTAGATGGGGGCTTCATTCATTCCATCCCTGACCCGGTCGGTCGGCTGGAAGCGGGCTGTGGATTTTTCATTTTAATCAACGGATCTGAATATCTCAAAAAACACACGTAATATAAAGCAAAAGACAGTAGACCTGTTCAATATCCTTTTTGCAGCTTTTCAAAGATAGGAAGCAAAACCAAGACTAGAAGCTGCTGAAATGTGGTTCTGGAGAAGACTGACGAGGACGAGTTGGAGGGGGGAAAAGACAAATGAATAAAACTTGGATGAAGATAAGGAGAAACGGACCTTACTTTGTTCATTAGAGAAGAGAAAAACTACATTTCTTGGACACGTCTTACGGCATGACATATTTCCAGATTGTCTTCGAAGGCAGGATCCAAGATGATGATGCTGATAATTGTTGTTTTAAGGGGCCTAACATCGAGGTTATCGGCCCCTAATGGTCTGGGTATTAAGAAGATGAAAATGAAATGTAAACTTAGAACTAAAAATAACTACTAACTTATATACTAGAAGAAGAAATGGAAAACAAAAGGAGAGTAAGGCAAATAAAGGACAGGAGGAAAATAAATGCCCTCAACCCTCGAAGAATGCGGATTGAGGGACTTGGAAGGAGAGCCATGAAAGGCAGATAGGAAAGTGAAAGAGGAGAGGGTCCGCCCCACAGATAAGGGACCCAGCTCAGGAATCCCTCGGGGTCGCCAACTCACGAACTCACCAGCCGTGAGCCCCTGAGGGTGTAGCATTATCTAGGGTGCACCAGAAGTGGTGGGGCTACATACACCCTGCCTCCTTGAGGGCCTTGAGCAGAAGGCAGGAGATAACAGGAAAAGATAAAGAAGGCTGACCCGTCACAGAAGGAGGGTATCAGAAAAGATGAGACAAGGGCCAATTGAGGCGGGAAAGGAAGAGACTCCATAGGCCTCGGATATCCTAATACCATTCCATGGATTCCTCCAGTCCCATCCAATTATGAACGATTTGTGGGCGCGATTAAAACAAATGCCAGAAAATATATCCCGCGTGGTTTTCGGAAGGAGTACATTCCTGGATGGTCCCAAGAATGCGATGAGTTATACGCCAAATATCAAGAATCTCACGACAAGGTAACAGCTGATGACCTATTGAGAGCTCTGAACAAGAACAGAAGAGAAAAATGGCGTAAAACAACGGCAGGACTCAACTTCACAAATTCTAGTCGGAAAGCCTGGAATCTTATTAGAAAACTTGTTACAGATCCCAGGTTGTCAAGTACAGTTACACATGTGAATGCTAATGCTGTTGCATGAATATTTCAAAAACTAAAATAGACAATTAACAGACACGAACTGTGAATAATGAACTGTACATAAAGAAGTCCCAACTAAAACCACACCCAGACTACTCACGTGATTTCTGCATTGAGGAACTTGATAAAGCCTTGAGTACGCTAAAGGTAAACAAAGCCGCTGGCTTTGATGGCATATATCCAGAGTTTCTTAAAACCATCGGACCAAAAACAAAGTTGTGGCTTATTGAATTTTTCAATGAAATTCTGAAAACTGGAAAATTACCAAAGCTGTTCAAACAGGCTAAGATAATTGCTATCCTGAAACCGGGAAAAGACGGATCTGATGCTTCTCACTACCGACCGATATCACTGCTCAGCATGACCTATAAGCTACTAGAAAGGCTTATTCTAAATCGCATTCAAGAGGCCGTTGATCAAATCATCCCCATCGAACAGGGTGGCTTTAGGGAACAACGGAGTTGCTGCGACCAGGTCCTAACATTGACAACTATAGTAGAAGCTGGATTTCAACGAGGTCGAAAATCAGCTGCGGTTTTTGTGGATCTCACAGCAGCTTACGACACTGTGTGGAGGGAGGGCTTGATGTCCAAGTTTATTGAAATCATCCCATGTCAAAAGTTGGCACTTTTAATGAACAACATGCTCTCTGATAGGCGTTTTAGGGTGTTCCTGAATGGGCAAACTAGCAGGTGGAGGACATTAAACAATGGCCTATCTCAAGGATCAGTTTTGGCCCCCATTTTGTTTAATCTATATATTCATGACATGCCTCACACAGATTCCTTGAAAATCCAGTATGCAGACGACCTAGCATTACTTATCCAAAATAAAGACCTTATGAACTGTGAGAATACCCTAACTAGTGATCTGACGAAACTGAGTGATTACTTCCATAAATGGAGACTTCAACCCAACCCGAACAAGACTGAGGTTACTGCATTCCATCTAAATAATAAAGAAGCCCAAAGGAAGCTGCATGTTACTTTTTACGGAATCGAAGTACCCCATAACTACAATCCAATATATCTTGGAATCACTCTGGATCGGTCCTTGGCATTCAAACAACAGTGCATCAAGTTATCGAAGAAACTTGGCTCGAGAGTGAATCTACTTCCCAAGATTGCCGGAAGCAGCTGGGGTGCAGACGCTAATACTCTACGTTCTGCTGCACTCGCTCTCGTGTATTCTGCTGGTGAATACTGTGCCCCTGTATGGGAAAACAGTGCTCATACCACCAAGATTGATGTGCAACTCAATGAGGCCATGAGAGTCATCACTGGTACTGTTAGATCTACTCCCACACAATGGCTACCAGTCCTAGCTAATATCGCTCCGCAAGATCTGAGGAGGAAGGCAGCTAAGGTAAGCTTGCTCAAGAAGACCACTTCTGATAAGAACTCTCTGTTGTATGTTGCCCTGCAAGATCCATCAACAACACGTCTGAAATCACGCAAGCCACCCTGGGTTGATTTAGAAGGTATCAATTCTTTCAACATGACCTCCAAGTGGCAACAATGTTGGAACGAGCATCCACCCAACAATGCTCACCTGGTTAAAGATCCTACAAAGAAGGTTGAGGGATTCCAACTTCCACGCCAAACCTGGTCGAAGCTGAACCGCATTAGAACAGGTCAAGGAAGGTGTGGTCACACTTTGAAGAAATGGGGTTTCCGTACATCTGCTGCCTGTGACTGTGGAGCGGAGGACCAAACTATTGTTCAGGAGTGCCCACTCCGTGCATTTGATGGTGATCTGAAGACTCTACACCAAGTGACACCAAGTGCTCTGGAATGGTTGTCAAATTTGGACATTTCAATTTAAATAATTGTAAACTTTTTTGTAGCCTACTTGTACAACCATACGATATATATCCTAATACCGTCGGGGTCGGAAGAGAACAAGTGTTGATCAAGTGAGTTCGACAGGAAAGAAGACAGAGAGGAGCCCGGCACAAGTAAGTGGAAGCAATGCCGGACTCAGCTGGGGCCCCGTGGTCGCCAACCCACGTCCCACTAGATGTGAGCCCCTGGGGGGTGGGGGTTGATGAAGACTGACGAGGACGAGTTGGAGGGGGGAAAAGACAAATGAATATAACTTGAAGTTAAGAAGAAACAGACCTTACTTTGTTCATTAGAGAAGAGAAAAACTAAATTTCTTGGACACGTCTTACGGCATGACACATTTCCAGATTGTCTTCGAAGGCAGGATCCTAGGGAAGAAATCGAGAGGTTAATGATGATATGATGATAATTGTTGTTTTAAGAGGACTAACATCTAGGTTATCGGCCCCTAATGGTTTGGGTGATAGTGAAAGATGACATGAGAATGAAAACTATAACTAATACTAACTACAAACTTACATACCAGAAGAAGAAATGGTAAACAAGTAAAGGATAAGCCAAATAATAGACAGGAAGAAGAGAAATGCCCTCAACCCTCGAAGAATGAGGATTGAGGGACTTGGAATGAAGGAGCGTCATGAAAGGCAGATAAGAAAGGGAAAGAGGAGAGAGACCGCCCCAAAGTCAGAGGAAAATGGGGACAAAACGGGCCGAGCTAAGGAACCCTTCGGAGTCGCCAACTCCCAAACTCACCAGCCGTGTAGCACTATCCAGGGTGGTGGGGCTACATACACTCTGCCTCCTTGAGGGCCTTGTGCCGAAGGCAGGAGATAATATGTAAACAAAAAGAAGGCTGACCCCTCGAAGAATGAGAGTATCAGGAAAGATGATACAAGGGCCAATTAAGGCAGGAAAGTGAAAGACTCCCTAGGCCTCGGATACCCTAATACTGTGGGTGTCGGAAGAGAACAAGAGTTGACCAAGAGAGGTCGACAGGAAAGAAGACGGAGAGGATCCCGGTAAGAAGAAGCAATGCCGGACTCAACTGGGATCCCGTGGTCGCCAACCCACCTCTCACTAGATGTGAGCCCCTGGGGGGAAATCGAGAGGAAGACCGCATCTCTCATACCTTACGAACACAATCACTCAGCTGGGTTTTGCTTCCTACGTCATGATGAAGAGAACTGCTGAAGATCTTGGGCTGTGGTTGCTGCGACAAGGCTTAGCCTCTAGCTGATGATGATGATGATGATCCAAAGATACCAAACTTGATTTCCAACCAGGGGAACGGGACGGGGGTTAACATAAAACTTAAAAGGGAACCTTCATTGTTCATAGCAGACTATTCCTGAACCCCTAGGGAACATTTGTTGAAACGATTCATGTGCCATCTATTGAAAAATGGATTTACTTGATCAAAAAACCTTCACAAGAGTGCGCATAACTCATCATCAAAGTTCAATAATTGTTGAAGCGATCTGCGGAACAACACTAATTTGTTGAAACGACTGGTGCGTCATATACTGTATTTTAAAATGGATTTACTAATTTAGAAATCTTCGCAGGAGTGTGCAAAACAATTCACCAAAGTTTCATCGCAATCGGATGAATGGTATATGAACGCATAAAAAACGAACAAACAAATGCACAAACACTAATTTATGTATATACTGGCCGCTGGCATCGGGAGAGCGTGGGTTCGAATCCCACCTCGGCCGTCCTGAAAATGGTTTTCGTGGTTTTCCATTCTCACCACCAGGCCAGGACGGTTCCTTTCAATAGGTTCACGGCCGATTTCCTTCCAATATCCGTTCCTTGACCCGTCCTGCATTAATATTATTCATTATTAATTTTTATATGTTACAGTAGAAGAAGATAGGTTAAAAAAATGTTGAACATGTCTACTGCTATTTCCTTTATGTGATACAGGGTAGGGTATGTTCATTTTGCAGTATTTTGTACGATGTAATGTATTTTACTGCAACAAATTAACACAAATAGTTTGGAAATGATGACCACGAGAGAAATCTTGAGTATCTCAGCTTGAAGAGAACATGCCACGCTATTTGTTGTGGAAATTACAAACCCTCGAGAGCAATAGATATCCTGGTTGGTTGGTTATTCAGTTTAGGGGCTGCGACAACGCAGTCATGTACCACCTTACCTTTTGGGTGTGTGTAGAATCTGTCTGATAACCGGCGTTAATTGTGATGGCTGTACTAGTGTGTAATAGATATCCTGTTCGAAGCATATCAAAATACATGCAAATTAACACTGCCTTATACTATATTTTTCGATAATGTCTATGGTATCCCAATTTATCTACGGTTGTGTACCCGTTTTGACAATTTCAGCGTCAGCTCTGAAAAAAAAAAAACTTCAATCGTAGGTCACATCAACGAACACTTTTTCCCCCCTGGAAAATCCAAATGTAGTAGGCTATAAAATGGGGCTTCCCTTAAAGATTTTCCCTATGAGACGAACAACATTCATTCACAACGTTACTTGAAATAAGGTATTTTTATTTTAATTTAGATTCAGGTGCATTGAGAGAAAACGAGGAGAAAACGCCATATGAACATTGTACAACGTTTCTTAGTTATAGTGCCTGTTCTGTTGCAATTGGCAGAGTTACAGTTTCACGTGGTCGGAAGAGAACAAGTGTTGTTAGTTATTGTTGTTTCAAGGGGCGGAACAGCGAGATCATCTGCCCTTCTTAACAAATATAAAATTATACAAATTTAGATGAATTTAAAATTTAGAGATTGTTGCCTAAATATGACTTTTAAGAAATGCCTAAATTTAATAAAACAAAAAAATTGAACTAATAATAATAATAAAAATAATAAACCAAAATTACTGAAAATATCATAATTTCAAAAAGGAACAAGTGCCTAAATATACACTTGAGCAATTTAGATTGCTGACCCTAACCCAGTCTCACTATAAAGCGACCAAGAGAGGTCTGCAGGAATGGTGACGGAGAAGAACCCTCCGGCACGACTAAATGGAAGTAATGCCTGCCTCAGCTGGGATCCCGTGGTCACCAAAAATAGAAATACGGGAAATAAATTAAGATTGCGGAATCATAATAGGCAAGAAAAGCAAAGTATGAGAGAGTGTTAGTGGTAAAATGATAATGAATTGAAAGCCATCTACTAAAATCAACTACTAGTCACCACAAAGACAATGGAAAAAGGGGCAGAACGGACCCAGCTCAAGAATCACTTAGGATCATCAACTCCTGAGCCTTTGAGGGTGTAGCACTATTCAGGGCGCACCGTAAGTGGTTGAGATACACACACCCAGACAACTTTAAGGGCCTTGTACAAAAGGCAGAAGGTATCATGAAAAGGAAAGAATGACTGTATCAGGAAAAGATGAGTCATGGGCTAATTAAATCAACAAAATGAAAGACACCCTAATGTCATCTGTGTAGGAGGAAACCAAGAGTTGACCAAGGGAGACCGACAGGAAAGATGGAATAGAGGAGCGCAGCTTGGGACCCGTGGTTGGCAATCCATATTCCACTAGTTGGGAGCCCCTGGAGGACTCAACCTTACGCTAGGCAGTGGAACAATGTTATTTTTGTGTATCGGTCGTTCCATCATCAATTACAAGGACCACGTGACACAAGTATTTTAATGAGCGCCTGTCACTCGCAAACTGGCCCGTGTCAATCAGCCGCCCCAATATATCACCACGCCAACGAATCAAGACTGAGTTAAGTACAATTCTGAGCCCCCCTTTTCAAAAAAATGTCATTATATTTACACCAAAAGAGGGCTCAGAACGTGCACATAAATTCTAGAGCCCTGATGGCGCAGTGGCCAAACTGCTTGCCCCACACCAAGTCGGTCAGAGTTCGATTCCTGCTTAAACTGTAGTAATGCGTGTGAGATTTTGTGGTGTAATATCACTTTCGATGGTTCGAACATTGCACATTTTTACTTAGTTAATTATCGTTGTTTTAAGGAGTGCATAAGCGAGATAATCCTTCCCTGTAGTTAACACAGATACAAGGT
Organism: Meconema thalassinum; assembly: GCA_946902985.2. Classification (NCBI taxonomy): domain Eukaryota; kingdom Metazoa; phylum Arthropoda; class Insecta; order Orthoptera; family Tettigoniidae; genus Meconema; species Meconema thalassinum. Next base: position 425,735,352 of record OX336392.1, on the reverse strand, counting down.
GAATGCCTAAATATGAAAGCACTTAATATAAATAAATAAAAACTGCGCCTGCAGTACCTACTGGGTGGATTGAGTAGCTCAGTAGGTGCTGTTGCCGGTACCAAGCCCGGAGAAAGGAGGAGGGTTGGCTTAGAGCCATAAAATTAGAGCCAGAAAACATATTGAGGCAATAAAGGGCACGACGGTTCCACATGTCAATGGCGGTACCCCAACAGCGTCTGTTCCACATGTTAGTAACGGTTGAGTTAATAAACTTAGAAGTGGAACTCTGAGCTCAATCAGACTGAGATCTCAGCTCAGTCAAAAATCCAATCCAAGTAAATCAACATGGATATTACACCTTCAAAAGAGAATTACCCCAGTGGGTCAAATCCCAAGGTAGAAAAACCGCAAGTGGTCTATTCGGATTCTGGGGAGACCACAGAAGTGTGTATGGAGGTATGTATGGAGTGCCTCGAAACTCCGTAAGAGCAAAATAAAACCGAAATCAAGAATTTGGCTTATGACACTCAACACAAATTCCCTTTTGAAAATTGGTAAACTCAAAAACATCCTAGACAAATCTAGAGAACGCAAAATTAAAATTATTGCATTTCAAGAATCACGATACAGAGATGAGTATCCTTTCGATTCAGAAGGATACAGAATATACAAAGGAAAACCAGGAGAACGGGTAATGAAAAACTGTCCACAATTTGGGACTGGATTTATAGTAGGTAAGTCAATACTTGATTCAGTTGCATCTTTCAAGTCCTACTCAGGTCGCCTTTCCACATTGACAATAAAATGAGCAAACAAGATCTACACGCTAATCAATGGGCGTGCGCCAATTAATGTCGCCAACAAAAACAACCCGGAAAAAGTGGAAGAATTCTGGAATCAATTTGACAATATTCTCCAAAGTGTCCCAAAAAATCATGTCAAAATCCTCGTTGGTGACTTCAATGCGCAAATCGGCAAACAAAGGAAATATAGATACTGGGTCGGAAAATGGTCAGGACATCAGCAGACTATCAAAAATGGCATGCGACTCATCGAGATCTGCAAAAACCATGACCTGTTTTCCAAATCCATATTTTTCAAGAAAAAATCTTCTAAAACCAAAACGCGAATCTCGCCTAATCCACTATTATAGTCCAGGACACCTTAAATAAGTTACTAGAAAACCAACATGGCCGCCATACTTGGTGTTGCCAACTTACATCATTTAACACCAAAAAGTCAGCACACACATCCATGTAACATGTATCGCAAATGATCCAAACTAAGTAAAGGCCCTTTTACGAAAATACGATTTACATGAAGTTGTGAAGCAGACCTTGCTCAAGTTAGGGACATCTTGGTCATCAGTCCTCGACAGTAACTCTTGAAGATGATAATTGTTGTTTTAAGGGGCCTAACATCTAAGCTATCGGCCCCTGATGGTTTGGGTGATCGTGAAGATGAAAATGAAATGTAAACTTAAAACTAAAACTACCAGCCTACATACTAGAAGAAGAAATGGAAAACTAAAGGAGAATAAGGCAAATAAAGGACAGGAGGAAAAGAAATGCCCTCAACCCTCGAAGAATGCGGATTGAAGGACTTGGAAGGAAGGAGAGCCATGAAAGGCAGATAGGAAAGTGAAAGTGGAGAGGGTCCGCCCCGAAGGTAAGGGACAAAAGGGGAAAACGGACCCAGCTCAGGAATCCCTCGGGGTCGCCAACTCCCGAACTCACCAGCCGTGAGCCCCTGAGCGTGTAGCATTATCTAGGGTGCATCAGGAGTGGTGGGGCTACATACACCCTGCCTCCTTAAGGGCCTTGAGCACAAGGCAGGAGGTAGAAGGAAAAGAAGAAGAAGGCTGACCCCTCACAGAAGGAGGGTGTCAGGAAAGATGAGACAAGGGCCATTTAAGGCGGGAAAGGAAGAGACACCCTAGGCCTCGGATACCCTAATACCGTCGGGGTCGGAAGAGAACAAGAGTTGACCAAGGGAGGTCGACAGGAAAGAAGAAAGAGAGGAGCCCGGCACAAGTAAGTGGAAGCAATGCCGGACTCAGCTGGGGCCCCGTGGTCGCCAACCCACGCCCACTAGATGTGAGCCCCTGGGGGGGACAGTAACTCTTAAGCAGTATTATGGTAGTGAAGTTAACTTAAATTATCTCTTCTACATTGATTTTTAAAGCATCATATAAAATGCATAAGAACAGAAACATTAATACTTACTCAATTATTTTCGCCAGGGAGCTAAAGATGAGCATGTTCATTTCTTATAGGCTATATTTTTATAATTAGTCCAAAAATGCAGGCCATTCTGTTTTAAGACGAGTGTTCAGAGAAGGATTTAGGAATAGGAGAGAAATATAATAGTAGGGTACATATTAGCTTATTATTTCTTTATTTTTGATAAGTACCGTACCGTAATTTCCCACAACTCTGGTCCAGAAGCTCAACTATGGTCCAAGATGTCACAAATCTGGGAAATCTATGCAAGTAGTTCAATATCTGCTCGTGCGTAGCAGTACCGGTGGCATTCCACTGACCGTAGTGTGCTGCAGTCTGGTGGTACGATAATTCAACGCGTGTTGAGACGCTGGAGCTTCTTAGCTCAGTTGATGAGGCAAGAGTGCAGTACATGAAAGTGACGTGTGTTTCAAAGCTGCAATTGTTGGTTCTGCTGTGCACAAACGGTAAGTCTTAACAATACGAACGTATGCATAGTGATTCTTTATTGTGTCCTAAATACATTCACGTTTCAGTTAGTTAGTAAAATGTTTGAAACAATGCTCGAGCAGCTTAAAAACTAAACTTTGGAAGTGTGATCCCAACTATGTACCACATCGAGCGTGGACCATAGTTGGGCGACAGTTACAAATTTGATATAAATAAAGAGAAGGTTTGATATTAAACTATTTGTGAACTTGGCACTCTGTTTGGCGTGTAGAGAACTGTTCAACATTTAATAAGAGACTTAAACATGAGCAGTTTATGAGTTTATTTTTTGAAATAATGGGTGGATATTTTAAAATTGAAATTCTATTTTTGCTTGTAGGTTTTTAACAAGTCCCAATGGCAGCCAGGAGGGAAAAGAGGCGAAAAAATGGTGGACGGCCATAATAACCATATTCACCCGAGCACTTGGCTAATTGTATTGGAGCAATTAATGACAAAAGAATGACACAGCGGCAAGCATCTAATTTCTATAAAATACCTCGTAGCTCCATCATTCTTAAGCTAAAAGCCCTGAATAATAATGCAGTGGCTGTGCCAGGACGATCATGCGTCTTCTCTGCAGATGAAGAAGAAACCTTTGTTGACCATGCTATTGCTTTGTGTGAATTTGGTTTCCCAATAACAGCTTTTGATTTACGATGCATTGTGAAATTATTTTTGGATTCGACAGGACAGAAAGAGTGTAGATTCACTAATAACTTTCCGGGTAAGCGTTGGGCCGAGTGCTTCGTGGATCGGCATGCTGATAAGTTATCTGTGCGGTTTAGCAGCAACATAAAGAGAAATCGGGCGGGTGTAAATGATGAAATAATCAACAGATACTTTGACAATTTACAAAGAGAAATAAAAGATGTTGCTCCAACCCATCTATGGAACTTTGATGAAACTAATTTGGTAGACGATCCTGGGAAAATGCGTGTGTTAACTAAACGTGGTTGCAAATATCCAGAAGCAATCAACAATTCAACCAAAGCAGCGGTATCGATCATGATGTGTGGCAGTGCATCAGGTGAGATATGCCCACCGTATGTCAATTATAAGGCCGAAAGAATTTATGATATGTGGACCGAGGGAGGTCCTAACGGGACACGCTATAACCGCACTAAAAGCGGTTGGTTTGATACTGTAGTCTTTGAGGACTGGTTCTACACAATTATGCTACCACAACTGAGGAAACTGGATGGTAAGAAAGTGCTTATATCAGATAATCTATCATCACACATCAGTGTTCGTGTCCTCGATGAGTGTAAGCGCCATAACATTCGTTTCATTGCTCAATCTCCCAATTCCACCCATCTGACTCAGCCCTTAGATGTGGCGTACTTCAGGCCTATGAAATCACACTGGCGTCAAATTCTGAATGAATGGAAATCTACTGGACCAGGCAGAAAGCAAGCGACAATACCAAAACCTGTATTTCCGTCTCTTCTAGCTGAGCTAATAAAAGCACTTGAGCCCAAGACCGAGGAAAATTTAAAATCTGGATTCCGAAAAACAGGAATATGTCCTTTGGATAAACAGCAAGTACTAAGTAGATTACCTTCTGCTGAAAGACCAAGGAAATTATTGGTTCGACTACAAACATTGGAAATGCATTCCTACATCACCTGGAAAAAATCAGGAACACTGAAACCATGCTATAAACTCCTAAACGTAAAAGGCAAATTAATGTTGAGTCTGGGAAAAGCATTTCAGTCGATGATATACCGGCACCAATCAAGGAAACAGCCAACAGAAAACAAACAAAAGGAAACGGTTTTAACCAGGAAGACAGCATCAACCATGCAGAATCAGCCGGCACAAGTGGTTACAGCACTCAGATGAAGTCGAAACTTAAACACAAGAAAAAGGTCATTGTGTCGGATAACAGTGAATCAGATTGCAGTGATGATTTGGATATGGAATCCGATGGAGACATTGATTTTTCCAACCGAAAATGCAGTGAACTGGAAGAAACAGGAGTTGTCACCAAAGAGACTGTACTAAAAAAGACAGCTATGTAATAGTTTCCTATGAGGCAGAAATTTGGCCAGGAAAGATTCTAGAAGTGAAGAAAAATGGAGCAACTGTAACTTGTATGGCGAGAAATGGGAAATTCTGGAAATGGCCAGAAGAACAAGACATTCTGTTCTACAGTAAACCAGACATAATAAGCAACATAAGCCAACCTTCATGTGTGTCAAAAAGCAGAGGACTGTACAAAGTGAATGAGTTAGTAAAACACTGGGGAGATGAATGACTTTAAACTTACATGTCATTTTACTGGAAAGTTTTTGTTCGTTTATTTGTTCTAAGATTCTTTTTTTGATGACGAGATTGAAGACATTAATGTAAATTCCACATTTTTGGAGATATCTTTCCAATGCGTAATATAAATATATAAGTTACCAACTGTAAACAACAGATGCTTTTTATTTTTGAATCTTGAAAATTATTAGTAAAATATGTTAACATTTATGTATTTTGGATGCTTGGGGCAAACTACAGGCAATTTGTTACCAATAACATGTTTTCTAAACATTTGTATGATGAGTTTGCTACAATTTTGGACCCTACAATGGTCCACTCATATTATAAGCTGGAAAATCAGTGTTGGACCATAGATGAGCAACCTGAACCACAACTATGTACCAATTGTTATTAATTTTTAAAAATTGTTAATTGTATTCAATATGAATTGTTGCGTTACGGATGTAGGCCTAAGGCATTAGAGAGGTCAAAGCCAAAATTATATCAATTTTCGATGACATGTGTAAGGTTCACATTAAGAAAAGTACAAAAGGTGGACCATAGTAATGGGAAATTACGGTACTCATTTCTTGCATGTAGGCCTATAGGCCTACATATATGAAGGCAGAATTGAGACAAGCTGTTGAAAGCCTGTTGGCAAATCCCTATTGAGATGCAAGAAGATGGTTGATCCAATGCTTAGGCCTAAAACCATTCGAACTAGTCGTGGATTTTAGGGGCATAAGACTAATGGCAACTCGAAGATTTCGTCTTGGAATGGTAGAAAGCAGCAGTTGGTTGATTTTAGGGCTTTGTGACATCATGGTCATGTAGATCTGTGTACTTGGGCATGTGGAATTTGTCTGATAACCTGTGTTATTGTGATGGCTGGATTAGTGTGTGCATTTATTATTCAGATGAGGATTGGGAACGAGGTGGCCATGGACTTAATTTAGGAACCATCCCGGCATTTGCCAGGAGTAGAAGCGTGAAAACCACTTCCAAGATGGCTAAGATAGGAATCGAACCCTCCTTTTCTCAGTTTTGCCTCATGAGGCTGAGTGTGCCTTGTTCCATCCCTCAGACCAAAATTAAAATTTCTTGGCAGAGCTGGAAATTGAACCTGGACCAACTGCCAAAAAATGCTAGCCGCACAACGCGAGATGGTTGGTAGAATAGTCTCCTGACCTCTCATCAACCGGCACATTAAAAGCCACTTGTAGAAAATTCAATGAATTCACTGAGAAATTGACGAGTTAAGTACAGGCGTTGAAAGGCAAGCTGTATCGACGGAGTAATATCTCGAAAATTATAATTATAAGATACCAACACAAAACAATTTTCTGTGGAGAGCTGAGATATTTAAATTGCGAGAGCGGAATATATGAGAGGGAATTGAACTAAGGCAGCGTTGTCGCGAATGGGTACGTCCTCTACACTTCCACTCATTTCTACATGATCATAATAATAGCATTATCATGACGAATAGAATACATAGTGTTATCACTGACCGAGTTCAAGCGCGCCCCGCTGTTGGCCAGCGCTAGTGGTGCAGACCCCCAACGCTACAGTCAACCGCAGTCAGCTGTTCAAAAATGGGATACGCGCTGGCCTGCGTGAACCTCTTTACGAAGGCTGCGGTTACGCTGATTACATCAAATTTTCAGTGCATATTCTAAAATAAAATAATAGCCCGCCTTCAACCAAAAATGTTCAAGGCAAAACGACATACGTAATAGAGGTAACACTTCAGGAGTGATGAACCAAGTAGAATACTTAAATTAGCCTAAATAACTTGTGTAATGATGAATAATAATTATGGAAGTGATGTCCTAATAGATGTTTTCTCCTTCGCTGTCTGTAACCCACCCGCTATGCCCTTTTATAAAACGACATATACTGTAGTGAAATTTCAGATTAATTCTGTACCATGTATCACTCTTTTTTCTTTTCGCTTTCACTTTGATAATATATCATTTTCATACCTTATTTCATCTTCTGGCGGGAGAGGGGGGGGGGGGACATTATCAATTGTAACTACTAACCTTGATCACTTCTGCACCGGATATATGTGCTAAATCACTTAAACATGTGTTTTTATTTATTGTATATTTAACAACCGCAGCCATGTTCGACAGCATATTTGGTATGTGAAACTGCCGCAGTGAGCGATCACATTGACGTCATTAGTTACCAACATATCCGATACTAAATAGGCCTATATTAGACGACACATGTAATGTTGTAATTATGTGAGAAAAAGAAATAAACGAGCTCTTCTTGGTTAGACGACTGACTGGACGAAACCATTGGTCGCTACTTGGTCAGACGACTGTCTGGACGAAAATTACCGATTGCACTACAAGCAAGGAGGTCTGGGCGTAAGCCCCAGGTTAGGTTTGTTTTGTATGTAGAACAGTATTTACCACCGTAATGAACGCTGATCGCAAGAATTTCATGTTTCGAACTAATCGGGAAAACCAGCGCCTCACTGCCTAAAAGTTATTGGTCTAGGCACAAACCATGGGTTTGGATGAAAATTATTGATGCGTGTCCACCCCCACAGAGCGTGACAAAATCCAGGGGTGTTTGTATGGCCTAATGAATTAACAATTATTGGTCTAGAAAAAACAGCTTGCACAATCCATTGCGAACTGGTTCAAACTTGGCGCTATTTTGTTTCATGGTACCGCGCTTATACAAAGTAGTCCCGTAAGTGTGGGATTGGCAATACTGTACTTGTGCATAATTAACAGCGAAAATGGCAGACTCAGCTGGAATTCCATCTATGTAAGTCGTGATCCTATTTGGGACATCCTGAGATCTGAAAAATGCACACTTTGTCACGAACCTGGAAGTAAAATGGATAAGGGGCACATGCCACATTGCAACAAACTTGATGTGACTGCTAGAACTTCAGGAAACCTCACACAACTCTATTGGAATGCAAGAAAGCTGATGGATTGGAAACTGGGATAGCCATAAGAAACAACAATGCTTTAATATTAAAAATTGAGGTAACGCGGGCCGCGTTAGCTAATATATGATGATTATGATAATTGTTGTTTTAAGGGGCCTAACATCGAGGTTATCGGCCCCTAATGATCTGGGTGATAGCGAAAATGATAATGAAATGGAAACCAGAACAAAATTATCGAAGACGGAAAATACGTACAAAAAGGAACTCACATGGAAACAACCCACAATATGGTCTTACAAAAGGGAATTTAGAACTAAAAGTTGCACAAGAAGAATAGATTGAAAAAGACCCACAAAACGTAGGCTAGATTCAAAATACGTACAAAATGCAGAGAAGCGCCGAAATACTTACAAAATGCAACTGAAATTCAAACAAAATGCAAATGAGATCGAATTACGTACAAAATGCAATTGAGGTTCAAAATACTTACAAAATGCAATTGAAATTGAAAATACACAATGCAATTCAGATTGAAATATCCCAGTTCCAATCCAAATTATTCACAAAGTGCAATTGAAATTCAAAATCCTTACAAAATGCAATTGAAATTGAAAATGCTTACAAAATGTACGGTAGATTCAAACGACTCATGTGAATTGACAATACTTACAAAAAGCAATTTAGATTGAAAATACTTGACAAATGTAATTTAGATTCAAAATACCCACAAAATGCAATTGAGAATCAAAATATGTGCAAAATGCCCACCAAACAAAATGCAATTTAGATTCAAAATTCGTGCGAAATGCGGTTTTGGTTGAAAATACTTACAAAATGCAATTGAAATTCAAAATACTCACTAAAAGGCCCGGCAACCTGCATTGAAAGACTTACTAAAAAGCAATTTAGATTGTCAATCTTTACAAAATGCAATTGAGGTTGAAAACAATCGCGAGATGTAATTTAGATCGAAAAAACTTACAAAATGCAACATAGATCAAAAATGCCTTAAAAAATCGCTAAAAGGGAATTTAGATACACGGTGATTCGAGTAACAAAAACAGTGCGGGAATCTTAAAGAGAAAAGGAAATAGAAGGAAAAGAGGAGAGGAGAGGGAAGAGAAGAGAAGGTCCGCCCCAAAGGGAAGGGACATAAAGGGGAAAACGGACCCAGCTCAGGAATCCCTCGGGGTCGCCAACGCCCGAACTCACCAGCCGTGAGCCCCTGAGGGTGTAGCATTATCGACGGTGCACCAGAAGTGGTGGGGCTACATACACCCTGCCTCCTTAAGGGCCTTGAGCACAAGGCAGGAGGTAAAAGGAAAAGAACAAGAAGGCTGACCCCTCACAGAAGGAGGGTATCAGGAAAGATGAGACAAGGGCCAATTAAGGCGGGAAAGTGAAAGACTCCCTAGGCCTCGGATAACCTAATACCGTCGGGGTCGGAAGAGAACAAGAGTTGACCAAGGAAGGTCGACAGGAAAGAAGAAAGAGAGGAGCCCGGCACAAGTAAGTGGAAGCAATGCCGGACTCAGCTGGGGCCCCGTGGTCGCCAACCCACAACCCACTAGATGTGAGCCCCTGGGGGGTAGCTAATATATAACACCCCCGGTTTTTGTCATGCACAGTGGTGGTAGTCAATCGTTATCCAGGCCAATGGTTTTGCCTTTTATTTCATTATTCACGTGTCGTGAATTTTAAGAATGTCCAAGCTGTGTAGTATAGGCCTACGAGATCTATGAAATTTTTAGTTTTCTATTACCGTATAATGTATAGCCTACAAATATCGTTACCTGTGTGCTAATAATTCTAGCGCAGCCATCACAGCATACAGTCACAATCATGTCCGATGCAGGTGTATAAACCACTTTCTACTTTCATTCAGAAATAATACAAGTAGGCTATAGCTGCGACCAATATTTATAACGAATTGCAACCAGTGGCTTCGCCCAAACCGTGTCATCTAACCAGGTAGCGAACAATGGCTTTGTTTCACCCAACATTAGTACATCAGTAATTTTCACCAGACATTCAGTGGTGCAATAACTTATGTCGAGAACTAAAAGAGAGCTATGAAATATTGTTGGTATTCTCTGAAAATTTGCATATGTGACTCCAGCGCAGTGCATATACCATGCACATGTGAGTATATGGCTCTTCAGATTGATGATTGATTCATGTTGCACAACCCTTGAAGTTCGTTGAAGAGCATCACACTACTCTGTCGCAACCATGACTGAAACAAATAAAAATAGGCCTAATATAAATATATTATCTGCCTACTACTAAGTAGGCTATAGGTCAGTAGCCAAGTACATAAGTTATAAGCTTCATAAATAATCACCAATACATTCACTACCACCAACCGAGTGTGAATCATAGACTAGGCCTACTTCCAAGCCTAAGAGTTACATGTGCAATGCATTATAATATTATGGCTGACGGCATTTGGAAGTCGAGATTAATATACATTACTATATTAGAAGGCGAATTGAACCTAAAAATATATTCCCGAGAGAGAACTTACATAGGCTATATTTTAGGTTATGTTTGAATTAGGCCTATACGGAAAATGCAGTCGGAAGACTATTTCAAAATTTCCAAAGACCATTAAGGTTTTTTATTACGTTATTTGAGCTCTGACTGAATATAAAAATAAATAAAACAACGATTAAATAACTCTGTACTTTAAATTTTGTAGGTCTAGGCTAGGTCTACTTACTTAAATTGTAGTGATCTTTGTAGAGTTACTCCAATCCATCTCCAATCTTGTTCTCGTATTTTTTAGGCGTCATGATGAAATCTAAATAAGAATTTATCCAAAAATTAATTAAATAAGAGCTTCGAAACATCTCAGACAAGTGGATTTGACACACACATATCAAGAGTCTATAATAACTGTAAAAACTGTTTTAATCGATGTATATTACTAGTACTTACCTTGTACAACTTGTTACAACTTCATTAGACTTGAATTTCCAAAGAAAACTGTGAAATTATTTAAATAATAAGTCATTAGTTACAGTCGTAATTTTAATGTTGACTAACTTTGTGAAAAATGCATTCTGGGAGTTATTGCCAGAAACATGTCGGCAACTGTGTGGTACGGAATTTTACTGGTATTATGGTCTTTGGAGATGGCGAGATTTTAAGCAGGGTTGGCGACAATGTGCTCGCACCTGAAAATAACTCACCTTCAAGAAATGCAAACATAAACCAACATTTACGTAGGCATAGGGGACGGCTGTTAATGCTGCCTGCCCTATTTTGATCTAGTAACTTATTTAAGCTGTCCCGGAATATTGGCAACTCCAGCTATCTGATATGACATCTAGCGGTAAAAATGAGATACTTACCAAGTAGGGTACATTTGTCACGTGGTGACTGTTTGTATATGGTTTCTTGTATTGGTAAACAGATCGTGGTAAATTGTTCGTGTCTTTATACATAAGTAATAAGTTTTACTCGTTGATAGAGTGAAAAATGAGTAAAAGCAAAGTGTATTGCTCAGTTTACGGCTGTAAGTCGATGTATAAGAGGGCTGCGGATATACGTTTTCATCACTTTCCAAAATATGCAAATAGCAATAGCCGAAATGTGATGATACCTAGTAATACCTAATACCTAATAATAATACCTTTCCACCCCGGGAAGGATCTAACACTTGTCGAGGTAGACAGACAGAAGACCTGCGACGTAAAGCCAGCGAAGGTTATTCAGTTTAAAAGCAGCTGTTACAATGGGCGCGCTGGTAAGATTGAAGTTACTTGAATAATTAATTAAATAATTAATTATTGGCTGCTTGGTAGGGAGAAGGGATGAGTTTAACTTGTATTAAAACTCGTGGGGCGACAGGAATTGCTTGATTTGGATGGTTAAAAGGTGGGTTTGGTGTTGAATATTTGAATGGTAGCGGAATCACTCATTCTACAGTGCCCACGGGGTGGCAAATTAGGCCTATATGACTCGTAGTGGAACAGCTCGAATATCGAAGAACTTAGCGATTACGAGGTGTAGGCTTGGCGGAAAGGCTGGCGGATCATCAGTTTGACATCAATTCACGATATAAGTCGGAGCTTGGAACAGTGGCGTCTGGTTTGCGTGGATGCTAGTCTCGGAATGATAAAAGTAGCACAGCTTCGGTGTGTTATTTATTTGTTTATGTACCGTATTTCTCTATTTGAATGTCCTCGGCGTTGACTCAGGATCGACATTTACATTATATTGCGCATAATAGTACCGAAATAATGTCCGAAGTGTAGCCCTGTGTAAATTTGAATCAGCTGATCTACATCAACCATAAAAACTGATGCTTGATAATATGCAAATGACACCAAAAAATCCAGTGAAACACACAAATTAGATCACGTGTATCGCACAGTTATACATATATACAATTAAAAATAACACTGTCATTACTTTAGAGACCACATTTACTGATTATAACCGAAAAATAAAAAGTGTTCCATATCAAACGCGTGTTATTGAGTAATTTAAACCCTACTTATCCAGACCGACCGCAGCGCCCCAAGTGTTAGTTTGAGTTGCCAATAGGTGAATACCAATTGGACCATGTAATGATCTCCCGCCAAAACACAGTATAAATAATGAACCTTAAAGTTCTTAAAAGACTAGATCTAGATTCAGACCATTACCCCACAAAATTCTCCTTGGACATCATTCCTGAAAAGAGGCCGTTCATTCAGAAAGCCCCACACCGTAAATACGATGTACAAAAGATGAAAGGCAATGACCAGTTTAGGAAAGAAACACAAAAGTTAAATCCACAAAACTGGCAACAACTTCAAGCAGGACTTTTAAAATAGCAGAAAACATAGCGCCTCTATCCAAGACACGGAAACACGCATGGTGGACAGATGAGTGTGATCAACTCATGAAACTCAGACATAAGGCATGGCTAAATTGGTCATGTAACAAAAATCCAAAAACTAGGCAGGACCTCAAGGACGTCAGAAAAACGGTCACTAAAACTATAATAACGATTCGTAAACAGCACGAGGACACAAAATTACAAGAAATAGAATCTGACTTCAGGAAACACAATTCACGAAACTACTACAGAACGTTCAAACAAAAATTAACCAAATATTCTCCCCCGTCACTCCAATTCAAAAATGAACTCGGGGAAATTGCTCACAGCAACGCCCAAAACTGTGAAATCCTGGGGAAATACTTTTCAGAATTATTAAATTGTGAAAAAACACAAGAAAATTCAAATTTTAGCATGCACAACGAAACTCAGACTCAGAACCACCGAGTATACAGGAAATTAAAGACATAATTCACTCTTTGAAAATATGACAAAGCATCAGGAGACGACCAAATCACTGCAGAACTATGGAAAAATGCAGGGGAAAATCTCATCTCAAAACTGAAGGAAATTATGGATGATATCTGGTGAACTGAAAAAATCCCTACAGAATGGAAAATGGCGATCATACATCCACTGCACAAAAAAGGAAGCAAGACAGACCCCAACAATTATCGTGGAATTTCACTACTTTCAATAGCTTATAAAATTCCGTCCAAAGCTCTCTTGAACCGTGCAGAATCTCAACTGGATCCAGAAATCAGCGAATACCAAGGAGGATTCAGAAAAGTACGGTCATGCGTAGAGCAAATTATAAATCTAAAGAACTGTATGAAATATTTCCACAGCTCATCAAACAAGAATTATGTCATCACATTCGTCGACTTCAAGAAAGCGTACGATAGTATAGACAGAGGATCACTTTTCAAAGTATTAGCAGAATTTGGACTTGATCAGAAGACGACAAACATTATCAAAGAAACACTCACGGAGACCAAATCCAAGGTGAAATTTATGGGAGAACTGAGCACAGACTTTCAAATAGAAACAGGAGTACGACAAGGCGATGGACTGTCCCCGTTGCTCTTCAATTGTGCTCTTGAGAAAGTTGTACGGGAATGGAGAAAAGCTGGTGCACCAACACACCGACTGGGGCCAAAACTGAAAGGCATAGAATTAGACTGCTTAGCATTTGCTGATGACATGGCACTAATTGCCTAAGATATCTCTGACGCGCAAAAGCAAATTGAATTATTACAAGAACAAGGGGCGAAAATTGGATTACAAATCTCGTTTGAAAAAACAAAATTTATGACTGACATCAAAACCGCATCAAATGAACTTCAAATTGGTAACAACAAAATCTTTCGAGTAAACGAATTTAAATATTTAGGTGAATGGATTACAGCAAACTGTAACGAAAGGAAAGCAATTGAATCGAGGCTTCAGAAAATGGAAACTGCTTTTCAATCAACAAAAAATATTTATAACAAAAAGAGTCTCTCCTGGAACTGCAAAATTCGCCACTATACAACTGTAATCAAACCTGAAGCTCTCTATGCTTCAGAGACACTCAATCTCCAACACAAAACACTAAAACACCAAATAGAAGTGAAAGAACGTAAAATAATGAGAAAAATCCTTGGACCGAGAACAAAGGATGGTGTACATTATCCTAAGAATAATACAGAAATATACAAAAAAGTTTCCAAAATCACAAACACAATGCGAATGCGAAGAATCCAATTTATGGGATTTATGGGACACATAGAAAGAATGGACCCGAACAGACTGACACACAAAATACATACTTTCTTAAAGAACAAGGCTACTAGACCGAATTGGTATAAATTTACAGAGAGAGACTTAAAGGAATTAGGATCATCAAACTTACATGACCGGAAGGAAATCAGGAAAATCACTCAGACGCGGGGTTTCGAGGAGGAAGAGAAGAAGACTACACAACATCGATGGTCAGAGCAGCGGAAACAGACCCACTCGTTGCGAATGAAGGAATACTGGGCCAACAGGAAGGCTAGAAAGTGTTGATTTCGCGTGGTCCTAAGCAACCCCTTCGCGAAGAAGGAGAAGAAGAAGAAGAAGAAGAAATAAATTTAAAAAAATACCGGTAACTACAAAATATATTCGGAAAGAAATTTACAAATCAAATAAATAACAAGTTCCTTGAGTAAATATTAAGAGAATTTAAATGGGCGTAACCCACTCTCACTTATAAAGCGGATGACGAGATCAGCAGCCCCTCATCGGCTAATATAAGATGATGAAGATAATTGTTGTTTTAAGGGGACTAACGTCTAGGTTATCGGCCCTACTGGTTTAGGTGATACGTGATAGTGAAAGTTGAGATGAGAATAAAAACTATAACAAATGTCATCGCGCCAGGAGATGGCAGACCAACACGCTGAGACGGGGTAAGGGGGTTCTTGCAGTACGCATGCGCGGCCCGCATATTTCAAACCTAAATATATCGGCTAGCAGTCAGTTGCTGCTACTTCCTGCATGATAATTTGTTATTGGGCTTCACGTGTGTGTGTATTGTTGCCTTCCTTCCTACTGTCGATATACAAGCCTTTGTGTTTACTTTTAGCAGTGTGACAGTATCAGGCACAGTAATGGAAACAGTGACCAACTTAATGTTTTTGGAATGCGCGATACGCAATGAGCGGGAAGACAACTGTAGTGGGTGGATCTTACATGACCCATCCTTCGTATACACAAAATGAAGGACTCCCTCCGTGACCGGAAAGAACTCCACCACATTCGAGCAGTTCTCTTCATCGCTCTCAGTTTTTTAGACATTGGGTAGGATAGCCATTGACTCTCCCAGAAAGCCGAAAAGAAAGAAATAAAGGAAATAAAAGAAAGTGAGCCATGAAAGGCAGATAGGAAAGGGAGAGAGGAGACGGTCATTCCAAAAGTTAAAACTGGACCCAGCTCAGGGATCCCTCGGGATTGCAAACTCCCGTGAGCCCGTGAGCGTGTAGCACTATCCCGGTTGCTCCATATGTGGCGGGGCAACATACACCCTGCCTCCTATAGGGTCGTGCAGAAGATGCCATGCGAAGGAAAGAAGAGGTCTGACCCCTCCAAGAATGAGGGTATCAGGAAATTTGTTGATGATGATGATGATGATAAGGATAATTGTTGTTTTAAGGGGCCTAATATCTAGGCTATCGGCCCCTAATGGTGTGGGTGATAGTGAAAGATGAGATCAGGATGAAAACTATAACTAATACTAACTACAGACTTACATAGCCTAATACACTAGAAGAAGAAATGGTAAACAAATAAAGGATAAGGCAAATAAAGGACAGGAAGAAAAGAAATTCCCTCAATCCTCGAAGAATGAGGATTGAAGGACTTGGAAGGAAGGAGAGCCATGAAAGTCAGATAGGAGAGGGAAAGAGGAGAGAGCCCGTCCCAATGGAAAATGAGGAAACAACGGACCTAGCTCAGGAATCCCTCGGGATCGCCAACTCCCGATGTGGGGGGTTACAGTTGTTTTATTTTGGGGAATATAAATAGCATTTTTCTTTAGTGGACTAATAAACACATTCACTTCAACAGTACGCCCTCTTAGCTCCTTTATTGCAAGTCAAAAGAACACCAAGGTACAAGATATCACACTCAAACCACCACGGCCATCATGGAACATACATATAGGCCGAGTGCCGTCAGTGAATACTAGTTTCACACATTCTCCCCACCCTGGTCAACCTCCAGGGGGATGACCAGCTGTACCGGGCGTGTGATTTGGTGTCCGTTGGGTCTTCGAAGGATCACTGTCCTGATTTTACCATCTCGACCCGGTCGTAGTTCTTCGATGACTGCCCTGTCCCACATGATACGTTTATGTTCATCATCTTGTAGGAGTACCGTGTCTCCTACCCGTAGTTCAGCTCCTTTTCCAGTAACTTGCCGGACGTGGTGATAATTCTGTAGCTGCAACAGGTACTCCTTTGTCCATCTCGCCAACAAATCCCGCGTGGCTTGTTGTTGGAGCCGATATTCCATTTTTAGGCTGGTAGGTGAGGGTGGTTCTGTACCTGTAGGGATGGTAGTCACGCGTCGTTCTAGGTGCAGGAAATGGGCAGGTGTCAAGGTATCTGAACCCTCATCCTGTAACAAGGGACGTGGATTTATTGCGGCTTCTACACTGGTAAGGATGGTGTTCAATGTGTCATGGTCCACTTGTCTGCGTCCTAGGGTCTTCCTTAAGCAGCGCTTTACCGTGCCGACCATTCTCTCCCACCATGCTCCCGACCAAGCCGCCCATGGTGCGATGAACTTCCAGTGGATGCAGTTTGTGGCGAAGTAGTGGGCAGTTTTGTCTTCCTTGAAGATGGTGCATAGTTCTCTCAGTTCTTTGATGGCTGCGTGGAAGGAAGTTGCATTGTCGGAGTACACCGTGTGAGGAATACCTCTACGACTGACGAATCTTTGAAATGCCAGGAGAAATTTGTCTACTGTCATGTCGGAGGTGAGCTCAAGATTAACTGCTCTAGTTGTGGCGCAGGTTAACAACAGAACGTAAGCCTTGGAGACGGTATTGTTGTGTTTCGCATAGAGTGGCCCAGCGAAATCTAATCCTGTGACTAAGAATGGGAGTGAGCCTCGAACTCTGTCCGCTGGTAGTGGAGCTTCAGGTGCTTGTCCGTGGGGGTTGTTTGCAAGTTTGCAAGGTAAGCATGTGCGGGGAACTTTCCTTATTGTTTCTCGTGCACGAATAATCCAAAACTGTGCTCGTAATTCCGAAAGAACAATCCTTAATCCTAAATGGTGCAGCTTGACATGAGTGTGTCTAATCAGTAGATGAGTGAAGTGGTGACTGCCATCGAGGATGAGAGGATGTTGTTCATGAAAGGATGCGTCCATAAACCGAAGCCGACCTCCTAAACGGATGATATTATTTTGTTTGAAGGGCTGAAAGTTCGTAATTTTGGATTTCTTTGGAAGTGGTAAGTTTTTCATTAGAGCCTCGTATTCCGCTGGAAAACTCTCCCTTTGGGCAACGGAGATTAACATAGTGCGACTATTATCCATTTCGGAAGCTGTAAGTTCGCCGTGTTGATGATTTGATCTGCGAAGATTATTGCAAAACCGAAGAATCCAGCCCATCGTACTGCCCCCGTAATTTGAATTATATTGAGACCACGATGGCTGTATTGGAAAATGTGAAGAAAGCTATGGCTGTCATAGTTGTGACGTGGATATTCATGACGTAGGCACGGATGACGCAGACTTCATGCAAGTAGGCTGCTTGAGCTGAGATTCTTGGTGACGTCATGATTTTGTTCGAGAAAGATCTGAGATTTACGACGCAGTCGCAGGGAAACATGGAATTGTGCTGAGGAAGAAGTTACGCGATTGGAGGAGAGACTCGAACCAATGAACGATAGTTAGGAGGGAGACGGAGATTACTGAAACTATCATATTTAGTTACTTTTGGAATACAGAATTGTGGAAAACTATTTTCAGTTATGGCATTGATTTGGAATTTTGAAGAAATTATTTTGAGTTTTTGAAATTTGAAAATCCGTCAAGTATTGCCAAAGTTAGAGCTTCTAGCGATGACGGAGAAACAAGCTATGGAAGGGATGGATACGCCCCTTAAGAAGTTGATAAAAGGTCTTGCACAGCAGAGAGGAGCTCTCATAGCTCATGTGTCTCATATCTCATGTGTCTGATACCGCATATATATTGCTGATGTTATAGTCGTTTTCGAGTGATAAAGTGAAACAAGTCGTCTTTAGCGTGTGGTAAAGCCAACCGCATCGAACGAGCTTCGAGCGTGCCGCAGTTCCATTTTACGGTATTTGAAACTAGGCGAAGTTGAAACGCACTCATTTTCAAGTCTACAAGTTAAAATATCAAGAGTTGACTAATGCCTTTAAGCTAATTCGATTGTGCAGTACTATATTAAAGTGTCTAGAAAGGTTGAACATTTTCAAGAATATAATTCGAAAGATATTGGCATTTTAAGACGGCAGACAAAAGTGACTTTCTCGCCGCCTGAGAAGCACTTTTAAAATATCACATTGTACGCTACGGCTGACACTGGCATTGCAACCGTGCTACTACATATTGCTTTTGATAATATAACGCTGCATTCTAACATGGAATAATATAATATGGAAATTCTTTCAACTATTATAACGGAAGTGGAGATGGAAGACTAAAGACTTTAATGCAATTGGGACATATATTGATGGAGTGAATTAACAGCATGGAACTTCGCTAATCGTCTTTCTACAAAAGCGAGCATGTAGTGAACATCCAACTACACTCATGCATCGTAGTCCAACGCTGAATTATATCAAATGGCAGTGGAAACGTGTTCATACTCCACAAATATGAATATTTCTGCGGAAATAACTGCAATAAACTTCATGGCGAATTACTACCAGAACTTCAGGAACTATCAAGAGAGGCCAGGGTGGACCCGGCTCACACAGAAGAGTTTTGCCAGAAGGATGTCTATCGTATACACGGAGCAGTGCAATTTCCGGAGGAGGAAGCAGTTCGATTCTCCGAGGGCGCTGATTCCAGGTTCGAGGACGGAGCACATCTTTTTGGTGAAATGGAACCATCACCAGTCTTCTTTGGAAGATTTTCCTCTGGAACTTCAATCAACAGATAAGGTAGTCGTGAACGTTTCTTGTTTTATTTGAGTCATTTAGCGATGTCTGAGCAACCATTTTTCCCATATTTTTGTCCCATATATATTTTGCCCCATTTTCTTGCTTGATTATTATGTACTCAGTACACTTCGATGATTTATGCTTTTTTCTACGATTTATTAAGACATTGTTATGTCATTGGCAGATTTAAATAATTTTGGATCAGTTGAGACTGATAATTAATTTTCTTTCAGTAATTTGCATATTTTTGAAGTCACGATTTGACTGTAAAGTAAATGATTTTCTATGGCAGATTTGAATTCAGACAGCGTGTCACTTTATTAAAGTAATTCTTTTCAGTAAATTAATTTGACCAATTTTCTGTCATCCTCAAGAAAGAAGAATAATTAAAAGATTTTAGAGCGTTAAAATCTATTTCTGTATCGACGATCTTGGAAATACTAGTCGTTATATGAACATGATTGCAACATAGACATTTATCGTCAGTTATCGTTATTACCATTGCATTACAGACAATTTTATGAAATATGAACGTTGATTTTGATTTATTGAATACACTATAGTAATGAACATTTGATAGGAGTTTTTCTCAATACTAGATTGGAACAATAATGTTTGCATTCCACAGTCTAATTGTATTCTATTCGACTATTTTGCAGTTTAGATGAACTTTGTTTGAAGATAGTATTTTTATACTACGATACTTAGGAGATATTAATCTCAATTTTGATAGACCAGAAAGGCGTGTATAATCGTATTTGCCATTAAATTTATTTGTGATTGGCAAATTTTTACTTCATATCGATTCATGAATGAAACCCACGAAGGTTAAAATAATAACAGTTTTGAAACAATTAATGAATATAAGAATTTTTAAAGTGGAACTATGGATGTATAATCGTTAGTCCAGTGGACATGTAAAAGTCGCTGATGAATAATGCCCTTGAATAATTGAAGGAGGTTCCCACAGTAATATTAATGATGTTGATGAGATGATAAGTGGAGGTTTTGTGTATGGATTATGGAAGATTTTTATGCCATATATATTGAAATATATGATGAATTCTGGGCCTATTTTATGCAATTTGTGCATTTGAAGCGAAGTATTTTTCCGCTGAGTTTATTGTCCAGGTCCTTTGAAAATTAATCATGTGAAATAACTGTTAAAATTAACAAGAGTGTTAAATAATTTGAGATAACGATTTTGAATGGAGGTTACCGTCACTAATAATAATAATAATTATTAAAACTTATTAAACCTGGATTTATAACACTTAAATATAACTAACCTTCATTGGTCGATTATATTAACCTGATTTGAGTAATTATCAACCGGATAAACGTGTGGTTTAATGTATTTCTAATATAAATAAATATAAATATTGTAAATAAATTATGTAATTATCTTTAATAATAATTGGAAATGAAAGGAATTAAGAGAGGCGTGTATAGATTTTTCAATTGTCATTTGACAATATTATAAACAATTTGTAATTGTTATAAACAATTAATGAGCATTTGTTATAAACATTAAGAGTTTTGTTAATATACTCTAAAGAACGCTAATTATACAAGTGGATTTTGTAATTAAACAAGTTTTGGGATTATTAGAGTAATCCAGTAACATTTGATTGGAGCATTTAAAAGATTTGCGTGTTAATATTTGAGTTGAGTTGAGGACATTTAAAGCGTTTGAAAAGGAGTTAAGCTCGAAGGTTACGAGCATATGCTAGCACTAGCCGAACAGGTGGGCCCGTTTGACGACGTGGGCATCCGACTTGTTGAAGGGTGGATCGCAGCTGGCCTGACAACTGTATGTTAGAGGCCAAGGTCAATTACATAACAGGCTTGCCGTTATAAATAAAGTGTGATGTCTATGAAAGAGGAAAACAATTTCTACGTGTCTTGTCCCAATTCCCTCATCCATTCCAAGTGTATTACTATTATTACGTTCTTTATAAGCAAGTGAAAGATAAAATTTTGTATGTAACGTCTACCAGTCCTACAGGAGGACATGATTATATTGACAATGGCTTCTGATTGCCACGTGTATTTTGTTGAGTTTTTGTTAAAGTCATTCCCTTTATGTAAAATAAATTATTGTACAGTTTAAAGTTTCTTGTCTTCGTTTTGGTTCATTTTAAATATCATGGTGGAGGTTATTGTGTGGGCATACTTTAAGTGATCCAGTTGGCAACCCATTCCCGAGATTAATTTGAAGAGGTAAGTAAAGGTAAGTATGAACCCCCGTATATTTTGGTGTGTTCCACAATAATTTCTTGTTAACTGCTGTGCTCTAATCTCGGTAGTATCTGTCAGTGCCATTTTCATTGATGTAGCTGTGCCGGTGCGTTTGATTATTGGCAATCCGATTGAGGGGGCGGATATCTGACAGCCTACTATCCGGATTTACGGGGACAGTAGGATTGGTGACCCTATAACGTGGGGCATGCTCGACAAAACTGGATTACCAGGTTGAATGCCAGTAGGATTGGCGCCGCAATTTCGTGGGGCACGATCAGCTCGATTGGCTCGATTGGCACGTTCAGCAAAACATTGGATTACCAAGTTATTGCAGTAAAATTGGCACCGCAATTTAGTGGAGTGTTCGAATAACATTGGATTACCAAGTTATCGATGTCAATGGGATTGTGAAGACTCAAATAAAGAGGTTGATTCTTTGTTAGATGTCTTGGCCAATTATAGAATTTGAGAGTGTGATTATATAGGGATTAAATGTTGTGTTGTATTAGGAAAATTACACTCAGAAAAGATCAGATCTTATACAACTTGAGAGAGGTTAAATAGGCTGGAAACTTAGAAAAATCGCCTATGATCTGGAGTCTTATTTTATTTGACCGGCTTATGACATGTTTCGTCATATTAAAGATAAAATTAAACTATTTGGATTGTAAATGTAAATTATTTGTGTTAGGATATTTTAAAATGAACCAAAGAAATTTGAACATGTGCTTGAGTTTATTTCAACATGAAATGTCTACGAAGGTTAATTATAAGGTAATAATAAGTTAGATTTAAGACAGAAAATTGCTCAAATTTATATATGGTGAAAGATGTTGCTCAGATGTTGTTATTTTGCTCTGTTTGATGTATGTCCCTAAAGCAGTCTATTTTTGAATAATATTGAAATGGCAGATGAGAGTATGAGAATGATGTTAGAGGAGTTGAAAGCTAGCATGAATAGCAGTATGAAGCAGATGATGGAGGAGAATTCTAGTAATATGTCTGCTAATTTGAAAGATAGCATGAACGAAAGCATGAAGGAGATGGAAGTTAGGAATACTAGTCGAATGCAGGAGATGATGAAGGAGAATGCTAGTAATTTGTCTACTAGGATGGATGAAAATTTGAAAGTTATTCAGACCAGTTCTGCAAACTTAGAAAATGATATGTCGCGTTTACAGATCAGTACCCAGGGAATCGAGAATGCTGTAAGTGACATTCATAAAGATGTTTCTGTTGTTAAGACTGATGTTTCTGAGGTACAGAAAGATCTTACTATGTTGAATCTTGATGTTGCTAATGTCCGGGGTGATATTTCATGTGCTAGAGCTGAGGTAATTGTTGTTAGGAACGATGTTGCTACTGTACAAGATAAAGTAGAAGAGGTTCAAAGAGAGATTATAAATGTTCGAACCGATGTATCAAATGTTCAAGTAGACATTAATAACATTCATTCCGATGTAAATGAGATACAAAGCGATATAACTAAGATACAGGTAGAAGTTAACACTGTTTTTGTAGACATTGCTAAAGTTCAAACTGATGTTAATAAAGTTAGAGAAGATATTGAAACTTCAAAAACACTTTGTACTCGTAACATTAGTGCATTAACAACTAGGTTAGTTGACGAGTCTGTTAGGACAACAGCTTCTTTAGCAGGTTTAAAGTATGATGTAGAGGTCATGAGAACCCAAGTATTAGATCATAATCGTTTACTTGAAGAAGATATCGAAGTAGATATTGCGGAAATGTTAACTGCAAATGTGACGGTGTGGAAAGATGAATGGAATAGGTCAAGTGGGGAACATGTAACTCAGATTCAGGAACGAATCGAAAGAAAACATGCCAGTACACAAGTAGACATTAATAATGAAGTAGTTCAAATTAGGAAAGATTTGAGTATAAGGATGGACTCGCTATCCGAAAAACAGGTAGAGGATAGAACGCAAATAGGTCAGGACGTGCAAACATTAAAGGAACAAATGCATAAGATTGTCTCTGATGATAATGAAACCACGAGCAAACTTCAGAATTTGAAACTAGGAGAAGCCAGCATGATGGAAACCTATAAAAAGAGTTAATCAGGAAAGTTATCACGGAAATCACGGATAAGGATCCAGAAGGCTTGAATGGTGAAGATGATAGGAATTATGTCAGAAGATGTAACCTCGCTACAGAAGAAAGAGATATTAGTCCTGAGGAACGTATATCCAGATTCCGAGAAGAAGATGAGGATAGGAATATTGAACCTGAATGGAGATATCGTGATAGTGGGAAGAATTACATGGATTCATATCCGAGAAATGTGACAGTCATCCGGAACTTCGAGGACAAACCTCAAAAATTTAACAATACTGATAGTCTAACACCGATAGAATATATCAGGAACCTGAAAGACTATTTCATTGAAGCTCACATTCCCAGAGAAAGAGAGATGAGGATAGTGGAGAGATTTCTAGCTGGAGGACCCCTTGAATGGTTCAGAGCATTTCGCTATACGTTCAGTAATTTTGACGAATTTGCAGAGGCACTGATAAAGCGATTCTGGTCCATCGAAGCGCAGAATTCATTAAGAGCGGAGGTATACTCAAGGAAGTATTCAGGTACTCTTCCAACACGGTACGCTGATTTCTTCACGAGCCAGTTATCACGCTTGAGATTTTTGCAACCCCCATTGTCAACAGAGCAGTTGATAGATGCGATTTCTCGTATGCTGCCTGTGGAGGTGAGAAGACTCATCATATCGTCAAACATCAGGGATTTGACCAGTATGGACGAATTATTAAGAAGGCTTGACTACACGAGTCCAATGCCAAATGTGGTACAAAAAGGTCAGAGGCACGAATTCAAAGACATCAATACTGTCTATATGGATCAAGTTCAGCAAACTGACAAGCCTGATGAAGAAAAATCTGAAAATGTAGGTCCTCACAGGAATAATCACTTTCGCAACCACAGATCGCAAGGTTACCGTCCATATCAGCAAAGAAGAGGCTGGAATAATAATAGAGGAAATTATAACAACGGAAGAGGTAGATACTACAATAACCAGGGCTACAATAGGAATTACAATAGGAATTACCAGAACCAAAATCAGAATTCTCAAGGTCAGGTTATGACACCCGACAAATATCAGGAAAGAGAGAAAGAAAGTCAGCAGTATCTTAAGGAATTACGAGAGAAGGAAGCTGAAAACCAAAAGAAAAAACAGGATGTAGTGATCGATCCTGGTCCTTCTACAAGCCAACAGAACTTTGAGATTGGTAACACAAAAAAAACGCCGATTTCTCAACGACAGTGAGAAACCATAAATACATTGCCACACCAAACCTAATTACCATTAACGAAATTTATGAAGTTACTGATGAGGATTTATTAGAAGAGAGGGGAATCGTCAAAGAGGAAAGACCAAGTGCCTTACCTATTATTTCTGTACTGATAGATGGCCAACAGTACAAAGCTCTTATGGATACCGGCGCAATTATTTCTATCATTTCTGATGAATGCTATCAAAGTCTGTTAAAAGGAGAAAACATGACAGTTTTACCAGTTTCTACCGTCAAAGTGAGAGGTATTTTCCAAGACAAGGCAGTGAAATGCAAGATCCAAGTGTTGTTGAACTTTGAAATTAATGGAAGGACTTATGAACAGATCTTTATTGTGGTGAACAAGATCCATTTCGATATTGTGCTAGGAATCGATTTTATATCGAAAGTTGGAGCCATTATTGACATGAAGAATAGGATTATTAGCTTTAATGATGGGTACATGATCACAGAAGAGATCGAAGAACAGGACGTGAAAAACAGTCTGGAGATAGACCTTAGGGAAGAGATTTTAAATACCATTATCAATGAAGTGGAAAATCTAACAGAAATACCCAGTAGAAAAACTGAAGGATTTGAAGAAATTCAGGGGGAATTTGAGGATTTGATAAAGGAATTCCAAGATATTTTTGATGAAAAGCCTGGATTGATTAAAGACTATAAGTACAAGATAAGGCTGACCGATGAAACCCCTTACCAAAAGAGAATATACCCCATACCTGAGAAATACTATCAAGAAGTACGAGGGTTGATCAGAAAAATGGAGGTAGACGGGATTATTAAAAAACAGGCGTCGTCTTACATAAACCCCATCACTGTAGTGAAGAAAAGTAATGGTCAGATACGTATTTGTCTCGATGCTCGGACCATCAACTTGAAGATTCTTCCAGAAAATGACCGACCACCTAAGATCAGAGATCTGCTTCGAAAGTTCAAAGGGAGAGCATGTTTCAGTGTTCTTGACTTGACATCTTCGTTTTACCAAGTTCAACTAGAAGAAGAAAGTATGCAGTACACTGGATTCTTATTTGACCAGACGTCATGGGTCTTTGTGAGAATGCCTTTTGGAATGGTCAACAGTGGACCAGCACTCATTCGAGCACTTGATAGCAAGCTCACTGACGAAGTAAAGGAAAATGTAATCTGCTACATTGACGATTTAATTGTATCTTCACCCAATGCCGCAGAACATTTAGTGCATTTGAGAAAGTTGTTTGAAAATTTAAGGGAGGCCAATATCAAGGTCAATTTTGGAAAATGCCAATTCTTGAAGAAGGAAATCAACTACTTGGGGCATACGATTGATAAAGATGGATATCATCCAAACATGCAGAAAGTAGATGCGATCACGAGGTTCCCAAAGCCAACTAAGGTGAAACAAGTCAGAGAATTTGTAGGCGCATGCCAATTTATCAGCAGTCACTGTCCGAGATACTCTGAAATTATGGCTCCTCTGTATGACTTACTCAAGAAGAATAATAGATGGAAATGGAGTACCGCAGCAGACGAGGCTTTTGAGAAAGCAAAGGAGATGCTCAGAAACAACGTTAAACTGGAGTACCCAGACTTTGAGAAGGTGTTCTATATTGAGTCTGATGCATCAAGAATAGGCATTGGTGCAGTCTTATACCAAAAAGACGAGGCAGGCAACAAGCACTACATTGCGTTCACTAGTCGAAAGTTAAGGAAACACGAGGAAAACTACTTTAAGACAGAACTAGAAGCGTTAGCTTTTGTAACAGCTTTGCAAGCGTGGAAAAAAATGTTGCTGGGACACAAGGTTATCATTATTACAGATCACAAAGCACTTCAGTTTATGCTGCAAACTGACATGTCTAGTGATAGATTGACACGTTGGGCTTTGTTCACCCAACAGTTTAATGCCACGATTGTCCATCAGCCTGGGAAAGATAACTTACTGGCTGATGCTTTATCACGTAACCCTATCAAAAAAGTGCAGATACACCATGTACAATTGGAGCAGCAAGATCAAGAGACCGTTAGGAGGTTAGCCCGAATCGGTGTGTCACAGAAGAGACACGCTCCAATCAGGAAAATGTACAGGTTCCTTAAGGGTTACATGGACAATACTGATGTTGACTATGCAGCTACACAGAGAGAATCACGACACTTTGTCTTGAGTGGAGACATCGTATGTAAGTATGCTGACTCTGCGCATACAAAGCTCCGAATAGTCGTGCCACCCAAACTTGTTGTCAATTTAGTGTGGGTAGCTCATCACGCAACTGGACATGCAGGTTTAGATAAAACTCTTGACACTCTTAAAGAGAGGTTTATTTGGACTAACATGCGTTCCAGCATTGCTAATGTCATACGTTCATGTGATAAATGTCAAAGAGCAAAGTATGCTTCCGCTCTATTAAAAGGAAAACCTAAGGCTATGATTCCTTCTAAACCAAATGAACTCATGGCGACAGACATATTTGGTCCTTGTCCGAAGGGATATCAGGGTAATCAGTATCTGTTGGTTACCGTGGATGTCTTCTCGAAATTTGTAACAATGAGTCCCATGCAAAAAGCTAACACGAGGAATGTTGTAAGCAGACTGGAACATGCTGTATTTCCAAAATCTGGTAAACCAGAATATCTACTGTCGGATCATGGAGCTCAGTTTACATCCTTAGAATTTGCTGCAGATATGGAAAGGCTTGGTATTAAGCACTTATTTTCAAGCGTGCGCTATCCAGAATCGAATTCTTCAGAAAGATATATGGCTGAATTTTCGAAATTTTGTCGAATTTTCTGTCCGAATGATCACTCTGGTTGGGTGAGATTTGTACCCCTTATTGAGGAATGACTGAATTCTACAGTGCAGGAGAGCACAGGAGAAGTGCCAATGAGACTTCATCTAGGAAGAAACCCAGAAACGCCGTGGGATAATCTTTTTAACCACATTCCTAGAGATCCCGACCTAGGAAGGCAGCAGAGAATTGACAGAGCGAAGGAACAACTCCAGAAAGCAGCAGAAAAACGATTGAAAAGAGTAGCTGGAAAACGTTTTGGTGCGCCCTTAGAAATTGGAAATCTGGTATTACTACGCAGACCGGTCAAGGCTGATGTGAGTATGAAGATCTATCCCAAATTTGGAATAGTATTCATGGGTCCGTTCAGAATTACGAATGCTTATGGCAACAACTGTTATGAACTCTTCGACGATGAGAATAATGTCGTTTATGGCAAGTTCAACGCTGGAAACTTGAAGAAATACTATCCAAGAGTAAGCCAATGATAATTCAATTTCGTGTTCAAGTGAATTGAGATATTTATAACACAGAGTTTAAAAAAATTTTTCAACTGTTTTTAAAACGTGGTGAAGGGAGAATGCCCCCGTAATTTGAATTATTTTGAGACCACGATGGCTGTATTGGAAAATGTGAAGAAAGCTATGGCTGTCATAGTTGTGACGTGGATATTCATGACGTAGGCACGGATGACGCAAACTTCATGCAAGTAGGCTGCTTGAGCTGAGATTCTTGGTGACGTCATGATTTTGTTCGAGAAAGATCTGAGATTTACGACGCAGTCGCAGGGAAACATGGAATTGTGCTGAGGAAGAAGTTACGCGATTGGAGGAGAGACTCGAATCAATGAACGATAGTTAGGAGGGAGACGGAGATTACTGAAACTATCATATTTAGTTACTTTTGGAATGCAGAATTGTGGAAAACTATTTTCAGTTATGGCATTGATTTGGAATTTTGAAGAAATTATTTTGATTTTTTGAAATTTGAAAATCCGTCAAGTATTGCCAAAGTTAGAGCTTCTAGCGATGACGGAGAAACAAGCTATGGAAGGGATGGATACGCCCCTTAAGAAGTTGATAAAAGGTCTTGCACAGCAGAGAGGAGCTCTCATAGCTCATGTGTCTCATATCTCATGTGTCTGATACCGCATATATATTGCTGATGTTATAGTCGTTTTCGAGTGATAAAGTGAAACAAGTCGTCTTTAGCGTGTGGTAAAGCCAACCGCATCGAACGAGCTTCGAGCGTGCCGCAGTTCCATTTTACGGTATTTGAAACTAGGCGAAGTTGAAACGCACTCATTTTCAAGTCTACAAGTTAAAATATCAAGAGTTGACTAATGCCTTTAAGCTAATTCGATTGTGCAGTACTATATTAAAGTGTCTAGAAAGGTTGAACATTTTCAAGAATATAATTCGAAAGATATTGGCATTTTAAGACGGCAGACAAAAGTGACTTTCTCGCCGCCTGAGAAGCACTTTTAAAATATCACATTGTACGCTACGGCTGACACTGGCATTGCAACCGTGCTACTACATATTGCTTTTGATAATATAACGCTGCATTCTAACATGGAACAATATAATATGGAAATTCTTTCAACTATTATAACGGAAGTGGAGATGGAAGACTAAAGACTTTAATGCAATTGGGACATATATTGATGGAGTGAATTAACAGCATGGAACTTCGCTAATCGTCTTTCTACAAAAGCGAGCATGTAGTGAACATCCAACTACACTCATGCATCGTAGTCCAACGCTGAATTATATCAAATGGCAGTGGAAACGTGTTCATACTCCACAAATATGAATATTTCTGCGGAAATAACTGCAATAAACTTCATGGCGAATTACTACCAGAACTTCAGGAACTATCAAGAGAGGCCAGGGTGGACCCGGCTCACACAGAAGAGTTTTGCCAGAAGGATGTCTATCGTATACACGGAGCAGTGCAATTTCCGGAGGAGAAAGCAGTTCGATTCTCCGAGGGCGCTGATTCCAGGTTCGAGGACGGAGCACATCTTTTTGGTGAAATGGAACCATCACCAGTCTTCTTTGGAAGATTTTCCTCTGGAACTTCAATCAACAGATAAGGTAGTCGTGAACGTTTCTTGTTTTATTTGAGTCATTTAGCGATGTCTGAGCAACCATTTTCCCCATATTTTTGTCCCATATATATTTTGCCCCATTTTCTTGCTTGATTATTATGTACTCAGTACACTTCGATGATTTATGCTTTTTTTCTACGATTTATTAAGACATTGTTATGTCATTGGCAGATTTAAATAATTTTGGATCAGTTGAGACTGATAATTAATTTTCTTTCAGTAATTTGCATATTTTTGAAGTCACGATTTGTCTGTAAAGTAAATGATTTTCTATGGCAGATTTGAATTCAGACAGCGTGTCAATTTATTAAAGTAATTCTTTTCAGTAAATTACTTTGACCAATTTTCTGTCATCCTCAAGAAAGAAGAATAATTAAAAGATTTTAGAGCGTTAAAATCTATTTCTGTATCGACGATCTTGGAAATACTAGTCGTTATATGAACATGATTGCAACATAGACATTTATCGTCAGTTATCGTCATTACCATTGCATTACAGACAATTTTATGAAATATGAACGTTGATTTTGATTTATTGAATACACTATAGTAATGAACATTTAATAGGTATTTTTCTCAATACTAGATTGGAACAATAATGTTTGCATTCCACAGTCTAATTGTATTCTATTCGACTATTTTGCAGTTTAGATGAACTTTGTTTGAAGATAGTATTTTTATACTACGATACTTAGGAGATATTAATCTCAATTTTGATAGACCAGAAAGGCGTGTATAATCGTATTTGCTATTAAATTTATTTGTGATTGGCAAATTTTTACTTCATATCGATTCATGAATGAAACCCACGAAGGTTAAAATAATAACAGTTTTGAAACAATTAATGAATATAAGAATTTTTAAAGTGGAACTATGGATGTATAATCGTTAGTCCAGTGGACATGTAAAAGTCGCTGATGAATAATGCCCTTGAATAATTGAAGGAGGTTCCCACAGTAATATTAATGATGTTGATGAGATGATAAGTGGAGGTTTTGTGTATGGATTATGGAAGATTTTTATGCCATATATATTGAAATATATGATGAATTCTGGGCCTATTTTATGCAATTTGTGCATTTGAAGCGAAGTATTTTTCCGCTGAGTTTATTGTCCAGGTCCTTTGAAAATTAATCATGTGAAATAACTGTTAAAATTAACAAGAGTGTTAAATAATTTGAGATAACGATTTTGAATGGAGGTTACCGTCACTAATAATAATAATAATTATTAAAACTTATTAAACCTGGATTTATAACACTTAAATATAACTAACCTTCATTGGTCGATTATATTAACCTGATTTGAGTAATTATCAACCGGATAAACGTGTGGTTTAATGTATTTCTAATATAAATAAATATAAATATTGTAAATAAATTATGTAATTATCTTTAATAATAATTGGAAATGAAAGGAATTAAGAGAGGCGTGTATAGATTTTTCAATTGTCATTTGACAATATTATAAACAATTTGTAATTGTTATAAACAATTAATGAGCATTTGTTATAAACATTAAGAGTTTTGTTAATATACTCTAAAGAACGCTAATTATACAAGTGGATTTTGTAATTAAACAAGTTTTGGGATTATTAGAGTAATCCAGTAACATTTGATTGGAGCATTTAAAAGATTTGCGTGTTAATATTTGAGTTGAGTTGAGGACATTTAAAGCGTTTGAAAAGGAGCTAAGCTCGAAGGTTACGAGCATATGCTAGCACTAGCCGAACAGGTGGGCCCGTTTGACGACGTGGGCATCCGACTTGTTGAAGGGTGGATCGCAGCTGGCCTGACAACTGTATGTTAGAGGCCAAGGTCAATTACATAACAGGCTTGCCGTTATAAATAAAGTGTGATGTTTATGAAAGAGGAAAACAATTTCTACGTGTCTTGTCCCAATTCCCTCATCCATTCCAAGTGTATTACTATTATTACGTTCTTTATAAGCAAGTGAAAGATAAAATTTTGTATGTAACGTCTACCAGTCCTACAGGAGGACATGATTATATTGACAATGGCTTCTGATTGCCACGTGTATTTTGTTGAGTTTTTGTTAAAGTCATTCCCTTTATGTAAAATAAATTATTGTACAGTTTAAAGTTTCTTGTCTTCGTTTTGGTTCATTTTAAATATCATGGTGGAGGTTAATGTGTGGGCATACTTTAAGTGATCCAGTTGGCAACCCATTCCCGAAATTAATTTGAAGAGGTAAGTAAAGGTAAGTATGAACCCCCGTATATTTTGGTGTGTTCCACAATAATTTCTTGTTAACTGCTGTGCTCTAATCTCGGTAGTATCTGTCAGTGCCATTTTCATTGATGTAGCTGTGCCGGTGCGATTGATTATTGGCAATCCGATTGAGGGGGCGGATATCTGACAGCCTACTATCCGGATTTACGGGGACAGTACGGAGTAGCATAGTGTAAGAGCTGAAGTTAGAAAAAGTGATAAAGGGTTCGTCTGTGGTGACTACGAGCGCTTGATGTATCGCTTTTCTCGCTTCTGGGTGTGAAGAATACATGGGTACAAAGTCATGAGGCCATAATTCTGATAAGTCCTTGAGACAAATGGGGCCGTGCCACCATGTGTCTGTCGATGCCAGGTCCGAGGCTTGAAGACCTCGGGACAGGTAGTCTGCTGGGTGGTCAGTTCCTGGACAGTGCCTCCACTGGGAGGGTGAAGTTGATGCGACGATTTAGGTAACGCGGTTACATACGAAGGTCTTCCAACGATGAGGTTCACTGCGTATCCAGCCAAGGGTGATGGTGGAATCCGTCCATAATGTTGCCTTTGTAATGTCGCTACTCGTGGCCTGGCAGAAGTAATGCAAAAGTATTGCTCCTACTACTGTTGCAAGTAATTATAGACGAGGAAGAGTGACCCTTTTTATTGGTGCTAGTCTGGCTTTGCTGCAAACCAGTTCTACTGTTGTTTTTACTTCCGACTGTGTGCGTAAATATATGACTGCACCATACGCCCTTTCAGAAGCGTCGCAGAAGACATGAAGTGTGGAGCCTTCAAGTTGGTGGTTTAAGGCTCCTACCCAGCGTGAAATGCGTATGTTTGACAGGTATGTTCGATTTGAGCACCATAATGACCACTTTTCACCGATATCAGGGGGGAGTGTTTCGCTCCAACCGATCCCTCTGCACCAGGTCTCCTGAAAAAGTAACTTCCCGAGTATTATTATTGGTGAGTAGAGACCGAGTGGATCGTACAATCTGGAGGTTATTTGAAGTATGTTTCGCTTAGTAGCATGTTTCTCCGAAATCGTTTTCATGATATCAGTGGACGAAGTAGAAAGTAAATCACACTTGGTTTTCCAATCAATTCCCAGGACCTGTACATTTATCTGTGGTGTTAAACCTTGTGTTTTCCAAGTTTCTTGAAGTGATACCGAGTTGGTGACCCACTTCGACATGGGAAGCTTGATGATTTCCATGAGTGCTGTAAGCTCTGTGTATATTGTGAAGAGCTCTGATTCTTCCGTGAGTGAAGTAACGAAGTCATCCATGTACGTGCATTTATCCACAAGCACGGCTGCGGAAGGAAATGAGCGTATGTGTGTTGTAGCTAATTCTCTAAGGGTTGCAGATAACAGGAATGGGCTGCAAGAAAGACCAAATGGTAATCTGGTAAACCGGTATGTGAGAACGTCGTTCGTAGTTTAATACTGACCATCATCGGTTGATACCACACGGAACCATAAGAACCTGGTTAAATCTCTGTCAAACGGGTCCAAAGACAGTTGTAGGAATGCCTGAGTGACATCACCGAGGATTGCATGTTTGAATAATCTGAATCAAAGTAGTATAGCCATCATTTCTGGAACGATATTAGGTCCAGTTTCTAGGATATCATTCAATGATGGGGATCCAGGTTCATGAGATGATGCGTCAAACACAATTCGCCATTTTTCAAGTCCTTGTTTCTCCTTCTTGACGGCGTGGTGAGGCAGATAAAAGGATGAAAATTGTTGAGTATTTGTGTCGACAATTTCTACCTGTCCTTGGATGATATAGTTTAACATCTGTTGGTGGTACATAACTTTATACTCATAACTTTTCTCAAATGTACGAGTTAGAGTCTGCAAGCGCCTTTCAACATTTGCGCGATTGTTATTCAGAGGTGAATGATCTTTCTTTGGCTGTGAAACTACTCTTCTGCCGTGTTCAATATTAAATGAGTCGTGAAACTGTTGGAGGATTTTAGAGTTTTTAGTACTGAGGGACTGCACCTTTGATTCAGTTTCTCGTATACCCATGCTTTCGAGATCCCAAAACCGGCGGACTTGGTTATCGTGTATGGCATATTCTTCTGTAAGCTCTACTTTGTTTACGTTGACATTGTTTATAGTGATTCCTGATCGGCTTCCGCTGAGTATCCATCCTAAGATCGAGGGGAGTAGAACAAGTGAAGGGAAAATGCGTAAGGGTGAAGTATCCTTCATCAACTTCCAGTAGTGGTCAGCACCTAGTAGTATTTATATCGGCAGGTTCGCTGAACCATCTCTCGGATCTGCCAACGGCACCTTACGTGTACACGCAAATGAAGAAATGTCCTGTGGTGTTGTTGGATGCGCGGAGTACGTATTGTTGCTCTCGAGTGCATGGATTACTGTAGTTGACTTGTTGCAAAGTCCCTGCATCTTGAAACGTGCCAATCGACGTTTCCCTGGAGTTGCTTCACCTGATTCAAAAGCAGTGATGGTAACGCTACGCTCAGCCACGATTTCCAGCTTGAGCGAATTCACGAGCGATGTGCAGATAAAGCTCGATTGACTGCCTGCGTCTAAGATGCAACGTGTCACCTTGCTCAGTCCTGTCGGTCCGATAATCCGCACCCTAGCTGTCTGTAGGTGCGTGAAATCCTGCAATTGAGTGTCAATTTGGTGGACTGTTGTCATTGTTGAGTCATGAACAGAACTTGCACATATCGAGTGATGATGTGATCCTTTGCACTTTGAGCATGTGACCTTCCCACGGTTTGTGCAGTTCCTAACTGAATGGCCGCGGTTGAGACAAAGGAAACATCTTGATGACTGCTTCAGTTTCTCAATCCTGGCCTGCACTTCAGTAAACTGCTTGCATTCTTGAGCCCAGTGCCCTCTTTTCTCGCAGAATACGCAGAATTGTGAAGGTATATTATTGGTTATCCTTGCAGTCCGTTTTGACTTCGTGTTTACGTGTAACGTTGCAGCCGTAGCAGTGAAATTATGTGGTTGAGTAAAATCTCCCCTAATTTTTTGAGTGATCATCGCGCCGTCTACCTCCTCGTTTATAAAATCTATCAGCTTCAATATGTCTCCTTCTGCAATATTTTGCCGTCTAACGTGAACGATCCATCTCTGGCAGATATCCGGCGGAAAAACGCGTAGAATTTTGGGTGCTAAAATTCTCCCGTAAGCATTGATATCTTCCCCTAATGATCGAAGTGCTTGAATACGCCTATTACATTCAATAAACGTGCTGTTCAGTGTTTCGGGTGTGGCCAACGCCACCTAGAGAATAAGGCCTCCGCGCTCGGAAGCACGCGCACCAAGAGTAGTCATTCCTCCCTGCCCTTCCAAACGACGTTTCTACTCGCAAAGAAAACGCTCACATTGTTGCACTGTACAACTGTAAATGAACACTGCATAGCCTGCGAGTCTTTGAGTAGCCAGTATTGCTAAATTACTCTACCTCGTAGAATTTACCTTTTCCCTTACCTTTCATAAAATACGCTTTCCAGAGATGCTTGAACTATAAAACTCCTTCTATACTGAGGGAGGAAAAAGAAATAAACAGTTTCATCATAATAACAAAAAAAGGCCCATAATTATTACGATAATGATGTTTATTATGATTTTTAGAACGTTATGAACTTATTAACCTCACTTTTAAATGAAGGGAGAAAGGCAAAAATGGAAAAGAATAATTGAACAGCTGAGTCGAAAAACGATAACATTCCATTTCCAAGAGGAAAAAAGAAGGATCATCTGTCGAAACTATACGTCGCATTGAAAAATTCACCAATTGCCAATTGTAGTACTAGTAGCAAGAAGTTATGTCTCAAAATGTCATAATAGGAGTGTCATCAGTTAGCGACTAATTAATGATTAAATATGCTGGAACATTATACCATTTCTTTGCATATTGTCCTTTTTCCACTCACTTGTTCAATTTTTAGTAATATTTTTTTGGAGTTGGATTACAGAATATTAATTTAATTAAAAGTTTTGAATTTTGCAGGTATTTACTAAAATTTATCAACAATTTGGCTACAGACAGAAATACAATACAATACAGTTTTATCTTGAAACATATTTAGCCGAGACTACATTGTACAGCAGGAACATAATTAACTCTCACCAACAATTCAACTTATGAGCCTAGTGCTCTTGTAGCTTAATAGAGAATAGAGCATTGGAAATCTTCGGATTCTTAACTATTATTTTAACAGATTTTACGTTAAAATTTTATTTTGCTACTAGAAAATTTCTTAAAGGATGTAAGTGAAGGTTAAAAAATTAGTTTAAATGGGTTAAAAAATTTCAAAATAGATTCAATTCACATTTTGAGAGGGTTGTTTTTGAAATTACAATAGGACTAAATTTCTTAATCTTGGAAATCAATAATAAGCTTATTGACTTTCTGATTTGTATAGATGTTAAGAAATATGCTTCACCCATCTGGTACATCAGGACTGCCAAAGCTAAATCTTCAATTAATGATATAGGCTACATTAAGGTAAAATTATGAGCAGGGCTAGGATTTATATGTACTAAAATGTGTCAAAATATGTACATATGTATGTATATATATTTTAAAAATATGTTCAATCAAAAAAATGTCAAAATGTAATTATATTTTATGAAATATGGACAAAAGACAAATTTATACCCATAATACTAATTTTGTTACTTCTATAACCCACATAAATGCATTAAAAATACTGAATCTATAAATCAAATTATCCAATTTTCTTTTATTACACTTACTTGTCACTTGCTTTCATTCATCGATATTCCTATTATGCCTGCCTACCATAACAGTATACCATGAAATGTTCTAAATTTTCAAACTTGAAGCTTGTTTTCATAAGAATTGCTATCGTTACACCTACGTACTTCAGAAATCTTTCTTTTCATTACATAACTGTAAACTTGTCCTGTGCTGTCATATTTCCAGTCACTGAAAACTACAATTCTATATATTTTTATTCATAAGAGTAAAATATGTACAAATATTAGATTGAAATTTACTAAATATGTAAAATTATTTATTGTGCATGTAGGCTATGTACTGAAGTCAGAAATATGGAGAAACATGTCAAATAAATTTGTTTAATTTGAAATAGGAAAACATAATCGATGGAGATAAGTTAATAGGATATGAATATCTGTGTAATAGAGAAATAAGTACTGTATTCACATGTAAATCCTAGCCCTGATTATGAGAAAGCTGAAACAGAAAATAAGTAAAGGACCAGTAAGCAGATATGTTGATTTGGACATAGGTGATTTATCAAGATTAGTGTCAGTTGCTATGGGAAAATATGTTTGTCTGGGCACAGTGTCCTTGAGGTTTCCTTGATTTTTGTTTCTACAATAATTATTAAAACTACAGCAATAAGTACAACTTATGCGCCGAAGTTGTAACGCTCCACAAACAACGCGATTGACTACTGTTGGTCGAGCTGCCTAGCGCTGGTCAGCCAGTGCGGAGGCCTTATTATTTAGGTGGCGTTGGTGTGGCAAACTGAATTGGTTGTATTGTTTCCAAGTAATCCAAGTATGCTTGAATAATTCTATTTCGTTCTCCATAGCGTTTGTGGAGCATTCTCTTTGTGTCTTCGTAAGTGGCCGCTGTGACGGCGATACCATCGACTAGTAGCTTTGGTTCTCCGTCTAGATAGCCGCGTAAGAATACGTGCTTGTTGATCGTGGACAACGATGGGTTATCGTCAACAGAAGATCGAAACTGCTCCCAGAAGCGTTGCCAACTTTCAACGTCTCCTGAAAACATTTCCAACTTTACTGAAGGTAATTTTACCGAGTGACTGAATGTAGTGTTTAGAGCCTGATGTGAAGATGGAGGTGGATTTATGGTGAGATCTGCCATGCCTGAAGAAATCTTCTTTTCAATGTGCTTAGTGGCATGTAGGATGGCTAACTTTGCTTTGTCAATGTAATCATCACAAGATTTAACATCCTCGCAGTATTCCGTGTCAGTGAGGAGTTCGTGTAGTTCGTTATCTAAATCAATGAGTAATGTTAAACTTTCCTCCAAGCGCCCGCGATGGTGCTCGTATTCTATGATATCAGTGCTTTCATTAAATACGTTTATAGCATTTATGAATCGTGTGACGTTTGCCCTCTCTCTCGTGCGTTTCCTCTTAGTATTGTTGAGTTTCAGAATTATTTCTTCTGAACTCGTCATGATAAAGTATCCCTAAATGCCATCAGTATCCGTGTAGTCTAATGCGTGTTCAGTATTCCTATTTGGTACGGTATTCCTTAACAGATGGCGCTATCGTAACTTACACGTACATGCGTTATTATATTGATGCTGTATTGTATGTGTAGCATATAACTAGTGTTCAGTGTTTATATCGTGCGTAACAAATTGTACCGTACGCTATCCTCCTCCAAAATATAGTGAGTAACCGTATAGCTTATTGTAACTTATCTGTACTGAACAGCGTCGCTTGATTCTTGTTCAGTTTATTTAAGGGACATAAATGTTCCTTCCCGTGCTTTCGTCACCAAAATGTGGGGGGGGTTACAGTTGTTATATTTTGGGGAATATAAATAGCGTTTTTCTTTAGTGGACTAATAAACACATTCACTTCAACAGTACGCCATCTTAGCTTCTTTATTGTAAGTCAAAAGAACACCAAGGTACAAGATATCACACTCACACCACCACGGCCATCATGGAACATACATATAGGCCTAGTGCCGTCAGAGAATACTAGTTTCCCACACCCGAAATCACCAGCCGTGAGCCCCTGAGGGTGTAGCAATATCCAGGGTGCACCAGAAGTGGTGGGGCTACATACACCCTGCCTCCTTGAGGGCCTTGAGCAGAAGGCAGGAGATAACAAGAAAAGAAAAAGAAGTTAGTTATTGTTGTTTTAAAGGCCCATTAAGGCGGGAAAGTGAAATACCCCTAGACCTCGGATACCCTAATACCGTCGGGGTCGGAAAAGAACAAGAGTTGACCAAGGGAGGTCGATAGCAAAGACGACAGAGAGGAGCCCAGCACAAGGAAGTGGAAGCAATGCTGGACTCAGCTGGGGTCCCGTGGTCGCCATCCCACGTCCCACTAGATGTGCGCCGCTGTGGGAGAAAGTGAAAGACCCCCTATGCCTCGGATACCCTATACAGTTGGGGTACCATGGTCGCCATTCCACGTCCCACTAGTCGTGCGCCCCTTGGGGAATTGCTTTCTCAACCAAGCTCAATCTCCTCCCTTGACTTCGTACATACTGTAGAGTAAAGTACTACAGTTTTCTTCTTGGCATGTGGCTATAAATAATTGCGTCAGTTTCCGACAGTAATAAATGATAGAATGGGTTTGTAATTACCCGTCAAGAAGTTGAAATTGGCGAGAAGATTACCGCTTTATTCCGTGCGTGCCTGCTCTATCAATAACACGATGTCATTTGAGTTCTTGCGGGCCAAACAGCGCAGCCACACGCGAGATCGAACGATACCAGCAGCGATAAGGCCAAGTGTAGATAGCGGGATATAATGACACTTCTCAAAATAACTGATAAAACACTTGGGCCCATTAATCGGCACTCGACTAGCGATATGCGTGACCTTCCTGTTTGGGCAACTGATCATTATTGCAGTTTCGTGGATATCGTCCCCTAGAAACATACCATTATGGAGAGGAGGGGAAGAGAGAGGGAAATAAGAACACATGGAAAGTTCTGAAGCCATTCTTTCAGTGTTGCCTGTACAAACTCATTTATAACTCTTCAGTCGGTCAACAAAACTTTGCCCAATATGTCTGGGCGTGGAACAATCAATATATAAATAAATACTTCTGAATAAACATGTACTATTAGGATGTAGTAATCTCGTTTTTTTAAGTTTGGTGTTTTATGTAGATGATGATAGTTGTTTTAAGGGGCCTTACATCTAGGTTATCGGCCCCTAATGGTTTGGGTGATCGTGAAGATGATAATGAAATGTAAACTATAACTAAAACTAACTACTAACTTATATACTAGAAGAAGTAATGGAAAACAAAAGGAGATTAAGGCAAATAAAGGACAGGAGGAAAAGAAATGCCCTCAACCATCGAAGAATGCGGACTGAGGGACTTGGAAGGAAGGAGAGCCATAAAAGGCAGATAGGAAAGTGAAAGAGGAGAGGGTCCGCCCCACAGGTAATGGATAAAAGGGGGAAAAGCGGACCCAGCTCAGGAATCCCTAAGGGTCGCCAACACCCGAACTCACCAGCCGTGAGCCCCTGAGGGTGTAGCAATATCTAGGGAGCACCAGAAGGGATGGGGCTACATACACCCTGCCTCCTTGAGGGCCTTGAGCAGAAGGCAGGAGATAAGTTGAAAAGAAAAAGAAGGCTGACCCCTCGCAGAAGGAGGGTATCAGAAAAGATTATATAAGGACCAATTAAGGCGGGAAAGGAAGACACTCACTAGGCCTCGGATACCCTAATACCGTCGGAGTTGGAAAAGAACAAGAATTGACCAAGGGAGGCCGACAGGAAAGATGACAGAAAGGAGCCCGGCACAAGTAAGTGGAAGTAATGCCGAACGCAGCTAGGGCCCCGTGGACGCCAACCCACGTCCCACTAGTTGTGAGCCCCTGGGGGAAAACTCCCCGATAAACACGGCAAGCTAAGCCGGCTGTGACTGGCGCAGATCGCGGGCGCGCGTACGCGATTCAGCCGGTGATGGCGCGCTCCGTTGACTCATATCGTTAGTTCACACGTGTTTTTTTATTCATATGGACGTGTATCTGCAAATCGTAGACGTTAGTGTTCCACGTTTAGTGAGTATTGTCATTACTGTGATTGTTGGTCATGTCTAGACACCAATTCACATTGCGCGAACGTGTGTATATCCATAATT
Source organism: Meconema thalassinum (assembly GCA_946902985.2). Taxonomy (NCBI): domain Eukaryota; kingdom Metazoa; phylum Arthropoda; class Insecta; order Orthoptera; family Tettigoniidae; genus Meconema; species Meconema thalassinum. The sequence goes on along the minus strand of OX336392.1, from coordinate 425,694,462 downwards.
CGTTAACGAAAAGCAGAAAATCATGTTCTGAAACGAGACGAAAATTTCGAATCAAGTTTCCAGGAAGACCTATGCCTAATGCTAGTGAAATTAGGGGGCTTGCTAAACGATTCAAGGAACAAGACTCCGCATATAATAAAAGAGTTGACATTCTTTCATCAGAAGATGTCAGGTGTGTGTTACAAGAGAGGGAGGACATTTTCAGCATCGCCTATGAGCACTGTAAGTACAAATTATTGAACATGTTTGGCCTCTTCCATACGCTATGGTAAAAGTGTGAAAGTTCGCGCCTGAACCGGGTCACAGCCCGCTAGGCTTGCCATGTTTATCGGGGAGCACATATATAACAATAATAGTAATAATAATAATACTAATAATATCGTATGGCCTCGGATGTCGCGTGCAAGATTTGTTATTTGCGCCCAGAGGGCAGCTTGGATGTCGATTTTTTGTTCCTTGGAGCGCTATGAAAGTCAAAGAGTTTAGATATCTAAGCTCCTTGACACCATAGCGCTTTCTAGTAGAGAATGGAGGAACTTTGTGTTGGCGGGAAATCCCGAGATTAATTTTGCCATTATGAGCACGGCCTACTGAATTCAAATGGGTTCTTTAACATGCCAACAATGTATGACATGCGTGTCGTGATTTTTGCCGCCTTTCATAAATCACTTACCACGGCCTGGAGCGAACCTGCAAGCTTGGAGTTGGTAGTCCGACACGATAACCACTCACCCACCGTGGCAAGCTAGCACATAGATAATGACCCTGTATAAGTAAATTGTCGCTTTAAGGGGCCTACCTTCTAGGTTATCGGCCCCTTAATGAATGGGGTGGTCGTAAAAATGATCAATAATAACTAAAACTAACTACAGTAAATACTCGATTAACCGTCATCGTCGGGACCGTGGTCGTGACGGTTGAGCGAATAGACGGATAACGGAAACACTGTATTATTCCTCCAAAACATGACCTCAATCAATTATATTATAGACAGATATCACTCTCACAGTAATGTAATATATTTCGGAGTGAAAAGAAATTAAACACCATTGTAATAGCAAATAAAACTATTTATTACATGATAAAAACATCCGTACAGTAGCTACAAATGTGGCAAATTAATGTACAGTAATATGAACTTAAAGGTGAAATAGTTCATGTAGCTTGAAAATGGCGGGCAGGTACACTCACTTCCCACTAAAATAGACTAAGTAAACAAAGCAAACGCGTCACTGCACCTTAAATCACTTTGTTATTGCAGTATTATTATGCTATTACAGCATTGACGGTTAACAGAAACTGACGGTTAAAAGAGTGACGGTTAAACGAAGTTTTACTGTACTAACTTATACACTAGAAGAAGAAATGGGAAACAAAAGGAGAATGACGCAAATAAAGGACAGGAGGAAAAGAAATGCCCTCAACCCTCAAAGAATGCCGATTGAGGGACTTGGAAGGAGGGAAAGCCATGAAAGGCAGATAGGAAAGTGAAGGACGAGAGGGTCCGCCCCAGAGGTAATGAAAAAAGGGGGAAAACCGGACCCAGCTCAGGAATCCCTCGGGGTCGCCATCTCCCGAACTCACCAGCCGTGAGCCCCTAAGGGTGTAGCAATATCTAGGGAGCACCAGAAGTGGTGCGGCTACATACACCCTCCCTCCTTGAGGGCCTTGAGCAGAAGGCAGGAGATGACATGAAAAGAAAAAGAAGGCTGACCCCTCGCAAAAGGAGGGTATCAGAAAAGATGAGACAAGGGCCAATTAAGGCGGGAAAGGAAGAGACTCCCTAGGCCTCGGATACCCTAATACCGTCGGGGTCGGAAGAGAACAAGAGTTGACCAAGTGAGGTCGGCATGAAAGTTGACGGAGAGGAGCCCGGCACAAGTAAGTGGAAGCAATGCCGGACTCAGCTGGGGTCCCGTGATCTCTAACCCACGTCCTACTAGATGTGAGACCCTGGGGGGGTATAAATGGATACTTCTGAAAAAAAAAAGTTCCGTGACGAACTGAAGAGCCTACTTTTCTTAAAATTAAGTTTTATGTCAATGATTAATCTACAGTATATGAACCTATCTAGAATAATGACGAAATTAAGTTGGTAATATCGAAACAACTAATTAATTCGAAATATACCTGGTATAATGTAGCCTAATAGAGCATTACAGTTGGCAGCCCTGGTGACTGAATATATTCGTAGTTCCATCTCTTAAGGTACAGAAGAAAAAAATTGGTTGAAGTCCAATGGACGTTACATGCAGTTAGGCATTGGATCTATCAGCACGCGTGAAAGCATGTTGACAACAATGGCATGCGTGTGCTGGTCAGAAATAGCCTAATCTGAAATTATGATATCTTGTTGTGCCAATTTTGGACGAAATCCATTTGTTAGTATAGAAGTTACATGTATTTTAAAATTGGACCTATCAGCAGGCATAGAATCGTGTTGACTCATATTAATTACTAGCAGAAGTACCCGTTCTTCGAACGGTGTTCGTTGTTATCACCAGACATTATCAATTGAGCTACTGTTGCAATGGTTAGCGGTTTGTCATTCCTTCAAGTTTATCAGAACGAAGTTAGTTTTCTGGGAATATCACACACACTGTTAATTTAAGGCCCTTATAATGTAGTTTTCGGAGACCCTTTATAGATTCCCGAATTTTGTGTCTCACATTGAGAAGCGCAACATATGCTTTGGTCGTCCTTCTAGGATAATTTTTATATTTCGCCTATTTTAGCATGTATTGAGAAGTTTTTCTCTATATCCACCCTTCTACTGTATGAAAAGTACGGTGAAGAGTTTTATAAATGATTGGTGTATTGACTCTCATGGTTACCGTACCTAATTTTACGATGCACCAAGCATCCGAACACGAGGTATAGGCGTACATAAAGATACACAGAAAGACAGACAGACAATTCTATTGTCTACAACATATTACCCAGATATCCAAATACGGTTATATCTACCACACAGTACCAAACAAAATCATCCTTACGATGAACCTGTATGGGACCAAAAAAAATTAGTTAAAATGTGCTCTCAGACTAAATTCACCTAACGTGTACTTCCTGACGTGAAATAGAATTTAAAGCCTTGTAGACGAAACGCAATACACGTCACATAAAAACTGACCCTCTACGTTGTGCTAGGTGCCAATACACAGGAAGACCCTTTTCATAAATTATAAAGGCTTGTGGTGCATGACAATTCAGGTTCTTTAGCCTCAAATTGCCCAAATTCCTAAAAGCCGCAAAAAATGCTGTTTCAATTCAGGAATTTTTGAAAATAATGTTGCTGTTTGGAGATATAATAGACCTTCTGTACTATATGTCGAACGTGAAAATTGCATGAAAAAGTTCTAGGTTACCCCTTGACCCCCTTAATTGCATTGGTGAATTATACAGTCTACGTTAGTTCCGTGATAACCTCATAGCCATTTGCAAACTTTCACAGAAATGTAATAAATGGAGTGACATTGCTTCTTACAGAAATAGAAGGAAAGTAGTATGCGACCCCTTGAGATAATGTTCTCATGGTTACCGAATTGCATTCCTTCATTAGTTTGTTAAATTAAATTAAATTAGTTTTCTGGGAATATTTCAGGAACTGTTGGATTTAGAGCCTTATAATGTAGTTTTCGAGGACCCTTTAGGGCCCCCGAGTTTTGTTTCTTGCACCGAGGGGATTTGTCTCGTCGTTGTACGCCATAATATAATACTAATAATAATATAATATAGGGAGAAATTATAACACATATTTTTAAAATTATTAATGCAGCCAATGGCCATGTACTTTTCTTTTCTGGACGGGTCAGGGAAGGGATATTATCAGAGAAAGAAGCATTCACATCACGCATGAGCAAAATGGAAATGGCCTACTATTTAACTAAGGACATCTATAAGAAAAGGACAATATCCTTCAACGAAAAACTAAAACATTACTGCAGTGTCATCCGTCTGGAGGTCTTGCATGCTTCTGAATGCCTCACGGTGAACAAAAAAGGCTTGGTCGAGAAACTGGAGGCCAAAGAAAGGAAAATTTTGAGAAAGATATTGGGTTCCATCAAAGACAATGGGGAATACAGAAGACGGCATAACCATGAACTATATACTCATGAGGGGAAGATAAGTAACGTCATCCGGAAGAGAAGGATAACATTTTTTGGGCATGTGAAACGAATGAGCCCAGCGAGACTGACCAACCGCAACATAACTTACTTTCAGGAGAGGAAAACAAAATGGGCCTGGTTCATTGAACTGGATAAAGATCTGAAAGAAGTGAGGATTACACCAACAGACATTCAGGAGCGCGCCCCACTCAAAAGGAAACTTCAAGCTTGCAAAGGTTTCCAAGAAAAACCGAAGCTGAAAACGGGAAAGATTTGGACCCAGGAACGGAAGAAGTCCACCAAGAAAGAATGCGGGCGTACCGGGCAAACATCAAACCCAGTAGGAGACAGTTGGAATGACGCGGTCCATAGATGGCCTATACGAAATGAATGAATAATATGGTGATAGGAATATAATAGACCTGCCGTACCACACCCGCAGGTGTAAATCGCGTGAAAAATTCTAGAGTACCCCTTGATCCCCTTAAGCGCATTATACGTATTGATGAATTTTACGGCTTAATTTGGTTCCGTGATAACCTTCTAGCCGTTTGCAAACTTTCACACTAATGTAATTAATGTAATTGCATTGCGTCTTACAGCAATAGATGGTCCTCTGAGAATCTGTTACCATGGTTACTGACTTGTATTCGTTCTTTAGTTTATTAAATGAAATTAGTTTTCTGGGAATATCTCAAAAACGGTTGGTCTTAGGGCCTTAAAATGTGGTTTTCGGGGACCCGAGTTTTGTCTCTCACATTGAGGGTCTGAAAATGAGCTTTGTCTCGTCCTTGTACGCCTATTTCAGCATGTATTTTAAGGGGGTAGGCCCCCTTTTATGAGAGGTACGGAGAAGAGTTACATCAATGATAAGTGTCGTGCCTCTGATGGATATCTGTACCAAATGTTACGTTGGTACACCCAGCCGTTCTCGAGTTATAAGGGAACAAAATTGTCCACAGAAAAACAAACAAACAAACAGACAGACAGACAAAAAAAAATATTTTCGCGCGCATCCTTCATAAATCAGTCTGAAACGCGTAAACAACTCAAATTTACGTAGAAATTCAGAGAAAAAAAGACAAACTTTCATTTTTATATATAGAGAGATATACTACACCGCTCGGTGTTGACCGTGTTTTATTGCACAAATTTATGTTTTACTCGCTAACCGTTGGAGATATACGAAAGGTGATAAGGACCTTTCGGATAGAAAATTAAATGCTGAAGCTCGTATATGCCATCAAAAGTTTGCTATTTCTTAGCGTTCTCTTTTTATTTGAAATAGAAATATGAAATTTTGAAACCAAAGGGTGTAGTGACGACACAAATGTCGGTTTTACTCGCTAACCGTTGGAGATACACGAAAAGTGATAAGGACCTTTCGGATAGGAAATTAAATTTCGAAGCTCTTATGTGCCATCAAAAGTTTGCTATTTCCTACCGTTCTCTTTTTATTTGATATGGAAATATGAAATTTTGAAACCAAAGGGTGTAGTGACGTCACTAAAATGGTCGCCATTTTTAAACAGTACAAAATTTCGAATTCAAAAGTATCTATATGTAAACCTGGTAAATCAGCTACATCCATGCCAAATTTCATTTAAATCGGACCCGTGGTTCTTGCGTTATTGAGTAACACACACACACACAGACAGATAGACAGACAGACAGAAAGACAGACACACACCATCTCATTTTTATATATTAGTATGATTCCAAATTAATGTAGAATGTCAGGTGCTATACGTGTGCAAAGTATAGGGCTGTTGGCTTGCATACTTCCTGATATATTGATATTAGGTTAAAAAATATAGACAGCATTTATTAACAGTTGGCAGCCCTGATTGCTCTTAAGAATACTTATAGTCATATCTGTTATGTTACACATAGCACATACGAAATTTGGTTGAAATCCAACTGATAGTATAGAAGTGAAATGTATTTAAAAATTGGCCCTATCAGCAGGCTTAGAATCATGTTGGTAAAACTGAAGTATATAAGTTACTCCAAAATTTATCTAAGATGTCAGGTACTATACGTGTGCATAGTTTAAAGCTGTCGGCTTGCATACTTTCTGATATATTGGCATTTGGATAAAAGAATAGAGAGAGAGCAATTATTAACAGTTGGCAGCCCTGATGGCTCTTAAGAATACGCTCAGTCATATCTGTTTATATGCATACATTTCATACAAAATTTGGTTGAAATCGAATTGATAGTGTAGAAGTTATAGGCATTAAAAATTGGACCTATCAGAAGGCTCAAAATTATTTTGGCAACACTGTCATGTATGGCCTCCTGGAAATTAAACTGAAATAGTGTTATCTACATGTGTGCCAATTTTGGAATTGCTCCCATGCGTTGCTTCCAAGATATCAAACATGGAGCTCTAATTTCGAGTGCGTTTTTTCAGCAGTTGGTAGCACTGACGTCTTTTTCAAATATGGTCGTGAGATATTCCGGTATTCATCTTTACTCATACTAAATTTGGTTTCGATTTCTTCAGCCGTTTAGGAGTTGATGGGGGGTGGGGGGTGGGGGGCGGACACACACACACACACACACACACACACACACACACACACACAGGCAGACAGACAGACAGACAGACAGACAGACAGACAGAAACACATTTTCCCTGATCGATCTCATAAGTCTACTTTTTCCTCATTTTTGCAAAATGTGAAAAGTAGGCTAAAAACATGTAGGTCTACTATTAGGATATCTCATAAGTAATGTCGTTTATTAAGTTTGGTGATTTATAAGATAGAATTGGTTTTCATTGGTTCTTTGTTATAATCATTTTTATTTTTAAATACTGGATGATCATATTGTTGTTAATTTCCATTTAGGGGCTTTGCGACATCGAGGTAATTGAGCCCCGATGTGTATAGAATTGGTCTGGTAACCTGTGTTATTGTGTTGTCTGTAGTATTGTATTTGTAATGCAGGTGAGGATGGTAAAGGAGGCGGCCGTGGCCTTGCGTTAGGAACCATCCCATCATTTGCATGGAGTAAAAGTGGGGAAAACACGGAAAACCACTTCTAGGATGGCTGAGACGGGATTCGAACCCACCGCTCGTCAGGTTTGCCTCACGAGTCTAAGTAGACCCCATTCCAGTCCTCAGATCAGAACTAAGTTTCTTGGAAGAGTCGGGAATCGAACCTGGACCTACGGTGCGACAGCCAAGAATGCTATCCACTACACCATGACGTGGAAGATGATGATGATGATGATGATGATGAAGTTGACAATATTGTCGTACTTGGAATTTGATTTTGCTAAAATGAATGAATGTCGTATACATGTCAAAATACATACCAAAATACTGAATTTCCTATTTTGCAAAAATTGAGGTACCTACACCCCTTAATTTTCATTTTTGGAGGGTTGAAGGCATTTCCCTTCCCGCCTGTCTCTTATTTACCTTGATCTTCTTTTTGTTTTTCCACTTCCTCTTGTAGAAAGTTGTTGTTGATGATGTTTGTTGTTTTAAGGGGCCTAACATCTAGGTTATCGGTCACTAATGGTTTGGGTGATGGTGCAAGATGAGATGAAAATGAAAACTAAAAGTAATACTAACTTCAGACTTACATACTAGAAGAAAAAATGGTAAACAAATAAAGGATAAGGCAAATAAAGAACAGGAAGAAAAGAAATGCCCTCAACCCTCAAAGAATGAGGATTGAGGAATTTGGATGGAAGGAGAGCCATGAAAGGCAGATACGAAAGGGGGAAAAAGGAGAGGGACCACCCCAAGGTCATAGGAAAAAGGAGACTAAACGGACACAGCTCAGGAATCCCTCGGGTTCGCCAACACACGTCCCACGAGTTGTGAGCCCCTGGGTGTTTGGCTCCGAGTGCCGTGATTTTTACTGTCCATTCTGAACCGGAAATGGAACCCGCGATCTCGGAATCAGAGAGCTTTGCATCGTGTGATCGCCATGTACTGTGCACCCTGCCTTTAGGGACATGGAGGGGAGACGTTTAATCTCTACGATAAAGAAATCAATGGGCAAATAAAGCCAACCCTCCACTGTCCCTCCTACAGCACACTCACCCCCACCCCCCTCCACCTCCTAATCTCAACCGTGGAAGAAGGTGAGTTGCGACAACGGGATCCCTAGCGAGTTAGCTGGTTATTGCTGTTTTAAAATGCGGAACAGCAAGGTCATCTGCACATCTTAACAAATATAAAATTATACAAATTTAGATGAACTGGCGGACCCATGCGAGAAATCTCACATGTTCATAAACCACATTTTCCCAATATGTTTATAATAAGAGACTTAAGGAGAAAGGTTATGTTTTTATTTCAACGAAATGATTATTATAGAACACTATTTACATTTCAGTTAGAATTCCACATTCTACGTTTCCTAACTTAAGACGACAATCACTGAAAATTGGATCATCATAACACTCACCGGTATTCGATATTTATGAAATTATACGATTTGAGTACCGTACTCATTCCTTTGATTTACTGTTTCTGATATCCATGAAAAATGATAAAGGAAGACCTCAAAATGTTATAATGACATGAAACAGGCGTCACAGGGGCCAAAATGTGAAGTGAACAGCAATTATGGAGCGTACTATCCTACAGCAACAGTATCTGCAAATCGCACACTTTGTGCATTTTTTAAGTCATTCTTTAAAGAAATTATAGATATTTATAAAATTAGAGTGCAATTCGTCACTGGTAATGTCTATTCTCTTTAATTTGAATGCTCATTTGACACGATCGGTCGCTTGTGAGCGCCGCAGGAGAGATCTACAGTAGGACTACTGAAATGATATATATGATGATGAGAGGTGGGTGCCTAAATATGATTTTTAAACAAAATTAAATAATAATTACAATATCGTATGACCTCGGGTGCAAGCTATGTGATTTGACGCCCAGAGGGCAGCTTGCATGTAGTTTCTTGGAGCGCTATGAAAGTCAAGGAGGTTAGGTATTTAAGCTCCTTGACACTGTAGCGCTTTCTAGTAGAGAAAGGAGGAACTAAGTGTTAGCAGAAAATCCTGAGATTAATTTTGCCATTATGAACACGGCCAACTGAATACAAATGGGTTCTTTAACATGCCGGGATTTTTGTCGCGTTTCAAAAATCACTTAGGGGTTGGCAGTCCGACATGATAACCACTCACTCACCGTGGCAAGCAACAAAATTTAATGAAACAAAAAAATGGAATATGATGATGATAATTCTTGTTTTAAGGGCCTAACATCTAAGTTATCGATCACTATTGAAATGATATGAAATGAAAGGATGAAGATAAATACAGCCCACAGCCAGGGGTGATAACAAAAATGGTTTGTACAAAACAGTCAGTGAGACCTCTCAATTATGGCTTATTTGGATAAAAGAGTAAAAACGAGAATTATAAAATACAAAACATAATGATGATAATTGTTGTTTGAAGGGGCCTAAAATCTAGGTTATCGTCCCCTAATGATTTGTGTGGTAGTGAAAATGATAATGTAATGTAAGCTATAACTACACACTTATAACTAAAACTAACTACTGTATTACACACTAGAAGAAGAAATGGAAAACAAAAGAAGAATAAGGTAAATATACGACAGGAGAAAAAGAAATGCCCTCAACCCTCGAGGATTGAGGGGCTTGGAAAGAAGGAGAGCCATGAAAGGCGGATAGGAAAAGGGTGGGGGTGGAGGAGAGGGTCCACCCCGCAGTCAATGGAAAAGGAAAAAAAACCGGACCCGGATCAGGAATCCCTCGGGGTCGCCAACTCCCAAACTCACCAGCCATGAGCAGAAGGCAGGATATATCATGAAAAGAAAACAAAAGGTCTGCCCCTCAAAGGTGGAGGAATCAGGAAAGATGAGACAAGGGCCAATTAAGGCGGGAAAGTAAAAGACTCCCTAGGCCTCGGATACCCTAATACCAATGTGGTCGGAAAAGAATAAGAGTTGACCGAGAGAGGTCGACAGGAAATATAACAGAGAGGATCCCGGTACAAGTAAGTGCAAGTAATGCCTAACTCAGCTGGGGTCCCGGGTTCGCCAACCCACGTCCCACAAGTCATGAGCCCCTGGCCGAGGGTATGGTCTCTTATAGATCCCGTTTTATTTATTTTATTTGAGGGTGCATCTTGGCTTATTAGCCTACTTTCGATTTTTGTATGAAATTAAAGTTGATGATGATAATTGTTGTTTTAAGGGGCCTAACATCTAGGTTATCGGCCCCTGATGGTTTGGATGATCGTGAAGATGAAAAAGAAAAGCGAACTTAAAAACTAAAACTAACTACTAACCTACTTACTAGAAGAAGAAATGGAAAAATAAAGGAGAATAAGGCAAATAAAGGACAGGAGGAAAAGAAATGCCCTCAACCCTCGAAAAAGGCGGATTGAGGGACTTGGAAGGAAGGAGAGCCATGAAAGGCAGATAGGAAAGTGAAAGAGGAGAGGGTCCGCCCCAAAGTTAAGGGACAAGAGGGGAAAACGGACCCAGCTCAGGAATCCCTCGGGGTCGCCAACTCCCGAACTCACCAGCCGTGAGCCCCTGAGGGTGTAGCATTATCTAGGGTGCACCAGAAGTGGTGGGGCTACATACACCCTGCCTCCTTAAGGGCCTAGAGCACAAGGCAGGAGGTAAAAGGAAAATAAAAAGAAGGCTGACCCCTCGCAGAAGGAGGGTATCAGAAAAGATGAGACAAGGGCCAATTAAGGCGGGAAAGGAAGAGACTCCCTAGGCCTCGGATACCCTAATACCGTCGGGGTCAGAAGAGAACAAGAGTTGACCAAGTGAGGTCGACAGGAAAGAAGACAGAGAGGAGCCCGGCACAAGTAAGTGGAAGCAATGCCGGACTCAGCTGAGGCCCCGTGGTCGCCAACCCACGCCCACAAGATGTGAGCCCCTGGGGGAAAATTAAAGTTGACTTATGAGTTCCACACAGGGCCAAAAACTTGTGTGTCTGTCTGTGTATCTGTGTACTCTGTAAGTATGTCGTCCGTACCCCACCCCCTATCAATTCAAACATGACAAAACCTAATTGAACCAAATTTGGTCAGAGGTAGCACTAGCAAAGGGCACCTCAGTGTCATGTTTTATATTGCCGCCATCTTTAACAAAACTTAATGGCGGCCACTCAAATGGTCAAAACTGAAAATTAAAAACCGACCAAACTAATCATCGGATCTTTACGAAATTTGGTAAAAACATACCTTTAGGTAGGGCGCGTCTTGTTCCTAAACTACAAGGTCATCAGCCGTACCATTTGAGGATGCCGGCCGTGTGAATTATGCAAACTTTATAATCCATAACATGGGACCCACCAGTTCCGATTATCGACCCGAGAATCGTTTAAACTGTTCTAAAGGACGTGGCCCGTTCGAAATTAAAAGTTTATATTGTAATATCTAGTGCAGAAGTGGCTTTAAAAAGCTGAGCCGTCTCGGTTACAGATAAGATGGCAGCTGATCTCTCGTTCTGACCTATATTTCACTAATTTGAGTATGTTGCATGCAATATTGCCTACTACTAGAAATAATATGAACTTTGTGAAATGGGTTATAATGGATATATATTCCAGTGAAAAAATCGTTTAGTCAAAGTCATTATTTGGTAAGACGTTGTATGTACTGTAAATCAATTGATAACGATTAACTTGGGAGGACATGATTAGCTCTGTGGTTAGAGCTTTGGTCTATCACCCGGCAGGGGCTCAAATCCTATCAGAGTTGTATTTTTTGCTTGATATATTTTTATATTATTTTATTGTTTTTGAGTACTGAGACGTTATATAATAGTGCGTTATATTGTGCATTTTGCAATGGAAAATATATATAATTAAAACAAGATTCTCCACCGGATCTGCACGAAAGACATCTACTAGCAACCAGTTGAACTACGCGCGAGCAAACCACGGCCTAATAGATGTGAGCTGCGCTCTGTACCGATCAGTTAGTGAATCCATGCCTACGGTGTAATTGAAATATTTCCTCTTGTTGTCGATAGAGCGCACTCACCCCCAAGGATATGCGCGATTAAAAATTAGCTGAGCAGTAGGTATATTAAATGTGTTTCTCCCAGTGATACGTTTAGACCAACGAAGTTTCAATTATTGTAAGTAGCCTGTATTAATATACTGAATTCCTACGTTGTTTGGGGTGTTGGTTGTTGAAATTGTAAAATACTGGGGTAAATTATAAACTATGGTTTGAACGCCGCTGCTTAAATCCAGTGTGCCATTTTGCACTTCGAATATGAAGATGATGATGATAAGGACATATTTGGTTTCTTCTTACTGCTTTCAGTAGTAAAGGATTGTCACCTGAGACAATGGAAACCAAGATAGCGGATAGCGGATAACGGATGACTGTCAATTTGACTTACCCGATCTTATCCTATGATTCAACGAATTACGTTCTCCTTACGGTATTCTTCCCATTCTTTAAGTTTCACTTAGGTTCAAACGGCCAATATTTGGGATTTAATTTGTTGTCAAACGTTCAAGATCTACGTTAATAGCAGATGTGGATCCGAGGACGGATCGGTAATGGAGTACTGTGACAGTTATGTTATCTTAAGTTCTTAGTGTTAATTAAAAGCCCTTTTTTTAAATTTTGAAATGTATATTGTTAATATTTTTGTAATTAGTTTTAGTCTAGGTCTATTTATTCTTAGATAACTAATCTGTCTCTCTCTCTGTGTTTTCTTGTCAACACGGGGGTATGAGAACTCAACGTATCTCAGCACACTTCCACTTCCATGTAAACCTTATTTGGGGGGTATAACGAGAATCAGGATCAAAGACACATAATAACGAGACTCGCCATTCAGGGATTCCATCATAAGATATGTTCCAACAGATCCTTCCATAGTCCAAATGACAATTGTGTTTGCATTGTATGCAACGAAAGGTGTACCAGATATCATATTACGACGTGCCGCAAAAGATTAAAATCATTAAGTGATTATAGTAATAATTAATGCTCATTCAGGCGATCATTTTTCTTTATTGTGTTTTCAGTTAGGATGTACAGTTTTTGTTTCAATAAAGGAAATCTTTAATCTTTATATTCGATAACTGAAATTAAAAAAGGAAATAGATGGAGAAGAGTAATGTCTTGATGAGATATATGACATTTATGATGCAAATTATATCTATGAGGGCATTAAAATCAAGTGTCAAAAATAAAGGAAGTATACTCAACTCAAAATTTATGTAATTATCCTATGGAGCGACGATTTTCTCCTTTCAATAGAAGTGCTATCTCAAACAGGTCAGAACCACCACCTGTTTTATTATTACGGAGCTAACCTCTTAACCTCTTTGTAAGTTTGGTTTGACTTCTGTAAGTAAATGATAGAACATATTATATTGCAGTAAAAAGTATCTCACTTCTTATCTGATGTTCCTGGTTAGTGTATAATCACCCCATAATTTGTTTTTAAGAGTTGTCGTAACCTCTACAAAGTACTATTTGTTTATTTATTCTCAAGCATTCTGTTTGTGTGCTGGCGCCCTCTCGAGTAAATATTGATATCCATAATAGTTTATCCCTAAGAGGTTATGAGCATCCGGTGAAGGAAAAAATTCACATTGTCTACTTCGGCTAATGGTACTTGGTAATACGCCTGTAGGAGGTCTGATTTGAAAATATGCTTCTATCCGTTAAAGTCTGGCTAGCATCGTCGATCCGTGGAATGGTGCGATAGTTGAGTCGACGGTAATCAGCACACACTCTCCAGTGTGCAATTTTCTCGGAAACAAGGTGACCATTGTGACTTAGTTGGACGGCCATTTCTATTATTCAACATATATTGGAATTCTTGCTTTGCTTCTGTGGATCCAGCCTACGAGATTTGCAGAATACTAGTGGGCCGCTAGTCGTTGGAATGAAATGTTGAACTTCATGCTTGATTTCTCCAGGTGTTGTTGTAGGTTTTGTTATATCCGGAAATGTCATTAGGAGCTCAGAATATTGGCATATAGCTTTCAATGTACTAACCGATTCATCAGCCTCTGATACAGTTGCTAGAACAGCTGAAATAGTTGATGATGATGAGAATTGTTGTTTTAAGAGGCCTAACATCTAAGTTATCGGCCCCTGATGGTTTGGGTGATCGTGAAGATGAAAAGGAAATGCAAGCTTAAAACTAAAAGTAACCACTAACCTACATACTAGAAGAAGAAATGGAAAACTAAAGGAGAATAAGGCAAATAAAGGACAGGAGGGAAAGAAATGCCCTCAACCCTCGAAGAATGCGGATTGAGGGACTTGGAAGGAAGGAGAGCCATGAAAGGCAGATAGGAAAGTGAAAGAGGAGAGGGTCCTCCCCAAAGGTAAGGGACAATAGGGGAAAACGGACCCAGCTTAGGAATCCCTTGGGATCGCCAAATTCCGAACTCACCAGCCGTGAGCCCCTGAGGGTGTAGCTTTATTTAGGGTGCACCAAAGTGGTGGCGCTAAATACACCCGGCCTCCTTGAGGGCCTTGAGCAGAAGGCAGGAAATAACATGAAAAGAAAAAGAAGGCTGACCCCTAGCAGAAGGAGGGAATCAGAAAAGATAGACAATGGCCAATTAAGGCGGGAAAGGAAGAGACTCCTTAGGCCTCAGATACCCTAATACCATCGGGGTCGGAAGAGAACAAGAGTTGACCAAGAGAGGTCGACAGGAAAGAAGACAGAGAGGAGCCCGGCCCAAGTAAGTGGAAGCAATGCCGGACTCAGCTGGGGCCCCATGGTCGACAACCCACATCCCACTAGATGTGAGCTCCTGGGGGAAGCTGAAGTAGGTAACGTTTTCTTTCTGTCAATCAATAAATCAAACCGGTGAAAAATCAGTTCGTAAAATACCCTTGGATATTTGGGCGCTAATAAAGGGCCATTCGAACTTCCTCTTGAGTATTCGGCGAAGGAAAATTATAATGATCATAATTGTTGTTTTAAGGGGCCTACCATCTAGGTTATCGGCCCCTAATGGTTTGGGTGACAGTGAATGTTGAGATGAGAATGAAAAAAACTATAACTGATACTAACTACAGACATACATACTAGAAGAAGAAATTGTAAAGAAATAAAAGAGAAGGCAAATAATGGACAGGGAGAAATGAAATGCCGTCAACCCTCGAAGAATGAGGATTGAGGGACTTGGAAGGAACGAAAGCCATGAAAGGCAGATAGGAAAGGGAAAGAGGAGAGGGCCTGCCCGTAAGTCAGAGGAAAAAGGGGACAAAATGATGATGATGATGATGATGATGATGATGATGATAATTGTTGTTTTAGGGGCCTAACATCGAGGTTATCGGCCCCTAATGATCTGGGTGATAGCGAAAATGATAATGAAATGGAAACCACACCGAAAATTATGTGAGACGGAAAATACGTACAAACAGGAACTCGCATGGAAACAACTCACAAAATGTACTGACAAAAGGGAATTTAGAACGAAAAGATTCACAAAAAGAATAGATTGAAAAAAGACCCACAAAATGTAGTCTATGTTCAAAATAAGTACAAAATGCAATGTAGCGTCGAAATACTTACAAAATGCAACTGAAATTCAAAATACTTACAAAATGCAAATGAGATAGTAAATACGTACAAAATGCAATTGAGGTTCAAAATAATTACAAAATGCAATTGAAATTGAAAATACACAATGCTATTGAGATTGAAATATCCCAGTTCCAATCAAAATTATTCACAAAGTGCAATTGGAATTCAAAATACTTACAAAATGCAGTTGAAATTGAAAATGCTTACAAAATGTACGGTAGATTCAAACCACTCATGTGGATTGACAATACTTACAAAATGCAATTTAGATTGAAAATACTTGACAAGACGTAATTTAGATTCAAAATACCATCAAATTGCAATTGAGAATCAAAATATGTGCAAAATGCCCACCAAACAAAATGCAATTCAGATTCAAAATTCGTGCAAAATGCGGTTTAGGTTGAAAATGCTTACAAAATGCAATTGAAATTCAAAATACTCACTAAAATGACCAGACACCTGCGTTGAACGACTTACTAAAAAGCAATTTTGATTGTCAATCTTTACAAAATGCAATTGAGGTTGAAAACAATCGCGGGATGTAATTTAGATAGAAAAAACTTACAAAATGCAACGTAGATTAAAAATACCTACAAAAAAAACTAAAAGGGAACTGAGATACACGGTGAACCAAGTAACAAAAACAGTGCGGGAATCTGAAAGAGAAAAGGAAATATAATGAAAAGAGGAGAGGAGAGGAGAGGGGAGAGAGGAGAGAGAGGAGAGGTCCCGTCACAAAGGTAAGGGACAAAAGGGGAAATCGGACACAGCTCAGGAATTCCTCAGGGTCGCCAACTCCCGAACTCACCAGCCGTGAGCCCCTGAGGGTGTAGCATTGTCTAGGGTGCACCAACAGTGGTGGGGCTACATACACCCTGCCTCCTTAAGGGCCTTGAGCACAAGGCAGGAGGTAAAAGGAAAAGAACAAAAAGGCTGACCCCTCGCAGAAGGAGGGTATCAGAAAAGATGAGACAAGGGCCAATTAAGGCGGGAAATGAAGAGACTCCCTAGGCCTCGGATACCCTAATAGCGTTGGGGTCGGAAGAGAACAAGAGTTCCCAAGTGAGGTCGACAGGAAAGAAGACAGAGAGGAGCCCGGCACAAGTAAGTGGAAGCAATGCCGGACTCAGCTGGGGCCCCGTGGTCGCCAACCCACTAGATGTGAGCGCCTGGGGGGAAAAAGGGGACAAAACGGACCCAGCTCAGAAATCCCTCAAGGTCGCCAACTCCTGAACTCACCAGCCGTGATGATGATGATGATAATTGTTGTTTTAAGGGGCCTAACTTCTAGGTTATCGGCCCCTAATGATCTGGGTGATAGCGAAAATGATAATGAAATCGAAACGAGAACAAATTTATCTGAGACGGAAAATACGTACAAAAAGGAACTCAGATGGAAACAACTCACAATATGGTCTTACAAAAGGGAATTTAGAACGAAAGGATGCACAAAAAGAATAGATTGAAAAAGACCCACAAAATGTAGGCTAGGTTCAAAATACGTACAAAATGCAATGTAGCGTCGAAATACTTACAAAATGCAAATTAAATTCAAAATACTTACAGAATGCAAATGAGATCGTAAAGACGTACAAAAGGCAATTGAGGTTCAAAATACTTACAAAATGCAATTGAAATTGAAAATACACAATGCAATGTAGATTGAAAAAGGCCGGTTCAGATTCAAAATACTCACAAAGTGCAATGGAAATTCAAAATACTTACAAAATGCAATTGAAATTGAAAATGCTTACAAAATGTGCGGTAGATTCAAACGACTCATGTGGATTGACAATACTTACAAAATGCAATTTAGATTAAAAATACTTGACAAAATGTAATTTAGATTCAAAATACCCACAAAATGCAATTGAGAATCAAAATATGTGCAAAATGCCCACCAAACAAAATGCAATTTAGATTCAAAATCCGTGCGAAATGCGGTTTTGTTTGAAAATACTTACAAAATGCAATTCAAATTCAAAATATTCACTAAAAGGCCCAGCTACCTGCATTGAAAGACTTACTAAAAAGCAATTTAGATTGTCAATCTTTGTTAGGTAGTCAGCCCGAAGGCTGGTTGGATCCTCAAACAGTACCGCCGTTATGTTATGTGAGTAGATACCCATAAAAACCCAAGGCAGCGCTATATTGAGGCGTACTAGGCAAAAAGCGGAGTGAGGTAGTTTGCCATTGCTTTCCTCACTGTCAATCTTTACAAAATGCAATTGAGGTTGAAAACAATCGCGAGATGTAATTTAGATCGAAAAAACATACAAAAAGAAACGTAGATTAAAAATGCCTTAAAAATCACTAGAAGGGAATTTAGATACACGGTGAACCAAGTAACAAAAACAGTGCGGGAATCTTAAAGAGAAAAGTAAATATAATGAAAAGAGGAGAGGAGAGGAGAGGGGAGAGAGGAGAAGGTCCGTCCCAAAGGGAAGGGACAAAAGGGGAAAACGGGCCCAGCTCAGGAATCCCTCGGGGTCGCCAACTCCCGAACTCACCAGTCATGAGCCCCTGAGGGTGTAGCATTATCTAGGGTGCACCAGAAGTGGTGCAGAAGGCAGGAGGTAACATGAAAAGAATAAGAAGGCTGACACTCGAAGAATGAGGGTATCAGGAAAGATGATACAGGGGCCAATTAAGGCGGGAAAGTGAAAGACTCCCTAGGCCTCGGATACCCTAATACCGTCGGGGTCGGAAGAGAACAAGAGTTGACCAAGTGAGGACGACATGAGAGAAGACGGAGAGGAGCCCGGCACTAGTAAGTGGAAGCAATGCCGGCTCAAATGGGGTCCGGTGGTCTCCAACCCTGGGGGGGGGGGGGGAGGGGGTGAAGGAAAAATATTACAGTATCTCAGCACACTTCCACTTCCATCCCTAAACCTTCTTTGGGAGATATACATTCGATAACTGAAGTTAATCGATTAAAAGTACCAGCGCTAAACCGGAGTTGCGGTGTTGCCCCATGTGTGTTGTGATGGCACGGGAGCGTGACACAATCCCATGGCACGGCACATATGCACGATAGGCGCTGAGCGTCACACAAGGCTGGCACCACACATTGGGTGCGAGCCAACGATACATCGGCCAGCACTGCGATTAAACACTCACACACTAAGATTAAATGTGTCACAAAAATATTTTGCAAATAAATTATCAAAATATGCAGACGATGTGGAAACCGCAGCCAAGATTTGTGCCAGCTATTTCCATGTACAGTCAGTATATAAACTTAACAGCGAAAGCTTTCTAAACTCACATGTTTGATGGAGAATTCACAAGAGTGAGGGCGTAGCCTACTACTTTCTGCGATGAAAAGATGATGATAATGATGCTAATTGTTGTTTTAAGGGGCCTTACATCTAGGTTATCGGCCCCTAATGGTTTGGGTGATCGTGAAGATGATATTGAAATGTAAACTATATCTAAAACTAACTACTACCTTATATACTAGAAGAAGAAATGGAAAACAAAAGGAGAATAAGGCAAATAAAGGACAGAAGGAAAAGAAATGCCCTCAACCCTCGAAGAATGCGTATTGAGGCACTTGGAAGGAAGGAGAGCCATGAAAGGCAGATAGGAAAGGGAAAGAGGAGAGGGTCCGTCCCAGAGGTAATGGATGAAAGGGGGAAAACCGGACCCAGCTCAGGAATCCCTCGGGGTCGCCAACTCCGGAACTCACCAGCCGTGAGCCTCTGAGGGTGTAGCAATATCTAGGGTGGACCAGAAATGGTTGGGCTACACACACCCTGCCTCCTTGAGTACCTCGTGCAGAAGACAGGAGTTAACATGAAAAGAAAAAGAAGGCTGACCCCTCGCAGAAGGAGGATATCAGAAAAGATGAGACAAGGACCAATTAAGGCGGGAAAGGAAGAGACTTCCTAGGCCTCGGATACCCTAATATCATTGGGGTCGGAAGAGAACAAGAGTTGACCAAGTGAGGTCGACAGGAAAGAAGACGGAGAGGAGCCCGGCACAAGTAAGTGGAAGCAATGCCGGACCCAGCTGGGGCCCCGTGGTCGCCAACGCACGTCCCTTGATGTGAGCCCCTGGGGGAATGCAGATTGAAAATACTTACAAAACATAATTTAGATTCAAAATCCCCTCAATATGCAATTGGCAATCAAAATACTTGCAAAATGCCCACCATACAAATTGCAATTTAGATTGAAAATACATGCAAAAAGCGGATTAGGATGAAAATACTTACAAAATGCAATTGAAATTCAAAATGCTCACAAAAGTCCCAGACTCTATATTGAAACACTTACTAAAAAGCAATTTAGATTGTCAATCCTTAGAAATGCAATTGAGGTTGAAAATAGTCGCAAAATGCAATTCAGATCAAGAGACTTACAAAATGCAACGTAGATTGAAAATACCTACAAAATGGAGAGTAGATGCAAAAGATTCACTAAATGGAATTTAGATGATGATGATGATAATTGGTGTTTTAAGGGGCCTAACATTGAGGTTATCGGCCCCTAATGATCTGGGTGATAGCGAAAATGAGAATGAAATGGAAACCACAACGAAACTTATGTGAGACGGAAAATACGTACAAAAAGGAACTCAGATGGAAACAACTCACAAAATGTACAGACTAAAGGGAATTTAGAACGAAAAGATTCACAAAAAGAATAGATTGAAAAAGACCCACAAAATGTAGGCTAGGTTCAAAATACGTACAAAATGCAATGTAGCGTCGTAATACTTACAAAATGCAAATGAAATTCAAAATACTTACAAAATGCAAATGAGATCGTAAAGACGTACAAAAGGCAATTGAGGTTCAAAATACTTACAAAATGCAATTGAAATTGAAAATACACAATGCAATTCAGATTGAAATATCCCAGTTCCAATCCAAATTATTCACAAAGTGCAATTGAAATTCAAAATCCTTACAAAATGCAATTGAAATTGAAAATGCTTCCAAATGTACGGTAGATTCAAACGACTCATGTGGATTGACAATACTTACAAAAAACAATTTAGATTGAAAATACTTGACAAATGTAATTTAGATTCAAAATACCCACAAAATGCAATTGAGAATCAAAATATTTGCAAAATGGCCACCAAACAAAGTGCAATTTAGATTCAAAATTCGTGCGAAATGCGGTTTTGGTTGAAAATACTTACAAAATGCAATTGAAATTCAAAATACACACTAAAAGGCCCGTCTACCTGCATTGAAAGACTTGCTAAAAAGCAATTTAGATTGTCAATCTTTACAAAATGCAATTGAGGTTGAAAACAATCGCGAGATGTAATTTAGATAGAAAAAACTTACAAAATGCAACGTAGATCAAAAATGCCTTAAAAATCGCTAAAAGGGAATTCAGATACACGGTGAACCAAGTAACAAAAAACAGTGCGGGAATCTTAAAGAGAAAAGTAAATATAAGTTAAAGAGGAGAGGAGGGGGAGAGAGGAGAGGGTCCGCCCCAAAGGTAAGGGACAAAAGTGGAAAACGGACCCAGCTCAGGAATTCCTCGGGGTCGCTAACTCCCAAACTCACCAGCCGTGAGCCCCTGAGGGTGTAGCATTATCTAGGGTGCACCAGAAGTGGTGGGGCTACATATACCCTACCTCCTTAAGGGCCTTGAGCACAAGGCAGGAGGTAAAAGGAAAAGAAAAAGAAGACTGACCCCTCACAGAAGGAGGGTATCAGGAAAGATGAGACAAGGGCCAATTAAGGCGGGAAAGTGAAAGACTCCCTAGACCTCGGATAACCTAATACCGTCGGGGTCGGAAGAGAACAAGAGTTGACCAAGGGAGGTCGACAGGAAAGAAGACGGAGAGGAGCCCGGAACAAGTAAGTGGCAGCAATGCCGGACTCAGCTGGGGTCCCGTGGTCGCCAACCCACGTCCCACTAGATGTGAGCCCCCGAGGGGAAATGGAATTTAGAAATACGGGGAGTCACTTAGCAAAAACAGTGCGAGAATCTTAAAGAGAAAAGGAAATATAATTAAAAGAAAAGATGAGATCTGACATCTCGAAGAAGAAAGGATCAGGAAAGATGAGAAAAGGGGCAATGAAGGCGGGAAAGTGAAAGACTCCCTAGGTCTCGGATACCCTAATACCGTCGGTGTTGGAAAAGAACAAGAGTTGACCAAGGGAGGTCGACATGAAAGACGACAGAGAGGAACCCGGCACAAGTAGGTGGAAGCAATGCCGGACTCAGCTGGGGTCCCGTGGTCGCTAACCCACGGCCCACTAGATGTGAGCCCCTGGGGTGCGATGAAAAGAATTCAAGTTCGATTTGATTCATAAACGTATTCGCGGCGATAAAGTTTCTGGTTGGTTGGTCCCTCAGTTTAGGGGCTGCGACAACGCGGTCATGCAGCCCCGTGTACTTAGGGTATGGGTAGAATCTGTATTAATTGAGAGGCTGTATTAAGTGTGTGTTATCCGTAATTCAGGTAAGGACTGCAGATGATCAATTTCAAGTAGTTCCTACTTTTGCTACAAAATGGTACCGTCAACGACACCTAGTCGCAAACTTAGCTACTAGACGCCACAGTAACCAGCACCTGGCGAAGAACGCATTTATACAATCAAACCTACAAATGTATCTTCACACAATTGTAGTTATAGGAAGGTACTTTTACATGCCATGACGGCGATAAAGTTTAATTGTTACTTGTAAATTGTACAGTTGGCGAACATAAGAGTTTTACACGGACGGACGGATGGAAGGATGGACGGGCGGATGGATGGATGGATGGATGGACGGACGGACGGACGGGTGAATGGATGGACGGACGGACGGGTGGATGGACGAATGGATGGGTTGATGGTCGTTTGGACGGATGGATAGACGGGATGGATGGACGAATGGACGGGCGGATGGACGGACGGACGTGTGGATGGACGAATGAACGGACGGATGGGTTAGAGAGATGGACGAATGGACGGACGTAAGGGATGGATCGGCGGACGAATGGTCATATGGACGGATGGACGGAAGGGATGGATGAATGGACGGACGGAAGGATGGATGGACGGACGAACAGGCGGACGGAGGGATGGATGGACGGACGAATGGTGGAATGGACGGACGGACGAATGGTGGAATGGACGGATGGACGGAAGATATGGATGGACGAATGGACGGACGAACAGACGGACTTGGGGATGGATGGATGGATGGATGGACGAACGAATGGTCGTATGGACGGACGGGACGGATGGATGAATGGACGGACGGAAGGATGGACGGTGATAATTCTTGTTTTAAAGGGACTTATATCTAGCTCGGTAGTTCGGATTATGCAGCATTTGACGAACATTGGCAGCATATGCTGTACATAGGCCTCTGCGAAAGGGATCCCTCGGGGTCGCCAACCAACACAAGTAAGAGGAAGCAAAGCGGGACACATTTGGTGACCCGTGGTTGCCAACGTACATCCCACTAGTCGTGAAGTGAGCCCCTGGGGTGGCATTTATGAGTAGCAACGATATATGCTATAATTTGTTTAGCCAAGTAGAGCGTGTGTTGCCAGCCACTTGATGGACGCTCATTGATGATTTAAACGCCATATTGTATGTGATACACGCGAGGCCGGAGTTTATCACTACCTATGCTATCTGCACGATACATCTCCTCTCACACTTCCCCAACCTAGCACTGTCCTTGCAGCCAGGTCATTCAATAAAGAAACAGACATCATGTTACGCTTCCACGTAGAATACGACCTTCGTCTCGTCACAGACTTCCTGAAGAGATGATGATGATAATTGTTGTTTTAAGGGGCCTAACATCTAGGTTATCGGCCCCTAATGATCTGGGTGATAGCGAAAATGATAATGAAACGGAAACCAGAACGAAAATTAAGTGAGACGGAAAATACTTACAAAAAGGAACTCAGATTGAAACAACTCACAAAATATTCTTACAAAAGGGAATTTAGAACGAAAAGATTCACAAAAGGAATAGATTGAAAAATACCCACAAAATGAAGGCTAGGTTCAAAATACGTACAAAATGCAATATAGCGTCGAAATACCAACAAAATGCAATTGAAATTCAAAATACTTACAAAATGCAAATGAGATCGAAATTACGTACAAAATGCAATTGAGGTTCAAAATACTTACAAAATGCAATTGAAATTGAAAATACACGATGCAATTCAGATTGAAATATCCCAGTTCCAATCCAAATTATTCACAAAGTGCAATTGAAATTCAAAATACTTACAAAATGCAATTGAAGTTGAAAATGCTTACAAAATGCACGGTAGATTCAAACGACCCATGTGGATTGACAATACTTACAAAATGCAATTTAGATTGAAAATACTTGACAAAATGTAATTTAGATTCAAAATACCCACAAAATGCAATTAAGAATCAAAATATGTGCAAAATGCCCACCAAACAAAATGCAATTTAGATTCAAAATTCGTGCGAAATGCGGTTCTGGTTGAAAATACTTACAAAATGCAATTGAAATTCAAAATTCTCACTAAAAGGCCCGGCTACGTGCATTGAAAAACTTACCAAAAAGCAATTTAGATTGTCAATCTTTACAAAAAGCAATTGAAGTTGAAAACAATCGCGAGATGTAATTTAGATCGAAAAAAACTTACAAAATGCAACGTAGATTAAAAGTGCCTTAAAAATCGCTAGAAGGGAATTTAGACACACGGTGAACCAAGTAACAAAAACAGAGCGGGAATCTTAAAGAGAAAAGTAAATATATGGAAAAGAGGAGTGGAGCGGTGAGGAGTGGAGAGGGGAGGGGAGAGAGGAGAAGGTCCGCCCCAAAGGGAAGGGACTAAAGGGGAAAACGGACCCAGCTCAGGAAACCCTCGGGGGCGCCAACTCCCGAACTCACCAGCCGTGAACCCCTGAGGGTGTAGCATTATCGACGGTGCACCAGAAGTGGTGGGGCTACATACACCCTGCCTCCTTAAGGGCCTTGAGCACAAGGCAGGAGGTAAAAGGAAAATAAAAAGAAGGCTGACCCCTCACAGAAGGAGGGTATCAGGAAAGATAAGACAAGGGCCAATTAAGGCAGGAAAGTGAAAGACTCCCTAGGCCTCGGATAACCTAATACCGTCGGGGTCGGAAGAGAACAAGAGTTGACCAAGGGAGGTCGACAGGAAAGAAGAAAGAGAGGAGCCCGGCACAAGTAAGTGGAAGCAATGCCGGACTCAGCTGGGGCCCCGTGGTCGCCAACCTACAACCCACTAGATGTGAGCCTCTGGGGGAAGACTTCCTGAAAATCAAATTCATAACTAAATAATCTATGGACAAACTCATGGTGTAGTGGATGCTGTTGATAATCGTTGTTTTAAGGTCACTGACATTTAGGTTACCAGCCCCTTATGCTATGGCTGATACAGGAAATCCTAATAAAATGAGAACTCGAAGTTTAATGTTTTTCAGTTGGTCAACACGATTTTACCCAATTGTATTGTGTGTTTCCCGAATTCTGGAAACAAAAATTACATGAAGTTTATAAATACACTTGGATGATCAGTTACGATCATCAAGCGATCATCATCTGATCCAATACACTTAGGCTATTAAATCTATGTCTACAAGTATGAGTGATAGTATTTAAAATATGTACACTTATTTAGTTGCAGTACTGGTTAAACTAAACAACTAGTCAATATTTTTTATTAAGGCTTTCACGACCCGGAATAATTAATATTATTCACATTTTTGGGATTATGATGTGTGTAAATAAAATTAAAGATGGTGATGATGATAATTGTTGTTTTAAGGGGCCTAACATCTAGGTTATCGGCCCCTGATGGTTTGGGTGATCGTGAAGATGAAAATGAAATGCAAACTTAAAACTAAAACTAACTACTAACCTACATACTAGAAGAAGAAATGGAAAACTAAAGGAGAACAAGGCAAATAAAGGACAGAAGGAAAAGAAATGCCCTCGACCATCGAAGAATGCAGATTGAGGGACTTGGAAGGAAGGAGAGCCATGAAAGGCAGATAGGAAAGTGAAAGAGGAGAGGGTCCGCCCCAAAGGTAAGGGACAAAAGGGGAAACTGACCCAGCTCAGGAATCCCTCGGGGTCGCCAACTCCCGAACTCACCAGCCGTGAGCCCCAGGGTGCACCCTAAGTTGTGGGGCTACATACACCCGGCCTCCTTGAGAGCCTTGAGCAGAAGGCAGGAGACAACATGAAATGAAAAAGAAGGCTGACCCCTCTCAGAAGGAGGGTATCAGAAAAGATGAGACAAGTGCCAATTAAGGCGGGAAAGGAAGAGACTCCCTAGGCCTCGGATACCCTAATATCGTTGGGGTCGGAAGAGAACAAGAGTTGACCAAGTGAGGTCGACAGGAAAGGAGACGGAGAGGAGCCCGGCACAAGTAAGTGGAAGCAATGCCGGACTCATCTGGGGCCCCGTGGTCGCCAACCCTCGTCCCACTAGATGTGAGCCCCTGGGGGGAGAGCCATAGAGAAAACCGACCAATTCGAAATTGTAGCTTCTGGCTGCTATCTGGTGATGAACAGTGGAACATCTCTAGTTTTCTTTTGTAAGCTCATTGGCACACATTCTTTGGTCACATTGTTTTAATTCTATTGAAAAAGGAGGCAAGGTCCCTCTCGAAACTTGAAGGTGAACCCTTCAGAAAAGCAGTGTTTAATGTAAGAAATCTTAATCAAGGGGTCGCGCTCAGTTCCTATGTGATGTTTACGTTCGCCAAAACAACGTGCTCTACTGAGGTAAGGGTCATAGGATATAAACTATAAATCGAGAAAGAAAGGTGACAAGATGTAAAATAATAACATGATTTAATGACTAATAGTGCATAAAAAATAAACAACAATAAAAATATAAAACACTCCTCCCTGAATTTCCCCTGATAGGAATATCTATAAATTTGAGGAGTCAGACGGATCTCCCCTTTTATTTAAAATGTGGATCCTGGTTCCACTACCTTGCAATTTGGGTTTTATGTGCGCGTAATGACTAACTACGAGGAATGAGTACTTTGGATGACTGTTCGTTTACAACGGGTTAACAGCCACGATGCTTACGAACAATCATCTCGAAAATCAACGTTTATGGATATGGAACATGACATTAATAAAAACCCTTAAAAAGTAATGCTGACACACGCACTAAATCTACTATCTACAGGAATCTCTCTCGGGACCCTCTTTAGCGCGAAGACGCACTTGACTTTGAGCTGCCAACACGGGCCAAATTGCTCAACATAAACAAGGAAATACAGCAAGCATGTGACTCACGGGTCACTGAATAAAAATAAAAGCATGGAATAAACCAACAACAACAAAAGCCTGACTGGCTGACATTACTTTATATGAACAAAACTGCATGTTAAGCAAACGCTTCGGAGATTATCGTGATTCGTAGGCAACTCCCATTTATTAAACAATTTTTATCATTGATCAGTTCTTAATTCTGTATTTAAAGTTATTACTGAGCCACACAGGCACTCTCCACTAATGACCTGGCTGGCACCCTTCAGTTCGTCTTGTGCAACATCTCCCCTCTTCCTCAATCACCTGCCATTGTCCCACTCTAGTGTGTATAAATATAACTGACCAGCTGTGCCGTTATCTCAAGGAATCAACAGCAACAAACTCAACCACTTCAAAATATGGTCAGACATTAATCAAAATATCCAGAATTGCCCTCGCGAGGTCACAATCTGGGTTTGTCATCAAGCTGCCAGAAATCAGTCTACGCTGAACTTCCCGCTTGTAATGACACAAACACACACTCACACACACACACATTAGGGAATGACAATACGTTATTACACAGATCGGCTGAATGGATGCTCGCCGACAATTAAAAAATATTAAAACCTACGATAGAGCTGACTGCTCTTCGTCACAAATCACATTGCTCCAAAGGCAATAATCTCATTGAATCTGATCAATAATAAAACAAAAGAAATTAATTACCCTCCAATCTACTGTATAACTATTTTACTTCAGTCCTACTTCTGAAACACAACATATCTCCGAGAGACGTTTTTAACCGCATTGCGTAACATATGCAAACACGGCCGTTCACATAGCTACGTTAGTTAAAACAACAAACAAGAAAAGAACCTTCTACTAAATATATATGCGAGCTGTTTCCATGCAAAACGTGTGTCAGACCAAAACTAAATAGACTACGTTAATCACACAAGCAAATTATTTACAAAACAAGATATGTCCCATACACCATAAGTTAATTTATCAGATAATAATAAATATTATTCTGTACTCATCCTCAGCCAGTCACCCGTCAAAGAACATCTGCAGCCATTTCCCAACTGGATTCTTCTTATCTCATCTCAACCATCTTGATGGAGTCTTGATATTTCCAGGCTTCCTCCATGGTCAATGATGTCATCTCTCGTGCTGATTCAAAAATTAAATTATTATACACTTGATGTCTGACTACTAAATTCGCCGTTCGGGTACTTCTTTCCCCAAAACAGTTTATTGGCGAATTATCGAAGATACTGCCCCTACAAATATAGTACTGTGACTATCTAACACTGAATTTAACACTTTTAATAATAATTTCTGTGTCCTTCATGACACGCAAAGTATAACTGTCAACGTCCTTAGACGCACAAAGTAATAGTCAACCTGTGTCCACGACACACAAAGTATAATAAGCTTACGTCCGTAGACGCACAGAATAATAAGCTTACGCCCGTAAACGCACAGAATAATAAGCCTGTGCCCTCGACACACACAATAATAATAAGCTTACGTCCGTAGACGCACAGAATAATAAGCAAAGTCTTGGCTCTTCACACCACTTATAAATGAACTGGCCCTAGGTCTTGATAGAGGGGGAATTTAGATAAAAATTTCTCGAAATAATGATGATACAGGAATGAAATAAATATCACTGAACTCGTAAAATAGCGCAGGTCAAGAATATGCCCATTAATCCTAGAATCGATCGTAGAGATTTTGTCTAGGCGATCTCCCGCGTGAATGCTAGCCGAGCGTGCCCACGCTAGACCTGCCGCGCTAAATAGGCATTCTTCTCTCATTGGTTCCCACACTTTCTGTCACTTGGCGGTTTTTAGCATATCTTGGCGTCGCAGGAGTGTCTATTTTCTTCATCAGCCACTCACGTTACTGCATCATATTTCTTATAGGCGCGAACATCACAATGAACATACCAGAACCATGTCTCACTGCGCGTCGCTTCTATTTTTGAGGCGGCCAACACCTGTCCTTCTGACACATCGCTAGGCTATTTCCCTTCACAGCTAAAGTATTTAGCCTTTTGTCAAACTGCTTCAGGCATGTACCCGCTGTCTTCAACAAATGCTTGAAATTTCCTCATCTCCGTCTGGCTACTTTCATGATGCTGGTGGAAATATTTATTAATTGAAGAAATAAAACCTAGAATCATTTATCCAACAGAGGATAAAGGGTTCAACCCTGGAAGAATGCAGATTGAGGGACTTGGAAGGAAGGAGAGCCATGAAAGGCAGATAGGAAAGTGAAAGAGGAGAGGGTCCGCCCCAAAGGTAAGGGACAAAAGGGGAAAACTGACCCAGCTCAGGAATCGCTCGGGGTCGCCAACTCCCGAACTCACCAGCCGTGAGCCCCTGAGGGTGTAGCATTATCCAGGGTGCACCCTAAGTTGTGGGGCTACATACACCAGGCCTCCTTGAGGGCCTTGAGCAGAAGGCAGGAGACAACATGAAAAGAAAAAGAAGGCTGACCCCTCTCAGAAGGAGGGTATCAGAAAAGATGAGACAAGTGCCAATTAAGGCGGGAAAGGAAGAGACTCCCTAGGCCTCGGATACCCTAATATCGTTGGGGTCGGAAGAGAACAAGAGTTGACCAAGTGAGGTCGACAGGAAAGGAGACGGAGAGGAGCCCGGCACAAGTAAGTGGAAGCAATGCCGGACTCATCTGGGGCCCCGTGGTCGCCAACCCTCGTCCCACTAGATGTGAGCCCCTGGGGGGAGAGCCATAGAGAAAACCGACCAATTCGAAATTGTAGCTTCTGGCTGCTATCTGGTGATGAACAGTGGAACATCTCTAGTTTTCTTTTGTAAGCTCATTGGCACACATTCTTTGGTCACATTGTTTTAATTCTATTGAAAAAGGAGGCAAGGTCCCTCTCGAAACTTGAAGGATCTTTTAATTTTTTATTTTCACACGGTACAATCCCAAAAATATGAATAATATTTACAGTCAATGTTCGTTATAGTTATATCTTATATGTGATTTTTGTTAAGATACTGAATTTGGTGATTGACCTTTAAATTTGCTTGCTTAGAGTGATTATGTGATTGTAGTTAAATGGTCAGGTTAGACTGGATTGTATACTTAGCTGCTTGAGTGGTTTGCGGTCCGCTTGCGAGCAGCTACTCTTGTCACTGCCTGCACTGAACTGGGAGGAATTTCCTGTGTGCTCGTTATCTCTTATCCTTCCCCCTCCCATCCCTCCACGCTTCCTAACTGTGTTAATTGAATATCTAGAATATGCTAGCATTATATGGAGTCCTAGATGCAAGACATATACCTCAATGATTGAAAATAGTAAACAAGTAGTTCCGTGAAGAACTAAAGCCTATTTTCATATACCCTACTTATGTTAATTATCACTATCAACATACACAATTTCAGTTTGATTGCTGTAATAGATTCGTAGATATTGAGAACCGACTAAATATGTCGGATGGTCGCCATGTAGGATTTTTATACACACATCAAAAAAAGTTTTGCATCACCTCGGTTCCCAGATCTCCGGCATATAGACGTTGACTGTGTATATTGTATCCAAGATACAGTCCCTTTGACTGTTCATAGATGTCACTAAAACTGCTCAAAGATGTAAACAACCATGCATGAGCAGGGCCTATTAGACGGAGGGGGTACGACAGCCGATCAGTTCCAGTCATTCCACCAGGACGAAGGTACGCTGCTCATGTTGTCTGTAGTTCTACCATGCCTAGAAGGTCAATACCGCAGTTCGATCGCGTCCGCATTGTTACTTTGTGTCAAGAAGGACTCTCAACAAGGGAAGTTTCCAGGCGTCTCAGAGTGAACCAAAGCGATGTTGTTCGGACATGGAGGAGGTACAGAGATACAGGAACTGTCGATGACAGGCCTCGCTCAGGCCGCCCAAGGGCTACTACTGTAGTGGATGACCGCTACTTACGGATTGCCGCTCGGAGGCACCCTGACAGCAATGCCACCATGTTGAATAATGCGTTTCGTTCAGCCACAGGACGTCGTGTTTCAACTCAAACTGTGCGCAATAGGCTGCATGATGCGCAACTTCACTCCCGACGTCCATGGCGAGGTCCAGCTTTGCAACCCCGACACCATGCAGCGCGGTACAGATGGGCCCAACAACATGCTGAATGGACCCCACGGAATTGGCATCACGTTCTCTTCACCGATGAGTGTCGCATATGCCTTCAACCAGACAATCGTCGGAGACGAGTTTGGAGGCACCCTGGTCAGGCTGAACGTCTTAGACACACTGTCCAGCGAGTGCAGCAAGGTGGTGGTTCCCTGATGTTTTGGGGTGGCATTATGTGGGGCCGACGTACGCCACTGGTGGTCATGGAAGGCTCCGAAACGGCTTTACGATACCTGAATGACATCCTCCGACCCATAGTGCAACCATATCGGCAGAATATTGGAGAGGCATTTGTCTTCATGGACGACAATTCTCGACCTCATCGTGCACATCTTGTGAATGCGTTCCTTCAAGATAACGACATCGCTCGACTACAGTGGCCAGCATGTTCGCCAGACATGAATCCTATCGAACATGCCTGGGATATGTTGAAAAGGGCTGTTTATGGACGTCTTGACCCACCAACCACTCTGAGAGATTTACGCCGAATTGTCGTTGAGGAGTGGGACAATTTGGACCAACAGTGTCTTGATGAACTTGTGGATAGTATGCCACGGCGAATACAGGCATGCATCAATGCAAGAGGACGTGCTACTGGGTATTAGAGGTAGTGGTGTGTACTGCAATCTGGACCACAAATGCTGAAAGTCTAGCTGTATGATGGTACAACATGCAATGTGTGGGTCTCATGAGCAATAAAACGAGCTGAAATGTTGTTTGTGTTGATCTCTATTCCCTTTGTATTTAACGGTTCCGGAACTCTTGGAACCGAGGTGATGCAAAACTTTTTATGATGTGTGTATATGTAGGTATTGGTTATGTACTCTTACATGAAGATTATTGTGTACGAGTAGTATTCAAACTTCAATCGCATGATTAGGCCACAACAAGTAAAAACGAGATTTTAAAATTTTGCACAGCTGCCATCTTGTGGTTATGGAAACAATTGAAATAAATTAGATGCCAGTGGATTAACATTTGTATACGGATTTACAGCACCAAGTTTCACTGCAGTCAGATGGTTAATTTGCGAGAAACGTCCACGTAAATATTTATACTTTGCGTCGCCGCCATGTTCGATTTGTGATCACCAGGTTATTGAAAGTCCTATAGGTGAACTTATGTTCATAGCCCCTATGAACGTACAAAATCAGTTTGATTGCTGTAATAGACTCGTATATATTGAGAACCGTCTAAATATTTCGGATGGTCGCCATGTTGGATTGTTAAATGTATAGGCCAGAGAGTTATGTACCATTAAAGGAAAATTATTGCGTAGGTTCATTATCCTAACTTTCACTTCTATCGCATTATTACGACACAAGAAATAAGAACTTAATTTTAACATTCGCACAGCCGCCATCTTGAGGTTATGTAAACAATTGAACTAAATTAAATACCAGTGCATTACAATGTGTATAAACATTTGCTGTACGAAGTTTCATTGCGTTTGGATCATTAAATCGCGTAAAAAGGCTATTTAAAAGTTGCAAATTCGCTTAGCCGCCATGTTGGTTTTGTAGTTACCAGGTTTTCGAAAAATACATAGGTGAACCTTCTAGTAGTTCCCTTTATCTCCGTACAAAATTTCAGGGTGATATCAGTAATAGTTTCGGAGATATAGAATGCCAGTGAAATATTTCGCACAGCCGCCATCTTGAGGTTATGTAAACAAAAGAACAAAGTTAGATGCCGGTGCATTACAATGTGTATAAACATATACTGTACCAAGTTTCATTGCGTTTGGTTGGTTAAATCGCGAGAAACGTCTATTTAAAAGTCGCAACTTCGTATGGCCGCCATGTTGGCTTTTAGTTACCAGGGTTTCAAAAGTCACATAGGTGAAATACTAGTAGTACCCTTTATCACCGTACAAAATTTCAGGGTGATATCGGTATTAGTTTCAGAGATATTGAATGCTGGTGAAATATTTCACGCAGCCGCCATGTTGGATTCGTAAGACAGAAAAAAAATTTGATGGGCACGGTCGGGGTCGGCCAAAATGATGGTATGACCTTACCGAGTCTCATTGAAATCGCTCCATCCGTTTAGAAGTTATTAGGGGGACGACACACACACGGACAAAAGGTGATCTCATAAGCCTATTTCTTCATAAAATGAAAATAGGCTAAAAAGAAATTCCTAAACTATCTACATTTTAAAAGAACAGCCAACTATCCTCACTTGATACCACACATTGTTGATAATTCCGAATTTTTTCTCTCTTAAATTTCCATGTACCCCGCACCAATTCAAGCAACAATATCACATTTGAAATAAAAGATGATGATGATAATTGTTGTTTTAAGGGGCCTAACATCTAGTTATCGGCACCTGATGGTTTGGGTGATCGTGAAGATGAAAATGAAATGCAAACGTAAAACTTAAACTAACTAGTAACCTACATACTAAAAGAAGAAATGGAAAACAAAAGGAGAATAAGGCAAACAGAGGACAGGAGGAAAAAGAAATGCCCTCAACCCTCGAAGAATGCGGATTGAGGGACTTGGAAGGAAGGAGAGCCATGAAAGGCAGATAGGAAAGTGAAAGAGGAGAGGGGCCGCCCCAAAGGTAAGGAACAAAAGGGGAAAACAGACCCAGCTCAGGAATCCCTCGGGGTCGCCAACTCCCGAACTCACCAGCAATGAGCGCCCCTGAGAGTATAGCATTTTCTAGGGTGCACCAAAAGTGGTGGGGCTACATACACCCGGCCTCCTTGAGGGCCTTGAGCAGAAGGTAGGAGATAACATGAAAAGAAAAAGAAGGCTGACCCCTCGGAGAAGAAGGGTATCAGAAAAGATGAGACAAGGGCCAATTAAGGCGGGAAAGGAAGAGACTCCCTAGGCCTCGGATACCCTAATACCGTCGGGGTCGGAAGAGAACAAGAGTTGACCATTTGAGGTCGACAGGAAAGAAGACGGAGAGGAGCCGGCACAAGTAAGTGGAAGCAATGCCGGATTCAGCTGGGGCCCCGTGTTTGCAAACCCACGTCCCACTAGATGTGAGCCCCTGGGGGTGAAATTAAAAGAACCAGGACATCTGCCCACAAAAATTCACCGCTGAACAGACTATGTAATATTTTCAACAATGTTGTTCAAAAAGTAATACCATAGATTTTAGTACTTCCTTGACAGTATTTTTGATGGAATCTTAAACCACTCTCCGGAAATAATGTCTCAAACCCTGAAAATTATGAATTCTTACTGTGCCCGTTTAGACCGAAGTCCCACGACCACATATGCATGTTACCGAAAATCAATTAGCACGAGATTCAAATGATCTCAGGGCGCCGTATG
Organism: Meconema thalassinum; assembly: GCA_946902985.2. Taxonomy (NCBI): domain Eukaryota; kingdom Metazoa; phylum Arthropoda; class Insecta; order Orthoptera; family Tettigoniidae; genus Meconema; species Meconema thalassinum. Next base: position 425,660,139 of record OX336392.1, on the reverse strand, counting down.
GGTGATAATAAAAACAACACAACAAGATCTAATTTGCTTCACTGATTTTCGGCTCGATGCAGCAATAAGGATAGAATGGAGATTTGAAAATACCACAATAACTAAAAATTCTCATTTTATTTATAGTTAAAATTTACTATTTAAAAATGCAAAAATAGCATTAGGATGTATGAAAAGTTTTCATACATATAACACAAAAATTAGAAGTATCAGCACATATGAAACACTAAGAAATTTGAACTAATGCTAAAATATCAGTCCTGTGGCATTGTCCAAAAATTTTATCAAAATTATTTACACCCGTAGGTTGTTCAGGGCAAAATTAATCGTCCAGCCTTAATCCTACTTGACTATTTTCACTCGTAGAATATTTAACAAGATTAACTAGTTCAGTTGTTATCAAAAATCACTTTCTTTTATAAGTTCAATTGTTTAAATAAATTCCTATCACTTTTCCAAGAATCAAAAATTCACTTATTAAATCGGTGTGAGTCATCACAAGAAAACAATAAACATTTGACGGACATCTGGTAATCAACAATAACAACTGTTTAAACATTTGAGCATGGATTCGAAGAACTTCTATCATGAGAAAAATTTATTATATCATCTGTTCTCGGTCCGATAATTACAATCATGAATAACATGATTCAAAAACTATAAATTCCATTCATTGGACAATATTAACTAAAACATATTATCCGTCTGACAAATAAATCACAAATTTAATTATTTAAACTTCATCATTCAGATCGTTGGAAAGATCAATCCGACATGTCCATCATATAGCAGTAGTAACAAATATTATCACCCATAAATTATTATTCATTTAAATATGAAATATTTACTTTCACAAAATTTAAACATTTATAAGTTTTGGAACTCCAATAAGATCAAAATTATCCGTGAGACGGTAGTGGCTGTTTATTAAATAACAATTACAATATTACTTCAAGCACCGGCCCATTCCACTAATGTGTCAACAATTATCTGATCACATTCATATTCGACCAACGGTAAGGTATCATCAAAAACTAAAGATTTGTTTATAACAAAATCGGGTTGTTCAATACAGGGAAATATATGTAGAACACGAGAAAATTATATGTGAAATTTTACCATGATGGTTGCATGAAATAACCATTGGGTTATCTACTTTCATGTATACTCATCAACATATTTATATAAGCCATCTAACCATCACTATGGTTGATGCTTCACGTAACACCATATTCATTCATGTGACATTGTTTCACTATTTGAATGACAAAATTCACCTTTTACTACACATCATATTTTTTCCACAGATTATTATCATTATTATCACACATTAATATTTTTATCAAGCCACCGCTTGTTTTTCCATCCTGAAGATTCCTAGCTCCTCCAATACATTTATTGCAAATTTCACCATCACATTAATCCATTTTAGATCGTGTCTACTCTGGTCAACAATTGTCATATACTGTATTGACATTCCCAAATAATTTATTATTTATACATATGCAAGAAAACCCTAATGATACAGGCTTCTTATATCCCTTTACGATAACCTTCCGTGTCTTAACATGACTTAATTCCTTAACACAATTGTAAAATGCTTCAAAATTCATTCTATTACTTCAGAATGTGGGCGTGCGTAAAACCACTAGTCGTCGGATAAAAACTATCCGAACTAGCTAAGCTGGTTCAAACTTCCAAACTTATTATCCACATAACATGTCATGATTATTAGAAGTTACCAAAAATGTTCTTATTATCATCATTGAAAAATTATTATCTTCCAAACTGGAATTTCTTTGACAAAACAACTTGAAAACAATCAAGCTCGACTTCGTAATGAAAAAACTATCCTTTCATCAAAAATAAAAACTTAAGATCGACAGATCCTACGGCTGATGACCGCGATGAAAAAATAAACTAAGATGCTCATGATGTTGTTCATAGATTCATAACGTATAATCAGTGCCTCTGAACACAGAAAATGTTCAGACATAAGCCTCAAATGCCTCGTAGCCCAGTTTGCCACAGCAAAAAAAAAAGTTGTGTGTTGATATTTCTGTTTAAATGGAGAATTCTAATTACCATAGAATAAAAATAATTCAAATGTAGCTTACATTCTTTTAGATCTTGATTATGTCAACCTTCTGGTTGGTTCCACATTATTTCCTTTCTTCAGTCCTATCGAACCCGTACGTAAATCCGTCTATCGGCCTCCATTGCTACCCGTAGTTAGTTTAACAGCTCATGACCGTTAGTTCCATAGCTGACTTGAAATACTCTTGACTTGCAATGTTCATGACGAAAGTCTCAATAGCGGTTGCTATTAGCATAAAGGGGATTTGATCTCTAAGATCCATAGTAATAAACCAGATGTAACTGCGATACAACTGTGACAAATTCAGTAAAATTTGATACTCTGACAATCTTATTTGGTTTGGTTACGATCTGAAGTTACTGTCGTAACTAAGCATATGGGTCGAGGTTATGCACCTCCCAGACACGCGTCAAACACGGCTGGTCCCTCGTAGCTAAGTCCTGATGTCGGGAAATGGATTTCTCCAGCCCCTCTAAGCTCCTAACGGGTGAGATTATGCATCTCCCAAATTGCGCCAGACACAATTGGTTCCGTACGTTGGCTAAGTGGACTGACCAAGCAAGACTGGTATCTGATGAATACTGTGATTTTGTCGTGGTTGATCTTTAAGTTACCAAGCCAACAGCTTGTCACTGGTGAAATTGGAAACAATAACTATGTTCCAATAGAATTAAATATGGCTTGTAGACTAAGTCTACCATATGTCCGATGCAGCTAAGAATTGACTAAGTGTCAACTGCATGTTGAAGTCTAACACTTGAAATCGCTTCACAAAAATATTCAAAGTTGCACAGTGCGTGAAATATACTAACACTTTGACCACTACTTGGTCAGAAGATTTACAGCACTTTGCATAGAGTAACTGCTTACTAACACTTGAAGATAATAATGTGACCATGCACAACGTAGAAGTAATATAGCGACCATGCGCTGCAAGTAAGTGAAGTGATAGCGACCATGCGCTGCGAAGAAGTGAGATATTGAGCTCTGCTCGGCTCCAATTTATACTCCCACGCCGTTCCATGCTGGAGTCCACGTCACAAGCTGTGTCGTCACAGCGAAGGAATTCCTGAATACAAAATTGCCAATATCTCTGCTTCTATTGATCCGATTTCTTTCCAATATAGTTCATTCTTCTCCTTTTCTTCGTGCCAGAAAAATGATGTGCTTCACAAATTTCCAAAGTATCGGGAACTATTTAATCATAAAATATAGACTTTGTTATGACGTACTACGCGTCACAAGCCTCGCTGTTGCCTGCATATTCTTTCCAAATGCTTCGAGAACAAATTCCGCGCGCCGTTCAAACTTTGCCTGGAATTCAAATATGGGCCTGGGACCGCAAATATGGACTAGTGAATAAGGGCACATTACCACTGTGTCATTCTACCTAGCCAGCCTTGTATTACACATGTATTATTTGTACTATACTGTTTTAATAGTACACCTAGTTATTTTAATTAGTTTTATTTAGTTACAGTTTAGTTTAAGTTAGTATCAGTTATAAGGTAACATACTGTGTAATCTTTATGCCACTGTAATTGGGATGAAAATCCACTTGTGCGCAAATAAATAAATAAATAAATAAATAAATAAATAAATAAACAAACAAATAAATAAATAGTGTAACATATGTATGCTGCCAAGTCTAGAGCTTCCTAATATGGTGTCTGTTACTGTATATTGGGCATCTTCAAATATTAAAGGCCAGTTTTCGTTCTCACCACGCGTAAAATGGCTTCAAACAGCATAAAATGAGAACTACTACCATCCAACTTATATAGAAGGAATAGTGTAGGGAAACACTACAGAATAAAGGAAATAAAAGATAAAAGATACCCTTGAAGAACGAGAATCAAGACGTGGAAGGAGGAAGAGCTAATAATGGCAGATAAGGAAGGGAAAGGGGGACGGTCCGCTCCAAGTTAATGGAAACCAAAAGGGGAGTGGGGAAACAGAGCCAGCTCAGGAATGCGTCGGGATCGCCAACTCCCAAGCCGTGAGCGCTTGAGGGTGTAGCACTATCAAGGGTGCACCATACACGGTGAGGCTACGGACACCCCGCCTCCCTTAGGGCCTTGTGCAGAAGGCAAGATATATCATGAACTATAAGAACAGGTCTGATCCCGTGAAGAATTAATGTATCTGGGAGGATGAGATAAAGGCTAATTCAGGCGGGAATTTGAAAGACTCCCTAGACCTCAGATATCCTAATACCAACGGGATCGGAAGATAACAAAATATGACCAAAGGAGGTCGACAGGAAAGAGGACAGAGAGGAACCCGTGACAGATAAGAAGTAGAAATGCCGGACACAACAGGGCCAACCAAGCCATGTCCCAATAGTTGTGAGCCCTTGGAAGTAGATCGTTGTGTATTGGTTATGTAATGTATCTTTTATCAGTCGAGTAGAGTACTGTACTGTATACTCACACATCAGTGCCACTAATTAATACACATAACCGACCGCCTGTGGGGGCGGGGGGGTTCGTTTGAATTTGATCTGTTTGAACGTACACACAGGCATAAGAGCGTGTTGGCCACTTACTTTATTTGTCCTGGCCTCTACCCTACTCTAATGCTGAAATTAAATATCTGCTGTAGTCTTTGAAACATAATGAACAGGGAAACTCACTCACAACTCGTTATTTAACCTTTGGTCCACTCTGTTTCCACCGCTCTGTGCCGAGCTCAATCCCTAAATATAGGCCCTTGTGTAGCAAGGGGTAGCCTAATTCCATCAAATTCACGAGGACATTCCCAAACGACAGCTCAAGGTTTAGTTCTGGTCTGCAGACCGTGTGCATTGCTGAATATAAGGGAAAATAACCATTCGGATAGGTTAGTTACGAGGAATGATGATGATGACGATGATGATGTTCCCTTAAGGTACCTAATATATAGGTTATCGGCCCCTAATTGTTTGGGTGATAGTAAAAAATGAGATTAGAATGAAAATTATAACTATTACTAACTACAAATTTACATATTAGAAGAAGAAATGGTAAACAAATAAATAAGGCAAATAAAGGACAGGAAGAAAAGAAATGTCCTCAACCCTCCAAGAATGGGGCTTGAGGGACTTGGAAGGAAGAAGGGACATGAAAGGCAGATAGGAAAGGGGAAAGAGGAAAGGGTCCGCCCCAAGGTCAGAAGAAAAAGGAGACAAAACGGACCCAGCTCAGGAATCCCTCGGGGTCGCCAACTCTCAAACTCAGCAGCCGTGAGCCCTTGAGGGAGTAGCACTATCCAGGGTGCACCAGAAGTGGTGGGGCTACATACACCCTGCCTCCTTGAGGGCCTCGTGCAGAAGGCAGGAGAAAACATGAAAAGAAAAAGAAGGCTGACCCCTCGAAGAATGAGGGTATCAGGAAAGATGAGATAAGGACAATTAAGGCGGGAAATTGAAAAACTCCCGAGGCCTCGTAAACCCTAATACCGTCGGGGTCGGAAGAGAACAAGAGTTGACCAAGGGAGGTCGACAGGAAAGACGACGGAGAGGAGCCCAGCACAAGTAAGTGGAAGCAATACCGGACTCAGCTGGGGTTCCGTGGTTGCCAACCCACGTCCCACTAGATGTGAGCCCCTGGGGAGGCTACTAGTTCAGAACTTGGTTACCAGATGCCATCGCAGTCCGCTTCTGGCAACGAACGTCGGAACCTAAGATCGTATACAATGAAATGGAAACCACAACTAAAACTAACTACAGACAAATGGAAAAGAAATAAACAAAACAAGAAATGAATGGTTGGTTGGTTCCTCAGTTTAGGGGCTGCGACATCGCCGTCATGTTGTCCCGTGTACTTTGGGTGTGTGTAGAATCTGTCTGATAACCGGAGTTAATTGTGATGACTGTATTAGTGTGTGATATCTGTTTTCAATTCAAGTAAGGACTGCAGACATTGAATCTTTTCAAGTAGTTCCTACTTTTTCCGCCAAACGTCACCGTCAACGACTACTAGTTCAGAACTTGGTTACCAGATGCCATCGCAGTCCGCTTCTGGCAACGAACGTCGGAACCTAAGATCGTTTGTCAAATGTTTAACCTAATTTAGCTTCACACTGGTGTAATTAGTGGAAGGTTCTTTAACATGCAATAAATCTATGACATGGGACCGCCGGCTTTACTTCCCCTTCGAAGGAAGGCATACTGAGGGATTTTTAACGCTCTTAAAAAAATCCGACGACTTCGGCCGTGTTTGAACCCGCGATCTTGGGCATAGAAGCTCAGCATGCTACCAACTACGCCACAGAAGCAGCATAAAAAAGTACATCAAAGGCAGGACGAAAATATATGCCCTCAATCCTGGAAGAACAAGAATAAGAGCGGACTTGGGAAAAAGGAGAGCCATGAATGGCAGATAGAAAAGCGAAATAGGAAAATGTCCGACTCAGAGGCGCTGGATAAAAAGGGAGAAACAAAACCCAGCTCAGGAATTCCTCAGGTTCGCCAAGTCCCAAACTCACCAGCCGTTAGCACTTGAGGGTTTAGCACTATCCAGGGTGCACCATACATGGTAGTGCTACACACCGCCTGCCTCCTTTAGGGTCTTATGCAGAAGGCAGGAGATACCATGAAAATAAAAACTAGAGGTGTGATCCCTGGAAGAATGATGAAAGATGAGAGACGGTCTAATTAAGGCGGGAAAGTGAAAGACTCCCTAGGCCTAGAAATCAAGAGTTGAGCAAAGGAGGCTGACGAGAAATATGATAGAGAGGAGATCGTCATAAGTTCATGGAAGCAATGCCAGATTCAGCCAGAGTCTTGTGGTCGTCAACCCAAGTGCTTCAATCTGTGAGCCACTGGGGGATGAAAGAGAGTAACCCGACAAGTAAGAGGAAGCAATGCTAGGACCACGTTGTCTCCAAACTACATCTCACTATTTGTGAGCCCCTGAGACGGTAAAGCGTTGCCAACATAACCACACTTTACTCTTTGCTTGCCCCTCCTGGTCAGTGCTGTGCTAGTATTTAGTAATACGACCACTTAAAGGAAGCTCTTCCTCATTGGCTACGGATTAGTCCTTTGAATAAGCCTTGAGCAATTTTCAAATATTTATCTTCACTCTCATTTACAGGGTCAATATTAGCAGCTTCAACAACTCCTTCAGAAAAAAAAACAGTGGATATTGACTTTAGCCTCTTCACTGACTTGATGGATAAAAACTCCTCCGTAGCTGCAGAATCCAATAACCAGAAATAATTCCAAGTGATAGACATGCACATTGAGCTTCTACTGAAGTCTGTCATATGGAAGACCTCGGTTCTTCAGATCATGATGATAACGATGATGATAATTGTTGTTTTAAGGGGCCCAACATCTAGGTTATCACCCCCTAATGGTTTGGATGATGGTAAAAATGTAAATGAAATGAAACTAAACCTAAAACCAACTACATACTTACAAACTAGAAGAGGAAATGGAAAACAAAAAAATCCTCTCGGCACGCCGGGAAAACTAGGGGATAGGCTATAATACTCAAAATATGCAGGTTTTCGTAGAAGGATCAGACCTCATTTATTGCTAGAAAGTATTTTACAATTGGTGCTTAATTAACTTTTTTTTCGTGTCTCTATGCATATTTTTAACGTTTTATTGTCTTATGGGGACGGTAACCTTCTCGTCATTTGGGCTCCATTTTTAGCCTACTTTTCACATTTTGCAAAAATGAGGAAAAAGTAGACTTATGAGATCGATCCGGGAAAATCTGTGTGTGTGTCTGTCTGTCTGGCTGTGTGTGTGTGTGTCCCCCCCCCCCCCCTATCAACTCCTAAATGGCTGCGGCAATCAAAACCAAATTTAGTATGTGTAAAGATGTGCACCGGACTATCTCACGTCCATATTTGAAAATGATGTCAGTGCTACCAACTGCTGAAAAAACGCACTAGAAATTTGAGCTCCATGTTGGATATCTTGGAAGGTATGAATGGGAGCTATTCAGAAATTGGCACACATGTAGATAATACTATTTCAGTTTAATTTCCAGGAGGCCATACATGGCAGTGTTGCCAAAATAATTTTAAGCCTTCTGATAAGTCCAATGTTTAAATGCATATAACTTCTACACTATCAATTGGATTTCGACCAAATTTTGTATGTAAAATGTGTACATAAACAGATATGACTGAGTGAATTCTTAAGAGCCACCAGGGCTGCCAACTGTTAATAATTGCTCTCTCTATTTTTAGCCTACTTTTCACATTTCGCAAAAATGAGGAAAAAGTAGACTTATGAGATCGATCCGGGAAAATGTGTGTCTGTCTGTCTGTCTGTCTGTCTGTCTGTCTGTCTGTCTGTCCTTCTGTCTGTGTGTGTGTCCCCCCTATCAACTCCTAAACGGCTGCAGCAATCAAAACCAAATTTATTATGAGTAAAGATGTGCACCGGAATATCTCACGTCCATATTTGAAAATGATGTCAGTGCTACCAACTGCTGAAAAAAAGCACTAGAAATTTGAGCTCCATGTTGGATATCTTGCAAGGTATGCATGGAAGCTATTCCAAAATTGGCACACATGTAGATAAGACTATTTCAGTTTAATTTCCAGGAGTCCAACCATGACAGTGTTGCCAAAATAATTTTAAGCCGATAGGTCCAATGTTTAAATGCATATAACTTCTACACTATCAATTGGATTTCAACCAAATTTTGTATGTAATATCTGTACATAAACAGATATGACTGCGCGTATTCTTAAGAGCAACCAGGGCTGCCAACTGTTAATAATTGTTCTCTCTATTTATTTATTTTATCCAAATACCAATATATCAGAAAGTATGCAAGCCAACAGCTTTAAACTATGCACACGTATATTCTGACATTTTAGATGAATTTGGAGTAACTTATATACGTCAGTTCTACCAACATGATTATAAGCCTGCAGATAGTACCAATTTTTAAATACATGTAACTTCTATACTATCAGTTGGATTTCAACCAAATTTCGTATGTGCTATGTGTACCATAACAGATATAACTATAAGTTTTATTAAGAGAAATCAGGGCTGCCAACTGTTAATAAATGCTGTCTATATTTTTTTTACCCTAATATCAATATATCAGAAAGTATGCAAGCCAACAGCTCTATACTTTGCACACGTATAGCACCTGACATTCTAGATTAATTTGGAGTAATTAATACAAGGCAGTGCTGCCAACATGATTCTATGCCTGCTGATATGTCCAATTTTAAAATACATGTAACTTCTATACTAACAAATGGATTTCATCCAAAATTGGCACAACAAGATATCATAATATTTCAGATTATTTCTGACCAGCACACGCATGACATTATTGGCAACATGCTTTTACGCGTGCTGATAGATGCAGTGTCTAACTGCATGTAACGTCCAATGGACTTCAACCAAATTTTGTATTCTGTACCTTAAGAGATGGAACTAAGAATATATTCAGTCACCAGGGCTGCCAACTGTAGTGCTCTATTAGGCTACATTATACCAGGTATATTTTGAACTAATTAGATATTTCGATATTACCAACTTAATTTCGTCATTATTCTATATAGGTTCATATTCTGTAGATTAATCATTGGCATGAAAAGTAGGCTGTATAGTTCTTCACGGAACTTCTTGTTTTAAATCCAAATACCAATATATCGGAAAGTATGCAAGCCGACAGATTTAAACTATGCACACGTATAATCTGACATTTTAGATTAATTTGGAGTAACTTATATACTTCAGTTCTACCAACATGATTATAAGCTTACTTATAGTACCAATTTTTAAATACATGTAAGTTCTATACTATCAGTTGGATTTCAACCAAATTTCGTATGTCCAATGTGTACCATAACAGATATGACTATACGTATTGTTAAGAGAAATCAGGGCTGCCAACTGTTAATAAATGCTGTCTATATTATTTTTACCTTAATATCAATATATCAGAAAGTATGCAAGCCAACAGCTCTATACTTTGCACACGTATAGCACCTGACATTCTAGATTAATTTGGAGTAATTAATATAAGTCAGTGCTGCCAACATGATTCTATGCCTGCTGATAAGACCAATTTTTAAATACATGTAACTTCTATACTAACAAATGGATTTCATCCGAAATTGGCACAACAAGATATCATAATAGTTCAGATTATTTCTGACAAGCACACACATGACATTGTTGCCAACATGCTTTTACGCGTGCTGATAGATGCAGTGTCTAACTGCATGTAACGTCCAATGGACTTCAACCAAATTTTGTATTCTGTACCTTAAGAGATGGAACTAAGAATATATTCAGTCACCAGGGCTGCCAACTGTAGTGCTCTATTAGGCTATATTATACCAGGTATATTTTGAAATAATTAGATATTTCGATATTACCAACTTAATTTCGTCATTATTCTAGATAGATTCATATACTGTAGAATAATCATTGGCATGAAAAGTAGGCTGTATAGTTCTTCACGGAACTTCTCGTTATACTTGGGGTCACACTGTCCTTATGCAAGGTTTGAAACTGATGTGAAACTATCTAATTGTCTGTTACTGTACTTATTCACGCAAAATTTTATCTCCCGCAGAGATGTTGGTTGGTTCCTCAGTTTAGGGACTGCGACAACGCGGTCATGTAACCCCGTATACTTTGTGTATGTGTGTGTGTGTGTGTGTGTAGAATCTGTCTGATAAACGGTGTATTAGTCTGTAATTCATGTAAAGATAGCAGACGGTCTATTTCAAGTAGTAGTTCCTAATTTTGGTACAAACGACACCTAGCTTTGAACTTGGCAAATAGATGCCACCGCAACCAGAAACATGCTACGAACGTTGGAACTTGCCCTCCGAAGGAAAGCATACTGAGGTATTTTTAGCGCTCTTAGAAAATCAGACGACTTCGGCCGGCTTTGAACCCACGCCCTTGTGTATAGACGTTCAGCATGCTACCAGTTACGTCACCGAAGCCGTTTCCCACAGATTCAGATGGAAAACTTAATGTGATCTTGTGCAATGGCGTTGTCATGGCAACCTCTGATAGCTGATCCCTCATCAATTTAGAAGCGTTGTTATGGTAATCTCTGATGGCTCTAGGCATTTTCTTATAATTCCGAAATCATTTTGCTCATCCCTTGGCGTAATGGTGGGTCATATCAAAAATTCTTTCAGACAAAAGTTTTAGGTAATTATTAGGGGAATATTTCCATTTTGTACGGTTTTGATATTGTGCCTATTAAGAGAGATATGAATAATGTTTCTCGAAAAACCCAATTTTTTCCATCCCTTTGGTCAATGGTTGGTGCTATCAAAAAACCTTTCTAAACATAAACTTTTGGCACTTATCCGATACATAGTATGAACTTTGAATTGATTCAAAGCGAAATTTCACTTTTTCTAAGAAATGCCCCCATGTTCACCCCCTTCGACTGATCTTGCCCATTAACGAACTCGACTGAGATTTGATAATGCTGATGATAATTGTTGTTTTAAGGGGCCTAACATCGAGGTTATCGGCCCCTAATGATCTGGGTGATAGCGAAAATGATAATGAAATTGAAACCAGAAAAAAATTATCTGAGACGGAAAATACGTACAAAAAGGAACTCAGATGGAAACAACTCACAATATGGTCTTACAAAAGGGAATTTAGAACGAAAAGTTGCAGAAAAAGAATAGATTGAAAAAAGGCCCTCAAGACGTAGGCGAGATTCAAAATACGTACAAAATGCAATGTAGCGTCGAAATACTTACAAAATGCAACTAAAATTCAAAATACTTACAAAATGCAAATGAGATCGAAAATACGTACAAAATGCAATTGAGGTTCAAAATACTTACAAAATGCAATTGAAATTGAAAATACACAATGCAAGTTAGATTGAAACAAGCCGGTTCAGATTCAAAATACTCTCAAAGTGCAATTGGAATTCAAAATACTTACAAAATGCAATTGAAATTGAAAATGCTTACAAAATGTACGGTAGATTCAAACGACTCATGTGGATTGACAATACTTACAAAATGCAATTTAGACTGAAAATACTTGAGAAAATGTAATTTAGATTCAAAATACCCACAAAATGCAATTGAGAATCAAAATATGTGCAAAATCGCCACCAAACAAAATGCAATTTAGATTCAAAATTCGTGCGAAATGCGGTTTTGGTTGAAAATACTTACAAAATGCAACTGAAATTCAAAATACTCACTAAAAGGCCCGTCAACCTGCATTGAAAAACTTACTAAAAAGCAATTTAGATTGTCAATCTTTACAAAATGCAATTGAGGTTGATAACAATCGCGAGATGTAATTGAGATCGAAAAACTTAAAAAATGCAACGTAGATCAAAAATGCCTTAAAATTCGCTAAAAGTGAATTTACTGTAGATACACGGTGAACCAAGTAACAAAAACAGTGCGGGAATCTTAAAGAGAAAAGGAAATATAAGGAAAGAGGAGAGGAGAGGAGAGGAGAGGAGAGGGGAGAGAGGAGAGGGTCCGCCCCAAAGGTAAGGGACAAAAGTGGAAAACGCACCCAGCTCGGGAATCCCTCGGGATCGCCAACTCCCGAACTCACCAGCCGTGAGCCCCTGAGGGTGTACCATTATGTAGGGTGCACCAGAAGTGGTGGTGCTACATACACCCTGCCTCCTTAAGGGCCTTGAGCACAAGGCAGGAGGTAAAAGGAAAAGAAAAAGATGGCTGACCCCTCACAGAAGGAGGGTATCAGGAAAGATGAGACAAGGGCCAATTAAGGCGGGAAAGTGAAAGACTCCCTAGGCCTCGGATACCCTAATACCGTCGGGGTCGGAAGAGAACAAGAGTTGACCAAAGGAGGTCGACAGGAAAGAAGACGGAGAGGAGCCCGGCACAAGTAACTGGAAGCAATGCCGGACTCAGCTGGGGTCCCGTGGTCGCCAACCCACGTCCCACTAGATGTGAGCCCTTGAGGGGTGAGATTTGAAAGTGATACATATTATGTACAAAATTCAAAGTGATTGGTGCACAATTACGGCAGTTATCGTGTCCACAAGAAACTGATATCATACTAATATATAAAAATGAGATTTTTTTCTGTCTGTCTGTCGTCCTGTTACTCAATCACGAAAGAACCACTGGTCCGATTTAAATGAAATTTTGCATGGCTGTAGCTGATTTACCAGGTTTACACATAGGCTACTTTTGATTTCGATATTTTGCGTTATTTAAAAATGGCGACCATTTTATTGACGTCACTACACACTTTGGTTTCAAAATTTCGTATTTCCATTTCAAATAAAAAGAGATCGCTAAGAAATAGCAAAACTTTGATGGCACAGACGAGCTTTAAAATGTAATTTTTTATCCGAAAGGTCCTTATCACTTTTCGTGTATCTCCAACAGTTAGCGAGTGAACCCCACAGTTGTGACGTCACTACACCCTTTGGTTTCAATATTTCATATTTCCATTTCAAATAAAAAGAGAACGCTAAGAAATAGCAAACTTTTAATGGTATATACGAGATTTAACATTTAATTTTCTATCCGAAAGGTCCTTATCACTTTTCGTGTATCTCAAACGGTTAGCGTGTAAAACCTACATTTGTGCAATAAAACACGGTCAACACCGAGCGGTGCAGTCTATCTCTATATAAATAAAAATTAAAGTTTGCCTGTTTTTTCCTGAATTTGATGATGATGATAATTGTTGTTTTAAGGGGCCTAACATCCTGTGTGATAGCAAAAATGTCAATGAAGTGGAAACCAGAACGAAAAGTAAGTGAGCAGGAAAATACTTACAAAAAGAAACTGAGATTCAAACTACTCACAAAATGGAGAGCGGTAATACGTCATCATCAGCTTCTAAAGCCTAAAAACCTTGTCGTTGCAGCCATTTCTTACGGTCTTCAGCAGTTCTCTTCATACTGGCATACGATTCACATTCCATTTCCTTGACAATGTTCTTGAGATACGATTGTCTTGGTCGTCCCCTTGGTTTCTTCCCCAAAATTTCTCCCTCAAAAATGATCTGGTGGAGAGTGTCATGTCTGAGTACGTGTCCCATGAATTTTGATTTCCTTTTCTTGATGGTGTTCAACAGGCATCGATTCTCCTGAATTTGGTTCAGAACAAACTCATTTCTCTTTCTTTCCACCCAGCTTGTTCGGGTCATTCGTCCCCAAAACCACATTTCAGCTGCCTCAACTTTTGAGTCTTCTCTTTTCCCCAGTGTCCATGTTTCACAACCATAGGTCAACACACTCCAAACAAAGGTCTTGAGAAATGACTTCCTTATCTTCAAGTTGAGGTGCTCATTGAGCAGCAAATTCTTCTTATTTTGAAAGGCTTTCTTCGCCAACACTATTCTTTTCTTAATTTCTGAGATGCATCTGTTGTCATAATTAATCACACTTCCCAAATAGCAAAATTCCGTTACTTGTTCAATGGCACTATCATTTAACATTATATTAGCTAAAATTGGTTGTTTCTTTTTATCAACCACCATTAATTTTGTCTTTCGAGAATGAACTCTTAGCCCGAATTTTCCTAAGGATTTCTGAAAAATGTTTAACATTCTATTCATTTCACATGCAGAGTTTGCTAAAAGTTTAATATCATCTGCAAAGCGAATGCTATGAACCTGCACTCCATTAAATTTTAATCCTTTTGTTTTCTCTTTTAATGCATTTACAGTAGCTTCTATATAGATATTAAAGAGATATGGTGATAGAGGACAACCCTGCCTTACACCTCTTCTTATTTTTGCTTCTCTTTTATTGCCATTAACTGTTATTTCGGTAGTTTGATTTTTATATAAGTTCAGAATAAGGCGCCTGTCTTTCCAGTCAATCCCGACTTTGGCCAATGTAAGAAATAAGGTCTTCCAATTAACATTATCAAATGCCTTTTCTATATCAATGAATACTATATAGGTTTTTCGATTAACTTCCAGTCTTCTTTATAAAATCTGACGTAATGCTAGGATAGCCTCCCTAGTCCCTTTCCTTGTTCTAAATCCATACTGATCACTATCCAGATGTTGTTCAATTTTCTTGCTTAGTCTTTCTTTGCTGATTATCAATAAAATCTTTGATGCATGTGAAAGAATGGCTAAAGTTCTATAATTAGAACATTCACAAGCATTTCCTTTCTTGGGTAGTGTGATTGTTCGACTTTTCATAAAATCAGGAGGTACAATTCCGTCCTCATAGCGTTTAGTAATGATTTGAAAAAGGCATTCCTTAATGCTTACATCACAACATTTTAAGAGCTCTGCAGGAATGTTATCTACACCAGTTGCTTTATTTCCTTTCAGTTTAGTGAGTGCTGCATAAAACTCTGCTTTAGTTATAGTTGGACCTTTATCATCTTCTTCAATACGGTAATACGTACATAAGGAAATTTCAAACGAAAATACTCACAAAAGAAATAGATCGAAAAATACGCACAAAATGTAGGTGAAGTTCAAAATACGTGCAATATGCAACGTACAGTCGAAATACTTACAAAATGCAAGTGAAATCAAAATACTTACAAAATGCAAATGAGATTGAAAATACGCAAAAAATGTAATTTAGATTCAAAATACCCAGAAAATTGCAATTGAGAATTAACTACTTGAACAAAGCGGGGTAGGTTGAAAATACAATTGAAATTGCTTACAAAATGTATGGGAGATTCAAACTTCTCATTTGGATGGACAATACTTACAAAATGCAATTTAGATTGAAAATACTTACAAAATGTAATTTAGATTCAAAATACCCACAAAAATGCAATTGAGGCTTAACTACTTGCAAAAAAAGCGGTGTAGGTTGAAAATACAAAATGCAATTGAAATTCAAAATACTCACAAAAGGACCCACCCCCTGATATTGAAAGACTTACTAAATAGCAATATATTTAGATTGTCAATCCTTACAAAATGCAATCGAGGTTGAAAAACACTCACAAAATGCAACGTAGTTCGAAAAGACTTACAAAATGCTGATGATGATGATGATAATTGTTGTTTTAAGGGGCCTAACATCTAGGTTATCGGCCTCTGATGGTTAGGGTGATCGTGAAGATGAAAATGAAAAGCGAACTTAAAACTAAAACTAACTACTAACCTACATACTAGAAGAAGAAATGGAAAACTAAAGGAGAATAAGGCAAATAAAGGACAGAAGGAAAAGAAATGCCTTCAACCCTCGGAGAAGGCGGATTGAGGGACTTGGAAGGAAGGAGAGCCATGAAAGGCAGATAGGAAAGTGAAAGAGGAGAGGGTCCGCCCCAAAGGTAAGGGACAAAAGGGGAAAACGGACCCAGCTCAGGAATCCCTCGGGGTCGCCAACTCCCGAACTCACCAACCATGAGCCCCTGAGGGTGTAGCATTATCTAGGGTGCACCAGAAGTGGTGGGGCTACATACACCCTGCCTCCTTAAGGGCCTAGAGCACAAGGCAGGAGGAAAAAGGAAGAGAGAAAGAAGGCTGACCCCTCGCAGAAGGAGGGTATCAGAAAAGATGAGACTAGGGCCAATTAAGGCGGGAAAGGAAGAGACTCCCTAGGCCTCGGATACCCTAATACCGTCGGGGTCAGAAGAGAACAAGAGTTGACCAAGTGAGGTCGACAGGAAAGAAGACAGAGAGGAGCCCGGCACGTGTAAGTGGAAGCAATGCCGGTCTCAGCTGGGGCCCCGTGGTCGCCCACGTCCCACAAGATGTGTGCCCCTGGGGGATTTTCTGAATTTCTACGGAAATTTGAGTTATTTACGTGTTTCAGACTGTTTTATGATGGATGCGCGCGAAAATAATTTTGTCTGTCTGTTTGTTTGTTGTTTGTTTGTTTGTGTGTGGACAACTTTGTTCCCTTGTAACTCGAGAACGGCTGGGTGTATCAACGTAAAATTTGGTACAGATATCCATTAGAGGCACGACACTAATCATTGATGTAACTCTTCTCCGTACCTCTCATAAAAGGGGGCCTACCCCATTAAAATACATGCTGAAATAGGCGTAGAAGGACGAAACAAAGCTCATTTTCAGCCCCTCAATGTAAGAGACAAAACTCGGGGTCCTAAAGGGTCCCCGAAAACCACATTTTAAGGCCCTAAAACCAACCGTTTTTGAGATATTCCCAGAAAACTAATTTCATTTAATAAACTAATGAACGAATGCAAGCCGGTAACCAAGACAACAGATTCTCAGAGGTCCATCTATTGCAATTCCATTAATTACATTAGTGTGAAAGTTTGCAAACGGCTAGAAGGTTATCACGGAACCAAATTAAGCTGTAAAATTCATCAATACGTGCGCTTAAGGGGGTCAAGGGGTATTCTAGAATTTTTTCACACGATTTACACCTGCCGGTGTGGTACGGCAGGTCTATTATATTCCTATCCCTATATAGTATTATTATTATTATTACTATTGTATTATGGCGTACAACGACGAGACAAAGCCCCTCGGTGCCAGAAACAAAACTTGGGGGCCCTAAAGGGTCCTCGAAAACTACAATAGCCGTTTTTGAGATATTCCCAGAAAACTAATTTAATTTAACAAACTAATTAAGATGATGATGATAATTGTTGTTTTAAGGGGCCTAACATCTAGGTTATCGGCCCCAAAAAACTAATTAAGGAATGCAAGTCGGTAACCATGTCAGCGTTATCTCAAGGGATGACATCCAACTTTCCATCTATCTGAACCAAAATGCATTTAGGCCCTTTGGCACAAATCGACACCGTTTCACCGATATGAACCAAACTTTGTAAACATAGGCTACCCTTTGGAACCCTGCGAGTAACACTGTCTACATGAAATTTCGGACAGACCACTCCATTCCTTGCATTTAGGTCCTTTGGCACAAATCTATACCGTTTCACCGATCTGAACCAAAATGAGTAGACTTACCCTTTGGAACCCTGTCTACATGGAATTTCGGACAGACCACTCCATTCCCTGCATGTAGGCCCTTTACCACAAATCTACACCGTTTCACCCATCTGAACGAAATTGCACATACTTATCCTTTGGAACCCGCCGAGTAACACTGTCTACTTGAAAATTTGGGCAGACCACTCCGTTCCCTTCATTTACGCCCTTTGGCACAAATCTACACCGTTTCACTGATCTGAACCAAATTTTACATACTTACCCTTTAGAACCCGACGAGTAACACTGAAACCCTTTGAAACCCTGCGAGTAACACTGTCTACATGACATTTCGGACAGACCACTCCATTCCCTGCATTTAGGACCTTTGGCAAAAATCTAGACCGTTTCACCTATCAGAACGAAATTTTACATACATATCATTTGGAACCCGACGAGTAACACTGTCTACTTGATAATTTGGACATACCACTCCATTCCCTGAATTTACGCCCTTTGGCACAAATCTACACCGTTTTACCGATCAGAACGAAATTTTACATACTTACCCTTTTGAACCCGACGGGTAACACCGTCTACATGAATTTTCGGACAGACCACTCCATTCTATGCATTTAGGACATTTGGCACAAATCTACATCGTTTCACCGATTTGAACCAAATTTTTTATACTTACCATTTAGAACCAGACGAGTGACACTGTTTACATGAATTTTCGGACATAACACTCCATTCTCTTCATTTATAACATTTGGCAAAAATATACAACGTCTCACCAATATGAACCAAACTTAATGTACTTACTCTCTGCTTCTGTATATGTTCGATGGTGTAAGTGCAGTACATTGAGGTTATCACCTGCAATAAGCGTTGGTGCTTTCAAATTGAATTTCATTAGATGATGATAATGATAATTGTTGTTTTAAGGGGCCTAACATCTAGGTTATCGGCCCCTGATGGTTTGGGTGATCGTGAAGATGAAAATGAAATGCAAACTTAAAACTAAAACTAACTACTAACCTACATACTAGAAGAAGAAATGGAAAACTAAAGGAGAATAAGGCAAATAAAGGACAGGAGGAAAAGAAATGCCCTCAACCCTCGAAGAAGGCGGATTGAGGGACTTGGAAGGAAGGAGAGCCATGAAAGGCAGATAGGAAAGTGAAAGAGGAGAGGGTCCGCCCCAAAGGTAAGGGACAAAAAGGGAAAACGGACCGAGCTCAGGAATCCCTCGGGGTCGCCAACTCCCGAACTCACCAGCCGTGAGCCCCTGAGGGTGTAGCATTATCTAGGGTGCACCAGAAGTAGTGGGGCTACATACACCCTGCCTCCTTAAGGGCCTTGAGCACAAGGCAGGAGGTAAAAGGAAAAGAAAAAGAAGGCTGACCCCTCACAGAAGGAGGGTGTCAGGAAAGATGAGACAAGGGCCAATTAAGGCGGGAAAGTAAGAGACTCCCTAGGCCTCGGATACCCTAATACCGTCGGGGTCGGAAGAGAACAAGAGTTGACCAAGTGAGGTCGACAGGAAAGAAGAAAGAGAGGAGCCCGGCACAGCTCAAGTAAGTGGAAGCAATGCCGGACTCAGCTGGGGCCCCGTGGTCGCCAACCCACAACCCACTAGATGTGAGCCCCTGGGGGGGAATTTCATTAATTCCGATTCTTATCCTTGAGCACTATGTGGCGATAAATGACACTACTGCTACCTCAGGAGCACGGGACAGCCAGAGGATATCTAAGTGCTCTGATTATTTTCCTTCATCGCTATGCGACAAGTTACGACACTAATGGTCTCTACATTTCTAACAGCCAATATCTTCACTGAAGCTAATAGAACCGTAATACTTGAGCTGTCTGTTTGAGCATGGCGATGCTAATTCAGCATAGCATTCGATGGTGTTGGTGCAGTACATTGAGGTTATCACCTGCAATAAGCATTGGTGCTTTCAAATTTAATTTCATTAATTCCGATTCTTATCCTTGAGCGCTATGTGGCGATAAATAACACTACTGCTACCTCAGGAGTACGGGACAGCCAAAGGATATCCATGTGCTCTGATTATTTTCCTTCGTCGCTATGCGACAAATTACGACACTAATGGTCTCGACTTTTCTAACAGCCAATATCTTCACTGAAGCTAATAGAACCGTAACACTTCAGCTGTCTGTTTGAGCTTAGCGATGCTAATTCTGCATAGCATTTCAAAAGCAATTAAATAATCCAAAACATGGCAACGTGTGACCTGCTATCTAGCGGCGCTTTAATAAAACATGGCAAAAGCTTATGAAACATTACAAATCTTAGTATATCCATGACGAAAAAATACTACTACTACCTCTATGGTAATATTCTATGATCCCTGCGCACAACAATAATAAAAGTGAAGATAGATTTCCAATGCCCAAGCATTTAGTGGAAGAGCAGATAACCTTATAACACTGTAACAACATTCAATATTTGCGTATGTTCATTACATATTTATATTTTAGTTGAGGCAGATGACCTCGCACGCCCCTTAAAACATCAAAAGCTAACTAACTACTTCTTAGGCTACTGCGTTGTGGTTTTCCAATACTCAGATAAACGGTCCTATTGTTATCATTAACATTATAATAATAAATGCAGCCAATGACCAATGAAAATCTGATGATGATGATAGTTGTTGTTTTAAGGGGCCTAACATCTAGGTTAATCGGCCCCTAATGATCTGGGTGATAGCGAAAACGACAATAAAAGGGAAATTAGAACGAAAATTAAGTGAGACGGAAAATATTTACAACTCACAAAATGTTCTGACAAAAGGGAATTTAGAACGAAAAAAATCACAAAAAGAATAGATTGAAAAATACTCACAAATTGTAGGCTAGGTTCAAAATACGTACAAAATGCAATGTAGCGTCGAAATACTTACAAAATGCAACTGAAATTCAAAATACTTACAAGATGCAAATGAGATCGAAAATACGTACAAAATGCAATTGAGGTTCAAAATACTTACAAAATGCAATTGAAATTCAAAATACTCACTAAAATGCCCTGAAACCTACATTGAAAGACTTACTAAAAAGCAATTTAGATTGCCAATCTTTACAAAATGCAATTGAGGTTGAAAACAATCGCGAGATTTAATTTAGATCGAAAAAAAAAACTTACAAAACGCAACGTAGATTAACAATACCTACAAAATAATCGCTATAGGGAATTTAGATACACGGGGAACCAAGTAACAAAAACAGTGCGGGAATGCTTAAAGAGAAAAGGAAATATAATGAAAAGAGGAGAGGAAAGTGAAAGAGGAGAGGGTCCGCCCCAAAGGTAAGGGACAAAAGGGGAAAACGGACCCCGCTCAGGAATCCCTCGGGGTCGCCAACTCCCGAACTCAACAGCCGTGAGCCCCTGAGGGTGTAGCACTTTCTAGGGTGCACCAGAAGTGGTGGGGTTACATACACCCTGCCTCCTTGAGGGCCTTGAGCAGAAGGCAGGAGATAACAGGAAAAGAAAAAGAAGGCTGACCCCTCTCTGAAGGAGGGTATCAGGAAAGATGAGACAAGGGCCAATTAAGGCGGGAAAGGAAGAGACTTCCTAGGCCTCGGATACGCTAATACCGCCGGGGTCGGAAGAGAACAAGAGTTGACCAAGTGAGGTCGACAGGAAAGAAGACGGAGAGGAGCCCGGCACAAGTAAGTGGAAGCAATGCCGGACTCAGCTGGGGCCCCGTGGTCGCCAACCCACGTCCCACTAGATGTGAGCCCCTGGGGGACCAATGAAAATCAACCAAAGTTATACATCAATCGTCAAGGCAACATTTTGTCAGTGACATATGTGTTCCTTAACAGATGATAACATAATATGATGATGATGATGATGATAATTGTTGTTTTAAGGGGCCTAACATCTAGGTTATCGGCCCCTGATGGTTTGGGTGATCGTGAAGATGAAAATGAAAAGCGAACTTAAAACTAACAAGAAGTTCCGTGAAGAACTATACAGCCTACTTTTCATGCCAATGATTATTCTACAGTATATGAATCTATCTAGAATAATGACGAAATTAGGTTGGTAATATCGAAATATCTAATTATTTCAAAATATACCTGGTATAATGTAGCCTAATAGAGCACTACAGTTGGCAGCCCTGGTGACTGAATATATTCTTAGTTCCATCTCTTAAGGTACAGAATACAAAATTTGGTTGGAGTCCAATGAATAGCATGGACGTTACATGCAGTTAAACATTGGATCTAACAGCGCGCGTAAAATCATGTTGGCAACAGTGTCATGCATGTATTGGTCAGAAATAATCTGAAATAATATGATCTATTGTTGTGCCAATTTTGAATGAAATCCATTAGTTAGTATAGAAGTTACATGCATTTTAAAATTGGATTTATCAGCAGGCTTAGAATCATGTTGGCAGCACTGACGTATATAAGTTACTCCAAATTAATATAGAATGTCATGTACTATACGTGTGCATAGTTTAAAGCTGTCGGCTTGCATACTTTCTCATATATATTGGTATTTCGATAAAATAAATTAAGAGCATTTTTTAACAGTTGGCAGCACTGCTGGTTCATAAGAATACGTTCAGTCATATCTGGTTATGTACACATACAACATACGAAATTTGGTTGAATTCCAATTGATAGTGTAGAATATGCATTTAAATATTGGACCTATCAGCAGGCTTATAATCATTTTGGCAACACTGCCTTGTATGGCCTTCTGGAAATTAAACTGCAATATTATTATCTATATGTGTGCCGATTTTGAAATAGCTCCCATTCATACCTTCCAAGATATCCAACATGGAGCTCAAATTTCAATTGCGATTTTTCAGCAGTTGGTAGCACTGACATCATTTTCAAATATGGCCGTGAGATATTCAGGTATAGATCTTTACTCCTACCAAATTTTATTTCGATTGCTCCAGCCGTTTAGGAGTTGATAGGGGGGGACACACACACAGCCAGACAGACAGACAGACAGACAGAAGGACAGACAGACGGACGGACAGACAGACAGACAGACAGACATTTTCCCGGATCGATCTCATAAGACTACTTTTTCCTCATTTTTGCAAAATGTGAAAAGTAGGCTAAAAATAACTACTAACCTACATACTAGAAGAAGAAATGGAAAACTAAAGGAGAATAAGGCAAATAAAGGACAGGAGGAAAACCCTCGAAGAAGGTGGATTGAGGGACTTGGAAGGAAGGAGAGCCATGAAAAGGAGATAGGAAAGTGAAAGAGGAGAGGGTCCGCCCCCAAAGGTAAGGGGAAAACGGATACAGCTCAGGAATCCCTCGGGGTCGCCAACTCCCGAACTCACCAGCCGTGAGCCCCTGAGGGTGTAGCATTATCTAGGGTGCACCAAAAGTGGTGGGGCTACATACACCCGGCCTCCTTGAGGGCCTTAAGCAGAAGGCAGGAGATAACATGAAAAGAAAAAGAAGGCTGACCCCTCGCAGAAGGAGGGAATCAGAAAAGATGAGACAAGGGCCAATTAAGGCGGGAAAGGAAGAGACTCCCTAGGCCTCGGATACCCTAATACCGTCGGGGACGGAAGAGAACAAGAGTTGACCAAGTGAGGTCGACAGGAAAGAAGACAGAGAGGAGCCCGGCACAAGTAAGTGGAAGCAATGCCGGACTCAGCTGGGGTCCCGTGGTCGCCAACTCACAACCCACTAGATGTGAGCCCCTAGGGGGGAGGATAACATAATATCGTGATGATGATGATAATTGTTGTTTTCAGGGGCCTAACATCTAGGCTATCGGCCCCTGACCGTTTGGGTGATCGTGAAGATGAAAACGAAATGTAAACTTAAAACTAAAACTAACTACCAACCTACATACTAGAAGAAGAAATGGAAAACTAAAGGAGAATAAGGCAAATAAAGGACAGGACGAAAAGAAATGCCCTCAACCCTCGAAGAATGCGGATTGAGGGACTTGGAAGGAAGGAGAGCCATGAAAGGCAGATAGGAAAGTGAAAGAGGAGAGGGTCCGCCCCGAAGGTAAGGGACAAAAGGGGAAAACGGACCCAGCTCAGGAATCCCTCGGGGTCGCCAACTCCCGAACTCACCAGCCGTGAGCCCCTGAGGGTGTAGCATTATCTAGGGTGCACCAAACGTGGTGGGGCTACATACACCCGGCCTCCTTGAGGGGCTTGAGCAGAAGGCAGGAGATAACAGGAAAAGAAAAAGAAGGCTGACCCCTCGCAGAAGGAGGGAATCAGAAAAGATAAGACAAGGGCCAATTAAGGCGGGAAAGGAAGAGACTCCCTAGGCCTCGGATACCCTAATACCGTCGGGGTCGGAAGAGAACAAGAGTTGACCAAGTGATGATGATGATGATAATTGTTGTTTGAAGGGGCCTAACATCTAGGTTATCGGCCCCTGATGGTTTGGGTGATCGTGAAGATGAAAATGAAAAGCGAACTTAAAACTAAAACTAACTACTAACCTACATACTAGAAGAAGAAATGGAAAACTAAAGGGGAATAAGGCAAATAAAAGGACAGAAGGAAAAGAAATGCCCTCAACCCTCGGAGAAGGCGGATTGAGGGACTTGGAAGGAAGGAGAGCCATGAAAGGCAGATAGGAAAGTGAAAGAGGAGAGGGTCCGCCCCAAAGGTAAGGGACAAAAGGGGAAAACAGACCCAGCTCAGGAATCCCTCGGGGTCGCCAACTCCCGAACTCACCAGCCGTGAGCCCCTGAGGGTGTAGCATTATCTAGGGTGCACCAGACGTGGTGGGGCTACATACACCCTGCCTCCTTAAGGGCCTAGAGCACAAGGCAGGAGTTAAAGGAAGAGAAAAAGAAGGCTGACCCCTCGCAGAAGGAGGGTATCAGAAAAGATGAGACAAGGGCCAATTAAGGCGGGAAAGGAAGAGACTCCCTAGGCCTCGGATACCCTAATACCGTCGGGGTCAGAAGAGAACAAGAGTTGACCAAGTGAGGTCGACAGGAAAGAAGACAGAGAGGAGCCCGGCACAAGTAAGTGGAAGCAATGCCGGACTCAGCTGGGGCCCCGTGGTCGCCAACCCACGCCTTAAGATGTGAGCCCCTGGAGGATTGACCAAGTGAGGTCGACAGGAAAGATGAAAGAGAGGAGCACGGCACAAGTAAGTGGAAGCAATGCCGGACTCAGCTGGGGCCCCGTGGTCGCCAACCCACTTCCCACTAGATGTGAGCCCCTGGGGGAAACATAATATCTGCCACACGCCAAGTCACAAATATAACATTCACATTTTTCACATGGTTAATGATCGTTCCGTGCGGCAAATTATATGGTGAAAACCATTGATTACAAGCCTCGTGACAAAATATCTCAGCTTATAGTTAGTTTTCTTCCATTCGTCTGGAATCATGGCATCTGTGGTATCGAAATCGGGCCTTTCCTTTAGCTTTTCCTTTAGTGTTATTTTACCACTTATACGCTGGTGTGGATTGTAGGAGAAATCGTAGAGAAAGAGCAGTCAGCACTATTGTTTCTCTGATAAGTTTTGTATAGATGTACTGTACATACAATGCAGGGACTGAAAGTCATTACAAAATTGCGTCAGGAAAGTCAATATTCTTTTACAGTATGACGTACGATATCGGTCAAAGGGATCGCTAAATAATTCACATATGCATGTAGCTGCATTCGGAGTGTAAATGTCTTTCTTTTTTTTTTTTTTTTTTTATTTAGTCAATTTACCCTCTAGGTTGGTGGTTCCCACGGACTCAGCGAGGGAACTCACCTCTACCGCCTTTATGGGCATTGTCTTGGAGCTTGGAACATCTGGTCGGGATGGATACAACTGGGGAGGTGTGATCAGCACTTCGCCCAGGAGGCCTCACCTACAAAGCGAACAGGTGCCTCATGAGGGATGGGAAGGGATGGAAGATTGGGATGGATAGGCAAGGAAGAGGGAAGGAGGCGGCCGTGGCCTTACTGTAGGTACTGTCCCCGTTTACCCGGATAGTAGGCTGTCAGATATCCGCCCCCTCAATCGGATTGCCAACAGTCAATCGCACCGGCTCAGCTACATCAATGAAAATGGCACTGACAGATACTATCGAGATAAGAGCACAGAAGTTCACAGGAAATCATTGTGGAACACACCAAAATAGACGGGGGTTCATACTTACCGTTACTTACCTCTTAATTATCTCGGGGATTGAGTTGACAACAGGATCACTAAAGTCTGTTCACACAATAACCTCCACCATGACATTTAAAAATGAACCAGAACGAAGACGAGAACTTTGAACTGTACAAAAGCTTTATTTCAAATAAAGGGTATGATTTTTAATAGCACAACAAAATAAACGTGGCTATCAGTAGCCCAAGTCAATCTGACTACGTCCTCCTGTAGGACTTGCAAAAATTATCATACAACATGATATAAAACATATTAGCTCCCAAGAGCTCCAAATAACGTAATATTCATAACATAATTGGATTGGAAAAGGACGTCAGGGTGTGACATATATATATAGAGCATTTGGTTTCCTTTTAATAAACATGAGAATGGTATTTATAGTCGCAAGGCCAGAGTGTGGACGACCTCACACGCTGAGAACCAGATGTTGGCACAGCTGCGAGCTACCCTCCAACCTGTTGCATACTGGTCGAATGGACTCCCACATGCTACGTTACGTAAGAATACAGCTTGCTCTCTCAAGCTTTTAAATGTCTACAAGACAACTCACATTATATTTACGCAAATCTTTCAAGTACTTTACTCACATCCTATTGGATCATTATGTTAATTCCTTAAACTTGTTAAGTTCTCATCCAAATGTTTAATTAGCTCTTAAATGTTTATAACAAAATCACATAAATTATTTATAACAATTAGAAATTGTTTATAATATTTGTCAAAGACAATAAAAATATTATAAGCACGCCTTTAACATCACTCTCGTTCCACATTATTTTCAAAAATATTTACAGCAATTATTTACAATATTAACATTTAAATTGTTTAAATTATTAATTTAAGAAATACATTAACCACATGTTCATCCGGTTGGCAATTTTCATAATCGTGTTTAATATAATCGACCAATGAAGGTTAGTTATACATGTTAATGTCACATCTGATTTAATAAAGGTTTTAATAATGATTTGTGACGGTAATCTTCATTCAAAATCTTATCTCAAATTCTTTCAAAACTCGAGTTAATTATAACAGTAAATTCACTTGATTAATTTTCAACGAACTATGACAATCTTACTCCAGCGGAAAATCCTTCGCTAACAAGTTAATGCACAAACTGCATTAAAATTAGGCCCAAAATTCATCATATATTAATCTATATGGCATTAAAAACTTCCACATAACTTACAAAACTTCCACAAATAATTCTTTAACATTAATTCCTGTGGGAACTTCCTTCATATTCAAGGGCATTATCCATCAGCGACTTTCAACACGCGCTGCACTAGCGATTATACATTTATAGTTCCACTTAAAATTTTTTATAATCATTAATTGTTTCAAAACTGTTTTTTATTTAACCTTCGTGGATTTCATTCATGAACCGAAATGAAGTCAAAACTTGCCAATCACAAACAAATTTAATAGTGAATACTCTTATATACGCCTGTCTGGTCTATCAAAATTTAAGATTACCATCTTAAAAGAAATTGTAGTATGAAAATACTATCATCAAATAAAGTGCGACTAAAATGCAAAGTAGTCGAATAGAATCCATTAGACTGGGGAATGCAAACATCGTTCTATAAATCTCTAATTGAGAAAAACTCCTAACAAAAGTTCTTGACTTTAATGCATTCAATAATTCATTATTAAAGTTAATCTTTCACACAAAAGTGTCTATGATGCAATGATTATTCATAACTGACGATAAATGTCTGTGTTGCAATCAATTCAAATAACGACTAGTATTTCCAAGATCGTCGACAACGTAATGGATTTTAACGCTCTAAAATCATTTAAATGTTCTTCATTCTTGATGATGACAGAAAATTGGTCAAAGTAATTAAACTGGGGTAGAATTACTTTAATAAAGTGACACGCTGTCTGAAATTAAATCTGCCATAAAAATCATTAACTTACAGTCAAATCGTGACTACCAAAAATATTAATTACTGAAAAATCTAACTATCAGTCTCAACTGATTCAAAATCATTAACTATGCCCATGACATAACAATGTCTTAATAAATCGTCGAAAAAGGCATAACTCATCAAGGTGTACTGAGAATAGGAATCTCAACAAGAAAATAGGGCAAAATACAAGAGGATAAAAATATGGGAAAAATGGTTGCTCAAACATTATTAAGAAACTCAAATACAATAAACGTTCACGACTACCTTATCTGCCGATTGACGTTCCAGAGGAAAATTCCCCAAAGAAGACTGCTGATGGATCCATTTCACCAAGTTAAAGCTGAGCTCCATCCTCGAAATAGGAAATAGCACCCTCGGAGAATCGAACTGCTTCCTTCTCCGTGAATCGCTCTGCTCCTCGAAGACGAATAGACATCCTTCCGGCAATAATCTTCTTTGTGAGTCGGGACCACCCTGACCTCTCTTGAAAAATTCCCTGAAGTTCCAGTAGACAATCGCCATGAATTTTTTTTTTGTAGAAATTTCCGAAGAAATATTCATATTCAAAGAGTATGAAATTGTTTCTCTGGCTGTTCGATAGTATTCAGCCTTTAATCACGAAACATGGGTGTAGATGGAATTCACCACATGTTCGCTTGTGTGGAATAGCAATTAGCGAAGTTCCATGTCGCTATCTTACTCCGTAGAAATATGTCCCAATTGCATTAAGTCCTTTAGCCTTCCATCTGCTCTTCGGTTGTAGTGTTAGAAGAACAAACTGCCGTATTAACTTGCTCCATTATACTGTAGCGTTGTGTAACAAAGCAATCTGAAGTCTTTCTATTCCACTCGCAGCGTTAGCCTTGGCGTTGGTTCTGGCTATACAATAGTGCTTCTCTTGTGGCGAGATAATCACTTTTGTCAGTCGTATAAAACTGCTAATATCTTTCAAACTAATCGGTCGAAATTGTTCAGCTTTTCTATAATACTTCAATTAGCACTGCACAATACAATTAGCGTATCGGTGACCGCTAACTGTTCGAAGCTAAACTTGTAGAAGCGTTCTAAGGTCCGTTTTAACTTCACCTAGTTTGACATGGATCTCGTTAATATAGTGGCCTCACCACGCGTTATAAAGACGACTCTTTTCACTACTGTTCACTTCGACGTCTCACTATAATGACTGTATAAGAAAAGAACTTTCACAATTATACTTCGATGATCTGAGAATGAGATCTAAGAATGATCGGAGAATGAAAGAGGCTCCTCTCTTCTGCGCAAGCCCTTTTATTAACTTCTCGAGGGGCGTTTCCATCCCTTCCAGAGCGTGATACTGCGTCATCGCTAAAAGTTCCAACTTCGTTAATACATGACGGATTTTCAAAATTCAAAAACTGAAAATAAATTTCACCAAAATTCCAAATCAATGCTTCTACTGCAAAAGGATTTCCACAATTCTGCATTCCAAAAGTAATAAAAATACCATAGTTTCAGCAATCTCCGTCTTCCTTTAAACTATCGTTCATTGGTTCATGCCTCTCCTCCAATAGCATAGTTTCTTCCTCAGCAGAATTCCTCGTTTCCTGCGACTGCGTCGTAAATCTTGGAACATTCTCGACTAAATGCTGACGTCACTGAGAATCTCAGCTCAAGTAGCTTGCTGGCATAACATTTGCGTCATCCGTGCTTACGTCATGACTACCCACGTCATAACTATGACATCCATAACTCTCCTTATAAATTTCAATATAGCCACCGTGGTCTCTATATAATTCAATTACGGGGGCATTCTCCTCTCACCACGTTTTAAAAACAGTTGCAAATTGTTTTTAAACTCAATGTTACAAGTATCTCAACTCTCTTGAACACGAAATTGAATTATTACTGGCTTACTCTAGGATAGTATCTTTTCAAATTTCCAGCATTGAACTTGCCGTAAACGACATTATTCTCATCATCGTAGAGTTCATAACAGTTGTTTCCATAAGCGTTCGTAATCCTAAACGGCCCCAGGAACACTAATCCAAATTTGGGGTATATTTTCTTGGTCATATCAGCCTTGACAGGTCTGCGTAATAATACAAGATTTCCAACTTGAAAGGGTGTACCAAAACGTTTTCCAGCTACTCTTTTCAATCGTTTCTCTGCTGCTTTCTGGAGTTGTTCCTTTGCCTTGTCAATCCTCTGCTGCCTTCCTATGTCGGGATCTCTAGGTATGTGGTTGAAAAGATTATCCCACGGCCTTTCTGGGTTTCTTCCTAGATGAAGTCGCATTGGCACTTCTCCTGTGCTCTCCTGCACTGTAGAGTTCAGACATTCCTCAATAAGGGGTACAAATCTCACCCAACCAGAATTATCATTTGGACAGAAAATTCGACAAAATTTCGAAAATTCAGCCATATATCTTTCTGAGGAATTCGATTCAGGGTAAAGCACGCTTGAAAATAAGTGCTTAATGCCAAGCCTTTCCATATCCGCTGCAAATTCCACGGACGTAAACTGCGTTCCATGATCTGACAGTAGATATTCCGGTATACCAGCTTTAGGAAATACAGCATTTTCCAGTCTGCTTACTACGTTCCTCGTGTTAGCTTTCTGCATGGGACTCATTGTAACAAATTTTGAGAAAACATCCACGGTCACCAACAAGTATTGGTTACCCTGATATCCCTTCGGACAGGGGCCAAATATATCCGTCGCCATAAGTTCGTTTGGCTTAGAAGGAATCATCGCCTTCGGTTTTCCCTTTAATAAAGCAGAAGCATACTTTGCTCTTTGACATTTGTCACAGGATCGAATGACCTTGGCAATGCTGGAACGCATGTTAGTCCAGATAAATCTCTCTTTAAGTGTATTAAGAGTTTTATCTAAACCGGCATGTCCAGTTGCGTGATGAGCTACCCACACTAAATTGACAACAAGTTTAGGTGGCACGACTATTCGGAGTTTTGTATGCGCAGAGTCAGCATACTTGCATACGATGTCTCCACTCAAGACAAAGTGTCGTGAATTTCTCCGTGTAGCTTCATAGTCAACATCCGTATTGTCCATGTAACCCTTGAGGAACCTGTACATTTTCCTTATTGGAGCGTGTCTCTTCTGTGACACACCGATTCGGGCTAACCTCCTAACGGTTTCTTCATCTTCTTGCTCCAATTGTACATGGTGTATCTGCACATTTTTAATAGGGTTACGTGATAGAGCATCAGCCAGTAAGTTATCTTTCCCAGGCTGGTGGACGATAGTAGCGTTAAACTGTTGGGTGAACAAAGCCCAACGTGTCAATCTATCACTCGACATGTCAGTTTGCAACATAAACTGTAGTGCTTTATGGTCAGTAATAATGATGACCTTATGTCCCAGCAGGATTTTCTTCCAGGCTTGTAAAGCTGTCACAAAAGCTAACGC
Organism: Meconema thalassinum; assembly: GCA_946902985.2. Classification (NCBI taxonomy): domain Eukaryota; kingdom Metazoa; phylum Arthropoda; class Insecta; order Orthoptera; family Tettigoniidae; genus Meconema; species Meconema thalassinum. Next base: position 425,628,746 of record OX336392.1, on the reverse strand, counting down.
TTCAAGCTCTGTCGTGAAGTAGTTTTCCTCGTGCTTTTTCAACTTCCGACTAGTGAACGCAATGTAGTGCTTGTTGCCTGCCTCGTCTTTCTGGTATAAGACTGCACTAATGCCTATTCTCGATGCATCAGACTCAATATAGAACACCTTCTCAAAGTCTGGGTACTCCAGTTTCACATTATTTCTGAGCATCTCTTTTGCTTTCTCAAAAGCCTCGTCTGCAGCGGTACTCCATTTCCATCTGTTGTTCTTCTTGAGTAAGTCATACAGAGGAGCCATAATTTCCGAGTATCTTGGACAGTGGCTGCTAATAAATTGGCATGCACCTACAAATTCTCTGACTTGTTTCACTTTAGTTGGCTTTGGAAATCTCGTGATCGCATCTACTTTTTTCATGTTTGGATGATATCCATCTTTATCTATAGTATGCCCCAAATAATTTATCTCTTTCTTCAAGAATTGACATTTTCCAAAATTCACCTTGATATTGGCCTCCCTTAAATTCTCGAACAACTTTCTCAAGTGCACTAAATGTTCTGCGGCGCTGGGTGAAGATACGATTAAATCGTCAATGTAGCAGATTACATTTTCTTTCACTTCGTCAGTGAGCTTACTATCAAGTGCTCGAATAAGTGCTGGTCCACTGTTAACCATTCCAAAAGGCATTCTGGCAAAGACCCATGACGTCTGGTCAAATAGGAATCCAGTGTACTGCATACTATCCTCTTCTAGTTGAACTTGATAAAATGAAGACGTCAAGTCAAGAACGCTGAAACATGCTCTCCCTTTGAATTTCCGAAGCAGATCTCTAATCTTGGGTGGTCTGTCATTTTCTGGAAGAATCTTCAAGTTGATGGTCCTGGCATCGAGACAAAGACGTATCTGACCATTACTTTTCTTCACTACCGTGATGGGGTTTATATAAGACGACGCCTGTTTTCTAATAATCCCGTCTACCTCCATTTTTCTGATTAACCCTCGTACTTCTTGATAGTATTTCTCAGGAATGGGGTATATTCTCTTCTGGTAAGGGGTTTCATCTGTCAGCCTTATCTTGTACTTATAATCCTTATCAATCCAGGCTTTTCATCGAAAATATCTTGGAATTCCTTTATCAGATCCTCAAATTCCCCCTGAATTTCTTCAAATCCTTCAGTTTTTCTACTGGGTATTTCTTCTAAATTTTCCACTTCATTAATTATTGTATTCAAAATTTCTTCCCTAAGGTCTATTTCCAGACAGTTTTTCACGTCCTGTTCTTCTATCTCTTCTGTGATTATGTACCCATCATTAAAGCTAATACTTCTGTTCTTCATGTCAATAATAGCTCCGACCTTCGATATAAAATCGATTCCAAGCACCATATCAAAATTGATCTTGCTCACCACAATGAAGATCTGTTCATAATTCCTTCCATTGATCTCAAAGTTCAATAACACTTGAATCTTGCATTTCACTGCCTTATCTTGGAATATCCCTCTCACTTTGACGGTAGAAACAGGTAGAACTGTCATGTTCTCTCCTCTTAGCAGACTTTGATAACATTCCTCTGAAATGATGGAAATAATAGCACCAGTATCCATCAGGGCTTTGTACTGCTGTCCATCTATCCGTACAGCAATAATAGGTAAGGCACATGGTCTTTCCTCTATAACAATACCCCTCTCTTCTAGTAAATCTTCATCGGTAACTTCGTATATCTCATTAATCGTAATCAGGTGTGGTGTGGCAATGTATTTACAGGTTCTCACTGACGTTGAGAAATCGGCGTTTTTTTTTTGTGTTACCGACCTCAAAATTCTGTTGGCTCGTAGAAGGCCCAGGATCGATTACAACATCCTGCCTTTTCTTTTGATTGTCGGCTTCTTTATCCCTTAATTCTTTTAAATATTGCTGGCTTTCCTTCTCTCTTTGCTGATACTGATCAGGTGTCATAACCTGACCTTGAGTATTCTGGTTTCTATTTTGGTTTAGGTTATTCCTATTATAGTTTCGGTTATACCCATTATTGTTGTAATATCTGCCTCTTCCATTGTAGTTTCCTCGGTTGTAGTTCCAACCTCTTCTCTGTTGATACGGTCGGTAACCTTGTGATCTGTTATTTCTAAACTGATTATTCCTGTGAGGACCTACATTGTCAGTTTTCTCCTCCTCTGGCTTGTCAGTTTGTTGGACTTGGTCCATATATACCGTATTGATTTCTTTAAACTCCTGCCTTTGACCTTTCTGTACTACGTTAGGCATTGGACTTGTGTAGTCTAACCTTCTCAGTAATTCATCCATGCTGGATAAATCCCTGATGTTGGACGAAATTATAAGTCTTCTCACCTCAACTGGCAGCATACGAGAAATCGCATCAATTAGTTGCTCCGTGGACAATGGGGGTTGAAAAAAATCTCAAGCGGGACAATTGACTCGTAAAGAAATCAGCGTACCGCGTTGGAAGAGTACCTGAGTATTTTCTTGAATACACCTCCGCTCTTAACGAATTCTGCGCTTCTATGGACCAAAATCGTTTGATTAATGCCTCTGCAAACTCGTCAAAGTTACTGAATGTGTATCTAAATGCGCGAAACCATTCGAGGGGTCCTCCAATCAGATATCTCTCTACTATCTTCATCTCTCTCTCTCTCTGGGAATGTGAGCTTCGATGAAATAATCTTTGAGATTCCTTACATACTCTATAGGTGTCAAACTATCAGTGTTACTGAATTTTTGCGGTTTGTCTTCGAAATTCCTGATGACCGTCACGTTCCTCGGATATGAATCCGGATAGTTTTTCCCACTATCTCGATAGTTCCACTCAGGTTCCATATTCCTCTCGTCATCCTCCTCTCTGAATCTGGATACACGTTCTTCAGGAGTCACGTCTCTTTCTTCTGGATCTAGGTTATATCTTCTAGTATAATTCCTATTCAATTCGCAAGCTAAGCCTTCTGTATCCTTGTCGGTGATTTCCGTTAAGACTTTCTTGATTATCTCTTCTTTGTAGTCCTGCATTAAACTAGCCTCTCCTAACTTCAAATTTTGCAGTTTACTCGTCGTTTCATTTACGTCAGAGACAACTTTATGAATCTGATCCTTTAATGTTTGCATATCCTGATCTAGTTGTGTTCTATCGTCAACTTGTTTTTCGGATAGCGAATTTATCCTGACGCTTAAATCTTTCCTAATCTGTACTACTTCATTGTTAATTTCTATCTGCGTACTGGCAAGTTTTCTTTCAATCCTTTCCTGAATTTGGGTTACATGTTCCCCACTTGACTTATTCCACTCGTCTTTCCATACCGCTACGTTTGCTGTTAACATTTCTGCTATGTCTACTTCGATATCCTCTTTTAATACTCTATTATGGTCTAATACCTGGGTTCTCATGACCTCTACATCATACTTCAACTCTGCTAAAGACGTTGTTGTTCTAACTGATTCATCAACTAGTCTAGTCGCTAATGCAGTTATATTACGCGTACAAAGAGTTTTTGAGTTTTCGATTTCTTCCCTGACTTTATTTACATCAGTTTGGACTTTAGTGATATCTACGAAAACTGTGTTGACCTCTACCTGAATCTTAGTTATGTCACTTTGCACCTCAGTTATATCCGAATGAATGTTATTAATGTCTACCTGAACATTGGACACATCAGTTCTAGCTTTTTGAATTTCTTTTTGGACTTCCTCGACCTTGTCTTGGACAGTCGCAACATCATTTTTGACAACAACTACTTCGGCTCTAGCACAAGAAATATCCCCTCGGACATTAGCTACATCTAGATTTAACATTGTAAGGTCTTTCTGTACCTTAGACACATCATTCTTAACATCAGACACATTTGTGCGGATGTCACTTACAGTATTCTCAATTCCTAGGGTATTAATCTGTAAACGCGACATATTATCCTCTAAATTGGCAGCACTAGTCTGAAGAACCTTCAAACTTTCACCCATGCTAGCTTTCAAATTACTAGCATTCTCCTCCATTCGACTAGTATTCCTAGCTTCCATCTCCTTCATACTACTATTCAAATTAGCAGACATATTACTAGCATTCTCCTCCATTCTTGCATTCAAATGACTAGCGTTCTCCTTCAGGCTTTCATTCAGCATCTGCTTCATACTATTATTCATGCTAGCTTTCAAGTTAGCAGACATCTCCTCTAACATTATCCTCAAACTTTCATCTGCCATTATTATATTATTCAAAAATAGACTGCTGTAGGGACATACATCAATAGAGCAAAATAACAACATTTGAGCAACACTTTTCACCATATATAATTTTGATCAACTTTCTGTCTTAAATCTAACTTATAACTACCTTATAATTAACCTTCGACGATACTTCATGTTGAAACAAACTCAAGCACATGTTCAAATTTCCCTGGCTCATTTTAAAATATCCTAACACAAATAATTTACATTTACAATCCAAATAATTTAATTTTATCTTTAATATGACTGAAATGTCATAAGCCGGTCAAATAAAATAAGATTCCAGATCATAGGCGATTTTTCTAAGTTTCCAGCCTATTTAACCTTTCCCAAGTTGTATAAGATCTGATCTTTTCTGAGTGTAACTTTCCTAATACAATACAACATTTAATTCCTATATAATCACACTCTCAAATACTACAATTGGCCTAGATATCTAACAAAGAATCAACCTCTTTATTTGAGTCTAATCGAACCTCACGTTTTAGGTTTGCCACTCTTATTAGCGTTCAACCTGGTAATCCAGTTTTGTTGAATCGAGCCCCAACGTTTTAGGTGCGCCAATCTTTCTGGCGTTCAACCTGGTGATCCAGTTTTGTCGAACAGGCCCCACGTGTTAGGTGCGCCAATCTTTCTGTCCCCGTTTACCCGGATAGTAGGCCGTCAGATATCCGCCCCCTCAATCGGATTGCCAACAGTCAATCGCACCGGCTCAGCTACATCAATGAAAATGGCACTGACAGATACTATCGAGATAAGAGCACAGAAGTTCACAGGAAATCATTGTGGAACACACCAAAATAGACGGGGGTTCATACTTACCGTTACTTACCTCTTAATTATCTCGGGGATTGAGTTGACAACAGGATCACTAAAGTCTGTTCACACAATAACCTCCACCATGACATTTAAAAATGAACCAGAACGAAGACGAGAACTTTGAACTGTACAAAAGCTTTATTTCAAATAAAGGGTATGATTTTTAATAGCACAACAAAATAAACGTGGCTATCAGTAGCCCAAGTCAATCTGACTACGTCCTCCTGTAGGACTTGCAAAAATTATCATACAACATGATATAAAACATATTAGCTCCCAAGAGCTCCAAATAACGTAATATTCATAACATAATTGGATTGGAAAAGGACGTCAGGGTGTGACATATATATATAGAGCATTTGGTTTCCTTTTAATAAACATGAGAATGGTATTTATAGTCGCAAGGCCAGAGTGTGGACGACCTCACACGCTGAGAACCAGATGTTGGCACAGCTGCGAGCTACCCTCCAACCTGTTGCATACTGGTCGAATGGACTCCCACATGCTACGTTACGTAAGAATACAGCTTGCTCTCTCAAGCTTTTAAATGTCTACAAGACAACTCACATTATATTTACGCAAATCTTTCAAGTACTTTACTCACATCCTATTGGATCATTATGTTAATTCCTTAAACTTGTTAAGTTCTCATCCAAATGTTTAATTAGCTCTTAAATGTTTATAACAAAATCACATAAATTATTTATAACAATTAGAAATTGTTTATAATATTTGTCAAAGACAATAAAAATATTATAAGCACGCCTTTAACATCACTCTCGTTCCACATTATTTTCAAAAATATTTACAGCAATTATTTACAATATTAACATTTAAATTGTTTAAATTATTAATTTAAGAAATACATTAACCACATGTTCATCCGGTTGGCAATTTTCATAATCGTGTTTAATATAATCGACCAATGAAGGTTAGTTATACATGTTAATGTCACATCTGATTTAATAAAGGTTTTAATAATGATTTGTGACGGTAATCTTCATTCAAAATCTTATCTCAAATTCTTTCAAAACTCGAGTTAATTATAACAGTAAATTCACTTGATTAATTTTCAACGAACTATGACAATCTTACTCCAGCGGAAAATCCTTTGCTAACAAGTTAATGCACAAACTGCATTAAAATTAGGCCCAAAATTCATCATATATTAATTTATATGGCATTAAAAACTTCCACATAACTTACAAAACTTCCACAAATAATTCTTTAACATTAATTCCTGTGGGAACTTCCTTCATATTCAAGGGCATTATCCATCAGCGACTTTCAACACGCGCTGCACTAGCGATTATACATTTATAGTTCCACTTAAAAATTTTTATAATCATTAATTGTTTCAAAACTGTTTTTTATTTAACCTTCGTGGATTTCATTCATGAACCGAAATGAAGTCAAAACTTGCCAATCACAAACAAATTTAATAGTGAATACTCTTATATACGCCTGTCTGGTCTATCAAAATTTAAGATTACCATCTTAAAAGAAATTGTAGTATGAAAATACTATCATCAAATAAAGTGCGACTAAAATGCAAAGTAGTCGAATAGAATCCATTAGACTGGGGAATGCAAACATCGTTCTATAAATCTCTAATTGAGAAAAACTCCTAACAAAAGTTCTTGACTTTAATGCATTCAATAATTCATTATTAAAGTTAATCTTTCACACAAAAGTGTCTATGATGCAATGATTATTCATAACTGACGATAAATGTCTGTGTTGCAATCAATTCAAATAACGACTAGTATTTCCAAGATCGTCGACAACGTAATGGATTTTAACGCTCTAAAATCATTTAAATGTTCTTCATTCTTGATGATGACAGAAAATTGGTCAAAGTAATTAAACTGGGGTAGAATTACTTTAATAAAGTGACACGCTGTCTGAAATTAAATCTGCCATAAAAATCATTAACTTACAGTCAAATCGTGACTACCAAAAATATTAATTACTGAAAAATCTAACTATCAGTCTCAACTGATTCAAAATCATTAACTATGCCCATGACATAACAATGTCTTAATAAATCGTCGAAAAAGGCATAACTCATCAAGGTGTACTGAGAATAGGAATCTCAACAAGAAAATAGGGCAAAATACAAGAGGATAAAAATATGGGAAAAATGGTTGCTCAAACATTATTAAGAAACTCAAATACAATAAACGTTCACGACTACCTTATCTGCCGATTGACGTTCCAGAGGAAAATTCCCCAAAGAAGACTGCTGATGGATCCATTTCACCAAGTTAAAGCTGAGCTCCATCCACGAAATAGGAAATAGCACCCTCGGAGAATCGAACTGCTTCCTTCTCCGTGAATCGCTCTGCTCCTCGAAGACGAATAGACATCCTTCCGGCAATAATCTTCTTTGTGAGTCGGGACCACCCTGACCTCTCTTGAAAAATTCCCTGAAGTTCCAGTAGACAATCTCCATGAATTTTTTTTTGTAGAAATTTCCGAAGAAATATTCATATTCAAAGAGTATGAAATTGTTTCTCTGGCTGTTCGATAGTATTCAGCCTTTAATCACGAAACATGGGTGTAGATGGAATTCACCACATGTTCGCTTGTGTGGAATAGCAATTAGCGAAGTTCCATGTCGCTATCTTACTCCGTAGAAATATGTCCCAATTGCATTAAGTCCTTTAGCCTTCCATCTGCTCTTCGGTTGTAGTGTTAGAAGAACAAACTGCCGTATTAACTTGCTCCATTATACTGTAGCGTTGTGTAACAAAGCAATCTGAAGTCTTTCTATTCCACTCGCAGCGTTAGCCTTGGCGTTGGTTCTGGCTATACAATAGTGCTTCTCTTGTGGCGAGATAATCACTTTTGTCAGTCGTATAAAACTGCTAATATCTTTCAAACTAATCGGTCGAAATTGTTCAGCTTTTCTATAATACTTCAATTAGCACTGCACAATACAATTAGCGTATCGGTGACCGCTAACTGTTCGAAGCTAAACTTGTAGAAGCGTTCTAAGGTCCGTTTTAACTTCACCTAGTTTGACATGGATCTCGTTAATATAGTGGCCTCACCACGCGTTATAAAGACGACTCTTTTCACTACTGTTCACTTCGACGTCTCACTATAATGACTGTATAAGAAAAGAACTTTCACAATTATACTTCGATGATCTGAGAATGAGATCTAAGAATGATCGGAGAATGAAAGAGGCTCCTCTCTTCTGCGCAAGCCCTTTTATTAACTTCTCGAGGGGCGTTTCCATCCCTTCCAGAGCGTGATACTGCGTCATCGCTAAAAGTTCCAACTTCGTTAATACATGACGGATTTTCAAAATTCAAAAACTGAAAATAAATTTCACCAAAATTCCAAATCAATGCTTCTACTGCAAAAGGATTTCCACAATTCTGCATTCCAAAAGTAATAAAAATACCATAGTTTCAGCAATCTCCGTCTTCCTTTATACTATCGTTCATTGGTTCATGCCTCTCCTCCAATAGCATAGTTTCTTCCTCAGCAGAATTCCTCGTTTCCTGCGACTGCGTCGTAAATCTTGGAACATTCTCGACTAAATGCTGACGTCACTGAGAATCTCAGCTCAAGTAGCTTGCTGGCATAACATTTGCGTCATCCGTGCTTACGTCATGACTACCCACGTCATAACTATGACATCCATAACTCTCCTTATAAATTTCAATATAGCCACCGTGGTCTCTATATAATTCAATTACGGGGGCAGTACCATCCCGGCATTTGCCCAAAGACGAAGTGGGAAACCACGGAAAACCACTTCGAGGATGGCTAAGGTGGGAATCGAACCCCCTCTACTCATTTGGACCTCCCAAGGCTGAGTAGACCCCGTTCCAGTCCTCATACCACTTTTCAAATTTCGTGGCAGAGCCGGGAATCGAACCCAGGACCTCCGGGGCGGCAGCTAACCTTGCTGACCGCTACGCTGCGGAGGCGTCCTTCTTTCTTTTATATTTTTTTAAAATTAGGCCGACGTATGATTTAAGGTGTTCAGTGAACTGGCTACTATCCTGTGGTTCCTTTCAATTTTTTCAGCGGTTAACCTTTACAAAAAAAGTTTCCTTGGTATTACAGCTACTTTACAATAGGTCCACAATACTCCACTTAAGAGTAAGCTATACTGTCGTTCCTTTCAAAATTCATCTGTTCACCTTTACAAAAACAAAACAAAAACAATCCTTGGTATTACAGCTACTTTAAAATAGGTTCAACATACCCCACTTAAATTTTACAAGAATTCAACGTGATGATTTAAACCTATCCCCTACACGAGTACCTGCCGGCCCTGAACTTGCCGTTAGGTTGGGTAGGGGTTTAGTGAACTGCCTACGATCGGCCAGTACAGAGTAAGCTATTCTGTGGTTCCTTTCACAATTCATCTCCTCACCTTTCCAAAAAAAAATAAAAAAAATAAAAACCCATCACATTACTGCTACTTTACAATAGGTTCACAATACTCCACTTAAGAGTAAGCTATCCGTCCTATAGTTCCTTTCAAAATTCATCCGTTTACCTTAAAAAATCGGTATTACAGCTACTTTACAATAGGTTCAAAATACCCCAATTACAAGAATTCTACGGGATGATTTAAAACTATCACCTCCACGTGTACCTGCCGGTCCTGAACTTAACGTTAGGTTGGGCAGGTGTTCAGTGAACTGACTACGATCGGCCAGTACAGAGTAAGCTATCCTGTGGTTCCTTTCACAATTCATCTCTTCACCTTTAGGAAAAATCCTTGGTATTACTGCTACTTTACAATAGGTTCACAATACTCCACTTACAATAATTCTACGTGATTATTTAAATGAAAGCTACATTTCTCATTGTGTTGTGTTGTGTTATGTTTCTACCTGCATCACAGTAGTGGCTGGTCCGCCATTACTGCACGCTGTAGGTCATGTAGTCAGTCTCTGCCAACTCCATACAATAAGTTCTTTCACTTCTCTTTTTCTTGACTTTAAACATTATTTGATACTGTTAACATTATCTTTAATGATTGTTTACTCGATTTATATGGTTGTTTGCTTTGGAAAAATCCATACATTTGATTAATTTCTAATTTCGTTTGGTGGGGGTTTACTTCTAAAATTTTATTTTGGGGAAGTACATTTTCCAAAATGATCCTGCGTTTATTCTTTTTTGTTTGTTTGTTTGTTTGTTTGTTTGTTTGTTTGTTGGGGATTTACTTTTAAAACTTTGTTTGAGGGAGTTTACATTATTTTAACAGACACTGTGTATATTCTTCTTTTGGAATGCCTAAAAGGAAAAAAAATGTTTCAAAAATCAGCTAGAGCTAGGGCAGCGAGCACTTATCGAACTACGGAATCCATTCAGGAAAAACAGGCTAGACTCTCAGTTGACGCAATCAGGTATGCCTCACAGAGAGCCTCAGAGACACCTGATGAACGCCCAGCTAGACTGTCAGCTGATGCAATCAAGCATGCCTCACAGAAAGCCCCAGAGACACCTGATGAACGCCCAGCTAGACTGTCAGCTGACGCAATCAAGCATGCCTCACAGAAAGCCCCAGAGACACCTGACGAACGCCAAGCTAGACTGTCAGCTGACGCAATCAAGCATGCCTCACACAGAGCCTCAGAGACACCTGATGAACGCCAAGCTAGACTGTCAGCTGACGCAATCAAGCATGCCTCACAGAGAGCATCAGACACACCTGATGAACGCCATGCTAGACTCTCAGTTGACGCAATCAAGCATGCCTCACAGAGAGCCTCAGAGACACCTGATGAGCCAAGCTAGACTGTCAGTTGACGCAATAAGGCATGCCTCACAGAGAGCCTCAGAGACACCTGATGAACGCCACGCTGGACTCTCAGTTGACGCAATAAGGCATGCCTCACAGAGAGCCTCAGAGACACCTGATGAGCGTCACGTGAGAGTGGCAGAAACCACAAGTAGAATGGCTTCACATAGAGCTGCACGTCCTCAATAGGAAAACGCTGCTATTCTACGGGAGAGGCAACAACAGAGACAAAACTTCATGAGAATGACATGGGAATCCTTTAGTGGTATCGGTTTAGATATAATCCATTCATTGACTACAACAACAATAGTCTTCTTACTTTAGGGAGAATGAGCCAAACATGCAGATATTGTAATGCACTAAAATGGAAAGGGGAGCCGATGGGATTGTGCTGCTCTAATGGAAACGCGAGGCTCCCTTTAACTGACGAGCCAATTGCACTCATTAAAACTCTTCTTATCGGGGAAACCGCAGAATCCAAAGAATTCTTAATTAAAGTTCGTAAATATAACTCATGTTTCCAAATGACCTCATTTGGCACTTCCGGTCATGTCGTATCACATGACTACCCAACAACGTTTACCGTCCAGGGACAAATCTACCATAGAATTGGCTCATTACTCCCCCAACCTGATCAGCCTTATAGTTTCCTTCAAGTATTTTTAATGGGTGATCATCAGGCTGAGGCTTCAAGGCGTTGTGATTATATTCCTGGCGTATCTCAAAACACAATACAAAGCCTTCAACGCATGCTACATGACAACAATGATTTAATCAGGTCCTTCAAAACAGCACTAGATCACCTGATAATTTCAAATTAATTATCAGCGCTGACCGCCGGCCTTCTGGTGAACACGAGCGACGATTTAACGCTCCAACTGTCAATGATGTTGCAGTGGTCATTGTTGGCAACGAGTTCAAAGAGCGAGACATTGTCCTGCGCCAAAGAGATGACACTTTGGTGAGAATATCTGAAACTCATCGCTTCTATGACGCTCTACAATACCCTCTCATATTCTGGAGTGGTTCAGAAGGTTACCATTTCAACATCCAACAAATAAATCCGACGACTAATCTTGCAACAAATAAGAAAGTGACTGCAATGCAGCAAATAGCTTATATGATAATAGTGGAAACTCTCGCCACTTAACACGCAGAGCAGCGACGACAGCGCATAGTGCTACCATCTAACGGCTCGAATAGACAACTACTGGAACGAACTATTCAATAACACAATTCGACTTCGAAAACTCAAATAAATACAGATATTAAGTCCTTTGCGTACTTCTTGTAGCAAAATACAGAGAGGATTGTTTATCTGTCTCGGAGACCCTCGCTAGCCCGCTCGCCCGCGACGCAAGCCTGTCTCCCGCCACGCACTTTGCCGTTATGCGGCGCCCGCTCGGCACTGACTCATTGGGTATAGGAATTTGTACTTAAATTTGTACTTCAATGTGATCCTTGACCAATTTTTTGACGAACTGATTTACGGAGAGCGATTGTCGAATTACTTTCAACAAGATTCTGCCACTGCTCACACTGCCGAAGCATCCATGACAGAATTGCGTCGCATTTTCGGTACTAGAATTGTGATGATGATGATGATAATTGTTGTTTTAAGGGGCCTAACATCTAGGCTATCGGCCCCTAATGAAATGAAATGGCGTGAAATGAAAGGATGTAGATAAAAACAACTCACTGCCATGGATGAAGCGAAAATTGTGTTTATAAAACAGACAGTGAGCCCCAAAAATTATGCCTTATTTGAATAAAAAGAATAAAAGGCGGATGGCAAAAAAGGATAAAACAAATAAGGCATAGTGAACAATACAATACATAACAATAAAAAACATAAAACAGATTTAACCAGAATTAAAAGTCGTAACTACACATCAAAACTTTAAAAAGTAACCACTCTCCCTCATGAACCGGATGACGAGGTCAGCTGACGGCCCGTCATCACGGAGAATAAGGGAGAGGGTATTAGGCAGTTTAAGAGTCCCTCGCAGATCGGCCAGATCCACACACTCCAAGAGAAGGTGTGCCACGGTTAGGTGGGCGCCGCAAGTACACACAGGAGGATCTTCTCTCTTTAGCAAGTGGGAGTGCGTAGCAATCCCATGGCCGATCCGGAGTCGACAGAGTACCACAGCTTCCTTCCGGAGAGATCGGAAGGAAGATTTCCACACCTTCGTTGTCTCCTTGATGCCTCTCAGTTTGTTGGGTGGAGGCGTGGCAAGCCATGCCTCCTCCCAATGCGACAGGATCGAATGCCGCAACTGAGAGCGCACATCACTAGCAGGCACCTTATACGGTAGCGAGGGCAGTGCGACTGCCTCTCTCGCCGCCTGATCAGCAAGCTCGTTTCCCACAATACCCATGTGGCTAGGAAGCCACACAAAGGTCACCCCGGTTCCAGCGTTACGCGAACTGCCGAGCTGGTCGTGCACACGCTGGACCAACGGGTGCTTCGGGAAACACACATCGATCGCCTACATCGCACTCAGAGAGTCAGTACACACAAGAAAGTGCTGGTGATCGTCTGATAACGTGTACCGCAGAGCCTCTAAGATGGCATAGAGCTCCGCAGTGTACTAGGATTGTAAGTCGGAACGTGTGGCCCCCGCGAAGCCCATACTTATCACCATGTGACTTTTATTTGTAGGAGACGCTTAAAAATAGAGTGTATGCGAGAAACTCTCACACTGTAAATGAGCTTAAAGACTATATTACAGCTGAAATACAGCCAATCGGTGCTGAGGAACTTCAGAGAGTAAATGCCAGTTTCATAAAAAGGTGCCAGCGATGTGTAGCAGTGCATGGCGAACATTTTCAGCACCAGCTGTGAACTAAGTAAGTACAAATTCCTATACTCAATGACTCAGTGCCGGGCGGGCGCCGCATAACGGCAAAGTGCGTGGCGGGAGACAGGCTCGCGCCGCGGGCGAGCGGGCTAGCGAGGGTCTCCGAGACAGAAAAACTATCCTCTCTGTATAAGGAATGGAGATGGATGTTGATCCGAAAGAGACAGTGATAAGAATGAAATACATGTATATTACCATTAAATCATTTAATCGTCATTTTATGACAGCGATTTGACTAGCCTACAGATATTCCAATAGCAAATTACGCGTGTAATATCTTTTAGATGATGATGATGATGATGATAATTGTTGTTTTAAGGGGCCTAACATCTAGGTTATCGGCCCCTGATGGTTTAGGTGATCGTGAAGATGAAAATGAAAAGCGAACTTAAAACTAAAACTAACTACTAACCTACATACTAGAAGAAGAAATGGAAAAATAAAGGAGAGTAAGGCAAATAAAAGGACAGAAGGAAAAGAAATGCCCTCAACCCTCGGAGAAGGCGGATTGAGGGACTTGGAAGGAAGGAGAGCCATGAAAGGCATATAGGAAAGTGAAAGAGGAGAGGGTCCGCCCCAAAGGTAAGGGACAAAAGGGGAAAACGGACCCAGCTCAGGAATCCCTCGGGGTCGCCAACTCCCGAACTCACCAGCCGTGAGCCCCTGAGGGTGTAGCATTATCTAGGGTGCACCAGAAGTGGTGGGGCTACATACACCCTGCCTCCTTAAGGGCCTAGAGCACAAGGCAGGAGGTAAAAGGAAGAGAAAAAGAAGGCTGACCCCTCGCAGAAGGAGGGTATCAGAAAAGATGAGACAAGGGCCAATTAAGGCGGGAAAGGAAGAGACTCCCTAGGCCTCGGATACCCTAATACCGTCGGGGTCAGAAGAGAACAAGGGTTGACCAAGTGAGGTCGACAGGAAAGAAGACAGAGAGGAGCCCGGCACAAGTAAGTGGAAGCAATGCCGGACTCAGCTGGGGCCCCGTGGTCGCCAACCCACGCCCACAAGATGTGAGCCCCTGGGGGAATATCTTTTAGAGCTTGATATTTTTAGTGGGAAGATTTTTCACGGATGAATCATTCGTTCTATTCAGATATGCCTTAGGCTGGGTGCGTGGCTCAGTGGTAACGTTCTCGCCAGCTGTTCCCAAGGTTGCATGATCGAACCCTGGTGGAGCCAGTTGACATTTGAGGGTGCGCAAATGCGAGGGACAAATTTCCAGTACCCCGGCGTCTCTAATAGCCGCAGTACTTAACACGGACGTAAAACCAATAAAAATTAAAATTAAACACATACCGTATGCCTTAATAAGGACTTTGAAATACCTGTCAGTCAGTATTTTCGTACAACTGTTAAAGATACATTTATTACAATGATTAATTGATAGAAAACAACCAGTTAATCTGCTTCTAATCCCATGGGTGCTTTCAGACAGAAAATGGCAAAAACTATCTTCATGTCCATGACATTTTGGCAGACAAACCCCCCGCACACATTTGGAGACTGCATTTTAGAGTTATCTGCTCTTCACAACCCACTGAGCTCACTTGGAAAAGGATTAAATGGATAGGTTTAATCACAACAACGTTTTAAAGAAAGACAGAGGCGGCCATAGGAATATTTTCAGGAGGTGTGAGATCTCATTGATGATGATGATGATGATAATTGTTGTTTTAAGGGGTCTAACATCTAGGTTATCGGCCCCTGATGGTTTGGGTGATCGTGAAGATGAAAATGAAATGTAAACCTAAAAATAAAACTAACTACCAACCTACATACTAGAAGAAGAAATGGAAAACTAAAGGAGAATAAGGCAAATAAAGGACAGGAGGAAAAGAAATGCCCTCAACCCTCGAAGAAGGCGTATTGAGGGACTTGGAAGGAAGGAGAGCCATGAAAGGCAGATAGGAAAGTGATAGAGGAGAGGGTCCGCCCCAAAGGTAAGGGACAAAAGGGGAAAACGGACCCAGCTCAGGAATCCCTCGGGGTCGCCAACTTCCGAACTCACCAGCCATGAGCCCCTGAAGGTGTAGCATTATCTAGGGTGCACCAAAGTGGTGGGGCTACATACACCGGCCTCCTTGAGGGCCTTAAGCAGAAGGCAGGAGATAACATGAAAAGAAAAAAAAGGCTGACCCCTCGCAGAAGGAGGGAATCAGAAAAGATGAGACAAGGGCCAATTAAGGCGGGAAAGGAAAAGACTCCCTAGGCCTCGGATACCCTAATACCGTCGGGGTCGGAAGAGAACAAGAGTTGACCAAGTAAGGTCGACAGGAAAGAAGACAGAGAGGAGCCCGGCACAAGTAAGTGGAAGCAATGCCGGACTCAGCTGGGGCCCCGTGGTCGCCAACCCACATCCCACTAGATGTGAGCCCCTGGGGGGGAGAGATCTCATTGTGGCGGGGCGCCATGAGGAGACTAAATATAACAAACATTATTAATAACTATTATTTTAATATTAAAAATAATATACCTATTAATATTAAACAATATTGTTCGCTTATAATCGCGCTTAGACAAGGCTAGGCATCATCATTATCTACACTCACAAAAATGTCTAATATGATGTTACTAATTTCTTACATTACATAACAACACCTTAGTATAGGCCATTCGATATTATTAATATTATTATTATTATTAGTATAGTGTAACGTTCTAAACAGTAGGTAAAGTTTCAATTTCACTCGTAGCTTGCAACACAGACACAAATCACAATCCACATGCACCCGCACACGAATGAACGCCAAGAAAACAGGTGGCGCACAGAATATAGGCTAGCTATTGGTTTCAACTCGTTAATTTTTATACAACGTTAAGTTAATTACGAATGCCACGTTATATGTATATGCCTTTGAAATGCACGCACCCCAGCTCGCTTACAGTATATATAGAATTAATTTTGACGGGTAGGGTTAATTAGTATGCTAATAAGGTGATAGGGTTTTATTTTTTTGCGCTGTCAATCTACCGTTGCATTTTCTGTGCCTCCCATATGACAACGCCTGGTGCGGTCGCATCGTTCGCACCGCTCTAGGGCCACCCCTGAGAAAGTGTGCTAAGCTCAGATTAATAGAAAAAAATACAGGTATGTAAACATTAGTAGGTAGACTCACAGCTGTTTGTTTTGAGGAAATCTGTAAAATGACTTGGGATCACTGTGTATTTTTTAATTAAAACACCCCTACATAGCCCAAAAGTTACACTTCTAACATGTACAGTATACAGTATAAACTTGCCAGCTGATTGAAGTCGAGTTCGTAGTTGTCGGCGCGAACCGCTAGATAGCACGCAGAATCGTTGTCGCCAGTTTCTCGCGGGAGTTTCCTCTATTATCATATTAAGCTATTTGAATGCAGTTCTATGCGTACTTAATAATGGTTCATGAAAATAACTTCAATGCAATAATGCACTACAGACAACTTCTCAACCAGTTTATTGTAGACATATACGCTAAGATTGAAACCGATAGATTACTGTTCATTAAGTTAAACCAGGGGAAGTTGCGTGCTGAACAGTATGTACACCTAAGGGATGCTGCTGTTAACGATGAGACAGTACATTCGAATGATCTTGGTCATGTAGTGATCCTGCCTTCAAGCTTTGTTGGCTCACCACGCTACCTTAGTGAACGAGCACAAGATGCTCTTACATATGTCAGGAACTATGGTCGTCCTGAACTGTTCATAACAATGATGATGATGATGATGATAATTGTTGTTTTAAGGGGCCTAACATCTAGGTTATCGGCCCCTGATGGTTTGGGTGATCGTGAAGATGAAAATGAAAAGCGCTCTTAAAACTAAAACTAATTACTAACCTACATACTAGAAGAAGAAATGGAAAACTAAAGGAGAATAAGGCAAATAAAGGACAGAAGGAAAATAAATGCCCTCAACCCTCGAAGAAGGCGGATTGAGGGACTTGGAAGGAAGGAGAGCAATGAAAGGCAGATAGGAAAGTGAAAGAGGAGAGGGTCCGCCCCAAAGGTAAGGGACAAAAGGGGAAAACGGACCCAGCTCAGGAATCCCTCGGGGTCGCCAACTCCCGAACTCACCAGCCGTGTGCCCCTGAGGGTGTAGCATTATCTAGGGTGCACCAAAAGTGGTGGGGCTACATACACCCGGCCTTCTTGAGGGCCTTAAGCAGAAGGCAGGAGAATACATGAAAAGAAAAAGAAGGCTGACCCCTCGCAGAAGGAGGGAATCAGAAAAGATGAGACAAGGGCCAATTAAGGCGGGAAAGGAAGAGACTCCCTAGGCCTCGGATACCCTAATACCGTCGGGGTCAGAAGAGAACAAGAGTTGACCAAGTGAGGTCGACAGGAAAGAAGACGGAGAGGAGCCCGGCACAAGTAAGTGGAAGCAATGCCGGACTCAGCTGGGGCCCCGTGGTCGCCAACCCACGCCCACTAGATGTGAGCCCCTGGGGGATCATAACAATGACATGTAATTCTAAGTGGGAGGAAATCATTCGAGAGCTACTTCCAGGCCAGAAGGCCTGACATGACATGACATAGTGGCAAGAGTATTCAATCTAAAAGTTAAAATTTTTGTTGCTGTAATTAACAAAGGAAAAATCTTCGGTGCTGTCAGATGCTGGATGTACACTGTCGAATGGCAAAAACGAGGACTTCCACATATTCACATGCTTGTATGGCTGATTGATAAGATCCAGCCACAACAAATCGATGATGTCATCAAAGCTGACCAGATCACACTTCTGACACACATCTTCATGACTTGGTGGTCAAACATATGGTGCATGGTCCTTGCGGTGTTATCAACTCTAGGTCACCATGCATGAAAAATGGAAAGTGTACAAAGAGGTATCCCAGACAGTTGCTAACTGAAACACAACCCAGTGACAATGGGAACCCTTTGTACAGAAGGCGTTCTACAATTCACGGTGGGCATTCCGTTGAAATTAACGTAACAGGTCGAGTACCCGTTGATATTAACCGTTGGATTGTACATTAACTAAGATCTTCAACGCCCATATCAATGTGGAGTATTGCAGTTCTGTTAAGAGCATAAAGTACATCTGCAAATATGTTCAGAAGGGAAGTGATCAAGCTGTATTCAATCTGGTTAGGGAAGCTGCGCAAGAGATTAGACGATATGAAGTAACTCTATAGCAATCTGGACGTTACTTGAGTTCTAATGAGGCAGCATGGCGCATCTTTGGATTTTCGATTCACGAAAGACATCCCACTGTTACCCATCTAAGTGTTCACTTAGAAAACTTCCAAAGGGTTTACTTCAATGAAAACAATATGCATGAAGTTTTACAGAATCCAAAAGATACAACGTTAACTGCATTTTTAAGCTATGCGCCAACGATGAATTTGCAAGGGTCCTACTTTACAACGAAATACCCCATTACTTCACATGGAATGCTTCGAGAAAAGAGTTCCAACGACGCCGTATCAGGACACCAGTGGAGAATCAAGCAGATGTAAATTACTCCGATGCACTGGGCCGTGTGTACACAGTGGACCCTGCCAACTTTGAGTGCTACTGTTTACGTCTGTTACTTCACAGTGTACGTGGTCCTACTTCCTTTGAAGACTTGAGGACTGTTCAAAACCACACCTACAATACATACAGAGAAGGGTGTGAAGCCCTTGGCTTGCTAGAAAGTGACGACCACTGGGAATCAACAATGCGTGAAGCGGTTCTGACTCGCTATCCACAACGGATCAGACATCTATTTGTAATCCTGGTGAGCATCTGTGGGCTGTCAAATCCCTTACAACTGTGGGAAACTTTTAAAGACGACATGGCCGAGGACATATTGATTCGTTTTCGTCAAGAAGTTCCAGATCTCCCTCACAATGAGGCAATGTACAATGAAGCCCTATTGGCTGTTGAAGCCTTGGTTTCAAATATGTGTGGCAGAGAATTGAGTTCATTCGGTCTTCTAGCACCTTACCGAGAAGGCAATCTCAACACAGAGGTTCTCAAAGAAATGTCTTACAATATTGCTGAGCTCCAAAACCACTTCCAAGAAAATCTACTAAAACTTTCCCCGTAACAACGTGACGCGTTCAATATCGTAACACGCAGAATTAATCAACAAAAAGGTACCATACTTTTCTTTGATGCCCCAGGTGGAACAGGAAAGACATTTCTTCGGAATATTTTGTTGGCACACGTTGGAAAAGAAGGCCAAATCGCTCTTGCTGTTGCGTCCTCGGGCATTACATCTACGCTTCTCGAAGGTGGTAGGACGGCGCACTCAGCGTTCAAACTGCCGCTAAACTTGAATTCTGGTGAAACGGTTTCCTGCAATGTACGAAAAAATTCGGATCGTGGAGAAGTTCTTCGACGCTGTAGACTCTTAGTATGGGACGAATGCACCATGTCACACAAACGTGGTCTCGAAGCACTAGACATAACACTTAAAGATGTCAGAAATAACCAAGATTTGATGGGTGATTTGGTTGTTTTGTTAGCTGGGGATTTCAGACAAACACTTCCAGTAATTCCTCGAGGAAGAAATAAATGCATGCATCAAAAAATCAATTTTGTGGAGTTTTGTCGAGAAAAAGCACTTTACACAGAACATGAGAGTGCTTCTTCAACGCGATCATGATGCTGAACTGTTTTCTTCTAATTTGTTAAACATTGGAAATGGACAGATAACAGCTGATTGCCAACAACGAATCGACTTTCCACCAAACTTTGCCAGTATGGTTGCTTCTTCGGAGGAACTCATAGCAAGGGTATTTCCATCAGTTGCCGACAACTATTCTTCAGGTGAATGGCTGTGTAAAAGAGCCATACTTGCTCCTAAGAAGGACACTGTAAATACGATAAACAGTCAGATATTAACAACTATTCCTGGCGAAGCAACAAAATATCTGTCAATTGATACTGTTTTGGAAGAAGATAAAGCAGTACAGTATCCAGTAGAATTTCTCAACACTTTAGAGCTTCCAGGTGTACCTCCCCACAAACTTGAATTGAAAGTGGGAATCCTATAATGTTACTGAGAAATTTCGAAGCTCCACGACTCTGCAATGGTACCAGACTCATAGTGAAAAGTGTGAAACAAAACATCGTTGAGGCAGTCGTTCTCACTGGATGTGCAAAAGGAGATACGGTTTTCATCCCGAGGATTCCTATCATCCCAACCAACTTACCTTTCACCTTCAAACGACTGCAGTTTCTACTTAAGCTGGCCTTTGCAATGACCATTAACAAAGCACAAGGCCAAACTCTTCTAGTGGCCGGCTTGCATTTACATCATCAATGTTTTGCCCACGGACAGCTTTACGTGGCGAGCTCAGGAGTATCGAGGAGCGACAATTTGTATATATACACGACAGAAAACAAAGCTGTAAATATTGTTTACAAAAACGTTTTGTAGAGTCATCACACAATCAAGGTTAAGATAAAATGTAAATATCACTTACTAAATATATACAATATGGTATCTATGTTTGCCACCCTCCCCATGTCGAGAATAAATAGCCATTTAATTCAAAATCATTAAATGGTGAACTGAAAGGCAAACACATATACATTACAATTATCTTTAATCCCATCAGCCTTATGCAATGCTGTCAAGCAGTCCCCGAATGGGCTAAGTGAAGAGGGCAGAGAATTTTAGTTGGTGGAAATCCAACTCCCACACAGAGTGGTGTCTTTGAAAGATTGTCCCCTGCCGAAACAAAAACATGATGATGATGATGATGATAATTGTTGTTTTAAGGGGCCTAACATCTAGGTTATCGGCCCCTGATGGTTTGGGTGATCGTGAAGATGAAAATGAAAAGCGAACTTAAAACTAAAACTAACTACTAACCTACATACTAGAAGAAGAAATGGAAAATTAAAGGAGAATAAGGGAAATAAAAGGACAGAAGGAAAAGAAATGCCCTCAACCCTCGGAGAAGGCGGATTGAGGGACTTGGAAGGAAGGAGAGCCATGAAAGGCATATAGGAAAGTGAAAGAGGAGAGGGTCCGCCCCAAAGGTAAGGGACAAAAGGGGAAAACGGGCCCAGCTCAGGAATCCCTCGGGGTCGCCAACTCCCAAACTCACCAGCCGTGAGCCCCTGAGGGTGTAGCATTATCTAGGGTGCACCAGAAGTGGTGGGGCTACATACACCCTGCCTCCTTAAGGGCCTAGAGCACAAGGCAGGAGGTAAAAGGAAGAGAAAAAGAAGGCTGACCCCTCGCAGAAGGAGGGTATCAGAAAAGATGAGACAAGGGCCAATTAAGGCGGGAAAGGAAGAGACTCCCTAGGCCGAAACAAAAACAAAAATCCCTTCAATATTGTTTTAACTGTCACCTTAATATTTTAATTTATTTATGTCCCGTAGCGAAGCACGGGTACTTCAGCTAGTACATATATATACATACATACAAGCTGTACCCGGCATGCGTTGCAATGCCAATCAAAGAAAGTGTTTCTTTGTTTCTTAAAGTGCTTTTGGATACACAATATTTTTCTTCAATTTCCGTTAACTGCCTCTAAACTATCGTGAAATGGATTTACTAATCTAGAAACAGTCGTGGGAGCGTGCACAACAACTCACCGAAGTTTCATCGCAATCGGATGAATAGTATATGAACGCATACAGGATTTTGTTGAAACGCTTCGCGCGTCGCCACTCACTTGTTACATCTACTCTTGCGCTACCTATTGTAAAATAGATTTACTAAGCCTGAAACCTTCCCTGGAGTGTACTCAACGATTCACCAAAGTTCCATCGCAATCAGATGAATAGTATATGAACGCATACGGGTCTTTTTTGAAACGATTCGCGCGCCATCGCTCATTTGTTGAATCTACTCGTGCGATACCTTAAAAAAATGATTTACTAAGCCAGAAACCTTTCCTGGAGTATACACAACCATTCACCAAATTTTCATCGCAATCGGATGAATGGTATATGAACGCATACGGTACTTTGTTGAAACGCTTCGCGTGTCGACACTCATTTTTTGAATCTACTCGTTCGCTACCTATTGTAAAATGGATTTGCTAATTCAGAAGCCTTCCCTGGAGTGAACACAACATCTCACCCAAGTTTCATCGCTATCGGACGAATGGTATTTGAACGCATACGGGACTTTGTTGAAAGGCTTCGCGCATCGTCGCTCATTTGATGAATCTACTCGTGCGCTACCTTACTAAGCCATAAACCTTCCCTGGAGTGCACTCAACATCTCATCCAAGATTCATCGCAATCGGATTAATGGTATATGAACTCATACGGGACTTTGTTAAAACGCTCTAACGTGCTGAGACAAACAGAAGAATTCGACATCACCGCCACCTATGGTACAACACTTAACATTCCGCCACGGGTGAAGTGTAAGGTATGGCGGTAGTTGCACAGGTTGCAACCAGGTGACTCTAACTAGCAGGGACAAACAGTCCAAAGACTTCAGTTTCACTAAGGCTAGCGGTTTCCATGACGACTGTTTTTGACTGGTTCTAAAATTGTGTTCATTCCACCTACAGTATCAAATTGTGAATCTAAACCATACATGATGATGATGATGAAAATTTTTGTTTTAAGGGGCCTAACATCTAGGCTATCGGCCCCTGATGGTTTGGGTGATCGTGAAGATGAAAATGAAATGCAAACTTAAAACTAAAACTAACTACCAACCTACATACTAGAAGAAGAAATGGAAAACTAAAGGAGAATAAGGCAAATAAAGGACAGGAGGAAAAGAAATGCCCTCAATCCTCGAAGAATGCGGATTGAGGGACTTGGAAGGAAGGAGAGCCATGAAAGGCAGATAGGAAAGTGAAAGAGGAGAGGGTCCGCCCCGAAGGTAGGGGACAAAAACGGGGAAAACGGACCCAGATCAGGAATCCCTCGGGGTCGCCAACTCCCGAACTCACCAGCCGTGAGCCCCTGAGGGTGTAGCATTATCTAGGGTGCACCAAAAGTGGTGGGGCTACATACACCCTGCCTCCTTGAGGGCCTTGAGCAGAAGGCAGGAGATAAAAGGAAAAGAAAAAGAAGGCTGACCCCTCGCAGAACGAGGGAATCAGAAAAGATGAGACAAGGGCCAATTAAGGCGGGAAAGGAAGAGACTCCCTAGGCCTCGGATACCCTAATACCGTCGGGGTCGGAAGAGAACAAGAGTTGACCAAGTGAGGTCGACAGGAAAGACTAAACCATACAGGGACCCACTCTAATATCCATACAAAATTTCATCAAAATCGGTCCAGCCATTCAGGAGGAGTTCAGTCACATACACACGTGTCGAAGAATTATATACACACATCAAAAAAAGTTTTGCATCACCTCGGTTCCCAGATCTCCGGCATATAGACGTTGACTGTGTATATTGTATCCAAGATACAGTCCCTTTGACTGTTCATAGATGTCACTAAAACTGCTCAAAGATGTAAACAACCATGCATGAGCAGGGCCTATTAGACGGAGGGGGTACGACAGCCGATCAGTTCCAGTCATTCCACCAGGACGAAGGTACGCTGCTCATGTTGTCTGTAGTTCTACCATGCCTAGAAGGTCAATACCGCAGTTCGATCGCGTCCGCATTGTTACTTTGTGTCAAGAAGGGCTCTCAACAAGGGAAGTTTCCAGGCGTCTCAGAGTGAACCAAAGCGATGTTGTTCGGACATGGAGGAGGTACAGAGATACAGGAACTGTCGATGACAGGCCTCGCTCAGGCCGCCCAAGGGCTACTACTGTAGTGGATGACCGCTACTTACGGATTGCCGCTCGGAGGAACCCTGACAGCAATGCCACCATGTTGAATAATGCGTTTCGTTCAGCCACAGGACGTCGTGTTTCAACTCAAACTGTGCGCAATAGGCTGCATGATGCGCAACTTCACTCCCGACGTCCATGGCGAGGTCCAGCTTTGCAACCCCGACACCATGCAGCGCGGTACAGATGGGCCCAACAACATGCTGAATGGACCCCACGGAATTGGCATCACGTTCTCTTCACCGATGAGTGTCGCATATGCCTTCAACCAGACAATCGTCGGAGACGTGTTTGGAGGCACCCTGGTCAGGCTGAACGTCTTAGACACACTGTCCAGCGAGTGCAGCAAGGTGGTGGTTCCCTGATGTTTTGGGGTGGCATTATGTGGGGCCGACGTACGCCACTGGTGGTCATGGAAGGCTCCGAAACGGCTTTACGATACCTGAATGACATCCTCCGACCCATAGTGCAACCATATCGGCAGAATATTGGAGAGGCATTTGTCTTCATGGACGACAATTCTCGACCTCATCGTGCACATCTTGTGAATGCGTTCCTTCAAGATAACGACATCGCTCGACTACAGTGGCCAGCATGTTCGCCAGACATGAACCCTATCGAACATGCCTGGGATATGTTGAAAAGGGCTGTTTATGGACGTCTTGACCCACCAACCACTCTGAGAGATTTACGCCGAATTGTCGTTGAGGAGTGGGACAATTTGGACCAACAGTGTCTTGATGAACTTGTGGATAGTATGCCACGGCGAATACAGGCATGCATCAATGCAAGAGTACGTGCTACTGGGTATTAGAGGTAGTGGTGTGTACTGCAATCTGGACCACAAATGCTGAAAGTCTAGCTGTATGATGGTACAACATGCAATGTGTGGGTCTCATGAGCAATAAAACGAGCTGAAATGTTGTTTGTGTTGATCTCTATTCCCTTTGTATTTAAAGGTTCCGGAACTCTTGGAACCGAGGTGATGCAAAACTTTTTTTGATGTGTGTATATAAAGAAGACAATATAAACTTTTGAACTGATGGTGGTTATGGGGTCTGGGGGATGTGAAACGCGAAGATATGTCGAAATTTTCCGGAAGTCGAAACATGGGACCCATTGCAATAGTTAGCTTTCTAATGAAATCTACCAAAAATAAGAATAAGGGAAACAAAATACAGGATGAAAGGAAATGCCTTCAACCCTCAAAGAATGAGAATTAAGGGGCTTGGAGGAAAGGAGAGCCAGGAAAGGCAGAGAGGAAAGGTAAAAGAGCAGAGGAACCGTCCCAAAGGCAATGGACGAAGGAGATAAACCGAACCCAGCTCAGGAAGCCCTCGGGATCGCCAACTCCCGAAATCACCAGACGTGAGCCCTTGAGGTTGTAGCACTAACCAGGGTGCACCGGAAGTGGTGAGGCTACACACACCCTGCCCCCTTAAGGGCCTTGAGCAGAAGGTACGAGATACAACGAAAAACGAAAACAGGAGGTCTGACACCTCGAAGAATGAGGGATCAGGAATGATGAGACAAGGGCCAATTAAGGCGGGAAAGTGAAAGACTCCCTAGGCCTCGGATACACTAATCCAGTCGGAGTCGGAAAAGAACAAGGGTTGACCAAGGGAGGTCGACAAGAAAGATAACAGGGAGGAGCCCGGCACAAGTAAGTGGAAGCAATGCCGGACTCAGCTGGGATCCCGTGGTCGCCAACGCACGTCCCACAAGTTGTAAGTAGCTGGGGGAGGGTTATCATGAAATATGATGATTGTATAACTTCGAGCCACGCAGCCGATCGAAAAATAAATGCCCTCAAACTTTGAAGAATAAGGATTGAGGACCTTGGAAGGAAATAAAGACATGAAAGGTAGATAAGAAATTGAAGAGAAGTCAATGAAGAAAGGGGAAAACGAGATAAAATGAGGGTATCAGGAATTAAAACACAACAGCCAATTAAAGCGGGAAAATAGAAGACACCCTAGGCATTGGAAACTCTAATAATGCTGTGCTCGGAAGGGAACAAGATTTGACCGAAGGAGGTCGACTGGAATGAGATGATGATGGTGATAATTCTTGTAAGGGGCCTAACGTATAGGATATCGGCCCCTAATGAAATGAAATGTTATGAAATGAAATGATGAAGATAAAATAGCCTACTGCCAGGGATGAAAACGATAATGCTTCGTATAAAACAGCCAGTGAGCCTCAACAATATGCCTTATTTGGATTAAAGGAGTTAAAACGGGAATGATAAAATACAATAGAACAAATAAGGCACAGTAAACAATAAACATAGAGATGAACATAATGTAAACATAAAACGAGTAAAACGAAAAGTCTTAAACTATATTAAAACTTTAAAAAGAACCACTCTCCCTCATGAACCGGATGATGAGGTCTGCTGACCGGAAAGATGACAGAGAGGAGCCCGGACAAATAAGGTGAGGTCCCGTGGTCGCCAACCCATGTCTCACTAGTTGTGAGCACTTGGGAGGGGGAGGGGGGGGGGACATGTTTCTAAATGCTTGTTTTGCAAAAAAAAATGTTGATGTTGTTGATGATGATGATAAGTGTTGTTTTAAGGGGCCTAACATTTAGGTTATCGGCCCCTGATGGTTTGGGTGATCGTGAAGATAAAAATGAAAATGAATTCCAAACTTAAAACTAAAACTAACTACTAACCTACATACTAGAAGAAGAAATGGAAAACTAAAGGAGAATAAGGCAAATAAAGGACAGGAGGAAAAGAAATGCCCTCAACCCTCGAAGAATGCGAATTGAGGGTCGCCAACTCCCGAACTCACCAGCCGGGAGCCCCTGAGGGTGTAGCATTATCTAGGGTGCACCAAACGTGGAGGGGCTACATACACCCGGCCTCCTTTAGGGCCTTGAGCAGAAGGCATGAGATAACATGAAAAGAAAAAGAAGGCTGACCCCTCGCAGGAGGAGGGAATCGGAAAAGATGAGACAAGGACAAGGGCCAATTAAGGCGGGAAATTGAGAGACTCCCTAGGCCTCGGATACCCTAATACCGTCGGGGTCGGAAGAGAACAAGAGTTGACCAAGTGAGGTTGAAGGGACAGAAATTATGATGATGATGACGATGACGAAGTAGGCTTATGGTAATAATGGGAGGCAATGTGTGTGTGTTCTCTTTTTTTCGCCCACCATCATCTTCGGTTAAAAAAATAAAGGAAAATATCCAAAGAGCCCCTTTGATATCATACATATTGCTAAATGTGTGACTCTTGTGTTACGATCTGCTCTTCTAAGAGATGACCACTCCTAAGTAATTGTCTTCTCTCCTCGACCCAAGGCGTAATGGCCATGCACATAAATTACTCGCGGCCCGTGTTATCCAATCTCGTGAAAACCTCGGGTACTTCCCACGACAATACAGGGCTCCGAACATGTTTCAAAGTGAATTGGGTTAATTACTAATACGGTCATGTTGGTGATGGGTGTCATTCCACGGGGAAGAAACATCTAGGACATCTCCCTCCAATGGACTGGTTGATGATGGTGATGAAATGAAAAACCTATATTATTATGAGTTCTTCATGATAGCTTGGTCTGTAAATCTTTATTGTTTATTTGATTGTTGGGGTAGCGCGCCTGCCTATCACCCAGAGGCCCCGGGTTCGATTCCCGGCTCCGTCTGGGATTTTAGAAACTGACGTGAGGGCTGGAACAGGGTGCATTCAGCCTCGTGAGGACAAATGAGTAGCTGTCTGACAGTGAGGCAACGCCCCGATCACGAAAACCAAGATTAACGGCCGATCACGCTTCACCCCAATATCTGCAGGCCAAATGGCTTGGTAGGCCTAGGCCCTTCACGAACATGTTTCAAAGTGAATTGGGTTAATTACTAGACTGATGCGGTCATGGTGGTAGTGGGTGTCGTTCCACGGGGGAGAAACATCTAGGACATCTGCCTCCAATGGACTGGGTGGTGATGGCGATGAAATGAGAACTACTGTAACCTATTATTTGTCTATGTGATTGTATATTTCTTTTCAGTATATTTATCCTGTTATTTGATGATTATGATAAATGTTGTTTTAGGTGTCCGTCCCAGAATCACCCGAGAAAGGGATAAAACTGGACCAAGCTCAGAAATCCTTCGGGGTCGTCAACTCCTAAGCTCACCAGTCGTGAGCCCTTAATGGTGTAGCACTATCCAGGGTGCACCAGAAGTGGTGGAGCCTCCTTTAGGGCCTTCAGCAGAAGGAAGGAGATACCAAGAAAAGAAATGTTGATGATGATGATGATGAATAGTCTATAATTAATGTTTTAAGGGGCCTACCATCTAGGTCATCGGTCCCTAATGGTATGGGTGATCGTTATCATGGATATAATGCCATGAAACCTACAACTCGAACTAACTACGGACTTAACTTACATACCCTACTGAAATAAGAAATAGGAAAAGAATAGAATTAATGGGCAGGAGGAAAAGAAATGCCCTCAATCGGCGAAGAATGAGGATTGAGGGACCTGGAAGGAAGAAGAGCCATGAAAGGCAGTGAGAGGAAAGGGTCCGCCCCAAAGTCGGTGGAGAAAGGGGGAAAACGGACCCAGCTCAGGAATCCCTGATCCCTCGAAGAATGAGTGTATCAGGAAAGTTGAGACAAGGGACGAGGTGGGAAAGTGAAAGACACCGTAAGCCTCGGATACTATTTTACCGATGGGGTCGGGAGAGAACAAGAGTTGACTAAGGGAGGTCGACAGGAATGATGACAGAGAGGAGCCTGCATAAGTTAGTGGAAGCAATGACGGACACAGCTGGGGTCTTGTAGTCGCCAACCCACGTCCCACTAGTTGTGAGCCCCTGAAGGAAAAGTTTAAGTTGTTTCCAGTTATGCTGGTTCTGTATATTTTAGAGTGCGATATTTGTCGAATAATTGCTGAAATGTGCAGTTTGTTGTGACAGTATCGCTGTATTGTTAGAATACAACTACCTCGGGGCCAGTTTAATAAGCCGGTCAAGAGGCAGGACTCGGTAAGCCAGCGGCCATTCCCAGGCCCACCTCTTCAAGTCTCCAGAACGTAACAAGTCAAGAGCCTCATTATAGGGTCATGTATGGATCAGATCGAACTCGCCAGTTATTCTTGGACATTTCCAGTAGAGCTCCAACAATGCTGCAGTTTCCAGACATCTCAATAACTGACAATACCGGTAATATTTTTTAAAATCCTGAAGCAAATTTTTGTGCTTTCAAGTCAGATAAATGATGATGATATTCTTGTTTTAAGGGGCCTAACATCTAGGTTATCAGCCTCTGAAGAAATATGATATGAAGTGAAAGCCCACTGCCAAGGGCTGTTTTATATAAAACAGACAGTGAGTTCTGACAAGAATGCCTTATCTGGATAAAACAGGAACAAAAAAAAAACGAGCGTGATAAAAAATAATAAATCAAATAAGAAATATTAAACAATTAAAATAGCTGATGAGCCAGCTTGGTGTCTTAGGCGAAACTCCACACAAGACACGGCACAAACCTAGAAGAATTGCTGAGTTTTAAAATAGAGATAAATACAATAAAAACATAAAACAAACTAAAACTAAACTAAAAGAGATAAGATAAAATGATGAAAATTGTGCGGGAAAAAACTAGTTTCATTTACGTGACTTCACACAACACTTGTTGTTCATATGATGCTGTTATTTTTGACATTTGGAATGTTTAAAGGCCTCTGAGCGCCATTTAAAATCGCCTTGCAAACTGGACTTGGAACTTAACTTGTGACAAATTATTCACTAGTGCCCTTCTTTATGCAATATCATGATATATTATTTGTTGATGATGATGATGATGATGATAATTGTTGTTTTAAGGGGCCTAACATCTAGGTTATCGGCCCCTGATGATGATGATAATTGTTGTTTTAAGGGGCCTAACATCTAGGTTATCGGCCCCTGATGGTTTGGGTCATCGTGAAGATGAAAATGAAAAGCGAACTTAAAACTAACTACTAACCTACATACTAGAAGAAGAAATGCAAAACTAAAGGAGAATAAGGCAAATAAAAGGACAGAAGGAAAAGAAATGCCCTCAACCCTCGGAGAAGGCGGATTGAGGGACTTGGAAGGAAGGAGAGCCATGAAAGGCATATAGGAAAGTGAAAGAGGAGAGGGTCCGCCCCAAAGGTAAGGGACAAAAGGGGAAAACGGACCCAGCACAGGAATCCCTCGGGGTCGCCAACTCCCGAACTCACCAGCCGTGAGCCCCTGAGTGTGTAGCATTATCTAGGGTGCACCAGAAGTGGTGGGGCTACATACACCCTGCCTCCTTAAGGGCCTAGAGCACAAGGCAGGAGGTAAAAGGAAAAGAAAAAGAAGGCTGACCCCTCACAGAAGGAGGGTATCAGGAAAGATAAGACAAGGGCCAATTAAGGCGGGAAAGGAAGAGACTCCCTAGGCCTCGGATAACCTAATACCGTCGGGTTCGGAAGAGAACAAGAGTTGACCAAGGGAGGTCGACAGGAAAGAAGAAAGAGAGGAGCCCGGCACAAGTAAGTGGAAGCAATGCCGGACTCAGCTGGAGCCCCGTGGTCGCCAACCCACAACCCACTAGATGTGAGCCCCTGGGGGCAACATATAATATTTGTCTCAGATGTTGTATTTACATTATGAAACTATACTATGGTAGCATTGTTGTTTTATGCTATAGTTTCTCTTTTTTTTTATACGTTATTACAAGAGAAAATCACAGATAACGTCATGCAGATGATGAATCAATTGATGTATGTACTCACAAATAACATAAAAAGTCTCATAACAGAAGAAATAAAAGCTACACAGAAACAAACACCAAATTCACAATGTGCGTCATCTGCTGACCCACCCTTAGAAGCTTCAGGGAGCAACCAGTGCCAATCTACATCTGCCGGCCAAATGCTCAATCAAAATCGAAAGGAAACTCCGAGCCCAGAGATATCTCAGAGTAACTAGATGCGAACCGGACCCCATAGAATAGAGTACTAAAGATGGCATATGTGATGCCAGATACTAAACTGAGAAATACACATTACACGAAAGGAAGAGCGACTTCAAGTAGTAATGACAATGAGGCTCATTATAGTACATGTTTTCATTATGGGACAGTTTCTCCCACCAATCAGAGCTCAAGAAACAGTTGTTTGACCAATTAGGTAAGGATAGCATCGCACCTGCGCTGAGTTACAAGGCCTTCCAATTTAAATTTCACTGCTTGGCCTAGTGTCATAGTGGGGTAATCGAGAAGGCCATGGTCAAATACAAGGTATTCTCTGCGTCTCATGCGCTCTGTTCAGTACATAAAACTCGCGAAATGTCGACAGATATTTATGAATATGTATATTCGAATATAAAATAGTTTTAATAATTATCGTCGAACATAAACAGTCGTATTCAACTCGCCTATAATGGTAATTAAGACACTCGTATGGAAATTATAAAACTCGCATACGCTCGTTTTATAAACATACCCGTGTCTTAATTATTGTCATTATAGGCTCGTAGCATAATGTACTATTATATACATATATTTTGGCCATTGGCTGTACTTATTAAATTATTATTGTTTTGTTGGTTGGCAAGAGCTTATGAGTGACTTGCTCTGAGGATTTTAGAACTTAAAAGGTTCATTAGCCTTGTAAACAGAGATATGAAATTATCCCTATCCAAGTAAGATTTTAATAAAGAGATTAATTGTAATCCACAGATCGCCAGAACAAATGGCTACAGCTATTAATTCATTAACAATATAATTAATAAATTAAAAAATAAGCTTATAACACACCTCCAACCGGAGCAAAAAGACAGGTGTGTTCATATATTTCAATAATTCTACCTACAGTGTTACTAACAAATTTAAAATACATAATATGAAGATAGCTTAAATAACAAATAACACCAATCAAAACCTATTCTTTAATTCTAATATAATCAATACAAAATATAGATTCAGCAAATCTGGCATTTACAGATTGAATTGCAATGACTGCAATACTAACTATATAGGCCAAACTGCAAGGATTTTTTCTACATGATACAATGAACACTTAAACGCCATTAAATACAGAAAATATTCAGCCAAGGCCACCCATATGGAAGAGTCAGGTCATAAATTCACAAATATAAAAAAGGATTTTAAAATTTTACATTACACCAATAAGGGAACCATGATGAATGTACTCGAGTCTATTGAAATTAACACAGCGCATAAAATGTCAGTCCCAATAAATTTCAGTGAAACCATTTTCGACACAAACGTTTTATTTGACACCCCCCACAGACGACATAACAATAAAAATAAATAGTAAAAATAAACGCCCCTCAACATTTTTGGCTGTTATTTACCATGGTGCTTAATTATGCACATTTTATAAACACCTATTTTAACAAGTTTTTTTTTCTTTTCAGGAACACATCTTGCCATTTATACGCACACTCTTTTCCATGTTATTTTCGCTCCACTTCTCAAATTTATTTTCACATATGCACGTGTCTTCCTCTTAGAGAATCTTCCTCGCAAATGACATAATACACCACTCCGATTCTACAGTTTAAACCAGATCGAACGCTCCCATGATTTTCATTTAATACAGCTATATATGTGGGTAATGAATTCTGCTGTACCCACCAATTTGACAATAATATTAAAATAAAAGACGGACCAGAGCCCACACAAGCATACAATTTTAACCTCGCCTAAGTTGTGAGTTTAATAAGTCATTTTATTAAATGTTACTCAAACCATGTAATATCTTATTACTGATTATAAAGTTTATCAGTGGCTTTCACGTACTCAATCCTCTCTTAACAATTTACTAATTCCCCCCCCCCCCCCCCCATTTTTTTTAGACGGACTAGAGGCCCATTTCTACTATTGCGTTTGTTGAAGTTATACAATTCATGAACATAATTACTTCTACCAGAGCATCCTATTTGCAAGATATTATTTCAACGCAATTGACTTCATTGATTTTATACGTCTGCATCACTGGTGAAGTATTTAAATATTGTAAACATTTCCATCATTACTACTGGATTCCAACAACAGGTTTCATTTTATTCACAACTATTGCTACCGTACTGAACCAATACCTTTTATGTTTCATTAACATCTACACAGTATTGACCACAGTGAAGAGTGTGTTTATTTTCATAAATTCGTCTCGTCGATGAACATTTCTGAAGATTTGAACTACACGGTTTTACCATTTTGAATGTGTTTCCTAGTTTATGAGACTTTTTACTAACCACACATATTGTGTTGATTTAGGCGTTCAATTTCCCATCCTCCTTTATTGCACCATATAAGGTTTAATAGAAAGGGACTTTTTAGTGTTACGCTATACATTTCTTGTGTCCTTAACATTCATTAATTCATATCGGCTGATGAAGGGGCCAAAAATAATTAGGCCTTGAAACATATCCCACCAATGACCACACCGTGATCTTTATTTAATAAAATGATTAGGCGGAAATTCTAACCTCCATTGCTGTTGGGGAGTTTGACTGCTCTTACCATAAAGAAATTGACTTCCTACTACAGGAATGCCCTGAAAATTAACATTCCAAATGTGCAGGAAGTTAAATCTGCAGTGTATGCTACATAATACTACTACATGAGCACTTATGACAATCCTCGTCACTTCAAGTGCCCCTCAGGGATTAGCACATGGTGCTTCTATAATAGGGCAATTACGAAGAAACAAAAGCCAGCAAGTCACAAAGACATGAAATCCAAGCTAGAGCCTGCTGAGATAGTAAAATTCATGCCCGTTTACCAAAGGCTGGCATCAAATGAACTTCTTACGAGGTGTGTTAGTGGAAGGACTCAGAATGCTAATGAGAGTCTTCACAGTACTCTGTGGTCAAAATGCCCTAAAACAAAATTTGTGTTAAAGAAATGACTGGAATATGCTATTGTATCGGCTGTAAGCCAGTTCAACATGGGGTGCGAAATTACAGTAGCTTGGAAGTACGGAAAGTTGTCTCAGGAGAAGAAATAAGGGACATTGCAAGGAACATCAGTGGGCAACGAGACAGGGAACATATCTGCCTATCCAAAACTAGGTGTTCTGAGCAGTCCAAAAAAGTAAGGAGAAAACTGGAACTTAAGAAAATAAGGGTAGAAGAGTTCCTGAAGAAGAAGGAAGGGTTTACATAATTATGGTGCAGGAGAGTTTTAGGCAGCTTGCAAGTTTCTTGGTACATTAAGCTGTTTTTTTTTCAAACACTTTTTTCAACATTTTTTCGTGTTTAAATTCCTCCTTGATGAGCAGTTCTTATCCAATGGTCTTGTAAACTTGCACAGTTATTCCTTGATTGGTTAAAGATTCACGAAGGATTTTCATGAAAAAGAAAACGAAAACAAAATCTAATTTTCATTAATCATAAATTACATCTTTGTGAAAAATTAAGTAACCCATATTCAATAATTAATATCTGTGTATGTATCAACATAATTTTAAAAATCATCTTTGTAATACTTGAAAATATCAAGGTGAACTTGTAGAAAAAATTCCAAGTGCCTACATTTAAACCAGTTATGCAAGGAGCATTTTCATTATTTTACCATTGTTGTTAAACAAAATAATGAGAAAATCAATTATCTGAAAAACTATTTAATACTCGTTCAAAATTTTGTGTTCTAAGTAGGCTAATACAACGTCAATAGTGTGCAAAGTTTCAAATGGGTACCTAATAAAGTATATGATGATGATGATAATTGTTGTTTTAAGGGGCCTAACATCGAGGTTATCGGCCCCTAATGAAATGAAATAGCGTGAAATGAAAGGATGTAGATAAATAAAACAATTCACTGCCATGGATGAAACGAAAATGGTGTTTATAAAACAGACAGTGAGCCCCAAAAATTATGCCTTTTTTGAATAAAAAGAATAAAAGGAGGATGGTAAAAAAGGATAAAACAAATAAGGCATAGTGAACAATAAAATAGATGAACACAATAAAAAACATAAAAAAGATTTAACCTTAATTAAAAGACGTAACTACACATTAAAACTTAAAAAAGTAACCACTCTCCCTCATGAACCGGATGACGAGGTCAGCTGACGGCCCGTCACCACGGAGAATAAGGGAGAGGGTATTAGGCAGTTTAAGAGCCCTGCGCAGATCGGCCAGATCCACACACTCCAAGAGAAGGTGTGCCACGGTTAGGTGGGCGCCGCAAGGACACACAGGGGGATCTTCTCTCTTCAGCAAGTGGGAGTGCGTAGCAATCCCATGGCCGATCCGGAGTCGACAGAGTACCACAGCTTCCTTCCGGAGAGAGCGGAAGGAAGATTTCCACACCTTCGTTGTCTCCTTGATGCCTCTCAGTTTGTTGGGTTGAGGCGTGGCACGCCATGCCTCCTCCCAATGCGACAGGATCGAATGCCGCAACCGAGAGCGCACATCACTAGCAGGCACCTTATACGGTAGCGAGGGCAGTGCGACTGCCTCTCTCGCCGCTGATCAGCAAGCTCGTTTCCCGCAATACCCATGTGGCTAGGAAGCCACACAAAGGTCACCCCGGTTCCAGCGTTACGCGAACTGACGAGCTGGTCGTGCACACGCTGGACCAACGTGTGCTTCGGGAAACACACATCGATCGCTTGCAGCGCACTCAGAGAGTCAGTACACACAAGAAAGTGCTGGTGATCGTCTGATAACGTGTACCGCAGAGCCTCTAAGATGGCATAGAGCTCCGCAGTGTACACGCTACAGGCCTCGGGAAGTGAAAAGGGAAACCGACGATCCTCAACCACAAATGCACAGCCTACTTTCTCGTTTACCATCGAACCGTCCGTGAATAGCAGCCCTGATCCCGGATACCGGCTCACCACGGACTGGAACAGCCTCCGATGGACGGAGGAGTCCGTGTCCGACTTGGGGCCGGTGTGCAGATCCAGGATAATATCAGGGCGAGAGACCATCCACGGAGGGGCCTTGCTAGGTACTCGGACGATACAGCAGACAGAAGGAAATCGGAACTGACGGTATAAGTCATCCAAGCGAATCCCCGCCGGCAGAGTGGCTCGGGCGAGCGCATCATACAGCCGGCGATTCGGATTGGAAAACAAACATGGATAGCTTGG
Source organism: Meconema thalassinum (assembly GCA_946902985.2). NCBI lineage: Eukaryota > Metazoa > Arthropoda > Insecta > Orthoptera > Tettigoniidae > Meconema > Meconema thalassinum. The sequence continues at coordinate 425,592,276 of OX336392.1, read as the reverse complement.
ATGTAGTGGCATCTGTCGAATAGTTGCAGCATAGGTCAGCAGTACTTGTTGGCGCCTCAGGTGTAAAGGAGGTACGCCAGCCTCGGCGAGCAAGCTGACGACTGGGCTTGTCCGAAAGGCACCCGTCGCCAGCCTCACACCGCCGTGGTGGACACTGTCCAGTTTAACAAGCACTGACTTACGGGCCGAACCATATGCTACACTGCCATAATCTAACCTAGATAAAATCAATGCTTTATAAAAACGGAGGAGCACCGCGCGGTCCGCCCCCCACGATGTGCCGCTAAGAAACCGCAACATGTTGAGCTTCTTAGCACAGGCAGTCTTCAAACACCGCACGTGTGGTTCCCACGTCAATTTCTGATCGAAAAGGAGCCCAAGGAACCGGTACGCAGCAACAACAGGCAAAGCTACATTGCCCAGATAAAGCTCAGGATCTGGATGGAGGGTGCGCTTTCGGCAGAAATGGACAACCGAGGACTTAGCGGTTGAGAATCGAAAGCCATGCTCCAGTGTCCAGCGTTCCACTCTCCGAATAGCTTGTTGTAACTGTCGTTCTGCGACCGCCATATTGTGCGCACTATAATGTAGAGCGAAGTCGTCTACATATAGCGACGGTACCACTGCTGGACCAGCAGCAGCGACTATACCGTTTATGGCAATCGCAAATAATGTTACGCTAAGCACCGATCCCTGTGGGACTCCGTTTTCCTGTATATGATATTGCGAATATGTCCCCCCTATTCGGACACGGAACAGGCGAAGGGACAGAAAATTCGCAATAAAAACCGGCAAGTTACCTCGGAATTTCCATTGATGCAGGGTAGAGAGGATGCCGTAACGCCAAGTGGTGTCATAGGCCTTCTCGAGATCAAAGAAAACAGCGACTAGGTGCTGTCTCCGGAGAAAAGCGTCCTGTATGGCGGTCTCCAGGCGTACCAGATGGTCGTTGGTACACCGAGACGCCCTGAAACCACACTGGTATTCAGACAGGAGTCCCCGTTTCTCCAGGACCCACACTAGGCGCCGATTGACCATCCTCTCAAAGACCTTGCACAGACCGTTAGTGAGACAAATAGGTCTGTAACTCCCTGTCAATTTGGGATCCTTATCGGGCTTCAGGATAGGTATAATGATACCTTCCTGCCATTGCGCTGGAAACACGCCTTCCAACCAGATACGATTAAACACCCTGAGCAAATAACGAATGCTCTCATCGTTAAGGTGTTTAAGCATCTGGTTGTGAATATTATCCGGGCCAGGAGACGTGTCCTTGCAGAGCGCCAGCGCTCCGCGGAGTTCCCACTCCGTAAAGGGCACGTTGTACTCCTCCGAAGCGCGGGAAGCAAAACTAAGATGGAAACGTTCCGCTTCGCGCCTCAGGGCCACGAAGGCAGGGTCATAGTTATCGGAACCGGATATATCCGCAAAATATGAGGATAGATGGTTTGCAACGCGATAAGGATCTGTAACCAATTCATTATCCATGGAAATTCCCGGTACAGTAGAAGATGTCTGAATTCCCGAAATGCGTCTTAGTTTAGTCCACACTTGAGAGGAGGGGGTATGTGCCGTAATAGAAGACACATACCGTTCCCAAGATTGTTTCTTACTCTGGGGAATAAGAATCCGTGCCTTGGCACGAAATTTCTTAAACGCCACCAAATTGGCCATGGTTGGACGCCGACGGTAGTGCTTATGAGCTCGACGACGGTCTCTTATTGCCGCTGCAATATCCTCTGTCCACCAAGGGACGAGTTTGCGACGAGGAGTCCCAGAAAAGGATGGAATGGACTCTTCGGCGGCAGCAAGAAGCACATCGGTAATGTGCTGTACCTCGTCATCGACGCTCCTGCAACCAAGATCAACGAACACAGCTCGTTCTTGAAACGAGGGCCAATTTGCCCGCTTAAGCATCCAACGACTGGGGAACTCCACGGGCTTCTGGTTCAGAAGTGTAAGAACGATCGGGAAATGGTCACTGTCACAGAGGTCGTCGTGTACATACCAACCAAATAGGGGGACCAGCGCACGGCTACACACACTCAAGTCAATGTGTGAGTACGTGCCGTGCGCTAAGCTAAAATGTGTAGCTTCCCCTGTATTTAATAGGGATAAATCCAACCCCTGAATTAAACCCTCCACGTCCCTTCCTCTGGGACAGGAAGATGGTGATCCCCATTGCGGGTGATGCGAGTTGAAATCACCCACGAGTAGGAAAGGGGCTGGAAGTTGATCAACAAGATCAAAGACGTCATTAATATCAAGGGGCTGGTTCGGTGGAAGGTACACGTTACATACAGTTGTCATAGCAGGCAAGGACACGCGAACTGCAATAGCTTCCAGAGGAGTGGCGAGTGGAAACTCCTCACTATAGCAGTCAGAGCGAACGAAGGTACAAACGCCCCCGGAAGCCCGGGCGGCGTCTTGTCGCTCTTTAGAGTATAGTCGGAAACCTCTCAGAACAGTCTCGTGATCAGGTCTGAGGTTCGTTTCCTGTAGGCAGACTATACTCGCTGCGTATTGGGCAATAAGCTGACGGAGCTCTGTCAAATGCCTGTCATAACTGTTACAATTCCACTGTAACAGTGCCATTGTGTGAACTTAGGGAATAAGTTGGAGCAGCAAGCTACAACTTAAGACTCTGGACGATCATCATCCACTACGTCGACTATAATCTCCATGTCCTCAGGCGAGGTCATGGAGTGACTCGACTCGGTGGAAGATTTCCTAGACGCAGTTCGGCGGCGGGGGGAACTCCGTGGGGAGCGCGTAGATCTGGGGACCGAAACTTCCCCAGGCGCAGAAGCATCCGCAGGTGTGGGCGCGGATGGCTTCCCCTTTTTTGGAGAAACGGAATGCGTAGTGCGGGGTCCCTTCTTACCCGTCCCCGGCTCTTTAAGATATATAGACGGGTCAGGAGCCGAATTCCTGACCCTGGTCGACGATGCCGCCACCGCCGGCTTCGGCGCGGCTTTCGCCGACCGTTTGGGCGGGGAGAAAGTTTTCGACTTCCTCCCGAGTGGGGAGTAAGTCTTCAACTTCCTCCCCTGCTGTGCGGGCGGAGCAGCCTTCGCTCGCACAGCCTTCGTGCTGGCCGAAGGTGGAGTTGAAGTCACCTTCGGGCTTTCCGTTAGAATCTTAGAAGCTGGTTTCGGAACAGGAAACTCAGTTGCAGGTTTCACAGCTGGTACAAAAGATGAGGTAGCCGGGACCAAATTTGGTATTATGGCTCTATAATCAATCGTTGGAGAAGGCGAAGTCATGGTACGGTACTTCTTGCGGGCATCCTGGTAGGTGAGACCATCCAGGGTTTTGATCTCCTGGATTTTCTTCTCACTCAGGAAGACAGGGCAGTTCCTGTCCCGAGGAGAATGAAATCCAGGGCAATTAGTGCACTGATAAGGTGTTGTGCACTCTTCCGCTTCGTGTGGTACCTTACCGCATGTGCCGCAGATTGCGGGGCTCGAGAATCGGGATAACATATGCCCGAACTTCTGGCACTTATAACACCTCATTGGTGGAGGGATATAAGGCCGTACGTCACAACGGTAACTTGTAACCTTGACTTTCTCCGGGAGCACCGAAAGCTCAAAGGAAATAATGAAAGCACCAGTATCCACGATTTGACCATTGACCTTGCGCGTAATGCGCCGGACATCAGTAACGTGACGATGCCGCATATCCTCCTTGAGCTCCTCGTCAGTGTTCAGAATCAGGTCCCGGTGGAAAATAACTCCTCGGACCAGATTCAGGGACGTATGCTTTTCCACTTTGACGGGAATGTCGCCAAAGTGGTCACATTGCAAAAGTTGTTCAACTTGCTCTCCAGTCCTAGTCTTGAGCAACAAGCTACCGTTCCTCATCTTTTGTACTTTCTCAAGCTCACCATAGACACCTTCTATGTGGCGAGAAAACAAAATACTCTTTACCAGCTTGAAATCACCCCCATCTGTTCTGGTAGCTACCAGAAACTTGGGGGTGTTAGTACCCAGATTTTCACGCACAGATTGTTCCCAGGGGGTTGATCCCCGTAGGGAATCAAATGTTAAAGACTTGGGTGTAGGACCACCCTGTTTGGGTGTAGGTCCACCCTGGTTGGGGATTTTTCTTTTAGAACCCATGGCCAGATCATCCTCCCCGAATGCCACCGACATCCGATCACGGGCCGTCACAGTAGGCGCTACCCAGCCAGGGCAAGGCCCGCCTAGCTTGGAAGGCATTGCCCGGGGGTCCGATGTTTTACAATGCCGTATCGGCATGTACCCCTTGGCATATACTGGATTTTACAGCTCAGACATTCGGCTGTGCGGGGACCTGCGTAGTCAGGCGGATACTACTGAACGGATACATGACACACCCACCTGTAGGCGCGGCCAAGACCGGAACAGGCTTTCGAGCGTAGTCGCTAGCGTAAGTGGCCCATCCCCTAACAGCACGCACATATAGAAATTTTGGTTGCCAGACCCTGAAAGCAGTGACGGAAAGAAGTGCGATATAACCTAATGAGAGTTATACCGCACGGGTGTATGTCTTTTAGAGCTGACTGTCAAACCCTCGAAAGGGGACCGTTCCGAGAAGCCCTTTTAGTCGCCTTTTACGACTGGCAGGGAGTACCGTGGATGTATTCGCTTCCTCCCACCCACTGGGGGTCCAATTCACAAAACAACGCAGAGTCCTTAAAGGATAGCCAAGGTCGCCCCTTTTAGTCGCCTCTTACGACAGGCAGGGGATACAGTGGGTGTATTCTAAACCCCCACCCCCACCCACAGGGGGGGGTCCGGAGTCGACAGAGTACCACAGCGTCCTTCCGGAGAGATCGGAAGGAAGATTTCCACACCTTCGTTGTCTCCTTGATGCCTCTCGGGTTTGTTGGGTGGAGGCGTGGCACGCCATGCTTCCTCCCAATGCGACAGGATCGAATGCCGCAACTGAGAGCTTACATCACTAGCAGGCACCTTATACGGTAGCGAGGGCAGTGCGACTGCCTCTCTCGTCGCCTGATCAGCAAGCACGTTTCCCGCAATACCCATGTGGCTAGGAAGCCACACAAAGGACACCCTGGCCCCAGCGGTACGCGAACTGACGAGCAGGTCGTGCACACGCTGGACCAACGGGTGCTTCGGGAAACACACATCGATCGCTTGCAGCGCACTCAGAGAGTCAGTACACACAAGAAAGTGCTGGTGATCGTCTGATAACGTGTACCGCAGAGCCTCTAAGATGGCATAGAGCTCCTCTGTGTACACGCCATAGGCAACGGGAAGTGAAAAGAGAAACCGACGATCTTCAACCACAAATGCACAGCCTAATTTCTCGTTTACCCTCGAACCGTCCGTGAATAGAAGCCCTGATCCCGGATACCGGCTCACCACGGACTGGAACAGCCTCCGATGGACGGAGGAGTCAGTGCCCGATTTGGGGCCGGTGTGCAGACCCAGGATGATATCAGGGCGAGAGACCATCCACGGAGGGGCCTTGCTAGGTACTCGGACGATACAGGAGACAGAAGGAAATCGGAACTGAGGGTATAAGTCATCCAAGCGAATCCCCGCCGGCCGACTGGCTCGGGCGAGCGCATCGTACAGCCGGCGATTCGGATTGGAAAACAAACATGGATAGCTTGGATGAAGGGGCATCTGTCGAATAGTTGCAGCATAGGTCAGCAGTACTTGTTGGCGCCTCAGGTGTAAAGGAGGTACGCCAGCCTCAGCGAGCAAGCTGACGACTGGGCTCGTCCGAAAGGCACCCGTCGCCAGCCTCACACCGCCGTGGTGGGCACTGTCCAGTTTAACAAGCACTGACTTACGGGCCGAACCATATGCGACACTGCCATAATCCAATCGAGATAAAATCAGAGCCTTATAGAAGCGTAGGAGCACCGCGCGGTGCGCCCCCCCCCCCCACCCCCCATGATGTGCCGCTAAGATACCACAACATGTTGAGTTTCTTAGCACAGGCAGTTTTCAAACACCGCACGTGTGGCTCCCAGGTCAAATTCTTATCGAAAAGGAGCCCAAAGAACCGGTACGCAGCAACAACAGGCAAAGCTACATTGCCCAGATAAAGCTCAGGATCAGGATGGAGAGTGAGCTTTCGGCAGAAATGGACAACCGAGGACTTAGCCATGCTCTAGTGTCCAGCGTTTCACTCTCCGAATATCTTGTTGTAGCTGTCGTTCAGCGACCGCCATATTTTGCGCACTATAATGTAGAGCGAAGTCGTCTACATATAGCGACGGTACCACTGCTGGACCAGCAGCAGCGACTATACCGTTTATGGCAATCGCAAATAATGTTACGCTAAGCACCGATCCCTGTGGGACTCCGTTTTCCTGTATATGATATTGCGAATATGTCCCCCCTATTTGGACACGGAACAGGCGAAGGGACAGAAAATTCGCAATAAAACCGGCAAGTTACCTCGGAATTTCCATTGATGCAGGGTTGAGAGGATGCCGTAACGCCAAGTGGTGTCATAGGCCTTCTCGAGGTCAAAGAAAACAGCGACTTGGTGCTGTCTCCGGAGAAAAGCGTCCTGTATGGCGGTCTCCAGGCGTACCAGATGGTCGTTGGTACACCGAGACGCCCTGAAACCACACTGGTATTCAGACAGGAGTCCCCGTTTCTCCAGGACCCACACCAGGCGCCGATTGACCATCCTCGCAAAGAGCTTGCACAGACCGTTAGTGAGACATATAGGTCTGTAACTCCCTGTCAAATTGGGATCCTTATCGGGTTTGAGGATAGGTATAACGATACCTTCCTGCCATTGCGCTGGAAACACACCTTCCAACCAGATTCGGTTAAACACCCTGAGCAAATAACGAATGCTCTCATCGTTAAGGTGCTTAAGCATCTGGTTGTGAATATTATCCGGGCCGGGAGACGTGTCCCTGCAGAGCGCCAGCGCTCCGCGGAGTTCCCACTCCGTAAAGGTCACGTTGTACTCCTCCGAAGCGCGGAAGCAAAACTAAGCTGGAAACATTCCGCTTCGCGCTTCAGGGCCACGAAGGCAGCGTCATAGTTACCGCAACCGGATATATCCGCAAAATACGAGGCGAGATGGTTCGCAACGCGATAAGGATCTGTAACCAATTCATTATCAATGGAAATTCCCGGTACAGAAGAAGATGTCTGAATTCCCGAAATGCGTCGTAGTTTTGTCCACACTTGAGAGGAGGGGGTATGTGCCGTAATAGAAGACATGATTGTTTCTTACTCTGGCGAATAAGGATCCGTGCCTTGGCACGAAATTCCTTAAACGCCACCAAATTGGCCATGGTTGGACGCCGACGGTAGTGCTTATGAGCTCGACGACGGTCTCTTATTCCCGCTGCAATATCCTCGGTCCACCAAGGGACGAGTTTGCGACGAGGAGTCCCAGAAAAGTATGGAATGGACTCTTCGGCGGCAGCAAGAAGCATATCGGTGATGTGCTGTACCTCGTCATCGACGCTCCGGCAACCAAGATCAACGAACACAGCTCGTTCTTGAAACGAGGGCCAATTTGTCCGCTTAAGAACCCAACGACTGGGGAACACCACGGGCGTCTGGTTCAGAAAGGTAAGAACGATCGTGAAATGGTCACCGTCACAGAGGTCGTCGTGTACATACCAACCAAATAGGGGGACCAGCGCACGGCTACACACACTCAAGTTAATGTGTGAGTATGTGCCGTGCGCTAAGCTAAAATGTGTAGCTTCCCCTGTATTTAATAGAGATAAATCCAACCCTTGAAGTAAGCCCTCCACGTCCCTTCCTCTTGGGCAGGAAGATGGTGATCCCCATTGGGGGTGATGAGAGTTGAAATCACCCACGAGTAGGAAAGGGTCTGGAAGTTGATCAACAAGATCAAAGACGTCATTAATATAAAGGGGCTGGTTCGGTGGAAGGTACACGTTACAAACAGTTGTCATGGCAGGCAAGGACACGCGAACTGCAATAGCTTCCAGAGGAGTGGCGAGTGGAAACTCCTCACTATAGCAGTCAGAGCGAACGAAGGTACAAACGCCCCCGGAAGCCGTCTTGTCGCTCTTTAGAGTATAGTCGGAAACCTCTCAGAACAGTCTCGTGATCAGGTCTGAGGTTTGTTTCCTGTAGGCAGACTAGACTCGCAGCGTATTTGGCAATAAGCTGACGGTGTTCTGTCAAATGCCTGTCATAACTGTTACAATTCCACTGTAACAGTGCCATTGTGTGAACTTATAAACTAGGGAATAAGTTGGAGCAGCAAGCTACAACTTAGCCTCTGGAGGATCATCAGCAACTACGTCGACTATAATCTCCATGTCCTCAGGCGAGGTCATGGAGTGAATCGGTTCGGTGGAAGATTTCCTAGACGCAGTTCGGCGGCGGGGGGATCTCCGTGGGGAGCACGCAGATCTGGGGACAGAAACGTCCCCAGGCGCAGAAGCATCCGCAGGTGGTGGGGCGGATGGCTTCCCCTTTTTTGGAGAAAGGGAATGCGTAGTGCGGGGTCCCTTCTTACCCGCCTCTTTAAGATATATGGACGGGTCAGGAGCCGAATTCCTGACCCTGGTCGACGATGCCGCCTCCGCCGGCTTCGGCGCGGCTTTCGCCGACCGCCCGAGTGGGGAGTAAGTCTTCAACTTCCTCCCCAGATGTGCGGACGGAGCAGCCTTCGATCGCACAGCCTTTGTGCTGGCCAAAGGTGGAGTTGAAGTCACCTTCGGGCTTTCCGTTATAATCATAGGTGCTGGTTTCGGAACAGGAAAGCCAGTTGCAGGTTTAACAGCAGGTACAAAAGATGAGGTAGCCGGGACCAAATTTGGTATTATAGCTCTATAATCAATCGTTGGAGAAGGCGAAATCGTGGTATGGTACTTCTTGCGGGCCTCCTGGTAGGTGAGACCATCCAGGGTTTTGATCTCCTGGATTTTCTTCTCACTCAGGAAGACAGGGCAGTTCCTGTCCCGAGGAGAATGAAATCCAGGGCAATTAGTGCACTGATAAGGTGTTGTGCACTCTTCCGCTTCGTATGGTACCTTACCGCATGTTCTGCAGATTTCGGGGCTCGAGCATCGGGATAACATGTGCCCGAACTTCTGGCACTTATAACACCTCATTGGTGGAGGGATATAAACGTCACAACGGTAACTTGTAACCTTGACTTTCTCCGGGAGCACCGAAAGCTCAAAGGAAATAATGAAAGCACCAGTATCCATGATTTGACCATTGACCTTGCGCGTAATGCGCCGGACATCAGTCACGTGACGGTGCAGCATATCCTCCTTGAGCTCCTCGTCAGTGTTCAGAATCAGGTTCCGGTGGAAAATAACTCCTCGGACCAGATTCAGGGACGTGTGCTTTTCCACTTGGACGGGAATTTCGCCTAAGTGGTCACATTGTAAAAGTTGTTCAACTTGCTCACCAGTCCTAGTCTTGAGCAACATGCTACCGTTCCTCATCTTTTGTACTTTCTCAAGCTCACCATAGACACCTTCTATGTGGCGAGAAAACAAAATACTCTTTACCAGCTTGAAATCACCCCCATCTGTTCTGGTAGCTACCAGAAACTTGGGGGTGTAGGCACCCAGATTTTCACGCACAGATTGTTCCCAGGGGGTTGATCCCCGTAGGGAATCAAATGTTAAAGACTTGGGTGTAGGACCACCCTGTTTGGGGATTTTTCTTTTTGAACCCATGGCCAGATCATCCTCCCCGAATGCCACCGACATCCGATCACGGGCCGTCACAGTAGGCGCTACCCAGCCAGGGCAAGGCCCGCCTAGCTTGGAAGGCATTGCCCGGGGGTCCGATGTTTTACAATGCCGTATCGGCATGTACCCCTTGGCATATACTGGATTTTACAGCTCAGACATTCGGCTGTGCGGGGACCTGCGTAGTCAGGCGGATACTACTGCACGGGTACATGGCACACCCACCTGTCGGCGCGGCCAAGACCGGAACAGGCTTTCGAGCGTAGTCGCAAGCGTAAGTGGCCCATCCCTATCAGCACGCACATATAGAAATTTTGGTTGCCAGACCCTGAAAGCAGTAACGGAAAGAAGTGCGATATAACCTAATGAGAGTTATACTGCACGGGTGTATGTCTTTTAGAGCTGACTGTCAAACCCTCGAAAGGGGGCCGTTCCGAGAAGCCCTTTTAGTCGCCTTTTACGACTGGCAGGGATTACCGTGGATGTATTCGCTTCCTCCCACCCACTGGGGGTCCAATTCACAAAACAACGCGGAGTCCTTAAAGTATAGCCAAGGTCACCCCTTTTAGTCGCCTCTTACGACGGTCAGGGGATACCGTGGGTTTATTCTAAACCCCCCACCCACAGGGGGTAATAAAGTGTAGATTTTGGTATTTTCACCTGACTTACAGGATGACGAGGTCTACCATAATAACCACCAATATTTGCCATTATAAAGAAAAAGAGATATACATCTGAAGAACACTGGATATTTAAAAAGTAATTCCTTGGTAAATAAACATAACAGAACGTCAAGTTACATGTAAGTGGAAGTAAAAAGAAAATTCTTGGAGCTGTCTTTCTCGGTATCCTGTATGGACGAGAGCTAGAACGAGACAGCTGTACTTGGTGTCTCAGAGATGATAACGAGCGGTCATTAGAGGATACTTGGTCTACGCCTGGTGAGATAACAATATCCTAGTTATTATTTCTAGCCTACTTTCGATTTTTGCAAAAAAAAAAAAATTAGACTGATGAGATCTACACAGGGCCAAAAAATTGTGGACTGTCTGTGAATGTACTGCATGTCTGACCCTCTCGCTATCATTTGAAACACGATTGAAACCAAATTGAACGAAGTTTGGTAAAGTGTTAAAACTAGCTAAGAGCACTTCAGTGTCATGTTTTATATTCCCGCCATCTTTACCAAACCTTCATGGCCGCCATTGAAATGGTCAAAACTTAAAATTAAATTACGATCAAACTTATCATCAAATCTCGACCAAATTTGGTAAAAACATACCTTCATATGGGACGCGTCTTGCGCCCTAACTACAAGGTCATTAGCCGTACCATTTCAGGATGGTGGCCATGTGAATTATGCAAGCTCTATAATCCATGACTTGGGAACCACCAGTTCCGATTATCGAACCGAGAATGCCTTAAACTGTTCTAAAGGACGTGGCCCGTTCGATGATGAGGATGAGAATTATTGTTCTAAGGTGCCTAACAACTAGGTTATCGGCCCCTAATGGTTTGGGTGATAGTGAAAGATGAGAATGAAACTAAAAACTATAACTAATACTAACTACAGACTTACATACTAGAAGAAGAAATGGTAAAATAATAAAGGATAGCGCAAATAAAGGACAGGAGGAAAATAAATGCCCTTAATTCTCCAAGAATGTGGATTGAGGGACTTTGATGATGATGATGATGATGATAATTGTTGTTTTAAGGGGCCTAACATCGAGGTTATCGGCCCCTAATGATCTGGGTGATAGCGAAAATGATAATGAAAATGAAACCAGAACAAAATTATCTGAAACGGAAAATACATACAAAAAGGAACTCAAATGGAAACAACTCACAATATGGTCTTACAAAAGGGAATTTAGAACGAAAAGAATCACAAAAAGAATACATGGAAAAATACCCACAAAACGTAGGCTAGATTCAAAATACGTACAAAAAGCAATGTAGCGTCGAAATACTTACAAAATGCAACTGAAATTCAAAATACTTACAAAATGCAAATGAGATCGAAAACACGTACAAAATGCAATTGAGGTTCAAAATACTTACAAAATGCAATTGAAATTGAAAATACACAATGCAATTCAAATTGAAATAGGCCCTATCCCAGTTTCAATCCAAATTATTCACAAAGTGCAATCGAAATTCAAAACACTTACAAAATGCAATTGAAATTGAAAATGCTTACAAAATGCACGGTGATTCTAACGACTCATGTGAATTGACAATACTTACAAAATGCAATTTAGATTGAAAATACTTGACAAAATGTAATTTAGATTCAAAATACCCACAAAATGCAATTGAGAATCAAAATATGTGCAAAATGCCCACCAAATAAAATTCAATTTTGATTCAAAATTCGTGTGAACTGCGGCGTTGGTTGAAAATTCTTACAAAATGCAATTGAAATTCAAAATACTCACTAAAAGGCCCGGGCACATGCATTGAAAGACTTACTAAAAAGCAATTTAGATTGTCAATCTTTACATAATGCAATTGAGGTTGAAAACAATCGCGAGATGTAATTTAGATCGAAAAAACTTACAAAATGCAACGTAGATCAAAAATGCCGTAAAAAATCGCTAAAAGGGAATTTATGATGATGATGATAATTGTTGTTTTAAGGGGCCTAACATCTAGGTTATCGGCCCCTGATGGTTTGGGTGATCGTGAAGATGAAAATGAAATGCGAACTTAAAACTAACTACTAACCTACATACTAGAAGAAGAAATGGAAAACTAAAGGAGAATAAGGCAAATAAAGGACAGGAGGAAAAGAAACGCCCTCAACCCTCGAAGAAGGCGGATTGAGGGACTTGGAAGGAAGGAGAGCCATGAAAGGCAGATAGGAAAGTGAAATAGGAGAGGGTCCGCCCCAAAGGTAAGGGACAAAAAGGGAAAACGGACCCAGCTCAGGAATCCCTCGGGGTCGCCAACTCCCGAACTCACCAGCCGTGAGCCCCTGAGGGTGTAGCATTATCTAGGGTGCACCAAAAGTGGTGGGGCTACATACACCCGGTCTCCTTGAGGGCCTTAAGCAGAAGGCAGGAGATAACATGAAAAGAAAAAGAAGGCTGACCCCTCGCAGAAGGAGGGAATCAGAAAAAATGAGACAAGGGCCAATTAAGGCGGGAAAGGAAGAGACTCCCTAGGCCTCGGTTACCCTAATACCGTCGGGGTCGGAAGATAACAAGAGTTGACCAAGGGAGGTCGTCAGGAAAGAAGAAAGAGAGGAGCCGGCACAAGTAAGTGGAAGCAATGCCGGACTCAGCTGGGGCCCCGTGGTCGCCAACCCACAACCCACTAGATGTGAGCCCCTGGGGGAAAAGGGAATTTAGATACACGGTGAACCAAATAACTAAAAACAGTGCGGGAATCTTAAAGAGAAAAGTAAATATAATGAAAAGAGGAGTGGAGAGGAGAGGAGAGGGGAGAGAGGGGAGAGAGGATAAGGTCCGCCCCAAAGGTAAGGGGCAAAGGGGAAAACGGACCCAGCTCAGGAATCCCTCGGGGTCGCCAACTCCCGAACTCACCAGCCGTGAGCCCCTGAGGGTGTAGCATTATCTAGGGTGCACCAAAAGTGGGGGGGCTACATGCACCCTCCCTCCTTAAGGGCCTTGAGCACAAGACAGGAGGTAAAAGGAAAAGAAAAAGAAGGCTGACCCCTCACAGAAGGAGTCTGTCAGGAAAGATGAGACAAGGGCCAATTAAGGCGGGAAAGGAAGAGACTCCCTAGGCCTCGGATACCCTAATACCGTCGGGGTCGGAAGAGAACAAGAGTTGACCAAGTGAGGTCGACAGGAAAGAAGACGGAGAGGAGCCCGGCACAAGTAAGTGGAAGCAATGCCGGACTCAGCTGGGGTCCCATGGTCGCCAACCCACGTCCCACTAGATGTGAGCCCCTGGGGGAATGAGGGACTTGGAAGGAAGGAGAGCCATGAAAGGCAGATAGGAAAGGGTTAATAGGAAAGGGACCGCCCCAAAGTCAGAAGAAAAAGGGGACAAAACGGACCCAGCTCAGGAATCTTTCGGGGTCGCCAACTCCCAAACTCACCAGCCGTGAGCCCTTGAGGTTGAAAACTATCCAGGGTGCACCAGAAGTGGTGGAGCTACATACACCCTGCCTGCTAGAGGGCCTTGTGCAGAAGGGAGGAGATAACAAAAAATTAAAAAAGATGATGATGATTTATTTATTTAATCGTATGGTGAGTACAACAAGGAATTCATAAGTCCAGGTCCAAGTTTTTCAACCACACAGGAGCACTTTCTGATAGATGAAACAGGTCACTCGGGCTTCCGGAGTAGGCATGAAGAGGGCAGCGCAGGATGACATGGTCCATGGTCTGCTCCTCGTCACTGCATTCACACATTGGAGAATCCATCCAGCCCCACTTATGGCGCAAGAAATTACAGCGCCCATGCCCAGTTCTCTGTCTGTTGAGGCGACACCATGGTTTTCTTGGGAGGTCAAATCCATTCATTTTCCGAGTTGGATTTATCTCATGGGCATTAGTACCACATGTTGAATTTGACCACTCTTCCTGCCAGCTCCGGTTTAGGTTAAAATTATCCCTCAAGAGTCGGCCGGCCAATACACTTGCTGGTCTCCTAGATCGAAGTCGTTGTGGCGATGGGTAACAAAATTCCTGGTTAACTGGTAAAGATGATGATGATGATGATAATTGTTGTTTTAAGGGGCCTAACATCTAGGTTATCGGCCCCTGATGGCTTGGGTGATCGTGAAGATGAAAAAGAAAAGAAAAAAAAACTAAAACTAACTACTAACCTACATACTAGAAGGAGAATAAGGCAAATAAAGGACAGGAGGAAAAGATATGCCCTCAACCCTGGAAGAAGGCGGATTGAGGGACTTGGAAGGAAGGAGAGCCATGAAAGGCAGATAGGAAAGTGAAAGAGGAGAGGGTCCGTCCCAAAGGGAAGGGACAAAAAGGGAAAACGGACCCAGCTCAGGAATCCCTCGGGGTCGCCAACTCCCGAACTCACCAGCCGTGAGCCCCTGAGGGTGTAGCATTATCTAGGGTGCACCAGAAGTGGTGGGGCTACATACACCCTGCCTCCTTAAGGGCCTTGAGCACAAGGCAGGAGGTAAAAGGAAAAGAAAAAGAAGGCTGACCCCTCACAAAAGGAGGGTATCAGAAAAGATGAGACAAGGGCCAATTAAGGCGGGAAAGGAAGAGACTCCCTAGGCCTCGGATACCCTAATACCGTCGGGGTCAGAAGAGAACAAGAGTTGACCAAGTGAGGTCGACAGGAAAGAAGAGAGAGAGGAGCCGGCACAAGTAAGTGGAAGCAATGCTGGACTCAGCTGGGGCCCCGTGGTCGCCAACCCACAACCCACTAGATGTGAGCCCCTGGGGGGTAACTGGTAAAGAGGGAGATGACCGGATCTTCTTTGCTCCTCTCCGCAGAGCTTCCTTTCTCCTCGGGTGGAGTGGTGGGATTTGGCTAAGAACGGGTAACCAGTGGCGAGATGTAGACTTTACAGTACCAGTTATGCAGCGCATGGTTTCATTCAACTTAGTATCCACTTTATGCACATATGCACTTTCCAGCCATACAGGGGCACAGTATTCCGCTGCAGAGTAGACAAGACTAATACCCGTTAATCGTAAGCAGTCAGCCGAGGCTCCCCATGAACTACCACGAAGCTTGTGTAGGATGTTATTCCTTGTAGTGATTTTGTGAGAGAGCTTGGTGAGATGTTCTGTCCAGGGTGACTCCAAGATATTTCGGGAAAGGGTTGTATTTTAGTTTATCACCAAGGAATAAAATAGATGGCTCGTAGTTTGCGAGTCGGTTGCTAAGATGGAAACAAGAAACCTCAGTCTTAGAAGCGCTTGGGATCAATCGCCAAAAATTGAAGAATGTAGCCATTTTCTCCAAGTCTGCTGCAAGAATGCCTTCTCCATCCCCAAAATTTCTGCTTTGAGCTACCAGTGCAATGTCATCTGCATAGATAAACTTAGTAGCGGAGGTTGATGGCAAGTCATGCATGTAGAGGTTGAAGAGAACTGGGGCCAATACTGATCCCTGTGGCAAACCGTTATTTAATTTTCTTTTACGACTTTTAGAATCACCTAGGAATACTACAAACTCTCTCTCACAAAGCATGTTGGAAATTAGGTTTACAATTTCCAAGCAGGGAATTACTTCCAGCAATTTAAGAATTAGTCCATGTCGCCACACAGTATACTATGCACTTGTCAGGTCAATAAAGACAGCTGTTGATTTTAACTTCTTTTAGAAGCCTGCCTCGATGTGACTGGTAAGAGCCAAAACATGATCAGTACAGCTACGATTTCTTCTGAAACCAGCTTGTTCTGGAGGGATTACATCTTCAATGATGATGATGATAATTGTTGTTTTAAGGGGCCTAACATCGAGGTTATCGGCCCCTGATGAAATGAAATGGCGTGAAATGAAAGGATGAAGATAACAAGTAGTTCCGTGAAGAACTATACAGCCCATTTTCCTATATCCTACTTATGTTAATTGCCACTATCAACATACAAAATTTCAGTTTGATTGCTGTAATAGATTCGTAGATATTGAAAACCGACTAAATATTTCGGATGGTCGCCATGTTGGATTTTATATATGTAGGTCCTAGAGTTATGTACTGTTACATGCAGATTATTGTGAACGTGTAGTATTCAAACTTCAATCGCATAATTAGGACACAAGAAAAAACAAGGAGATTTTAAAAAAATCACAGCTGCCATCTTGAGGTTATGGAAACAATTGAAATAAATTAGATGCCAGTGGATTAACATTCGGATAAAGATTTACTGTACCAAGGTTCACTGCACGCGGATGGTTAAATTGCGAGAAACGTCCATGTGAATATTTATAATTCGCGTCACCGCCATGTTGGATTTGTGATCACCAGGTTATTTCAAGTCCTATAGGTGAACTTAAGTTCATAGCCCCTATGAACATTAAAAATGCAGTTTGATTGCTAAAATAGATTCGTAGATATTCAGTATCGTCTAAATATTTCGGATGGTCGCCATGTTGGATTGTTAAATGTATATGCCATAGAGTCATGTACCATTAAAGGAAAATTATTGCGTAGGTTCATTATTCAAACTTTCACTTCGATCGCATGACTACATCACAAGAAATAAAAACTTAATTTTAAAATACGCACTGCCGCCATCTTGAGGTTATGTAAACAATTGAACTAAATTAGATACCAGTGGATTACAATGTGTATAAACATTTCCTGTACCAGGTTTCAGTGCGCTTGGAACATTAAATCGCGAGAAAGGTCTATTTAAAATGTTCAAATTCGCTTGGCCGCCATGTTCGGTTTGTAGTTAACCGGTTTTTGAAAATCTTATAGATGGGCTTCCAGTAGTGCCCTTTATCTCCGTACAAAATTTTAGGGAGATACCGCTAATAGTTTCAGAAATATAGAATGCCGGTGAAATATTTCGCACATCCGCCATCTTGTGATTATGTAAACAATTGAACGAAGTTAGATGTCGGTGCATTACAATGTATATAAACATATACTGTACCAAGTTTCATTGCGTTTGGTTGGTCAAATCGCGAGAAACGTCTATTTAAAAGTCGCAAATTCGCTTGGCCACCATGTTGGTTTTGTAGTTACCAGGTTTTCAAAAGTCACATAAGTGAACTTATAGTAGTTCCCTCTTTCACCATAGAAAATGTCAGGGTAATATCGGTAATAGTTTCGGAGATATTGAATGCTGGTGAAATATTTCGCACAGCCGCCATGTTGGATTGGTGAGTCGTAACAAAATTTGAAGGGCACGGTCGAGGTCGCCGGGAATAGTGCTATGAACTTTCCGAGTTTCATTGAAATCGCTCCTGCCGTTTAGATTTTATTAGGGGGGGACACACACACGAATCACCCACACACACACGCACACACACACGGACAAAAGGTGATCTCATAAGCCTATTTTTTCAAAATTGAAAATAGGCTAAAAAACAGCTCACTGCTATGGATGAAACGAAAATGGTTTAGATAAAATAGACAGTGAGCCCCAACAACTATGCCTTATGTAGCAGGGAAAATACTTACAAAAAGGAACTCAGATTGAAACTACTCACCAAATGGAGAGGGGTAATACGTATATAAGGGAATTTCGAACGAAAATACTCACAAAAGGAATAGATTGAAAAATACGCACAAAATGTAGGTTAAGTCCAAAATAAGTACAAAATGCAACGTACAGTCGAAATACCTACAAAATGCAAGTGAAATCAAAATACTTACAAAATGCAAATGAGATTGAAAATACGCACAAAATGTAATGGAGATTCAAAATACCCACAAAATTGCAATTGAGACTAAACTACTTGAACAAAGCGGGGTAGGTTGAAAATACAAAATGCAATTGAAATTCAAAAAACTCACAAAAGCCCCGGCCCGGATATTGAAAGACTTACTAAAAAGCAATTTAGATTGTCAATGCTTACAAAATGCAATTGAGATTGAGTAACACTCACAAAATGCAATCTAGATCGAAAAGACTTACAAAATGCAACGTAGATTAAAAATACCTACCAAAAAAATATCGCTAAAAGGGAATTAAGATACACGGGGAACCAAGTAAAAAAAAACAGTGCAGGAATCTGAAAGAGAAAAGGAAATATAAGGAAAAAAGAGAGGATTGGTGTGGAGAGGGGAGGGGTGGGGAGAGAGGAGAGGGTCCTCCCCAAAGGGAAGGGACAAAAGGGAAAAACGGACCCAGCTCAGGAATCCCTCGGTGTCGCCAACTCCCGAACTCACCAGCCGTGAGCCCCTGAGGGTGTAGCATTATCTAGGGTGCACCAAAAGTGGTGGGGCTACATACACCCGGCCTCCTTGAGGGCCTTGAGCAGAAGGCAGGAGAGAACATGAAAAGAAAAAGAAGGCTGACCCCTCGCAGAAGGAGAGAATCAGAAAAGATGAGACAAGGGCCAATTAAGGCGGGAAAGGAAGAGACTCTCTAGGCCTCGGATACCCTAATACCGTCGGGGTCGGAAGAGAACAAGAGTTGACCAAGTGAGGTCGACAGGAAAGAAGACAGAGCGGAGCCCGGCACAAGTAAGTGGAAGCAATGCCGGACTCAGCTGGGGCCCCGTGGTCGCCAACCCACTTCCCACTAGATGTGAGCCCCTGGGGGACATCTTCAATGAGTGGTGCAATCCTAGTGAGGAGGACTCGTTCCAAGAGTTTATAAATGCAACTAAGAAGTGCTATTGGACGGTAGTTTTCAGGTCACTGATCCGACTTACCAGGTTTCAGAATGGCTATCACTTTTGATCGTTTAAACTGCTTTGGCAGTTTGTTAGTCTGAAGGATGTAAGAAAAAGGAGACGTGATCCACTTTATACTATATGGACCCATATATCGAAGGAATTCTTTGTAGATATTATCTGGGCCAACAGCCTAATGACTGCAGAAGCTGTGAACCTACTTCATGACTACCTGTTTGATATTCTTCTTACAGAGCCTCACTTTCTGGATTCCAACCAGGCACATAATATTTCCTGAAACCTCTCGGAACATTTGATTTGGCAGTTGAAATGACCAAGCTGACGAATTCATCATAGTGGCTGGTAGTTGGATCTAGATTTATAACAGACAGCTTCTCGTCAAGATCTTTAGAGAATTTATCCCAGTTTGCACGATTACAATTCCATCTGGGTACAGGTACTTGGTCACCAGGGGTATCTTCATACCTGCTTCCAACAGAACTGGTCTATGCTGGCTGTTTGGGAAACTCGACAATATTTACGCGTGATACTGAGAGGCTGATCAAAGCTATCCTTGGACACAAATGTTAGGTCAGGGTTATAGTCTCTTCTCCAGCGAGCAGAATGGAAAGTGCCCTTGTCTTTCGCATCAAAAACTAGGTGCAGATCGGATATTTCAACCCACTGAGATAATGCCTCACCATCGTCATCAGCAGAGTTATATCGCCAGTTAGTATGATGGCTGTTAAAATCTCCAGTGTAAATGCAGGGATGGCTGAAAGTTGGCAAAATGCTAGGAGGCCAACTGATGCTAGGAGGTTTATACACGTTAACAACTGTTAGGTTATTAACCTGTATAACTATAGAGAAGATGAGATCCTTGACACTTGACTCAACAACTTGAACTCCTGTAAGACTGGATTTGGCATAGGTGGCAATCACATACTGTTGATGGTGGATAGCATCGACAAGGGTATAGCCCAAAATTCGTCCTCTTCGTCTGTGGTGTGCGTCTCCTGAATGTTGACGATATCAATATCGAAGTTGTTCAGCTGTTTTCCGAGATATTCACACTTGGCACGACTTATGCCTTCAATATTTAGTTGTAAAATACGGACTGAAGGTCCAATGTCTATTGTTGATTGGTTCTGAAAAGAACCGATATTATCAAAAGTTTGAGACATTATGTCATTCACTTGTATCACCTTATGTCGCTGTTGCTCGTTTAGCACCACCCAGGCGACACGTGCAGGGCAATCAATAGGTAAGATCCTGCCTAAAATCTAGGTTATCGGCCCTTAATGGTTTGGGTGATAGTGAAAATGAAAGATAATCAAATGAAACTAACAACTAAAACTAACTACTGACTTACAAACTGGATGATAATAATGATGATAATTGTTGTTTTAAGGGTTCTAACATCTAGATTATCGGCCCTAAATGGTTTGGGTGATCATGAAGATGATAATGAAATGTAAACTATAACTAAAACTAACTAATGTACTAGAAGAAGAAATGGAAAGAAAGGAGATTAAGGCAAATAAAGGAGAGGAGGAAACAAATGCCCTCAACCCTCCAAGAATGCAGATTGAGGGACTTGGAAGGAAGGAGAGCCATGAAAGGCAGATAGGAAAGTGAGAGAGGAGAGGATCCACCCAAGAGGTAGGGGAGAGTGGGCCACAGTGAGACAGAAAATATATATTTTAGTATACTGTCTTATTTTTCAATATATGAAAATGTCTTTATATCCAGACTTATAAGTTGATTGTTGCTTATCAATTTCATACCCTTAGAATTTCCAAAGCATCCACACTTTTCTGTAAAAATAATAAATTGTGAACATGTTGCAGTCGTCTCACTGTAGCCCACCCGTGGGACACACTGAGACAGATGATGGTCCACACTGAGACACAAGGAAAAGAATTTATTTTAACTGGTTAAATACATAGATAAACACTAAAACAAATAATTAGTGCCAGAATACACTACAGCACATTCAGATTACCAACATTTACAGAAAATTTGAAATATGGCATTTGTCTTTTTGTTTTTCCATATGCACAGGGAACCGGCAACAGTAATATGTTGTCTTTCGCGGGGACTGAAGCAATATCTGCAACCTCTGGGTTAAAAAAAAAAAAACTGCCCATCATTTTTGCACTTTTTCTTAAGAATTTTCCTTCATAATTTCCATCATCTAAATCTCGTTGTATTTCCCCGATGTACAATCTTGAGTATTTCCCTGAAAACGCAACCAGAACGAACTCACCTTCCTTAGGTATGCGAGCAAGTTGATGAAATGTTAGGAGCTCGATTTCTTCATTATCTGATGAGCTGTCTGAATTAGAAGAATCACAAACACAGGGAAATGTCTGTAGCTAGGGCTGCCTTCTTGGATTTCAAGTTTCTTTGGCTGAACAAACTCTTCTTGCAGCTCTTTTGATTTGATTTTTTAAAATTTGTGGATTTAAGAGAACGTTTTTTCTTTCTTTCTAGGGTGTCAGTTGGAATGAAAGATCTCCCCTTTTCTCTCCCAGAAGTTGACTCTGCCCTCTCCGCATCTTTGGGGTAGCTCCATATATCTTTCTCACTGTCTCACTGCCCACCCTCCTGTGTCTCACTGTGGCCCAATTGCGACATGTAAAATCAATTATGTTTACTATCTAACCTACACTACTGAACAAGCTGACAATTCCAATAAATATTTAGTAATATGTATGTATTTCGACCATATCATATTCATGATGATGATGATAATTGTTGTTTTAAGGGGCCTAACATCTAGGTTATTGGCCCCTGATGGTTTGGGTGATCGTGAAGATGATAATGAAACGTAAACTATAACTAAAACTAACTACTAACTTATATACTAGAAGAAGAAATGGAAAAAAGGAGAATAAGGCAAATAAAGGACATGAGGAAAAGAAACGCCTCAACCCTCGAAGAATGCGGATTGAGGGACTTGGAAGGAAGGAGAGCCATGAAAGGCACATAGGAAAGTAAAAGAGGAGAGGTGATGATGACGATGAAGATAATTGTTGTTAAAAAAAAAAAAAAAAACGTTTGGGTGATCGTGAAGATGAAAATGAAATGCAAACTTAAAACTAACTAACTACCAACCTACATACTAGAAGAAGAAATGGAAAACAAAAGGAGAATAAGGCAAATAAAGGACAGGAGGAAAAGAAATGCCCTCAACCCTCGAAGAATGCGGATTGAGGGACTTGGGTGAAAGAGGAGAGGGTCCGCCCCAGAGGTAATAGAAAAAGGGGGGGGGGGGGAACTGGACCCAGCTCAGGAATCCCTCGGGGTCGCCAACTCCCGAAATCACCAGCCGTGTGCCCCTGAGGGTGTAGCAATATCCAGGGAGCACCAGAAGTGGTGGGGATACATACACCCTAACCCCTTGAAGGCATTGAGCAGAAGGCAGGAGAGAACATGAAAAGAAAAGGAAGGTTCACCCCTCGCAGAAGGGGGGTATCAGAAAAGATGAGACAAGTGCCAATTAAGACAGGAAAGAAAGAGATTCCCTAGGCCTCGGATTCATTAAAACCGTCGGGGTCGGAAGAGAATAAGTGTTGACCAAGTGAGGTCGACAGGAAAGAAGACGGAGAAGAGCCTGGCACAAGTAAGTGGAAGCAATGCCAGACTCATCAGGGGCCCCGTGGTCGCCAACCCACGTCCCATTAGATATGAGCCTCTGGGGGGTCGAATAACAGACAAGAAGCGATTAACTCCAAGGAATAACTTCACGAAATTGTATACAGAGCAGGACTCCATATCTCATACCAGAAAATACACTACATGGAGGGATCTCTTCGGCACCTAGATGGACTACTAAGGGGCGGAACAACTAGGTCATCTGCACCTCTTAACACAGAATTTACACATTTAGAATTGAATTAAAAATGTAGAGGTAGACACCTACATTTGAAAAGACCGAAAATTAATAAAACAAGAATTAAATAACTCTAATAATATAATAATAAAAAGATACGGAAAACACAAAATTCAGAATAAAAAAAACAGGTCTTTGAGTCAACGCACACTGGAAAATTTAGATTGCTGGCCCTAACCCACTCTTACTTATAAAGCGGATGACGATATCAGCAGTCACTGCGTCGTCTGCTAATATAAGTTTGAGTGTCATCTGAAAACTAAGGTTTCTTCGTAAGTCAGCAAGATCCACACACTCGGTTAAAATGTAGGCCACGGTGAAAACGGCTCCACAGGTACAAAGTGGTACGAGGTACGAGTGGGTAGATCTTGTATGACCTATCCTTAGCCTACACAAAATGACGGACTCCCTCCGGAAAGAGCTCCACCACATGCGAGTAGTTCCCTTGATCGCTCTCAGTTTACTGGGCATTTGGTCAGCTAGACAATGACTCTCCCAAAATGCCAGTACTTTTCGGCGTAACTGAGAGTGAATATCTCTAGCAGGTACCTACAATGGACGAGGTGGTAGTGATACCGCCTCTTTTGCAGCTTGACCCACTAACTCATTTCCCGCAATTCCCATGTGGCTTGGAAGCCACAGAAAGGTGATTCGAGTGTCAGTGCAGCACACCCGTGGATTCGCTGCACTAGGGGGTATTGCGGGAAACAGTTAGCAATTGACTGCAACGAACTCAAAGAGTCGGTACACACGAGAATGTGGATTCGTGCATCCTGTAGTGCAAAGTGCAGAGCTTCATAGATGGCAACGAGCTCCGCAGTAAACACACTACAGGCCTCAGGCAAAGGGATCTTGGTATTTGCACCATCAATAACGCACGCAAACCCAAATTCTCGTCCACCTTCGAACCAACAGTGTAGAGAATGCAAGCGTCCGGAAATTGGTGAACTATGCTGTGGAACTACTTCCGATAAACGGAGGCATCCGTGTTCACCTTAGGACCTCGGTGTAGATATAAACCGTATTTCCGGACGCGGGACTTACAACGGATGCACCTCGCTAGGTGTCCGGATCATACAGGGACCTACAGCCACTCCTATTTCAGTACACGAGCTATCGAGTCTAATACCAACCGACCGAGTGGCACGAGGTTGGTTGGCATACCTCTGGTGGTATTGGGTACTGAAGAGAGCTCGATAGCTTGGATGTTGCGGTATTTGACGCACATTGTTTTCTGGCGTCCTGAAGGCACCGGTAGCCAGACTAACGCCACTATGGTGGATAGTGTCCAGCATTTTCAAGGTTGCCGGCCTTGCTGAACCATATGCCGCAAAACCATAGTCAAGCCGGGACAGGATGAGGGCTTGGTAGAACCGTAGCAGCACCGCACGGTCAGCCCCCCACGTAGTGCCACAACAGGAACTTGAGCATGATCAGTTTCCTGTGTCACGCCGTTTTTAGTTGCCGTTGTAGCGACAACGAACATTATTAGAAACAACGCACATTCAGAACTTGCCTTCATATTGTTGCCACCTAAATGGTCAGTCATTATTAGCACATCTGGAAGAGGTAAAGGCTATTTTTGAAGTAAACAATGTACATATTATAGGAATCAGTGAAAGTTGGATGCGTAAAGACTTGCCGTCATCGGCGGCTAACCTTGATGGACACTCTATATTACGCCATGACCGTATTTACAAAATAGGTGGCGGGCTTCTACTTTATTACAGAAACGACCTAAAATGTAAGATAATTTCCACTTCTGACCCAACACTTATACTGCGACCAGAATTTATGTTAGTAGAATTAGACTGCCATAAAAAGATATTAATAGGGATTGTATACAAGCCACCTAAAATAAGACAGACTGCTGATTTTGAAGATACATTAGCAGGTCTTGCCTCGACATACGACGACATTATAATCATGGGTGATTTTAACACTGACCTTCTAAAGCAGACTGCTGAAGCTAACAGCCTACTGAATTTATTTCTCGCCACAAACATGACGGTTTTACCCATGAACGCTACTAATCATGTTCATTACTCTTGACCATACGAGCCATACCTTAATTGGTCTTCTTGTGACAAATCAACCTCAGAAAGTAATTAAACACGGACAGATCCCTGCTCCTGGCATCTCTTCACATGATCTATTGTACGTATGTTATTCTATACGAATACCTAAGTATAAACCACGCTACGTTACAATACGAGACTTACGACATATTGACCAGAATAAACTACGCTATGATGCATATAACTTGCCTTGGGATAATATACGTAATTCTCAGAACATAAACTCTAAAGTAAATACATTCAATTTAATGGTACTAGAAATATTTGACAAACATGCACCAAAGAAACGGGTAAGAATTACTCGCTCTTCATCTGCGTGGATAACGGCTGAGGTAAGATCTACTATGGCTAGTCGTGACAAACTATACAGACAATACAGACGGACACATGATGCAGTTGAATTTGAGAGATATAGAATTCTGAGAAACAGAACCAAGCAGCTAATTAGAAATTCTAAATATAAATACTTTCAGGAACTGATGAAAACCAACAGCCCTAGACAAAAAATGGAGTAAATTACGTGCGTTAGGGATAGGTAAGACAGTTGAACAACATGTACCAAGCATATCGCTAGAGGCTCTAAATGATCACTTCGCACGGCCAAAAGTAGCCTCTACCTCCTTCCCTAAAAGTTCACTACTGGTACCCTTGTCACTACAGCAGTCTGTTTTTGAGCAATTCTCTTTTAGAATTGTCAGCTCGAATGAAGTTAAAGGTGTGATATACTCTATTTCATCCAGTGCCACAGGTAATGATGACATTCCTATATCACTGATTAAGGATGTCTTGGGAGCTGTTCTGCCAATACTAAATCATATATTTAACTACTGCCTGACAAACGGAGTGTTTCCAGATGTTTGGAAAGATGCACTAATTAGACCTATCCCGAAGAGCTCCAAGTTTGATTCTCCTTCAGATTATCATCCAGTATCCATCCTACCACCATTATCCAAGGTACTTGAACGTCTAGTTCATACACAAGTTACTGAATATCTTACAAAGAATTCCCTACACAACCCCTTCCAATCCGGCTTCAGAAAGGGGCATAGCACTGCGACAGCTTTAGTACGAGTGACAGATGATATCAGATGTGGAATGGACCAACGGGACGTGACTGTACTGACATTATTAGATCTCAGTAGTGCCTTTGACACCGTCAACCCTCAGTTGCTACTGCAGAAACTTCGAGAACTAAATTTTAATAGTGTGTCACTCCGGTTCCTTTCCTCTTACCTCGAAAATCGCCGGCAACGTGTGATAGTGGGAAATGCAAGTTCGGGATGGCAAAGTAAGACCCTCGGTGTCCCTCAGGGTTCGGTTCTTGGGCCACTGTTATTTATCATCCAAATAAATGACATATCAAAAGCCCTTAATTTCTGCAAATTGCAAGTGTATGCAGATGATGTACAGGTCTACTATCATTCAAAACCGAGTGATATCAATAATGCAATTATTAAAATAAATTCTGATCTATACGTCTGACGTTCATTCTTGGCCGGTGGCCGTGAAATCCGCGCATCCACTGTGCTAACCGTTCAACCTCCTTCCTTCTTTCCTTCGTTCCTTCTGATTGTGCATGCGTGTATGCAGTTGCTACTGCGTATGCTCACAATAAGAAGGCTTCCTAGCTGGTCGGAGACCTCTACGCAAAAAGCAAGCACCGGCCAAAAATAAACGTCAGACCTGTACAACAGCTTAGTGACTATGCTTATAAAAACAGTTTATTAATAAACCCAAATAAGACTCAAGTGATTATTATCGGTACCAGTAAAATCTTATATTCCCTCAAGCAACGTGACATCTCGCCAATAATTTTAAAGAATAAAATCATACCCTACTCTACTTCAGTGACAAACTTAGGAATTATTATGACTGAGACCTTAAATTGGACTAAACAGGTGATAAGCACATGTAATAAAGTACATAAATGCTTATATCCTCTGAAACGGTTCGGTAATGTATTCTCTGTTCGACTTAAAGTACAACTAATTCGCTCTCTGATACTTCCTATATTTGACTACTGTGACACTGTGTTGACTGAAATAACCTGCGACAGTAACAAGAAACTGGTTAGTTAGTTAGTTATTGTTGTTTTAAGGGGCGGAACTACGAGGTCATCTGCCCCTCTTAACACAGATTAAAGAATACAAATTTTGAATTGAATTTAAAATTTTGAGGTGGACATCTAAATTTAAAAAGACCAAAAATTAATAAAACAAAAACAAACAATTAAATAAAATAATAAAAAAAAATATAAACATAAACAAAAATTACGGAAAAAACAAAACATTATCATTCAAAAACGAACAAGTCGTTGAGTCAAAGTTCACTGGAAAATTTAGATTGCTGGCCCTAACCCACTCTCACTTATAAAGCGGATAACGCGATCAGCAGCCACCGCGTCATCGGCTAATATAAGTTTGAGTGTCGTCTGCAAACCAAGGTTTCTTCGTAAGTCAGCAAGATCCACACACTCGGTGAAAATGTGGGCCACGGTGAAAACGGCTCCACAGGTACAAAGTGGGGGGTCTTCCCTTCTCATTAGGTACGAGTGGGTGGATCTTGTATGACCTATCCTTAGCCTACACAAAATGACGGACTCCCTCCGGGCCCGGAAGGAGCTCTGCCAAACGCGAGTAGTTCCCTTGATCGCTCTCAGTTTACTGGGCAGTGGGTCAGCTAGCCAAGAAACTGGACCGGTGCCTCAACAACTGTGTAAGATATATCTTTGGCCTGCGATATGATGATCATATATCACCCTATTATAAGGAGCTGTCGTGGCTTCGAGTGCACCAGCGTCGTGAACTCCACATGTTATCACTACTGCACAAAATACTTTCCACTAATACCCCTAACTATCTTGTTTCACCGTTTTCTTACCTCTCGTCCTATCATGACCACAATACGAGATCTGGCTCCTCTCTTGCCATACCTATAAACCGTACTGCTGTTTACAACCGCTCGTTCATAATCTCTGCGTCCAGGTCATGGAATTTGCTACCTGCGAACATTAGAGACAATCCCTCTCATCGCAAGTTTAAAGTGGCTTGCTGCGAGTATTTGCTGGGTGGATCCCGCTGACTTCCTGGATAAATGTTGAATGAACGAATGAATGAGATGAATGATCGGATTACTGTAGTTACGTCATTTAAGGGTACTTTACTTTGTGTATTTTTGAAATCAATGATTCTACCATTATTCATATTATCACTATTCTTATTGCTATTAATATTATTTGTGCTATTGGTATTTGTAATTATAAGTCATGTAGATGTATACTCTTCTAGAGGTTAAGTGTAAGAGAGGGCCTTGAGCCCTAACTTCGCCACCAATAAAGGCTTTATCTATCTATCTATCCATCCATCCACGTGTCATATCTTTTATCTTTCTTTCTTTCTTTCTTTCTTTCTTTCTTTCTTTCTTTCTTTCTTTCTTTCTTTCTTTCTTTGCTCTTCCTTGAACTCTGTTGTTTAGTAGAGATATTAGTTTTGTTCGTGCAGCAATACGAAGAAGGCGGCGAAGTACATGAGTTTTGATCCATGCGAGAAAAAATGGTTATTATATATGTGTAATACATTCTACTTTAAACGTGTTTGTGTAAACTCGAAATCGACCTCCAAAGTTGTACCTGCCTAGATCAAGGCAAGTACTGAAACACTCCAAATTCTTAAATATAGAGGTCGAATATTCCTCAATTGAGAATCTTAAATATTGTGACATGGATAATCTTCACTAGAAACAGTACCAAGTAACATCAAGTATAAGGTTCAATAGCAGCGTAATTCTCAAAATTTCCGCTAGGAGGAAGAAAAGTTCAAAGAATAAGTGCAATCTCATACTAAAGATTATAAGGTAGAGATGCAAGAAATCCTTAGCCAACCTGCGCTGTCTGGTGGTAACACTGAAGACAACGAGACGTGCTCGATATGTGACAAGAAAATAGATGAAATTGAAAATTCCGTGGAATGCGATGGCCTATGTCAAAGATGGCATCATGTAATTTGATGATGATGATAATTGTTGTTTAAAGGGGCCTAACATCTTGGCTATCGGCCTCTAATGGTGTGGGTGATCGTGAAGATGAAAATGAAATGTAAACTATAACTAAAACTATCTACTAACTGGGGGGCGTGGTGGTTCAGCGGTTTAGCTGTATGCCTCTCACAAAGGTGGTCCGGGTTTGATTCCCGGTCAATGCATATGAGATTTTCGAAGTGAAATGCCATGTCCTGTGGTTCGGATTCCACGTAAAAAGGAGGTCCGTGGCTCATGATCTCGAGATTAACGGTCACGTTAAACTGCAAGCTTCCTTCCTTTCCTTAACTACTAACTTATAATACTAGAAGAAGAAATGGTGAACAAGGACAGGAGGAAAAGAAATGCCCTCAACCCCCGAAGAAAGCGGACTGAGGGACTTGGAAGGAAGTAGAGCCATGAAAGGCAGATAGGAAAGTGAAAGAGGTGAGGGTCCGCCCCACAGGTAATGGACAAAAGGGGAAAACCAGCTCAGGAATACCTCGGGGTCGCCAACTCCCGAACTCACCAGCCACGAGCCCCTGAGGGTGTAGCATTATCCAGTGTGCACCAGAAGTGGTGGGGCTACATACACCCTGCCTCCTTGAGGGCCTTGAGCAGAAGGCAGGAGAGAATATGAAAAGAAAAGGAAGGCTGACCCCTCGCAGAAGGAGGGTATCAGAAAAGATGAGATAAGGGCCAATGCAGGCGTGAAAGGAAGAGACTCCCTAGGCCTCGGATACTCTAATACCGTCGGGGTCAGAAAAGACGAAGAGTTGACCAAGTGAGGTCGACAGGAAAGAAGACAGAGAGGAGCCCGGCACAAGTAAGTGGAAGCATTGCCGGACGCAGCTGGTGCCCCATGGTCGCCAACCCACGTCCCACTAGATGTGAGCCCCTGGGGGGATCATGTAACTTGCGCTGGATTACACCAACGACAGTTCAACGCTTTAAAGACGAGGGAAAATAAATCAAAACATCTCTGGCTCTGCATTATTTGCGAGGGAGACTTCACCTTGTATAAATGATGAAGATGATGATAATTGTTGTTTTAAGGGGGCTAACATCTAGGTTATCGGCCCCTAATGGTTTGGGTGATCACCTTGTATAAAAAGGGAAAAGTATGCAGAAGGAACTTCAAGAGATGCGGAAGGAGGTAACCGACAAAATTAATAAGATATCCGAGGATATATCATATCAGAATGAGCGACTTAGAGAAAAGAAAAACGTAATACTTGATATCAATAACTCAAGAAACAAAGACAAACATACAGAGGCGTAATAGAAACAGGCAAAACAAGCAAGAAGAATAGCTCAACCCACAATTCACAAAGAAGTAAAAGACGAGTCAGCAATAGAACAGGATACTATGAGCAACGATAATAATGAAATAGGCGAAATCAGTAGTGGAGATTTCAGAAAGAAAAATTAAGATAAAGGCGTAATTTCAATAAGTCAAGAAACTCAACAGCATACTCTGGAAAATGAAATGGAAGGATTTATACCGGTAGTAAACAGGAGATTCCGTAATCTGCAAAGAAATTATTTTATTATGGAACTGTGGCAGATGATATAATAGACAACGTGCGGGTGAAAATATGCATGGCGGCACGTAGGACGTGTATCAGCAGAAGCGACAACAGAAAATATCACCAGTTATCTTCGGAAAAGGGGCATTACAGGGAACATAATATGTGAGGAGTTAAACACACAAGGAATATGAAAAATTGTTTAAAAATCTACAGCTCCCAATTCACTCTGACGTTCCTATGCTTAAAAGGAGTAGAATAAAATCCAGGCGGCCATCCATAATATTGGCAGAATCGTTACAAGAAATGGGGTTTAACATGAACAAGGAGTGGTCGGAAATGTGCAGTAGAACTAATAACGTCGAACATCAGACTCTAATAAGAATCACCACAAAGCCACCAGGCATGGAACTCCCGCGACATGCATGGAAGACAATTAACAGGATTCGAACAGGCCATGGCATCTGCGCAGAGAGTCTTTACCGCTGGGGAAAGGTCCCATCTCCACAATGTGATTGTGGCAGTGAACATCAGACCATCCAACACATTATATCAAGTTGCAGCCGTCGAGCGTACCCTGGAAATCTTAACGATTTCTATGAAGTGACAGAGGCAGTCCGTCAATGGACAGAGAATTTAGATATTAAATTATAAATTTAATGACTTAGTTAAATTAATTTTGTATATTTATTATGTTGTAATTCAGTGTTTTTATTGCCATACGCTAAATAAATAAATTCTAGGTACTCATATGACTCATCTGAATGATTCAAAAAATCCAGACTTTTGGCCCCGTGGAATAGTTGTGTGGCGTTCTCGTTTCGGAAAGTGGCCAGATATCAAAGAAACAAGAAATCAAAACGATTTTTAAGAAAACTCCGAACTATAACACACTGCACGAACAGATTAAATATGGCAAAGGTACAGGCCTATTATGGAACGTGGAAGGTAATAAAGGTGTAATGTCTTCGGCACCAGTTGACTTTGTAGACAATATTATGATCTCGTAATATTGACAGAAACATTTCTTATATAAAACTGGCAACATCCAAATTTCTATTGCGGTCACCTCATGGCAAAACAAGGGGATAAAGGAAGACCTTCAGGTGGCGTGTCCATCCTTGTGAAACCAACTTTAACTCCGATAATAAGTATATCCCAAACATATAATGCACTAACAATGGAAACAAATCAATTGATCATCATTGCAGTATACTTTGAACCTCAATGCAGTGCTTTAGAAATAATTAAAGAACTCTGTGAAATAATTAAAATTAGCAAAGATAACAAACCTACAATAATAGCTGGTGATCTCAATTGCCGAATCGATAAGGAAAACTACAAATCAAAAATCGTTATCGAAACGTGAGAAGAACAGGATTTCATTCTGATCAACGATACACATACACTCACTTATATTTCTCACAATGGCAAGAGCTCAATAGATCTCATATTCCTAAAAGGTCAAATTCAGGGAAGAGCAAACCCGATATGGTCCGATTCAGTGACCGCAATAAGAAAACACATCCCGTTGCAATTCATCACAAAGTGACCAATGAACCAACAACTAGAAAAATCTCTACCAAAAATCTCTATGAAATTAAGATCTTATGAAATAAAAATTATAGAAGAATTAATAGATAAAGATGAACTATCTCAGGCTGCAAATCTAACGCAAGAGCTGATAATAAATAACACGGTAAAAATCTCTGCAAATACTAGAATAGCGAAAAAGTTGTTTGACAAAAACTGTTATATCAAAAGGAAAGAAGTACTAGATATACTACATCAAGTAAGAGGAAACCCCCAAGATACAACGATGTTAAACATGTATGCCTACGTAAGAAGACAATATAGAGAAATGATCAAATTGAAGAAGAAAATCCACAACGAAAAGGAAGCGAAACAGCTAGCAGATATCGCTGAAAAGGACCCCTATATTGCCCTTCGACCTAGAATGTGCCCAACGACACACTATATCAGTTAACAAACATGAGAAAACCACTTCAATACCATATTAAATAACAAAAGCAAAACTGAACTACCAAGAATGGAAGTGAAGGAAACAAAATCTATAAACAAACACAATTGGTCAGGAATAACAACATAAGAGGTTCGGAAAACAATAAATAAAGATAAGAACAAAAAGGCTGCTGGACCTGACAATATTTATAATGAACATATGAAAGCATCTACTTAAATACTGCTCCCAACTTGGACCAAATTATTCAACAGGTGTTTAGAAACAGGAAAAAATCCCGAGCAATGGAGACACTCCACAATAAAAGTGATATTCAAAGGAAATGGAGATCCTGATTATCCCAACAAATACAGGGGCATCGCATTGGAAAATAATCTTTTCAAGATATTCACTAACATGATAACAGAGACTGAAGGAACCTATCGACAGATCACTCCCTGATGCTCAATTCGGATTTAGAAACAACAGATCTACGTTAATGGCTGTAGAAATACTATTACATAACATCAAAGATGCACTTAAAAAGAAAGAAAAATTCTATACTGTATTCTTAGACTACACGAAGGCTTTCGACCTACTGGATAAAGGACTAATAATATCGAAGCTGGAGAATACCTTAGGAATTGATAATATCTGGATTGAAATTATTATATCTATACTCGCCCACAACACCATACGAATATCGGATGGCATTTCCACATAAGATACAATTCTACAGACTAATGGTGTACTCCAGGTGGACCTTATGTGTTCTAAGTTCCTTGACCAGACGGTGTTTGTTTGTCCTTTTTTTCCGGTCTGTGTGTTATCCATGTAATGGCGCTTCGTCACGTTGCATTAAACTATTGAGTTTGACTAAGCGTTTTATTAACATCTGGCGACCGTGACAGGACTAGGAAAAATGGAAAAATTAAAACGGGAACGAGGTTTAGTGCGACGTTTATACACGAAATCATTGAACGTGTTTAAACAGAAATTGGACGTAGATCCGCGCGTGCCAGACGACGTAGCAACTGCATTCAAAATTCTAGAGGACAAAGCAACGCGTCTCTTCATGATAGAAGACAATATACGGGATATATGGTTTACGGCAGAAGATTTCGATGAACAAATTTGGGAAAAGGAGTACGAAGCCACCGAAGCATATAAAGAAGAATGGATAGCAGCCAAAACCAGGTATGAGAGTGTACTTCTTGATCGAGGGAATGTCGTATCAGAAAGTGGAAGTGAAGCAAATTTCTCATCTTCGCATAAAAGGAACTTACGATTACCTAAATTGGAACTGAAGGCGTTTGATGGTAATGTGAGAAATTGGTTAGATTTCTGGGGACAGTTTCGCAAGATTAATGATGACGAAACAATTGGTGATGAGGACAAGTTCCAATACTTAATACAAGCAACAGTGCCTGGATCCAGTGCTAGGGAACTTGTTGAGAGCTTTCCCCCTTCAGGCCCTAACTATAGTAAAGCCATCGGGCAGCTGAAATCAAGGTTTACTCGTGATGAACTACTAATAGAGATATACGTTCGCGAATTACTTGGTTTGGTGATGACACATGATGTTATATCTTTAGCAAAACTGTATGACAGATTAGAAACTCAACTTAGAGCCTTAGAGACCCTAGGAGTAACGAGGGAGAAGTATGCTGCCATGTTGTATCCGTTGGTTGAGTCAGCTTTACCTGATGATATCCTAAGAGCATGGGAAAGGGCACGTACGGTAAATAGAGCTGAAATTCATGATCCTAGTGACTGTCTAGCTAATCTGCTGGAGTTCTTGAAACTTGAGGTCGAAAGTGAAGAGCACATTCAGTTGGCTCGCAGTGGTATTTCTAGTAATAGGGATGTCGCTAGTGATAGTATTGACAATGGGAAAACAAGCAGATTACCTACTGCAGCGTGCATATATTCAGGGAGTTCTAAACAACAAAGCTCAGATACAAAATGTGTGTGGTGTGATAGAACTTCTCATGCGGCTACAGAGTGCTTTAAAGGAAGAATGATGTCGTTGGATGAAAAAAGGAATTTGCTCAAGAAAAGGAATTGTTGTTTTGTATGTTTAAAAGCTCGTCACGGTGCTAAGAGGTGCCGGAACTTCGTCAAATGTTTTGATGATGATGATGATAATTGTTGTTTTAAGGGGCCTAACATCGAGGTTATCGGCCCCTAATGATCTGGGTGATAGCGAAAATGATAATGAAATGGAAACCAGAACAAAATTATCGAAGACGGAGAATACGTACAAAAAGGAACTCACATGGAAACAACTCACAATATGGTCCTACAAAAGGGAATTTAGAACGAAAAGTTGCACAAAAAGAATAGATTGAAAAAGAGCCACAAAACGTAGGCTAGATTCAAAATACGTACAAAATGCAAAGTAGCGCCGAAATACTTACAAAATGCAACTGAAATTCAAAATACTTACAAAATGCAAATGAGATCGAAATGACGTACAAAATGCAATTGAGGTTCAAAATACTTACAAAATGCAATTGAAATTGAAAATACACAATGCAATTCAGATTGAAATATCCCAGTTCCAATCCAAATTATTCACAAAGTGCAATTGAAATTCAAAATACTTACAAAATGCAATTGAAATTGAAAATGCTTACAAAATGTACGGTAGATTCAAACGACTCATGTGTATTGACAATACTTACAAAAAGCAATTTAGATTGAAAATACTTGACAAATGTAATTTAGATTCAAAATACCCACAAAATGCAATTGAGAATCAAAATATGTGCAAAATGCCCACCAAACAAAATGCAATTGAGATTCAAAATTCGTGCGAAATGCGGTTTTGGTTGAAAATACTTACAAAATGCAATTGAAATTCAAAATACTCACTAAAAGGCCCCGCAACCTGCATTGAAAGACTTACTAAAAAGCAATTTAGATTGTCAATCTTTACAAAATGCAACTGAGGTTGAAAACAATCGCGAGATGTAATTTAGATCGAAAAAACTTACAAAATGCAACATAGATCAAAAATGCCTTAAAAAATCGCTAAAAGGGAATTTAGATACACGGTGATTCGAGTAACAAAAATAGTGCGGGAATCTTAAAGAGAAAAGGAAATAGAAGGAAAAGAGGAGAGGAGAGGGGAGAGAGGAGAAGGTCCGCCCCAAAGGGAAGGGACAAAAAGGGGAAAACGGACCCAGCTCAGGAATCCCTCGGGGTCGCCAACGCCCGAACTCACCAGCCGTGAGCCCCTGAGGGTGTAGCATTTTCGACGGTGCACCAGGAGTGGTGGGGCTACATACACCCTGCCTCCTTAAGGGCCTTGTGCACAAGGCAGGAGGTAAAAGGAAAAGAACAAGAAGGCTGACCCTCCACAGAAGGAGGGTATCAGGAAAGATGAGACAAGGGCCAATTAAAGCGGGAAAGTGAAAGACTCCCTAGGCCTCGGATAACCTAATACCGTCGGGGTCGGAAGAGAACAAGAGTTGACCAAGTGAGGTCGACAGGAAAGAAGACGGAGAGGAGCCCGGCACAAGTAAGTGGAAGCAATGCCGGACTCAGCTGGGGCCCCGTGGTCGCCAACCCACGCCCACAAGGTGTGAGCCCCTGAGGGGGTCAAATGTTTTGTCTCTTTTAGACGCCATGTGACAGTTATGTGTCCAGAATTACCCATCCAGAGTAAGAAAACTGAAAGTGTTGAAGTAGGCCTAAAGAGTGCGGAGTCACAAGCTCTCTTATCACAGAAGTCAGGGTACACTCTTTTGCAAACAGTAATGGTTAATATTGTCCATAATGGTAAGGTTAAACTAGTACGTGCACTTTATGACAGTGGTGCTCAAAGATCCTATATTTCTACAGATGTTGTGAGAGAACTAAATATAAAACCATCTGGGAAGGAAATGTTGAGCCACAGTCTTTTTGGGGGAGTTGAAACCAGTCAAAAGCAACACAACCTCTATGACATTATTTTGAGAAGTGTAAATGGTGAATATCAAGGATCTATAAGTGTATTAGAACAGGGCAAAATATGTGGTTATGTACCAAGATGATGATGATGATGATGATGATGATGATGATAATTGTTGTTTTAAGTGGCCTAACATGGAGGTTATCGGCCCCTAATGAAATGAAATGGCGTGAAATGAAAGGATGTAGATAAAACAACTCACTGCCATGGATGAAACGAAAATGGTGTTTATAAAACAGACAGTGAGCCCCAAACATTATGCCTTATTTGAATAAAAAAATAAATAAAAGGCGGATGGTAAAAGAAGGATAAAACAAATAAGGCATAGTGAACAATAAAATAGATGAACACAATAAAAAACATAAAACAGATTTAACCTGAATTAACAGTCGTAACTACACATTAAAACTTAGAAAAGTAACCACTCTCCCTCATGAACCGGATGACGAGGTCAGCTGACGGCCCGTCATCACGGAGAATAAGGGAGAGGGTATTAGGCAGTTTAAGAGCCCTGCGCAGATCGGCCAGATCCACACACTCCAAGAGAAGGTGTGCCACGGTTAGGTGGGCGACGCAAGGACACACAGGGGGATCTTCTCTCTTCAGCAAGTGGGAGTGCGTAGCAATCCCATGGCCGATCCGGAGTCGACAGAGTACCACAGCTTCCTTCCGGAGAGATCGGAAGGAAGATTTCCACACCTTCGTTGTCTCCTTGATGCCTCTCAGTTTCTTGGGTGGAGGCGTGGCTAGCCATGCTTCCTCCCAAAGCGAAAGGATCGAATGCCGCAACTGAGAGCTTACATCACTAGCAGGCACCTTATACGGTAGCGAGGGCAGTGCGACTGCCTCTCTCGCCGCCTGATCAGCAAGCTCGTTTCCCGCAATACCCATGTGGCTAGGAAGCCACACAAAGGACACCCCGGCCCCAGCGGTACGCGAACTGACGAGCAGGTCGTGCACACGCTGGACCAACGGGTGCTTCGGGAAACACACATCGATCGCTTGCAGCGCACTCAGAGAGTCATTACACATAAGAAAGTGCTGGTGATCGTCTGATAACGTGTACCGCAGAGCCTCTAAGATGGCATAGAGCTCCGCTGTGTACACGCCACAGGCCTCGGGAAGTGAAAAGAGAAACCGACGATCCTCAACCACAAATGCACAGCGTACTTTCTCGTTTACCCTCGAACCGTCCGTGAATAAAAGCCCTGATCCGGGATACCGGCTCACCACGGAGTGGAATAGCCTCCGATGGACGGAGGAGTCCGTGTCCGACTTGGGGCCGGTGTGCAGATCCAGGATGATATCAGGGCGAGAGACCATCCACGGAGAGGCCTTGCTAAGTACTCGGACGATACAGGAGACAGAAGGAAATCGGAACTGACGGTATAAGTCATCCAAGCGAATCCCCACCGGCCGAGTGGCTCGGGCGAACGCATCATACAGCCGGCGATTCGGATTGGAAAACAAACATGGATAGCTTGGATGAAGTGGCATCTGTCGAATAGTTGTAGCATAGGTCAGCAGTACTTGTTGGCGCCTCAGGTGTAAAGGAGGTACACCAACCTCGGCGAGCAAGATGACGACTGGGCTCGTCCGAAAGGCACCCGTCGCCAGCCTCACACCGCCGTGGTGGACACTGTCCAGTTTAACAAGCACTGACTTACGGGCTGAACCATATGCTACACTGCCATAATCCAATCGAGATAAAATCAGAGCCTTATAAAAGCGTAGGATCACCGCGCGGTCCGTCCCCCATGAGGTGCCGCTAAGATACAGCAACATGTTGAGTTTCTTAGCACAGGCAGTTTTCAAACACCGCACGTGTGGCTCCCACGTCAATTTCTGATCGAAAAGGAGCCCAAGGAACCGGTACGCAGCAACGACCGGCAAAGCTACATCGCCCAGATAAAGCTCAGGATCTGGATGCAGAGTGCGCTTTCGGCAGAAATGGACAACCGAGGACTTAGCGGTAGAGAATCGAAAGCCATGCTCCAGTGTTCCACTCTCCGAATAGCTTGTTGTAGCTGTCGTTCAGCGACCGCCATATTTTGCGCACTATAATGTAGAGCGAAGTCATATACATATAGCGACGGTACCATTGCTGGACCAGCAGCAGTGACTATACCGTTTATGGCAATCGCAAATAATGTTACGCTAAGCACCGATCCCTGTGGGATTCCGTTTTCCTGTATATGATATTGCGAATATGTCCCCCCTATTCGGACACGGAACTTGCGAAGGGACAGAAAATTCGCAATAAAAACCGGCAAGTTACCTCGGAATTTCCATTGATGCAGGGTAGAGAGGATGCCGTAACGCCAAGTGGTGTCATAGGCCTTCTCGAGGTCAAAGAAGACAGCAACTAAGTGCTGTCTCCGGAGAAAAGCGTCCTGTATGGCGGTCTCCAGGCGTACCAGATGGTCGTTGGTACACCGAGACGCCCTGAAACCACACTGGTATTCAGACAGGAGTCCCCGTTTCTCCAGGACCCACACCAGGCGCCGATTGACCATCTTCTCAAAGAGCTTGCACAGACCGTTAGTGAGACAAATAGGTCTGTAACTCCCTGTCAATTTGGGATCCTTATCGGGCTTCAGGATAGGTATAATGATACCTTCCTGCCATTGCGCTGGAAACACACCTTCCAACCAGATTCGGTTAAACACCCTGAGAAAATAACGAATGCTCTCATCGTTAAGGTGCTTAAGCATCTGGTTGTGAATATTATCCGGGCCAGGAGACGTGTCCCTGCAGAGCGCCAGCGCTCCACGGAGTTCCCACTCCTTAAAGGGCACGTTGTACTCCTCCGAAGCGCGGGAAGCAAAACTAAGCTGGAAACGTTCCGCTTCGCGCTTCAGGGCCACGAAGGCAGGGACATAGTTATCGGAACCGGATATATCCGCAAAATACGAGGCGAGATGGTTTGCAACGCGATAAGGATCTGTAACCAATTCATTATCAATGGAAATTCCCGGTACAGTAGAAGATGTCTGAATTCCC
Organism: Meconema thalassinum; assembly: GCA_946902985.2. Lineage (NCBI taxonomy): Eukaryota > Metazoa > Arthropoda > Insecta > Orthoptera > Tettigoniidae > Meconema > Meconema thalassinum. The sequence continues at coordinate 425,552,902 of OX336392.1, read as the reverse complement.
GAAATGCGTCGTAGTTTAGTCCACACTGGAGAGGAGGGGGTATGTGCCGTAATAGAAGACACATACCGTTCCCAGGATTGTTTCTTACTCTGGCGAATAAGAATCCGTGCCTTGGCACGGACTTTTTTAAACGCCACCAAATTGGCCATGGTTGGACGCCGACGGTAGTGCTTATGAGCTCGACGACGGTCTCTTATTGCCGCTGCAATATCCTCTGTTCACCAAGGGACGAGTTTGCGACGAGGAGTCCCAGAAAAGGATGGAATGGACTCTTCGGCGGCAGCAAGCAGCACATCGGTGATGTGCTGTACCTCGTCATCGACGCTCCGGCAACCAAGATCAACGACCACAGCTTGTTCTTGAAACGAGGGCCAAGTTGCCCGCTTAAGAACCCAATGACTGGGCAACTCCACGGGAGTCTGGTTTAGAAGGGTAAGAACGATCGGGAAATGGTCACTGTCACAGAGGTCTTTGTGTACATACCAACCAAATAGGGGGAACAGCGCACGGCTACACACACTCAAGTCAATGTGTGAGTACGTGCCGTGCGCTAAGCTAAAATGTGTAGCTTCCCCTGTATTTAATAGAGATAAATGCAACCCTTGAATTAAGCCCTCCACGTCCCTTCCTCTGGGGCAGGAAGATGGTGATCCCCGTTGGGGGTGATGAGAGTTGAAATCACCCACGAGTAGGAAAGGGATTGGAAGATGATCAACAAGATCAAAGACGTCATTAATATTAAGGGGTGGTTCGGTGGAAGGTACACGTTAAAAACAGTTGCCATAGCAGGCAAGGACACGCGAACTGCAATAGCTTCCAGAGGAGTGACGAGTGGAAACTCCTCACTATAGCAGTCAGAGCGAACGAAGGTACAAACGCCCCCGGAAGCCCGGGCGGCGTCTTGTCGCTCTTTAGAGTATAGTCGGAAACCTCTCAGAACAGTCTCGTGATCAGGTCTGAGGTTTGTTTCCTGTAGGCAGACTATACTATTTGCTTATTGGGCAATAAGCTGACGGAGCTCTGTCGAATGCCTGTCATAACTGTTACAATTCCACTGTAACAGTGCCATTGTGTGAACTTATAAACTAGGGAATAAGTTGGAGCAGCAAGCTACAACTTAGCCTCTGGAGGATCATCAGCAACTACGTCAACTATAATCTCCATGTCCTCAGGCGAGGTCATGGAGTGAATCGACTCGGTGGAAGATTTCCTAGACGCAGTTCGGCGGCGGGGGGATCTCCGTGGGGAGCGCGCAGATCTGGGGACCGAAACGTCCCCAGGCGCAGAAGCATCCGCAGGTGTTGGCGCGGATGGCTTCCCCTTTTTTGGAGAAAGGGAATGCGTAGTGCGGGGTCCTTCTTACCCACCTCTTTAAGATATATAGACGGGTCAGGAGCCGAATTCCTGACCCTGGTCGACGATGCCGCCTCCGCCGGCTTCAGCGCGGCTTTCGCCGACCGTTTGGGTGGGGAGTAAGTCTTCAACTTTCTCCCCTGCTGGGCGGGCGGAGCAGCCTTCGCTCGCACAGCCTTCGTGCTGGCCGAAGGTGGAGTTGAAGTCACCTTCGGGCATTCCGTTATAATCATAGGTGCTGGTTTCGTAACAGGTAACTCAGTTGCAGGTTTCACAGCTGGTACAAGAGATGAGGTCGCCGGGACCAAATTTGGTATTATGGCTCTATAATCAATCGTTGGAGAAGGCGAAATCGTGGTATGGTACTTCTTGCGGGCCTCCTGGTAGATGAGACCATCCAGGGTTTTGATCTCCTGGATTTTCTTCTCACTCAGGAAGACAGGGCAGTTCCTGTCCCGAGGAGAATGAAATCCAGGGCAATTAGTGCACTAATAAGGTGTTGTGCACTCTTCCGCTTCGTGTGGTATCTTACCGCATGTTCCACAGATTTCGGGGCTCGAGCATCGGGATAACATGTGCCCGAACTTCTGACACTTATAACACCTCATTGGTGGAGGGATATAAGGCCGTACGTCACAACGTTAACTTGTAACCTTGACTTTCTCCGGGAGCACCGAAAGCTCAAAGGTAATAATGAAAGCACCAGTAACCACGATTTGACCATTGACCTTGCGCGTGATGCGCCGGACATCAGTCACGTGACGGCGCTGCATATCCTCCTTGAGCTCCTCGTCAGTGTTCAGAATCAGGTCCCGGTGGAGAATAACTCCTCGGACCAGATTCAGGGACGTGTGCTTTTCCACTTTGACGGGAATTTCGCCAAAGTGGTCACATTGCAAAAGTTGTTCAACTTGCTCACCAGTCCTAGTCTTGAGCAACAAGCTACCGTTCCTCATACTTTGTACTTTCTCAAGCTCACCATAGACACCTTCTATGTGGCGAGAATACAAAATACTCTTTACCAGCTTGAAATCACCCCCATCTGTTCTGGTAGCTACCAGAAACTTGGGGGTGTTAGCACCCAGATTTTCACGCACAGATTGTTCCCAGGGGGTTGATCCCCGCAGGGAATCAAATGTTAAAGACTTGGGTGTAGGACCACCCTGTTTGGGGATTTTTCTTTTAGAACCCATGGTCAGATCTTCCTCCCAGAATGCCACCGACATCCGATCACGGGCCGTCACATTAGGCGCTACCCAGCCAGGGCAAGGCCCGCCTATCTTGGAAGGCATTGCCCGGGGGTCCGATGTTTTACAATGCCGTATCGGCATGTACCCCTCGGCATATACTGGATTTTACAGCTCAGACATTCGGCTGTGCGGGGACCTGCGTAGTCAGGCGGATACTACTGCACGGGTACATGGCACACCCACCTGTCGGCGCGGCCAAGACCGGAACAGGCTTTCGAGCGTAGTCGCAAGCGTAAGTGGCCCATCCCCTAACAGCACGCACATATAGAAATTTTGGTTGCCAGACCCTGAAAGCAGTAACGGAAAGAAGTGCGATATAACCTAATGAGAGTTATACTGCACGGGTGTATGTCTTTTAGAGCTGACTGTCAAACCCTCGAAAGGGGACCGTTCCGAGAAGCCCTTTTAGTCGCCTTTTACGACTGGCAGGGATTACCGTGGATGTATTCGCTTCCTCCCACCCACTGGGGGTCCAATTCACAAAACAACGCGGAGTCCTTAAAGTATAGCCAAGTTCGCCCCTTTTAGTCGCCTCTTACGACAGGCAGGGGATACCGTGGGTGTATTCTAAACCCCCCACCCACAGAGGGGTATGTACCAAGAGTTGAAAGTCAAAACCTGTACCCCAAACTCAATGAGAAAATAATAATTCTGTCTGACACAGGGAGGAATCCACCTGATATAGGATTGCTGATAGGAGCAGACATTTCACGATCATTCTTAACTGGTTCATGTGTACATCTGGATGATGCTCTGGTAGCAATTGAAACACGATTAGGTTGGACGATTCAGGGCCCCAGAACGACTGCAAATAATTCTCTAGCTGCCATAACCTACAACTGTAACTTGGATTTGTCAGATTTATGGAAGTTGGAGGTTATAGGTATTAATGAATCGGAGGCCGTGAAGAAGACAGAAGATTTGAATGCTGATACCCTTCAGTTTTTCAACCAAACTGTGAAGGTTAATGAAGGAAACATATGAGGTGTGCTTGCCGTGGAGGGAAGGTCATCCGGAACTCCTGGATAACAAAGCTTTGGCAGAAAAGAGGCTTATCGGAGTGACAAACCGCCTGCGTGCTTCTGGGAAATTAAAAGAATATCATAGAGTGTTTCAAGACTGGCTCCAATCTGGCATCATAGAGATAGTTCCTGAAAATGAAGCTAGAGGGTACTACTTGTACTGTCACATAGGGCTGTCATCAAGGCAACTAATCTGACCACAAAAATACGCCCGGTTTTTGATGCTTCAGTTAAGGACCACAAAGGAACATCATTGAATGACTGTGTTTGTAAAGGTCCGAATCTAATCGAGTTGGTTCCAATGCTGCTGTTGCAATTCAGGAAATGTGCCATTGGTATTACTGCTGACATCAAGAAGGCATTTTTACAAATAAGCCTATCATCGAGGGATAGTGATTTCCTGAAATTCCTGTGGTGGGGCAGGGCTGATGCACAAGAAATTATCACATTCAGACATCGACGTGTAGTATTTGGTCTGTCTTCGAGTCCTTTCTTGCTAGGAGCTACCATCAACCATCATCTATGATGATGATGATGATAATTGTTGTTTTAAGGGGCCTAACATCTAGGTTATCGGCCCCTGAAACCATCATCTAAATCAGGCTCCAGAAGACATGAGACAGGCAGCAAATATTTTGAAGCAATCGTTCTATGTAGATAATTGCATTACTAGCCTTGAAACTGAAGAATCAGTTAATAAATTTGTTCGGGAATCCACTCAGTTGATGGCATCGGGACAGTTTGAGCTTAGAGGGTGGGTAACTGCTGCTTTGTTTGGCAATGTGGTTGAGAAAGGCAAAGAAATTGTTCCAAATTTAGGCGTATCATGGGACATTGTAAATGATCTTTTGTTTTGTGATGTCAGTGGACTTAAATTAACGGGAGAATCCATTACGAAGAGAGTTCTGCTGTCTATAACCCAGAGTATATTTGACCCCGTGGGTTATACCAGTCCCACTACACTCATTCCAAAACTGCTCCTGCAACATACGTGGAAATTGAGATGTGGTTGGGATGTTGAATTACCCGAAGAAATAACCCAGCAATTTTCTGCATGGTTAAAACATTTGCATCATTTGGGTAACTGCCAGATTCCCAGAAGACTGTCTTTAGAACCCTTCATGGACTGTGAAAAGACTTTTCATGTGTTTTGAGATGCCAGTAAATTGTCATTTGCCACTTGTGTCTTCCTGCGGGCAGAGTTTGCTGGAAAGGTTTCAGTTCGCCTTGTGGCATGTAAAGCAAGAGTGGCACCCGTAAAACAATTGACAATTCCTAAACTGGAGTTGCTAGCAGCAGTCATAGCATCTCGACTTGCCTACCACGTTCAGAAGAGTGTGGATCTTTCAGACTGTAAGACCTACTACTGGAGTGATTCAACGGTTGTGCTAGCATGGTTACAAAGGGAAGGAGATTGGAACACGTTCGTTGGCAACCGAGTACGAGAGATCAAGCTGCATAGCCAACCTACTGACTGGCGTCATGTTCCCGGAATTTTGAACCCTGCAGACCTTCCCTCAAGAGGCTGTGTTGCAAAGATATTGAAAGAAAGCAAATGGTGGGAGGGGCCGCCATGGCTAAGGAAAGAACAAAATGAATGGCCCAGGTCCAAAGAATCTCCACCAGCAGCCGAAGAAGTAGAAGAAATAAATGCTGAAGGGAAGAAAACTGTGGTGTCCAGTACATCTTGTGAAAGGACGAACTTCACTTCATGGCTCGCCTACTTTTCAAAGTACTCGAAGATTGTAAGAATGATAGGATGGATATTTCGATTTATTGATGGGTGTCGCAAGAACAACACAAGACGCGGAGAACTGAGCTATGAAGAAACTCAGAGAGCAGAGAAGAAATTAATGAGATGCATACAAAATGATAGTTTTGATAAGAAAGAGGCAAGATTGATCAAAGAAATGCAGACCTTTGTTGACGAAGAGGGACTCTTACGAGTCAGAACGAAACTTCTATTAGGGGATGAACATAACCATTTTAAATGTCCAACACTGTTGTCAGGCAAGCATGTGTTAGTGCAAAGATTGGTCTTTCAAAAGCACTGCCATTTACAAGATGCAGGATTGCAAACACTGTTGTCAAATCTACGCGAGAAATACTGGATAACGGGCATAAGGAGACTAGCCAGGAAGGTGATCACCCAATGCGTCACATGCAATAAGCTTCACGGAAAAGCAGTTGAAACTCCATTTGCTCCCCTACCCAAAGATCGGATAAAATATGCTGCTGTATTTCAGGTCACTGGCATAGACTTAGCTGGGCCCCTGTATCTGATTGGGGGTGAGAAGGTTTGGGTGGTACTCTTCACTTGTGCCATCTATCGAGCGGTGCATCTAGAACTTACAAAATCACTCAGTACAGATTCATTCGTCATGGCTCTCAGGAGGTTCATTGCTCGAAGAGGGAGAATCGATACCATCCATACCGACAATGGAACCAATTTCACTGGTACAAACAATGCTTTGAAAAGTCTGGACTGGAATGAGATAATGTCATTATCCTCAGTACATGGGATAAAATGGAATTTCAACCCACCTACAGCTGCTTGGTGGGGCGGTTGGTGGGACACTCAAGGAGCTACTAAGAAGAAACTTAAGGCGGCTACACACGTTACGATATAACTGTGCAATTTAACTGCACCGACCGAACTGCGGATATTTATCTCACGTGTGGAGGATAAATCGTTGCAGTTATTTCGGCTTGCACAGTTTATCGGAGCAAGTTGAATTTTCTAACCGATAAAACTGTGTCGATTGCGTTAGCACAGTTTTATCGTAACGTGTGGACGGTGGCAACTGCCGATTGTTCAGTTCAAGCAACAGACCTTATTTATGTAGACAAAACATGGCGGCGATAAATGCCCATATATTAGCTAAGATCATGTCATCGGACTTGTTACAGTTCGTTACAAATGAGCGATAGTTTATCCCAACTTTCGTCAAATGAACCTAATATTGTATCCCAGCAACGAACGTAAACAAACAATATATCTGGCTTCGACATACGCCATTTTCACAGTTTCGATACCTGCAAAGGTCTGAGTATTGGTTCAAGTGAGTCACTCGTTCAGATAGTGCGTGCTAAAATTTATTGTAATTTGCAACATGTCTCAGGAAGACCAAAGCGGATATCGTGAGCACTTGGAAGCTTTCATTGAATGCTACAGAAATGAATCTTGTCTCTGGCAGACGAAATCTAAATATTACCACGATCGGAACAGAAAAGACGCCGCATACAATAAGTTGATTGAGAAATATAAATCCATTGACTGCAAAGCCAACAGAGAAGTAGTAGTCAAAAAGATTAATCATCTTAGAAGTACTTACAAAAATGAGTTAAACAAAGTTAAACAATCTAAAATACCGGGAACAGGTGCTGACGAGATATACACTCCGCGTTTGTGGTACTTTCATTTATTGCACTTCATGTATGAACAAGAGACTCCAAGAACTTCTACATCTAACATGAGTGAGGATGAAATTGAGGTAAGCCATTATTTGACACACATATACAATATTTATTAGTATAATTTCTATATAATATATAATTCATTTATGAGAATTTCCTTGCTAGTTAGAACTACATGACGATGCAACTTAGTGCAACAATACTGAATGTCCGCGTTCATGGAGATCAATCACTGTATGAAATTGTCTTGCCATGGGACTTTTCCTTCGTTTACAAAATAGCTCATGAATTCATCTCGTATTTCTTTTGCCGTTCTGAGGGAATCGCCTAGGTGAGCTCTTTGTAAAGGCTCCATTGTTGAATCTGTTGTTGTAAGACCCACTGTCGCCATACCTTCTTCTAAATGTTCACGGTCGAAACATTCAGTTGGGGCATAATAATTAGGCAAAGATGACATTAGGTAATTGTGCAAAGCGCAGCTTGCCATTACTACTGATTCAATACTTTTTGGTTCTAGATTTATTTGAGTCTTAAAAATTCTGGATCTAGCTGCAAGTATGCCAAACCCATTTTCAACTATTCGACGTGCTCTTGATGTTCGGTAATTATAAACTTTCTTCATCTTACTTCCCAAGTCACCTTGTCTAAATGGTTTCATAATGTATTTTCTCAAAGGAAAAGCGTCATCTGCAACGAACACGCAGGGGAGTATTCGCGAACTATTATTCACTTTTTCTTCCAAAGGAATATGTAACGCGTCATTTTATAGCTTTCCATAGAATTTTGTGTTCCGGAAAATACCTCCATCGGAAACTCTTCCATTTGTTCCAAAATCGCACAAAATAAATCTATATCTTGCATCAACGATGGCCATCAGTACCATACTAAACTTCTGCTTGTAATTATAAAAAACTGAACCACTGTTTCTCGGAGATATGATATCTATGTGTTTACCGTCCAGAGCTCCCAGACAGTGCGGAAAGTTCCATTTGCTTTCAAATTCATTCGCTATTGTTTTCCATTCCTCTTCTGTACGTGGCAACTGAAACAAAAGTATAAATAGACTACATATTGCACATAGGACATCTCTAATAATGAATCATTTCACAGGAGTTGCCAACTGAGTTAGTTAGTTAGTTAGTTATTGTTGTTTTAAGGGGCGGAACTACGAGGTCATCTGCCCCTCTTAACACAGATTAATGAATACAAATTTTGAATTGAATTTAAAATTTTGAGGTGGACATCTAAATTTAAAAAGACCAAAAATTAATAAAACAAAAACAAACAATTAAGTAAAAAATAAAAATTATAAAAATAAACAAAAATTACGGAAAAACAAAACATTATCATTCAAAAACGAACAAGTCGTTGAGTCAAAGTTCACTGGAAAATTTAGATTGCTGGCCCTAACCCACTCTCACTTATAAAGCGGATAACGCGATCAGCAGCCACCGCGTCATCGGCTAATATAAGTTTGAGTGTCGTCTGCAAACCAAGGTTTCTTCGTAAGTCAGCAAGATCCACACACTCGGTGAAAATGTGGGCCACGGTGAATACGGCTCCACAGGTACAAAGTGGGGGGTCTTCCCTTCTCATTAGGTACGAGTGGGTGGATCTTGTATGACCTATCCTTAGCCTACACAAAATGACGGACTCTCTCCGGGCCCGGAAGGAGCTCCGCCACACGCGAGTAGTTCCCTTGATCGCTCTCAGTTTATTGGGCAGTGGGTCAGCTAGCCACTGACTCTCCCAAAAAGCCAGAACTTGTAGGCGTAACTGAGAGCGAATATCTCTAGCGGGTACCTCCATTAGTCGAGGTGGTAGTGATACCGCCTCTTTTGCAGCTTGATCCGCTAACTCATTTCCCGCAATTCCCATGTGGCTTGGAAGCCACAGAAAGGTGATTCGAGTGTCAGCGTGGCACAGCCCGGCTAGTAGGTCGTGGATTCGCTGCACTAGGGGGTGTTGCAGGAAACATGTAGCAATTGACTGCAACGAACTCAAAGAGTCGGTACACACGAGAAAGTGGATTCGAGCATCCTGCAGTGCAAACTGCAGAGCTTCATAGATGGCAACGAGCTCCGCAGTAAACACACTACAGGCCTCAGGCAAAGAGATCTTGGTATTTGCACCATCAATAACGTAAGCACAACCCACCTTCTCGTCCACCTTCGAACCATCCGTGTATAGAATGCCAGCGTCCGGAAACTGGTGAACTATGCTGTGGAACTGCCTCCGGTAAACGGAAGCATCAGTGTTCACCTTAGGACCTCGGTGCAGATCTAACCGAATTTCCGGACGCGGGACTTGCCACGGAGGCACCTCGCTAGATGTCCGGATCATACAGGGACCTACAGCCACTCCTATTTCAGTACACGAGCTATCAAGTCTAATACCAACCGGCCGAGTGGCACGAGGCCGGTTGGCGTACCCCTGGTGGTTTTGGGTACCGAAGAGAGCTTGATAGGTCGGGTGTTGCGGCATTTGACGCACATTGGCAGCATATGCTAAAAGCATATGTTGGCGTCTATAATTTAAAGGTGGAACACCCGATTCGGCGAGTAGGCTGGGTATCGGGCTGGTCCGGAAGGCACCGGTAGCCAGCCTAACGCCACTATGGTGGATACTGTCCAGCATTTTCAAGGTTGCCGGCCTTGCTGAACCGTATGCCGCAGAACCATAGTCTAGCCGGGACAGGACGAGGGCTTGGTAGAACCGTAGCAGCACCGCACGGTCAGCCCCCCACGTAGTGCCACTAAGAAACCTGAGCATGTTCATTTTCCTGAGACATGTCATTTTCAATTGCCGTATATGGTGCTGCCACGTTAACTTGCTGTCGAAATGGAGCCCCAGGAAGCGATAAGTGTCAACCAACGGCAACGCAGCATCCCTGAGATGTAGTTCAGGGTGTAAATGTAGCCTCCGTAGCCGACAAAAATGGACGACGGAGGTTTTCGCTGCTGAAAAACGAAAACCCCGGTCGTGAGCCCACCTGTCGACCCGGTTGATGGCTAGCTGCAATTGCCGTTCCACGACTGCCATACTTCCAGAGCTGTAATGCAGAGCTAAATCGTCTACATACAGCGATGGAACTACCGCGGACCCGGCGGCGGCAACAATGCCATTAATGGCAATCGCGAACAAGGTGACACTCAGCACTGAACCCTGAGGAACTCCATTTTCTTGGGTATAGTACTGCGATAATGTCCTACCGATCCTTACACGGAAGAGTCGGACGGACATGAAATTCGCAATGAAAGTCGGTAAGTTACCACGGAGTCCCCACTTGTGAAGGGTGGAAAGGATCCCGTAGCGCCATGTGGTGTCGTAGGCTTTCTCGAGGTCAAAGAAAACCGTGACTAGGTGCTGCTTTCGGAAAAAAGCCTCCTGTATGGCGCTCTCAAGTCGCACCAGATGGTCAGTGGTGGACCTATGAGAGCGAAATCCACATTGGTACTCAGACAGGAGACCTTGATCCTCCAAGAACCACACCAGTCGACGGTTCACCATCTTTTCGAGCAGCTTACATAGGCCATTTGTCAAACAATTGGGCCTATAGCTGCTTACAAACTTGGGATCCTTTCCAGCCTTGGGAATCGGTATCACGATCCCCTCTCGCCATTGAGATGGAAACTCCCCTTCAATCCATATACGATTGAAGAGGATCAACAGTCTTTTTATACTGGATTCGCACAGATGTTTTAACATTTGATTATGTATGTTATCCGGTCCAGGAGCCGTATCCCTGCACAGTGCAAGCGCACTGCGCAGTTCCCATTCAGAGAATGGTACATTATAGGACTCCGAAGCAGCAGTGGCAAAGGACAAGGGGTGAGTCTCTGCCTCCCGCTTCAGAGTCAGAAATGTAGGATCGTAACTCCCGGAGGAGGATACATCGGAGAAGTGCGAGCCAATGCTGTTGGCAATGGCGAGATGGTCCGTGATGATGTCTCCATTGATGGACACTCCGGGTATCGATAGTGATGTCGGGTGTCCGGAGATCCGACGAAGCTTAGTCCACACTTGAGATGAAGGAGTATGCGCCGTCATGGACGACACATACTTTTCCCATGTCGTTTTCTTACTCTCCCGAATCAGATATCGGGCTCTAGCACGCATCCTTCTGAAGGTGATAAGGTTGGCCATAGTGTTTTGCCTCCGATAGCATTTGAAAGCACGTCGACGATCTTTAATGGCTGCTGCAATCTCGGCTGTCCACCAAGGGACAAGCTTCCGGCGTGAGTTGCCGGATGAGGAAGGTATTGTTTCCTCAGCAGCAGTCAAAATACCATTCGTTATGTGAATGGTATGATCGTCGACACTCTCAAAGGTATCTTCGGCAAACACCGCACGTGCCGTGAAAGTTGGCCAATCAGCCCGACGGAGAAGCCATCGACTTGGTAACTCGATGGCTCTCTGGTTCGGAAGAGTAACGATAATTGGAAAATGGTCACTATTACAAAGGTCATCGTGTACACCCCACTGTAGCAGGGGAACCAGCGCACGACTGCACAGGGTAATATCGATACTTGAATAAGTACCGTGTGCAATAGAGAAGTGCGTAGGCTCCCCTGTGTTCAACAGACACAGGTCCAGCCGCCTGATCAGCCTCTCAAAATCTCTCCCTTTACCGCTAGTGGTAGCGGAGCCCCAGATGGTGTTGTGGGCGTTAACATCTCCCAGAAGGAGAAAAGGAGGGGGGAGCTGAGAGACTAGATCCACCAGCTGGTCGTAATCCGGCTGAGAATCAGGCGGGATATACACGTTACATACTGTTGCCATTACTGGCAACGAAGTACGAACTGCAACTGCCTCTAGCTGAGTACGCAACGGCACCTCTTCACTAAAGAGGCTAGAGTGGACGAGAGTGCAGACGCCACCAGCGGCCACAGCTCCGTCCATCCGGTCTTTAGAGAAGAGTTTGAAGTGACGCATTGTTGTCTCATGTCCAGGACGAAACCTGGATTCCTGAAGACAGACAATGGTAGCCGAAAACGAAGATATTAATTGTCGTAACTCAGCGAGATGAACAGAATAGCTATTACAGTTCCATTGTAATAGTGCCATGGTGTGGACTTAAGTAGAAGTGGGTCTTCTACTTATGCTTGACCGTTTGCCACCCTTCCCCATCTCTAGTTGGAGATGATAGGGCAGGAGAGCACACATCAATCTCCACATCTCCGTCCGAAGACGAAGAAAATGGAGCGGGCGCTCTCCTGGGTTGCGCGCGGTCGTCGTCGGACCTCACGAGTCTCGCTCTTGGGGAAGAGCGAGAGCGGTGTCGAGGGACTTTCTCCCGGTCCGAAGACTGGGTGTCTGTCCCCGACACGCCCCGAAGAGATTTCTTCTTGGATCGGCGCCGACGTGTGTTTGGGGAAGTAGATGGTCCCTTCCCCACAGACGCCGGGTCCTTATAAAACAAGGTCGCTCCTGCTGGCACCGCTCCTCTGGTAGTGGTGGGAGCGGGATGGCCAGCAGATACGTGAGCAGCCCTGCCTTTAGGAGAGGAAGAGAAACGGCGCTGAACCGTTCCCCTCTCCTCCGCCGATCTATTTTCTTTTCTATAGGGGAGTTCCTCCATACGGACGGGCTTGGCTTCAGCAGGCTTCGCTCCCTTGGTGGTAGTGGGAGCGGATTGGCCAGCAGAGACATTAGCCACCCCGTCAGCAGGAGGGCGAGAGAGACGGCGACGAACCGTCTCCCTCTTCTCCCCTATATTTTTCGTATTAGGTGGGCTGGAAGAAGGACCAGCCCTGGTCGGCAAAGTCTTCTTTCCCCCTTTAGCTGGGGAAGACTTGTTCGCCGACCGTTTCGGAGAAGAAGAGGACTTCTTCTCCGAATTCGCCGGTTTAGGTGTTAAAACCGGCGCCTTCTTAACCGTGGCCGAAGAAGGATTTGGGACCTCCTTCGGGCTGACAGTGCTCGCTGGTACAGCGAGGGGAGATTTCAAGCTCGTGCTAAAAGAGGACATCGAGGGTACTGCACTGGAAACTTTAACTGCAGGGGTGATTGAGGGCGTCGCTGCAGCTGCAAACGATACCCGAAATTCGGGGGCATTCATATCACGGTACCTCTTGCGAGCGTCGTGATATGAAAGCCTGTCAAGAGTCCTGATTTCCTGGATCTTGGCTTCCATAATGAATTCAGGGCACTGTTTTGACCGTGGAGAGTGACTTCCTTGGCAGTTGGGACATATCGGGGGAGGCGTACACCTCTCGTCACCCTCATGTGTCCCCTTGCCACACTCTCTACATACGGCCTTCGCAGTACACCTGGCGGAAACATGCCCGAATCTCTGGCACTGGTAGCAGCGCATAGGTGGAGGGATGTACGGTCGCACATCGCAGTTGTACGATGTGACCTTCACCTGCTTAGGTACAACATCACCTTCAAAATGGAGAATAAAAGCGCCGGTATCGACGCTCCTTTCCCCAATCTTTCGGGTGATGCGCCTAATCTTTGTGACGCCTCTCTTCCCCAGATCCCGCAACAGTTCAGCATCGCTATTCAAAATGAGGTCACGATGGAAAATAACTCCACGAACCTCATTCAGCGTTTCGTGCTTTGTGATCTTAACGGGGATTTCGCCGAATTGCGTGCATTCCAGCAACGCTTCGGTTTGCTGCCGGCTAACGGTATGCAGCAAGAGCTGCCCGTTCCGGAGCTTGGAAATCCCGTTAAGATCACCAAATTTCCCCTCGATTTCCTCAGCAAAAATGATCGATTTTACGAGCTTGAAATCATCCCCGTCTGTCCTGGTAGCTACCAGGTAGCGAGGTGATCTGTCTGTCGCAAATCGTTTATTAAAGGCTTCATCCCAAGGCGTATACACCTTGGGATTAGCGCGACACTCCAGAGACGGCTTTTTAAGGGTGCCACCCTGTACAGGTGTCCGTGATCGCTTACTAGGCATCCCGGACGAAATCCTCCCCGAATACTGCCCACTCCGAACGGGGGCTATCACTGTGGGCGCCACCCAGCCAAGGCAATACCTACCTGGCATAGCAGATATTGCCCGGGGTCCCAGTGCCTCGAACAGGCACTTCCCCCTCGGCATGCACAGGACTTATTCAGCTCCAGTATTCGGCCATGCAGGGACCTTCGTTGTAAGGCGGATACTACTGTAGGGTACATGGCGCACCCACCTGACGGGATGGGGCATACCGTCTAGGCTTTCTGGCCAGATGGCCAAGCTGGTGGCCCTTCCCCTAACAGCATGCATGTTTGTTTCTATTGGTCAAACCAGAGCTGGGACCAGAAAACCAAAATCGACCTTTATAAGGCCCCCTCTAAATCGCCATTTACGACAGGCAGGGGATACCGTGGATGAATTCTGCCCTCCCAATCCACAGGGGGTCTGAACTAATCAAAACTGGCAAGTTATTCGGCCATGTCGGCCCTATTAGTCGCCTCCTACGACAGGCAGGGCATACCGTGGGTGTATTCTAACCCGCACCCACACGGGGGGTTGCCAACTGAAACACAGCACAAGTCACCACAATCCAGCAACACCGACCCGGACATGCCACAACTATCCAGCAATGCCGACCCAGACCAGCCTCAACAACGCAGCAATATCCAATCAGAAGACGAACGAAATAAAACGACAGCAACTCGTCGACCCAGACCTATAAAAAGGTCGAATACATTGACCGACGAGGTACTCAAAACTGTAAATGATCATTTTAAACGCCCTCAAATTGACGATCGTTTCGATATTTTTGGCAAACATATAGGTATGAAATTAAGAGAGTTACCTAAACAGCAAAGAATAATCACCGAGAAAATCATCAACGAAACTTTATACTTGGCTGAAATGGATTGCTTAACTATCTCACACACTGTGAGAAGCTCTGATTTTTTGAACACTACTTTCTCGTCTCATCACTCTCAGCCATATACCCAAATGCAAACTCAATACACACCACAGACACAAGTTCTAACTCAATTCCAGCCAATCCAGTCAACCTCACAATGCCAATTTCAACCTCAGCCATCTGAAAATTCAGCTGCTTCCTATGTGAGTACATTTAGTGACGAGTGAAGAAATTAACAATGAAACGAATGTACAAGTGGAAACATTTGTCATCATACAAATATGTTTTGATTATTATTATTATTATTATTATTATTATTATTATTATTATTATTATTATTATTATTATTATTCAAGATTTTCATGTCATGTTTCTATGTATGTAGCCTAATTTCAAGCGAGTCCTGTTCACACGTGTTCCAGATATATTTTTGTATCCTATTTTGTATTTGTTCATTTAAGAAATTAAAAATATATTTCTAAATTTAAAGAAATGTATTTATGTCTTACCTTCAAATATTCGCATCGTAAAGTTTGATACAATGCATTACAGGTTTCAGAAATAATATAACTGAGAGCCTGTGGCGATATTCTTGCAGAGAATTTCAGATCTTCGTATGACCGACCTGTGGCTAAATATCGTAAGGTAGCAGACAATCTCTCATGAGGAGTTATAGCTTGTCTCATCACAGTATCCTCTTTCTTTATAAATGGAGTAACCAATGATAGAAGGTGAAGGTAAGTCTCCTCATCCATTCGTAAATAATTGTGCCAATCTTTCGGTACGGAGCGTAACTCATTTAATAAATTTACGTGTGAATATTGCTTTCTCTGTAGAAGCCAATCTTTAGACCACACACTGCGTGTCTTCTTTTGCTTTTTCATTATACACACACATAGGCCTAAAACCGCTAGTACGTCGTCGTCCGTCGATGACATGTTGCCATGAATGTCTGATGAGAACTGTTGATCGTCGCAGTTATCTGTACCGTGTGGATGCTATAGGGCTTTCAGTTTTACTGCGCAGTTCATCGTTGCAGTTATGATGATGATGATGATGATGATGATAATTGTTGTTTTAAGGGGCCTAACATCTAGGCTATCGGCCCCTGATGGATTGGGTGATCGTGAAGATGTAAATGAAAGGCAAACTTAAAACTAAAACTAACTACCAACCTACATACTAGAAGAAGAAATCGAAAACTAAAGGAGAATAAGGCAAGTAAAGGACAGGAGGAAAAGAAATGCCCTCAATCCTCGAAGAATGCGGATTGAGGGACTTGGAAGGAAGGAGAGCCATGAAAGGCAGATAGGAAAGTGAAAGAGGAGAGGGTCCGCCCCGAAGGTAACAAAAGGGGAAAACGGACCCAGCTCAGGAATCCCTCGGGGTGGCCAACACCCGAACTCACCAGCCGTGAGCCCCTGAGGGTGTAGCATTATCTAGGGTGCACCAGAAGTGGTGGGGCTACATACACCCTGCCTCCTTAAGGGCCTAGAGCACAAGGCAGGAGGTAAAAGGAAGAGAAAAAGAAGGCTGACCCCTCGCAGAAGGAGGGTATCAGAAAAGATGAGACAAGGGCCAATTAAGGCGGGAAAGGAAGAGACTCCCTAGGCCTCGGATACCCTAATACCGTCGGGGTCAGAAGAGAACAAGAGTTGACCAAGTGAGGTCGACAGGAAAGAAGACACGAGAGGAGCCCGGCACAAGTAAGTGGAAGCAATGCCGGACTCAGCTGGGGCCCCGTGGTCGCCAACCCACGCCCACAAGGTGTTAGCGCCTGGGGGTCGTTGCAGTTAAATTGCACAGTTATATCGTAACGTGTGTAGCCGCCTTTAGGAAGAGCAACACTCACCTATGAGGAGTTGGGAACTGTGATTTGTGACTGTGAAGCCACAATGAATTCCAGGCCTCTCACTTACGTAGAAGATGAGTTTGAGAAATTGATGCCTCTGAAGCCAGCTTGTTTTCTACAAGGTATTCCCCAAACTGAGGTCCCAGACTCGGACATCATAGATAGCAGGAGTCTTAACAGAAGAACACGGTACTTACAGACTTTACGAGCAAACTTACGTCAGCGATTTCGTAATGAATACTTAGCCCTGTTGATTCACAGAGGCCAGAGACGACAAGATAATGTCAATGTTGGAGATGTGGTGTTGGTCGAGACTGACATGAAGAGGATCAACTGGCCACTTGGTGTCATCCTGGAGGTCTATCCAGGGTCAGACGGCTACATAAGGGTAGCCAAGATAAAGACTGCTGTAGGGGAGAAGGTAAGACCGGTGCAACGTCTGTATCCCTCAGAGGTGTCCGCAAGCTCAGACAACACACCTCCCCTGGAACAAGTTGTTGGACACCAGCCCAAAACATCTGTCCCAGGACCGAATACTACCAGGTCAGGAAGAACAATTCGAGTGCCCCACAGACTTGATTTGTGATTGTGAGAAGGTTGCAATTTAATTTGCCTGTAAATTGCAAGGTGGGAGTGTGTTCTAAGTTCCTTGACCAGACGGTGTTTGTTTGTCCTTTTTTCCGGTCTGTGTGTTATCCATGTAATGGCGCTTTGTCACGTTGCATTAAACTATTGAGTTTGACTAAGCGTTTTATTAACACTATGAGCTCTTTATTATTCACTTTTACAACTGAAGAATTAATAAGAATCATCCAAGACAAAAATGATATTCACATTTATGCTTACGCTGACGACATAGCAGTTAGCAGTTGCAAGAAGCGATTGATGTTATGTAATGGTTAAATGGTGTCAAGAAAACAGTTTCTACATAAATCAAACAAAAACAGAAATGATGGTCTTTAGAAATGGTTGCAAAATACCGACCGGAGTACAAATCACTGTGCATACCGGTACCTCTACACTTAAAATAGTAAATGACTTTAAATATTTAGGTGTTACATTGCAACCTAGTGGCAAGTGCTTCGCCAAACATATAACAGAAAGAGCTGCCAAAGCAATAATTGCAATTAAAGATATTTGAACCTTACAAACATTAAGCCTTGAAACGGCTATGAAACTATTCAAAGTGAAAATACTACCAGTACTAATTTACGGTATAGAAATTATCTGGCCCGACCTTACCAGAAAAAATCTATATACTGTAACTGTTCCAGGTTACAATAGTACACTCTAACCCGCAACTCCGAGACTTGGGTACAAGTCAAGTTAGGCTATCATGTTTCATATCATTTCATTTTGTGTCCATCATTCATCCCCATCATTTTAGTTTATAGGGTTGTAGTTATTAAGTATATAATTGTGTATTACAAGGATTCCGTCTAGGGACTTTTATTTCATTGAAAGAAAATGTCACCACATGTACAAGCTTTGTGTCTGACAGTACCAGGATATGTGGCAATACGGAAGTTCCAATCCAAATTTAGGATCTCTTTGGATAGTGAGGCTTTGCTCTTAGTCAAGATCAGTGACAGAGGTCATATGGCAAGTTTTGTTCATGGAATGTTGAGAGTTCGAGATTGTTATCAAGTAATTGTCTGGATTGGAAGTTATAATTCTTAGATGACGCGGGTGATGGCAAGCGAGTGGAGACTTCACTTGATTATGAGTTCCTGAAGTGAACTGTTGTATTCTTTAGTTAGTTAGTTATTGTTGTTTTAAGGGGCGGAACTACGAGGTCATCTGCCCCTCTTAACACAGATTAAAGAATACAAATTTTGAGTTGAATTTAAAATTTTGAGGTGGACATCTAAATTTAAAAAGACCAAAAATTAATAAAACAAAAAAAAAACAAAAAAACAATTAAATAAAAAATTATAAAAATAAACAAAAATTACGGAAAAAACAAAACATTATCATTCAAAAACGAACAAGTCGTTGAGTCAATGTTCACTGGAAAATTTAGATTGCTGGCCCTAACCCACTCTCACTTATAAAGCGGATAACACGATCAGCAGCCACCGCGTCATCGGCTAATATAAGTTTGAGTGTCGTCTGCAAACCAAGGTTTCTTCGTAACTCAGCAAGATCCACACACTGGGTGAAAATGTGGGCCAAGGTGAATACGGCTCCACAGGTACAAAGTGGGGGGTCTTCCCTTCTCATTAGGTATGAGTGGGTGGATCTTGTATGACCTATCCTTAGCCTACACAAAATGACGGACTCTCTCCGGGCCCGGAAGGAGCTCCGCCACACGCGAGTAGTTCCCTTGATCGCTCTCAGTTTACTGGGCAGTGGGTCAGCTAGCCACTGACTCTCCCAAAAGGCCAGAACTTGTAGGCGTAACTGAGAGCGAATATCTCTAGCGGGTACCTCCATTGGTCGAGGTGGTAGTGATACCGCCTCTTTTGCAGCTTGATCCGCTAACTCATTTCCCGCAATTCCCATGTGGCTTGGAAGCCACAGAAAGGTGATTCGAGTGTCAGCGTGGCACAGCCCGGCTAGTAGGTCGTGGATTCGCTGCACTAGGGGGTGTTGCGGGAAACATGTAGCAATTGACTGCAACGAACTCAAAGAGTCGGTACACACGAGAAAGTGGATTCGTGCATCCTGTAGTGCAAACTGCAGAGCTTCATAGATGGCAACGAGCTCCGAAGTAAACACACTACAGGCCTCAGGCAAAGAGATCTTGGTATTTGCACCGTCAATAACGTAAGCACAACCCACTTTCTCGTCCACCTTCGAACCATCCGTGTATAGAATGCCAGCGTCCGGAAATTGGTGAACTATGCTGTGGAACTGCCTCCGGTAAACGGACGCATCCGTGTTCACCTTAGGACCTTGGTGAAGATCTAACCGAATTTCCGGACGCGGGACTTGCCACGGAGGCACCTCGCTAGATGTCCGGATCATACAGGGACCTACAGCCACTCCTATTTCAGTACACGAGCTATCAAGTCTAATACCAACCGGCCGAGTGGCACGAGGCCGGTTGGCGTACCCCTGGTGGTTTTGGGTACCGAAGAGAGCTTGATAGGTCGGGTGTTGCGGCATTTGACGCACATTGGCAGCATATGCTAAAAGCATATGTTGGCGTCTATAATTTAAAGATGGAACACCCGATTCGGCAAGTAGGCTGGGTATCGGGCTGGTCCGGAAGGCACCGGTAGCCAGCCTAACGCCACTATGGTGGATACTGTCCAGCATTTTCAAGGTTGCCGGCCTTGCTGAACCGTATGCCGCAGAACCATAGTCTAGCCGGGACAGGACGAGGGCTTGGTAGAACCGTAGCAGCACCGCACGGTCAGCCCCCCACGTAGTGCCACTAAGAAACCTGAGCATGTTCAGTTTCCTGAGACATGTCATTTTCAATTGCCGTATGTGGTGCTGCCACGTTAACTTGCTGTCAAAATGGAGCCCCAGGAAGCGATAAGTGTCAACCAACGGCAACGCAGCATCCCTGAGATGTAGTTCAGGGTGTAAATGTAGCCTCCGTAGCCGACAAAAATGGACGACAGAGGTTTTCGCTGCTGAAAAACGAAAACCCCGGTCGTGAGCCCACCTGTCGACCCGGTTGATAGCTAGCTGCAATTGCCGTTCCACGACTGCCATACTTCCAGAGCTGTAATGCAGAGCTAAATCGTCTACATACAGCGATGGAACTACCGCGGACCCGGCGGCGGCAACAATGCCATTAATGGCAATCGCGAACAAGGTGACACTCAGCACTGAACCCTGAGGAACTCCATTTTCTTGGGTATAATATTGCGATAATGTCCTACCGACCCTTACACGGAAGAGTCGGACGGACATGAAATTCGCAATAAAAGTCGGTAAGTTACCACGGAGTCCCCACTTGTGAAGGGTGGAAAGGATCCCGTAGCGCCATGTGGTGTCGTAGGCTTTCTCTAGGTCAAAGAAAACCGTGACTAGGTGCTGCTTTCGGAAAAAAGCCTCCTGTATGGCGCTCTCAAGTCGCACCAGATGGTCAGTGGTGGACCTATGAGAGCGAAATCCACATTGGTACTCAGACAGGAGACCTTTATCCTCCAAGAACCACACCAGTCGACGGTTCACCATCTTTTCGAGCAGCTTACATAGGCCATTTGTCAAACAAATGGGCCTATAGCTGCTTACAAACTTGGGATTCTTTCCAGCCTTAGGAATCGGTATTACGATCCCCTCTCGCCATTGAGATGGAAACTCCCCTTCAATCCATATACGATTGAAGAGGATCAACAGTTTTTTAATACTGGAATCGCACAGATGTTTTAACATTTGATTATGTATGTTATCCGGTCCAGGAGCCGTATCCCTGCACAGTGCAAGCGCACTGCGCAGTTCCCATTCAGAGAATGGTACATTATAGGACTCCGAAGCAGCAGTGACAAAGGACAAGGGGTGAGTCTCTGCCTCCCGCTTCAGAGTCAGAAACGTAGGATCGTAACTCCCGGAGCAGGATACATCGGAGAAGTGCGAGCCAATGCTGTTGGCAATGGCGAGATGGTCCGTGATGATGTCTCCATTGATGGACACTCCAGGTATCGACAGTGATGTCGGGAGTCCGGAGATCCGACGAAGCTTAGTCCACACTTGAGATGAAGGAGTATGCGCCGTCATGAACGACACATACTTTTCCCACGTCGTTTTCTTACTCTCCCGAATCAGATATCGGGCTCTAGCACGCATCCTTCTGAAGGTGATAAGGTTGGCCATAGTGTTTTGCCTCCGATAGCATTTGAAAGCACGTCGACGATCTTTAATGGCTGCTGCAATCTCGGCTGTCCACCAAGGGACAAGCTTCCGGCGTGAGTTGCCGGACGAGGAAGGTATTGTTTCCTCAGCAGCAGCCAAAATACCATTCGTTATGTGAATGGTATGATCGTCGACACTCTCAAAGGTATCTTCGGCAAACACCGCGCGTGCCGTGAAAGTTGGCCAATCAGCCCGACGGAGAAGCCATCGACTTGGTAACTCGATGGCTCTCTGGTTCGGAAGAGTAACGATAATTGGAAAATGGTCACTATTACAAAGGTCATCGTGTACACCCCACTGTAGCAGGGGAACCAGCGCACGACTGCACAGGGTAATATCGATATTTGAATAAGTACCGTGTGCAATAGAGAAGTGCGTAGGTTCCCCTGTGTTCAACAGGCACAGGTCCAGCCGCCTGATCAGCCTCTCAAAATCTCTCCCTTTACCGCTAGTGGTAGCGGAGCCCCAGATGGTGTTGTGGGCATTAACATCTCCCAGAAGGAGAAAAGGAGGGGGGAGCTGAGAGACTAGATCCACCAGCCGGTCGTAATCCGGCTGAGAATCAGGCGGGATGTACACGTTACATACTGTTGCCATTACTGGCAACGAAGTACGAACTGCAACTGCCTCTAGCTGAGTACGCAACGGCACCTCTTCACTAAAGAGGCTAGAGTGGACGAGAGTGCAGACGCCACCAGCGGCCACAGCTCCGTACACCCGGTCTCTAGAGAAGAGTTTGAAGTGACGCATTGTTGTCTCATGTCCAGGACGAAACCTGGATTCCTGAAGACAGACAATGGTTGCCGAAAACGAAGATATTAATTGTCGTAACTCAGCGAGATGAACAGAATAGCTATTACAGTTCCATTGTAATAGTGCCATGGTGTGGACTTAAGTAGAAGTTGGTCTTCTACCTATGCTTGACCGTTTGCCACCCTTCCCCATCTCTAGTTGGAGATGATGGGGCAGGAGAGCACACCTCAATCTCCACATCTCCGTCCGAAGACGAAGAAAATGGAGCGGGCGCTCTCTTGGGTTGCGCGCGGTCGTCGTCGGACCTCACGAGTCTCGCTCTTGGGGAAGAGCGAGAGCGGTGTCGAGGGACTTCCTCCCGGTCCGAAGACTGGGTGTCTGTCCCCGACACGCCCCGAAGAGATTTCTTCTTGGATCGGCGCCGACGTGTGTTTGGGGAAGTAGATGGTCCCTTCCCCACAGACGCCGGGTCCTTATAAAACAAGGTCGCTCCTGCTGGCACCGCTCCACTGGTAGTGGTGGGAGCGGGATGGCCAGCAGATACGTGAGCAGCCCTGCCTCTAGGAGAGGAAGAGAAACGGCGCTGAACCATTCCCCTCTCCTCCGCCGATCTATTTTCTTTTCTATAGGGGAGTTCCTCCATACGGACGGGCTTGGCTTCAGCAGGCTTCGCCCCCTTGGTGGTAGTGGGAGCAGAAAGGCCAGCAGAGACAGTAGCCACCCCGTCAGCAGGAGGGCGAGAGAAACGGCGACGAACCGTCTCCCTCTTCTCCCCTATATTTTTCGTATTAGGTGGGCTGGAAGAAGGACCAGCCCTGGTCGGCAAAGTCTTCTTTCCCCCTTTAGCTGGGGAAGACTTGTTCGCCGACCGTTTCGGAGAAGAAGAGGACTTCTTCTCCGAATTCGCCGGTTTAGGTGTTAAAACCGGCGCCTTCTTAACCGTGGCCGAAGAAGGTTTTGGGACCTCCTTCGGGCTGACAGTGCTCGCTGGTACAGCGAGGGGAGATTTCAAACTCGTACTAAAAGAGGACATCGAGGGTACTGCACTGGAAACTTTAACGGCAGGGGTGATTGAGGGCGTCGCTGCAGCTGCAAACGATACCCGAAATTCGGGGGCATTCATATCACGGTACCTCTTGCGAGCGTCGTGATATGAAAGCCTGTCAAGAGTCCTGATTTCCTGGATCTTAGCTTCCATAATGAATTCAGGGCACTGTTTTGACCGTGGAGAGTGACTTCCTTGGCAGTTGGGACATATCGGGGGAGGCGTACACCTCTCGTCACCCTCATGTGTCCCCTTGCCACACTCTCTACATACGGCCTTCGCAGTACACCTGGCGGAAACATGCCCGAATCTCTGGCACTGGTAGCAGCGCATAGGTGGAGGGATGTACGGTCGCACATCGCAGTTGTACGATGTGACCTTCACCTGCTTAGGTACAACATCACCTTCAAAATGGAGAATAAAAGCGCCGGTATCGACGCTCCTTTCCCCAATCTTTCGGGTGATGCGCCTAATCTTTGTGACGCCTCTCTTCCCCAGATCCCGCAACAGTTCAGCATCGCTATTCAAAATGAGGTCACGATGGAAAATAACTCCACGGACCTCATTCAGCGTTTCGTGCTTTGTGATCTTAACGGGGATTTCGCCGAATTGCGTGCATTCCAGCAACGCTTCGGTTTGCTGCCGGCTAACGGTATGCAGCAAGAGCTGCCCGTTCCGGAGCTTGGAAATCCCGTTAAGATCACCAAATTTCCCCTCGATTTCCTCAGCAGAAATTATCGATTTTACGAGCTTGAAATCATCCCCGTCTGTCCTGGTAGCTACCAGGTAGCGAGGTGATCTGTCTGTCGCAAATCGTTTATTAAAGGCTTCATCCCAAGGCGTATACACCTTGGGATTAGCTCGACACTCCAGAGACGGCTTTTTAAGGGTGCCACCCTGTACAGGTGTCCGTGATCGCTTTGATGGCATCCCGGACGAAATCCTCCCCGAATACTGGCCACTCCGAACGGGTGCTATCACTGTGGGCGCCACCCAGCCAAGGCAATACCTACCTGGCATAGCAGATATTGCCCGGGGTCCCAGTGCCTCGAACAGGCACTTCCCCCTCGGCATGCACAGGATTTATTCAGCTCCAGTATTCGGCCATGCAGGGACCTTCGTTGTAAGGCGGATACTACTGTAGGGTACATGGCGCACCCACCTGACGGGATGGGGCATACCGTCTAGGCTTTCTGGCCAGATGGCCAAGCTGGTGGCCCTTCCCCTAACAGCATGCATGTTTTTTTTCTATTGGTCAAACCAGAGCTGGGACCAGAAAACCAAAATCGACCTTTATAAGGCCCCCTATAAGTCGCCTTTTACGACAGGCAGGGGATACCGTGGATGAATTCTGCCCTCCCCATCCACAGGGGGTCTGAGCAAATCAAAACTGGCAAGTTATTCGGCCATGTCGGCCCTATTAGTCGCCTCCTACGACAGGCAGGGCATACCGTGGGTGTATTCTAACCCGCACCCACACGGGGAGTTGTATTCTTTGGTTGTATTACGAAGTCATCCGGACTAGCCTAGAGTATATTTGATTTCGTGGTTCTGAACTGAACGGTTGTGAGATAACGTCATTAGGACTAGCCGAGAGTGAATTAGATATGATGGAAGTACCATTGTGCTCGCGGTATAAGTAATTCCTGTATCAAAACAGTAATTATATTCGTTTCTACGAAGTTTTCTAACCACACATACCTTTGTTAGGTTACGGCATGCGGTCAGCAACAAGCAGTATTATTACCGCGGTAGTATGTGTACCACGTGCAAATACTGTATATAACTAATATTGGACGGACACGTGTAAGGATTTTACGGTTATATTATATAAAGTATCTGTACTAAATGCATTTGGAGACGCTGCTAGATACATATCCGTGTGAGCATAGTATGCAATAATAGTCAGAAATTGAAAGCTACACGAAATTATAATCCTTGAGAAAAGCCAAGACGATCAACAAGAATCTTCTGTTACGTGAGTAGCCTACACCTGTCGCCAACACCCAGTTATTCTATACCGGTCACATGTCTCGTCAATACAAAAGAAAAATGATAGCCAGTGTAATTAGTTTGTGTAAGGCGAGAATCCTTGTCAGTTCATATCTAATACAATCTTTTCTTACAATCAATCATAAGTTTATTCAGAGTTACTGATGGTAGTTAGATTCCCATATTAATATCTGTTGTGCTAACCTAGTGTGCTAACACCCTACTACCTGATATATATATATATATATATATAAATGTTTCTCCATAGGAGAGAAGTTACTCTGTTTGTCCAAGTGGACAAGGTAAGTTACAAATGGTTGTCCAAGTGGGACAGATACCTCACAAATAGTGCCTCAACGTGGTGGTAGAATAGGGAAGCATAACAGAGATTATCAGGGCACATATGCACACAACCGATAGACACCTTAGGAGTAGTAGAGTTCACAGCAATTTTTTTTGTTTTAAGGGGTATGTCCACATCAGACAATTTAGAATTAAGATCCAGGGTTGTGAGTAAATCAAACAGTAAAATGCCAGGTAATCAGGAAACGGGGGGAAGTGGCAGTGAGGAAGATGTGGAAAAGACAGTGGGAACATATGTTATCATTGTTACCACTGAGTCGCAGCTGATCGCTGAAGGTAGTAACTTAAATGTAAGTGGGAGGGGGGGTTATGAACGATAGTTTGATCCAAATGCTACTGAGTGAAATAAAAGGAGAGATTAAGAAGCAAGGAGAATCTATGAGTAAGGAGATTAAGGAGCAGGTAGGCTCTGTAAATGAGAAGGTAGAGTCAGTGACTAAACAGATAGTAGAAGTGAAGGAATTTGTAAGTAAGGAAATTCAGGAGAGCAACAGGACCACGAACACAAGGATAGCGAGTCTCAGCAAAGAAATACAGGACCATAAGTCTGTACTTAATAGTAGAATGGAGGGTATGAACCTGGAATTAAGTGGGAAAATTAGCAAACTGGGAGAGGAAATCAGGGCAGAAATGCAGGGGAATCAGGATAGAATTACAAGTAGGCTAGAAGGAATGGAAGGCCATCAGAATCAGCAAGATGTAGAAATAAAGAAAATTAAGTCAGATATAGCTAATTCAAGGGCAGAGGTACAAAATGTAACGGGAAAGTGTGATGAGATATGCAACACTGTGAGTGGGAATAAGAGGGAATATTTAGATAGGGTAGGCGCCGTTGAAAATAATTTGGGGGAGATTGAGGGTCTGAGAGGGAGGCAGGTGGCATTGATGATGATGATGATAATTGTTGTTTTAAGGGGCCTAACATCTAGGCTATCGGGCCCTGATGGTTTGGGTGATCGTGAAGATGAAAATGAATTTGCAAACCTAAAACTAAAACTAACTACCAACCTACATACGAGAAGAAGAAATGGAAAACCAAAGGAGAATAAGGCAAATAAAGGACAGGAGGAAAAGATATGCCCTCAACCCTCGAAGAAGGCGGATTGAGGGACTTGGATGGAAGGAGAGCCATGAAAGGCAGATAGGAAAGGGAAAGAGGAGAGGGTCCGCCCCGAAGGTAAGGGACAAAAGGGGAAAACGGACCCAGCTCAGGAATCCCTCGGGGTCGCCAACTCCCGAACTCACCAGCCGTGAGCCCCTGAGGGTGTAGCATTATCTGCGGTGCACCAGAAGTGGTGGGGCTACATACACCCTGCCTCCTTAAGGGCCTTGAGCACAAGGCAGGAGGTAAAAGGAAAAGAAAAAGAAGGCTGACCCCTCACAGAAGGAGGGTGTCAGGAAAGATGAGACAATTAAGGCGGGAAAGGAAGAGACTCCCTAGGCCTCGGATACCCTAATACCGTCGGGGTCGGAAGAGAACAAGAGTTGACCAAGTGAGGTCGACAGGAAAGAAGACGGAGAGGAACCCGGCACAAGTAATTGGAAGCAATGCCGGACTCAGCTGGGGTCCCGTGGTCGCCAACCCACGCCCCACTAGATGTGAGCCCCTGGGGGGAGGTCCTAGTTTCCGAGTTGTCGCTTGCTGTCTCATTCTCCCAAGGTCTACCACGCATCGTCCAGTGACGGAAGTTTTGAAACAAATTGGACTTGTTCATGCAACATTCGACATCCAACTGGACCCGAGATGGATATAGTTCAGACAAGTCCCTTATTGTGTGCTGGAGAGCAAGAAACGAGATATTGTTGCACTCCTCAGTCGTGATTACCACAGAACCAAACAAGCTATTCGAGTGACGCACCGAGCATTGTCCCTGTTTTTTGACCAACTGACAAGGAAGTCCCACGGCGGGTCTCTTGAATTTGGGGTAGGTCTAGTGAAGTAACGTACATACTGGATTGTTTTATGTAAATGTTACATAGGTAACACTGGAAAAATGTGTTTTGTTTTGAATGAATGAATTAATGCCTAAATGTGGCAGGTTCTTGGTCCATTCTTTTCTTTGCTCATTGTCTATAGGCCATAATTTTCCTGTACTGGATGGCTTGCGGTGCCAGTTTCCGGGATGTCCCTTGCTGTTTCATTCTCCCAAGGTCTTCCACGCATCGTCTAGTGACGGCAGTTTTGAAGCAAACTGTTGGACTTGTTCATCGCATCACTCGACATCCTACTGGGCCCGAGATGAGGCCATTATTGTGCGCTGGAGAGCATGAACCGAGATATCATTGCAATGCTCAGTCGTGATTACGACCTGTTTTTTGACCTGACTGGCTGCGTGGCTCAGGGGTAACGTTCCCGCTTGCTGAGCCCAAGGTTGCAGGTTCGAAACCTGGCGCAGTCAGCTGGCATTTGAGGGTGCGCAAATGCGAGGGAGCCGTGTCAGTACATTTACTGGCACGTTAAAGATCCCCTTCGGGGCAAAATTCCGGCACCCCGGCGTCTCTAAAAGTCAGGGTAGTTAAAAGGGACGTAAAACCAATAACATTATTATTATTGTTTTTTGACCAACTGACAAGGAAGTCCCACGGGTGGTCTCTTGAATTTGAGGTACATTAGATCTAGTGAAGTAACGTGCACACTGGATTGTTTTATGTAACTGTTAGTTAGCTAATACTGGGAAAATGTGTTTCTTATTGTTTGTTTTTTGAATGAATGAATGAATTAATTAATGCATAAATGTGGTAGGTTCTTGGTCCATTCTTTTCTTTGCTCATTGTCTATAGGCCATAATTTTCCTGTACTGGATGGCTTGCGGTGCTAGTTTCCGGGATGTCCCTTGCTGTTTCATTCTCCCAAGGTCTACCACGCATCGTCTAGTGACGGCAGGTTTGAAACAAGGAGATGTTTTTATTCATAATGTTGAATTTTGGGCTTATGCCGTGTTTTATTATATTGCAATTCGACGCGTTTCGAAAGAAACCATGTCTTTCATCGTCAGGAATAATCTGGAATACGACAATGTTGCTAAGAGAAAGCAACGAAGAACATATAGAAGGTGCCCAAAGATGGACGCCATTATAGCCCCATGTTAGGGACAACGGAAAGCAGCAGTGAATTACTTTCTCAGGGTTCTGATAATAGGTAGCCAGGATTCACTGAGATTGTAGCCGGTGTCGCGGTTGAAATTATCTGGGTGTTTACGTATTTCAACCGCCTCCCTGATGATTCTGGGACGATATTGCTTTATACGGGCAAGAACATCCACCCCTTGGAACATGACATCATGGCCAGGTGTTAAAGCATGATCGGCAACAGCTGATTTATCAGGTTGAATGAGCCTGATACATCTATTATGTTCCTTAATGCGAGTGCATATTGTTCTCGAAGTCTGCCCGATGTAAACCTTGCCACAAGTACAGGGAACTCTGTAGATACCCGGTTGTTGCAATTTAGGCAAACTGTCCTTAGTTGGTCGCAGGAGTTGCCTAATCTTAACAGAAGTTCCAAATACAGTCC
Source organism: Meconema thalassinum (assembly GCA_946902985.2). Lineage (NCBI taxonomy): Eukaryota > Metazoa > Arthropoda > Insecta > Orthoptera > Tettigoniidae > Meconema > Meconema thalassinum. The sequence goes on along the minus strand of OX336392.1, from coordinate 425,523,712 downwards.
GTATGTTGTATCGACGTAGGATTTTAGCAATACGATCCGGTGTGTTATGTATGTACGGAAGGTAAGCAGTTCCTCTTACATCTCTTTTCTCAACTGACGTCCTATTATTATTTGTTGGTTTCAGAACCGTAGAAATCAAAGCCTTGCTATAACCGTTGCTCTCAAAGGTGGTTCGCAGGGTGTTAATTTCTGCCCAGAAACATGGTATCCTTACAACTCTAACTACCAGGGCTAGGAGGATTTGTGAAGTGTCTTCTTTACAAGAAGAAATTAACACCCTGCGAACCACCTTTGAGAGCAACGGTTATAGCAAGGCTTTGATTTCTACGGTTCTGAAACCAACAAATAATAATAGGACGTCAGTTGAGAAAAGAGATGTAAGAGGAACTGCTAACCTTCCGTACATACATAACACAACGGATCGTATTGCTAAAATCCTACGTCGATACAACATACGGACTGTATTTGGAACTTCTGTTAAGATTAGGCAACTCCTGCGACCAACTAAGGACAGTTTGCCTAAATTGCAACAACCGGGTATCTACAGAGTTCCCTGTACTTGTGGCAAGGTTTACATCGGGCAGACTTCGAGAACAATATGCACTCGCATTAAGGAACATAATAGATGTATCAGGCTAATTCAACCTGATAAATCAGCTGTTGCCGATCATGCTTTAACACCTGGCCATGATGTCATGTTCCAAGGGGTGGATGTTCTTGCCCGTATAAAGCAATATCGTCCCAGAATCATCAGGGAGGCGGTTGAAATACGTAAACACCCAGATAATTTCAACCGCGACACCGGCTACAATCTCAGTGAATCCTGGCTACCTATTATCAGAACCCTGAGAAAGTAATTCACTGCTGCTTTCCGTTGTCCCTAACATGGGGCTATAATGGCGTCCATCTTTGGGCACCTTCTATATGTTCTTCGTTGCTTTCTCTTAGCAACATTGTCGTATTCCAGATTATTCCTGACGATGAAAGACATGGTTTCTTTCGAAACGCGTCGAATTGCAATATAATAAAACACGGCATAAGCCCAAAATTCAACATTATGAATAATAACACGGGCCGTGAAAGTCTAAATGACAATAAAGGAGATGTTGTGTTTCCTGAAAGAAACAGGTTCTCATAACGAACACAAACACGGGTTTCTACCTGGACGTTCTTGTACAACGCTACTCACTTCAGCTGTGGACGACTGGCTACAAACTTTGGAAAGATTACCAGGCGGTCAAGTGGATCTCGTTATTCTCGATTGGACCGAGAATTTTGAACAGGTTCTCCATTCACGTCTTGATAAACTGCACTCCTACAGCTTCGGGGGTAAACTAGTGGGGTGGTTGACTGACCTTTTTTTATAAACCGGCATCAAAGATGATGATGATGATGATGATAATTGTTGTTTAAAGGGGCCTAACATCTAGGTTATCGTCACCTAATGGTTTGGGTGATCGTGAAGATGATAATGAAATGGAAACTAACTACTAAATTATATACCATACTAGAAGAAGAAATGGAAAACAAAAGGAGAATAAGGCAAATAAAAGACAGGAGGAAAATAAATGCCCTCAACCCTCGAAGAATGCGGATTGAGGGACTAGGAAGGAAGGAGAGCCATGAAAGGCAGATAGGAAAGTGAAAGAGGAGAGGGTCCGCCACACAGGTAATGGACAAAAGGGGGAAACCGGACCCAGCTCAGGAATCCCTCGGGGTCGCCAACTCCCGAACTCACCAACCGTGAGCCTCTGAGGGTGTAGCAATATCCAGGGTGCACCAGAAGTGGTGGGGCTACATACACCCTGCCTCCTTGAGGGCCTTGAGCAGAAGGCAGGAGAGAACATGAAAAGAAAAAGAAGGCTGACCCCTCGCAGAAGGAGGGTATCAGGAAAGATGAGACAGGGCCTATTAAAGCGGGAAAGGAAGAGACTCCCTAGGCCTCGGATACCCTAATACCGTCGGGGTCGGAAGAGAACAGGAGTTGACCAAGTGAGATCGACAGGAAAGAAGACTGAGAGGAGCAATGCCAGACTCAGCTGGGGCTCCGTGGTCGCCAACCCACGTCCCACTTGATGTGAGCCCATGGGGGGCCGGCATCAAAGAGTAGTCTTCCAAGACACTCTTTCCTCTACTGTTTTGATCCCATCTGGTGTCCCTAAAGGATCTGTCCTTGGTCCTCTACTTTTCAACATAATCATGTTTGATCTTCACCATGCAGTCTCCTCAAACATCTACCAATATGCCGACGACACAACCCTTCATGGAGCCCTGGTACCAAGGGAAATTTCCTTAACCTAGTACAGATACGAAATCGTGCCACTAAATTCATTCTTTCGAATAATTCCGACGTAGACTCTAAAATCAGGCGCCAAAAATGTAGCCTTCCATCTATTGAGAACCTATTTACCCAAATTGATTTGTTATACCTGCGAAAACGTGTTAATAATACAGACTCATCTGCTATTTTACACAATTTTTTCTTGGCTACCGATCAGCTCAGAAGGGCCGCGGAGTTACGCTGTACGCCCCACTACCCAGGACTGAGTCATACAAACTGGGTTTTGTAAATAGATAGGTCTGTGCTTGGAACAGCCTACCGTGTTCCCTGAAGGCCAGCAACAATATTGCCGTTCAGTTCAAGAGGAAGCTGCGGCATTATTTCTTCAACAAGTAGGTTGTTCTTCATAAATTACGCCTCGATTCCTTGTTGTGCTAATGTTTCCCGTGTATCTCTATTTGCAATATTTATTTGATCTCTTAACTTGTTGTTCCTCCCAGATCCTATATAAATGTTCATTTAGCACCCCCCTAATCAATACTGTAAATAATGTAATCATTGCTCGATTCTCACTAATTGCCATCTTGTGTACATCTCTACTTGGTATAAAACAAAGTCCCCGATTTGTGTTTGTTACGGGTAAACTCGAGAACCACTTGATGGATTTTGATTAGGTTTCCACCATTCCGTAAAGGATATCTCGAGGATTATTTCTGTAGAAAATAATTTATTTATGATCAAAGGAAGCCGAGCAATAACGATTTCTGTGGAAAAGTCGAAAAAAAAACTGGCGTCCGAGCGCTTTCTAAGCTTACGCTGGGCAAACCGTTAAACATATCTCAATAATATGGGTGTAAGAATTGTTCAGCATGAAAAGTTCTACAAAAAGATCCGCGAGAGCATACGTCTATCTTCAATACATCGCCCACTATAAGTGTTTTTACGTTTTAATTTCTTCCAAACATGTCCATTCATCTACTCAGGTGACAGAGTGCGAGCTAGCTAAGGGCGAGTCTATCATCTCTGTTACAGCCTAGCTAGCGGGCGAACCTATTGCCCCAGATAGAAGCCAGCAGCAAACCGTCCAGTTGTGATGATGATGATGATAATTGTTGTTTTAAGGGGCCTAACATCTAGGTTATCGGCCCCTGATGGTTTGGGTGATCGTGAAGATGAAAATGAAAAGCGAACTTAAAACTAAAACTAACTTAATAGCCTACATACTAGAAGAAGGAATGCAAAACTAAAGGAGAATAAGGAAAATAAAAGGACAGAAGGAAAAGAAATGCCCTCAACCCTCGGAGAAGGCGGATTGAGGGACTTGGAAGGAAGGAGAGCCATGAAAGGCATATAGGAAAGTGAAAGAGGAGAGGGTCCGCCCCAAAGGTAAGGGACAAAGGGGGAAAATGGACACAGCTCAGGAATCCCTCGGGGTCGCCAACTCCCGAACTCACCAGCCGTGAGCCCCTGAGGGTGTAGCATTATCGACGGTGCACCAGAAGTGGTGGGGCTACATACACCCTGCCTCCTTAAGGGCCTAGAGGCAGGAGGCAAAAGGAAGAGAAAAAGAAGGCTGACCCCTCGCAGAAGGAGGGTATCAGAAAAGATGAGACAAGGGCCAATTAAGGCGGGAAAGGAAGAGACTCCCTAGGCCTCGGATACCCTAATACCGTCGGGGTCAGAAGAGAACAAGAGTTGACCAAGTGAGGTCGACAGGAAAGAAGACGGAGAGGAGCCCGGCACAAGTAAGTGGAAGCAATGCCGGACTCAGCTGGGGCCCCGTGGTCGCCAACCCACGCCCACAAGATGTGAGCCCCTGGGGGACGTCCAGTTGTGTTGAGTTAATACTCCTTAGAAGGCTGGTTGTGTTTGGAGTTTCCCTGGAAGGGTAACTCGGGTATTCTTCATTTCGCCTGTGAAACGCAGTCTAGTTAAGATCGGACGGTAGGGGAATTTGAGTTGCATTCACCTCGCCATTCCCTGGAAGTGCAACTATCATTTAACCTGTGAACTTTTTCGTTCCGCAAAATTCACAGTCAATTTAGATTGGTCGGAAGGAGGATTATCTATATATATAAAAATCAATGTAACGTGATAGTTTGTCTGTGGGTGTGTATGTCTCCTATGCGTTCATATACCATTCGTCCGATTGCGATGAACCTTGGGTGAGATGTTGAGTACACTCCAAGGAAGGTTTCTGATTTAGTAAATCCATTTTACAATAGGTAGCGCACGCGTAGATTCAACAAATGAGCGACGATGCGCGAAGCATTTCAACAAAGTCCCGTATGTGTTGCACCGCCCTCTTAAAATAAACATATTCTTGGCGTGCCTCCTAGCTGCATCACTGGAACCAACTAGAAAAGAAAGGAGTACGCAGTGGAAATGGATGTTAATTTCTGACCTGTGCTGGGCCCGTACTTGCAGGCCAGATGTGCCGAGCGACTCCAGACTCCGTGAAGGTGGTCCCACGACGAGTGGTAGGAATACCCTCCTGGTGCTAGACAGCTAGAATAAGTTAGGCCTAGGTTTGAAGAGAGAGAGAGAGAGAGAGAGAGAGAGAGAGAGCAGCCCGATCGCCAAACACTACTAAATAAGACACATGGATAAAGAAATGGAAATTTAATGAATTGAAACCGAACACACAAAGAAACCCGGCCAGAATTACACACACCAAAAAAGAATACCCTTCACCTAGGGGTCAAATAAAGTCACTTTCAAACGGGGAAGATAAATATAAATAACAATAAATAACTTACGATAGTAAATAACGTTAACAAATTAAAATCATACCTGTGCTCACTTCCGTGAAAACGATGTAAAAAGGGAGGAAGTAAATGATCAAGAGGCAATCGAGCCGGTGGCTGGTCAACAACAATCACTTCTCAGCCTAGAGAAGGATGGTTGTCATGACGACCACAAATAACAAGCATAGCAAAGATAAAACAAGAGGCTGTGTGCGTGTCGCAGAGGCTGTGGCGAGCAATGGGGATGCGATCGAGCTGGCAGTCTCCAGAGAAAAGAAATGCAAAAACCAAAGATACTATAAGAAGAAACAAATGACGTCAAGTGTCCGTGAAATATATCATGATACATACACGCAATCAAACACACAAAATGCTAGCCGACGATGCAGTAATAAAACACAAAGCAACTCGTGCTTGTAGGTAGTCTAGCAAAACATGCTAAACCTATATGGTCCCCAACTTACGTTCCGAGTTCGAGCTGAATACGGTAAGGCCTACTTAAAGTTACCGCCGTGATTCAGTTGCACGAAGCATGGAATGAAGGGAAAACATAAGGGCTAAAATATATGGTGTCATGCCTCGTGTTGGGAGAATGGTCGAAACGCCAACGTCCACAAACCACGGGAGACCCATTCGAAGATATGCCCAAATCAAAACAACTTCAATGCACCTGGCAGCAAGAAAAACATACACTCACAAAATCACTCGCAGATATATTTCACGGCACAAATAAAAGGTTAAACGAAGACTCAAACAAAATAAAACAGGAGACCGCCATTACGATTGGTTCCACAGCAAATCCAAGCACACGACGAAGATCAAAAAGAAAGGTTACATTTAGGAAATGAGCATAGTGGACACAAGGTTAGATGTATTACTTACATGAATAAATGGAAGGCTTCGGCATAATAACAATGTTAAATAAAAAGGAAAAACATTACTTTTTAAATAATAAGGCGGAGAGCCTCAAGGCACGTCCGGACAGAAAGTATCTCACATGGCGTCTGAGTCTACCGGGACGGCCGCCAAAGAAAATAAAGAAATGAGAGATGTTAAACATGGCTCAGGATCCACACCACCCCCCAAAAGAAAAATTATTTATAATAATAAAAGATTTTTCTTTTTACATCACTAAGCACCACCGCTTTGAAATCAATCATGTCCCAAGTGTTCCAAAATACACAACATCCTTATCACACAGGTGGTTTGTCAACAACTATAACAGTACACAAAATATGAGGGGGGAGGGTGATCGATATAACAGTCACTTAAGCAATTGAGCCATATCAGAAAGAATACAGTTATAAAATGAAGTAATATATAAAAATAATCAGATCGCTTCGGCGATCGCAATATCAGGACAGAACTCCTTCGGGGTCCCCAAAGGCGCGCGTTCCTTTGACGATCCCTGGGCTCGTCATAATGGTATTACGGTTCGCCTGCGCGTTACAATGACAAGAAAAGTAGATAGAGACACGGACGAAAATCATAAACAAAAGACTTTCGCCCTTTGACGCCAAAGTCTGCCATTCTCCTTATACCCATCATGAAAGTGACGTATTAAAATAACAAAGAAGCGATATAATGTGTCCATTATTTATAGAATATAAATTCTCTACTGGCCGAATTCGCAAAAATACATATTTTTACAATAAATATTAAGTTACACAGAGTATGTAGGCCTATTTCTTCTTGTATTATTTTCTTTCTTGAGCTCGTAAATTTGTACTTGACTCTGCCTCGGTCAAAATTGGTTCAATAACAGGCAGGTCAAGGAGACGCCATATGAATACTAGCTTCCTTGGATAACATAAGCAAATTATGATTGGCTAACCTACGCAGAAAAAGGACAACATTAATCACAGCAAATAAGAAGTTTACACAATAAATGGTTTCAATTGAGATATGTGAGCTCTGGATACGTCGGTGGGATTCTCCTTGGAGATCAATTCAACAGTGACAGGTGTTAAAAATCTAGTGATAGTTTTGGGCGTGCTCCAGCGAAGCATTAGCTTAGCTGACTCCTTATTCTTGGACGAACTCTGTGGGTGCAGGCGCACTAGCACGTCGTCATTCACCTGAAAACAAACAGGTTGCCTACCCTTGTTATAGCGAGACGCCACGCGATCTCGTGCCCTTTTCAGATGCCGTACAGCAACTTCCCATTTTTCTTTGACTGAGGTACGGCGGGATGGCGCAGCCAGATAATCTATTTTCCACTGAAGCTGAAGTGGATCAACAATACGCCTTCCTAAAAACAATTCAGAAGGGGTAGAATTCGTCGATTCATGAAGAGCAGTGTTAAATCCTAAGGAGAAAAACTGAAGATTTGCGTCCCAACGTGACTGATCTGCGTTGTGGAACGCACTCAAGCAAGCCTTCAAGTTACGATGAAACCTTTCAACGTGATTTGGCTGAGGGTGGTAGGGTGCCAAAAAGACATGATCAATTCCCCAAGAAAAACACATTGATCTAAAAGACTTGGACCGGAAAACGCTCGCGTTATCGGACACTAAAAACTTTGGAGGACCAAAAACACCAAAAATATGATTGGTCAAAAGCCTAACAGTGGTACGTGTCGTGATTTCCCTGACAGGAAATAACCATACAAATTTTGAAAATCCATCAACGACAGTAAGTATAGCTTGATGACCAGAAGATGACCTAACTAGGGGACCAAAATAATCTATAAACAGGCGCTCATTAGGATATGACATCGTGTCAGCGTGGTGAAGTCCAATGCGAGAATTCTTTGCTGGCTTAGAACGTTGACACGTAACACATTTTCGGACGAAAGCAAAAGCATCCGCTTTCAAATGAGGCCAGAAGAATTCCTGAGAGATTTTATGGAAAGTCTTCGTCATACCTAAATGTAATCCAAAACAGGATTCATGGAAATACGCCAAGAGCATACTTCGTATATTCTCTGGCACGAAAATCCTACATTTCGAAGATCGAGGAGCGGTATGCACTATAACATCATTGCGCAATGAAAACTCAGATACACCAGGATCTTTCCCGATAATTTTTTCACGCAATGTGACACAAAATGGGTCATCTGCTTGGTACGTACGGATGTCAGTAAAAGACCATGGAATGTGTTGGAGAAGATTCACTGGCTCGGGGATCTCAACAATGGGAGGAGGTTCCTCAAACATGCGTGACAAACAATCCGCTACAACATTTTCACTGCCTCTGACGTGAATGATGTCAAAGCTGAAAGAGGATAGACGAAGAATCCAACGATTTATACGTCCCAATTTTTTGACATGCGAGCGCATCCAGGACAGAGCTTCATTGTCGGTATACACTATGAAATGCCGATGTTCTAGAAAAGATCTGAAACGTTCACAGCCGAATACGACAGCCAGACTTTCTTTCTCGAAAGTGGAATACCGGCGTTCGCAATCGTTCAGCATCCGACTGGCAAAAGCGATGGGTGCCAAATTACCATTCACCTGCTGACTAAGCACACAAGAAACTGCGACATCACTCGCATCACAATGTAACATAAAATCTTTCCCAAAATCCGGAGTTCGAAGGACGGGAGCAGAAGAAAGACATTCTTTCAATTTCTCAAAGGCGAGACACTGGTCGGGGCCCCACACGAATCGTACATTCTTCTTCTTCAAATAATTCAGGGGCGCTGAAATGTCCGAAAATCCCTTAATGAACCTATTGTAAAAGCCTGCCATTCCCAAAAAACGTCGGACTGCTTTCACATTTGTGGGAGTAGGGAACTCTTGGATACATTGCACACGCTCAGGGTTCACTTCTATGCCCACATCCGAAAGAATGTGACCTAAAAATTTGATTTGCTTAGAAGCCAAAGAGATTTTGTCCGGGTTAACAGTGAGTCCAGCTCTCCGAAGACGACATAGGACTTCACGTAAATGGATCAGGTGATCCTCAAAAGACTGACTGTAAATCACGAGGTCATCTAGATAGTTAAACACAGATGAATACTTTAAATCTCCAAATAACTCATCCAAAACCCTACTCAATACTTGTCCGCCGATAGAAATGCCCATGGGTAACTTATTGAACTCAAAAAGGCCGAACGGAGTAGAGAACGCAGTTACCTTACGGCTCTCGGGATCGAGAGGAATTTGATAATATGCACAGTTCAAATCTAGGACGGAATAGTACTTCGCCCCGTGAAAATGCTGAAAAGCGCTCTCCAGAGTTGGAAGGGGAAAGTTGTCGAACACCACCTTAGAATTGAGTCGACGATAATCAACTACTAAACGAAAAGTACCCTCTTTCTTAGGCACCAGGAATGCTGGACTACCATAAGAAGACTTAGAAGGACTCACAACACCGCGTGCCTTAAGATCATCAATATATTCTCTCATGGCAATGAGTTTGGGTGGAGAGCACGAAAATGGCGCCGACCTAACTGGAACCTCATCAGTTAAATCAATATGACACTCGTAGCCGATAGCGGAACCCAGTTCCGACGTGAGAACATCAGGAAATTCATTCACCAAATCAGATAAAGCGTCACGTTGACTCGTGAATAAAGTAGGAGGGATTAGAACAGCAGAGATACCAGAAAAATTACAAGGAACACTCGCTTCACAAGTATTAAAATGAAACCGCTCCTTGGATTTAAACAAAAAACTGAAGGAATGATCCGAAAAATCAAGCCTCAACCCTGCTTTGTGCATAAAATCAGAACCTAAGATCATAGGCGTAGATAAGTCATCCACCACATGGAAGTTCCAATCCCAAGAATAACCACATATCTTAATATGACATGTTACAACGCTAGAAACAGAAATAGATGACTTCACCGCAGAATAAAATTTTAAACCCCCATCTTGTGGACAAATCTGAGTAACAGGAAGCTGTTCCGCGATGGAGCGCTGAATAAATGAACGTGAAGCACCAGAATCCAGTAAAGCGGGTATCGACAATTTCTTAACACTTACAGGGACCCAAGGACAGAAGTTTCCAGTCGTGGAAATGTTCATTTCCCGGCGAACTTCATTGCATGGCCACTCCGGCGGGTCTAAACCGGGGACCCATGCTCGTTTCCCTGACGCGAAGCGCATCTAGGACAGGCTATGTGCGTCACGTCACGAAGACCACATGTGTGACAAAACACACGAGAGGGCGCACGGCAGGAATTAAAATGATGCCCCAAACGATCACAATTCCAACATTTTATACGGTTATACATGTTCGGGTTTTGAGGTAACTGTTGATCCTGAGGAGCGGGATTCGCAGAAGAAGTAGCATTGGGAATACTCCCGACAATATGCGAGTGGGGACGGTTAACTGCCCGGTCCTCCTGACGAGATATTGAAGATGGGTGCGCAGTCCTCTGAATCTGGGATTCCGCGCATGCAGTCTCTGGAAACAAACTGTCAGAGGGGAGGGGTGGGGGTACATATGACTTGCGCAGGCGCCGATTGAACTCGCATTCACGTCCTTGATCAACAATGTCAGCCACACTATACACACTGGACCGGCGTATGAAAGACTTGTACTCAGGTGCTAGATTTCTATACACAATATCAACAGTTTCAATAAGGGGAAGGGGCTGCGACAACCTACTTATTAAAGTCATTAGCCCAGTAACAAAATCGTCTACAGGCTCTTCCAAACCCTGGGTACGGCGATGAATTTCAGCCTTCAAGTCATGTTCAAAATCATAAGTCGTAAACCGCTCCTTTATTGACTTACAGAAATCAACCCACGAGATGAAAGATCTGTTGGTAAGTCGATACCATTTTAAAGCTAAGCCACTCAACAATAACGGTAGGCAGACAACAATGTCGTCTGGTTCGAGGTCATAACAATGGCAGAGTTCACTGACCCTGTCTAAGAACTCAAATACTGACGAAACTCCAAGTTCACCAGAAAATGAAATTCCCCACTTGGACACTATATTGGCTACGCCTCCCTTGCGATGGCCTTTCACCTCAGTCAATGGATTAGTGTCTTTCCCACAGACACTTTCAAACGATAGCAGATCATCGTCAGACTGGATGAGCTCCTTCTTCACGTTACAACCTGGGAGAGAATACATGGCTAAACTACAGAAGTACTGCTAGCTACAATTCAAAACAATAACTACAAATGTCTTGCCTCCGTCCTGCGCCTGAAATGAGTACGAAACAAGAAGTAGGGTTGTTTAGTACATTACCAATGCTGGGGTTCGTTGATAGGGTCCAACTCATTGCACTCTCCTTATAGTTTGTTATTTTTATGGTCCATACTCCTTGGAAGTTCACATTGACTCTTAATATTTGTTTGCATAGTATGCAATAAGGAACATGAAACAGAATAAAAACAACATTGAAAAATATGCAGCGAAATATTAAAATCCAATGGATATGGCTAAGTGACCAGGAGACTTAACCACGCTCTGCTACCATCTGCACCGCCCTCTTAAAATAAACATATTCTTGGCGTGCCTCCTAGCTGCATCACTGGAACCAACTAGAAAAGAAAGGAGTACGCAGTGGAAATGGATGTTAATTTCTGACCTGTGCTGGGCCCGTACTTGCAGGCCAGATGTGCCGAGCGACTCCAGACTCCGTGAAGGTGGTCCCACGACGAGTGGTAGGAATACCCTCCTGGTGCTAGACAGCTAGAATAAGTTAGGCCTAGGTTTGAAGAGAGAGAGAGAGAGAGAGAGAGAGAGCAGCCCGATCGCCAAACACTACTAAATAAGACACATGGATAAAGAAATGGAAATTTAATGAATTGAAACCGAACACACAAAGAAACCCGGCCAGAATTACACACACCAAAAAAGAATACCCTTCACCTAGGGGTCAAATAAAGTCACTTTCAAACGGGGAAGATAAATATAAATAACAATAAATAACTTACGATAGTAAATAACGTTAACAAATTAAAATCATACCTGTGCTCACTTCCGTGAAAACGATGTAAAAAGGGAGAAAGTAAATGATCAAGAGGCAATCGAGCCGGTGGCTGGTCAACAACAATCACTTCTCAGCCTAGAGAAGGATGGTTGTCATGACGACCACAAATAATAAGCATAGCAAAGATAAAACAAGAGGCTGTGTGCGTGTCGCAGAGGCTGTGGCGAGCAATGGGGATGCGATCGAGCTGGCAGTCTCCAGAGAAAAGAAATGCAAAAAACCAAAGATACTATAAGAAGAAACAAATGACGTCAAGTGTCCGTGAAATATAGGCGGCTTCGGTGGCGTAGTTGGTAGCATGCTGAGCTTCTATGCCCAAGATAGCGGGTTCAAATCCGGCCGAAGCCGTCGGATTTTTTAAGAGCGTTAAAAATCCCTCAGTATGCCTTCCTTCGGAGGGGAAGTAAAGCCGGCGGTCCCATGTCATAGATTTATGGCATGTTAAAGATCTTTCCACTAATTACACCTGTGTGAAACTAAATTGGATAGGTTAAGAATGTAAACAACGCTCTTAGGTTGCTACGTTCGTTGCCAAGAGCCGACTGTGGTGGCGTCTAGTAGCTAGTTCTGAACTAGGCCTAGTAGTCGTTGACGGTGGCGTTTGGCGGCAAAAGTAGGAACTATTTGAAAATTCAAAGTTGCAGTCTCTACTTGAATTAAAAAACAGATACACACACTAATACAGTCATCACAATTAACACCGGTTATCAGACAGATTCTACACACACCCAAAGTACACGGGGCTACATGACCGCGTTGTCGCAGCCCCTAAACTAAGGAACCAACCACCAATCCGTGAAATATATCATGATACATACACGCAATCAAACACACAAAATGCTAGCCGACGATGCAGTAATAAAACACAAAGCAACTCGTGCTTGTAGGTAGTCTAGCAAAACATGCTAAACCTATATGGTCCCCAACTTACGTTCCGAGTTCGAGCTGAATACGGTAAGGCCTACTTAAAGTTACCGCCGTGATTCAGTTGCACGAAGCATGGAATGAAGGGAAAACATAAGGGCTAAAATATATGGTGTCATGCCTCGTGTTGGGAGAATGGTCGAAACGCCAACGTCCACAAACCACGGGAGACCCATTCGAAGATATGCCCAAATCAAAACAACTTCAATGCACCTGGCAGCAAGAAAAACATACACTCACAAAATCACTCGCAGATATATTTCACGGCACAAATAAAAGGTTAAACGAAGACTCAAACAAAATAAAACAGGAGACCGCCATTACGATTGGTTCCACAGCAAATCCAAGCACACGACGAAGATCAAAAAGAAAGGTTACATTTAGGAAATGAGCATAGTGGACACAAGGTTAGATGTATTACTTACATGAGTAAATGGAAGGCTTCGGCATAATAACAATGTTAAATAAAAAGGAAAAACATTACTTTTTAAATAATAAGGCGGAGAGCCTCAAGGCACGTCCGGACAGAAAGTATCTCACATGGCGTCTGAGTCTACCGGGACGGCCGCCAAAGAAAATAAAGAAATGAGAGATGTTAAACATGGCTCAGTGTTCATATACCATTCGTCCGATAGCGATGAAACTTGGGTGAGATGTTGTGTACACTTACGTGAAGGTTTCAAAATTAGTGAATACATTTCACAGTAGATAGCGCACAAGTAGATTCAACAAATGAGCGACGACACGCAATGCGTTTCAACAAAGTCCCGTATGCATTCATATACCATTCGTCCGATAGCTATGAAACTTGCGTAAAATGTTGTGTACACTGCAGGGAAATTTTCTGGCTTAGTACATCCACTTTACAATAGGCAGCGTACGAGTAGATTCAACAAATGAGCTACGACGCGCGAAGCATTTCAACAAAGTCACGTTTGCGTTCATATACCATTCGTCCGATAAGGATGAAACTAGGCTGAGATTTTGTGTGCACTCCAGGGAAGGTTTCTAGCTTAGTAAATCCCTTTAAAAATAGGTAGAGCACGAGTAGAATCAACAAATGAGCAACGGCGCGCGAAGCGTTTCAACAAAGTCCCATATAATTTCATATACCATTCATCCGATAGCGATGAAACTTGGGTGAGATGTTGTGTACACTCCAGGGAAGGTTTCTGGCTTAGTACATACATTTTACAATAGGTATCGCACCGGTAGATTCAACAAATGAGCGATGACACGCGAAGCGTTTCAACAAAGTCCCGTATAAAGTCATATACCAGTCGTCTGATAGTGATAAATGTTTGGTGAATTGTTGTGTACACTCCAGGAAAGGTTTCTGGCTAAGTAAATCCATTTTACATGATGATGATGATGATAATTGTTGTTTTAAGGGGCCTAACATCGAGGTTATCGGCCCCTAATGATCTGGGTGATAGCGAAAATGATAATGAAATGGAAACCAGAACAAAATTATCGAAGACTGAAAATACGTACAAAAAGGAACTCACATGGAAACAACTCACAATATGGTCCTACAAAAGACAATTTAGAACGAAAAGTTGCACAAAAAGAATAGATTGAAAAAAAAAACCCCACAAAACGTAGGCTAGATTCAAAATACGTACAAAATGCAAAGTAGCGCCGAAATACTTACAAAATGCAACTGAAATTCAAAATACTTACAAAATGCAAATGAGATCGAAAGTACGTACAAAATGCAATTGAGGTTCAAAATACTTACAAAATGCAATTGAAATTGAAAATACACAATGCAATTCAGATTGAAATATCCCAGTTCCAATCCAAATTATTCACAAAGTGCAATTGAAATTCAAAATACTTACAAAATGCAATTGAAATTGAAAATGCTTACAAAATGTACGGTAGATTCAAACGACTCATGTGGATTGACAATACTTACAAAAAGCAATTTAGATTGAAAATACTTGACAAATGTAATTTAGATTCAAAATACCCACAAAATGCAATTGAGAATCAAAATATGTGCAAAATGCCCACCAAACAAAATGCAATTTAGATTCAAAATTCGTGCGAAATGCGGTTTTGGTTGAAAATACTTACAAAATGCAATTGAAATTCAAAATACTCACTAAAATGCCCTGACGCCTGCATTGAAAGACTTACTAAAAAGCAATTTAGATTGTCAATCTTTACAAAATGCAATTGAGGTTGAAAACAATCGCGAGATGTAATTTAGATCGAAGAGACTTACAAAATGCAACATAGATCAAAAATGCCTTAAAAAAATGGTAAAAGGGAATTTAGATACACGGTGATTCGAGTAACAAAAACAGTGCGGGAATCTTAAAGAGAAAAGGAAATAGAAGGAAAAGAGGAGAGGAGAGGGGAGAGAGGAGAAGGTCCGCCCCAAAGGGAAGGGACAAAAAGGGGAAAACGAACCCAGCTCAGGAATCCCTCGGGGTCGCCAACGCCCGAACTCACCAGCCGTGAGCCCCTGAGGGTGTAGCATTATCGACGGTGCACCAGAAGTGGTGGGGCTACATACACCCTGCCTCCTTAAGGGCCTTGAGCACAAGGCAGGAGGTAAAAGGAAAAGAAAAAGAAGGCTGACCCCTCGCAGAAGGAGGGAATCAGAAAAGATGAGACAAGGGCCAATGAAGGCGGGAAAGGAAGAGACTCCCTAGGCCTCGGATACCCTAATACCGTCGGGGTCGGAAGAGAACAAGAGTTGACCAAGGGAGGTCGACAGGAAAGAAGAAAGAGAGGAGCCGGCACAAGTAAGTGGAAGCAATGCCGGACTCAGCTGGGGCCCCGTGGTCGCCAACCCACAACCCGCTAGATGTGAGCCCCTGGGGGATCCATTTTACAATACGAAGCGCACGTTTATATTCAACAAATGAGTGACTACGCGCGAAGCGTTTCGACAACGTCCCGTATACGTTCACATACCATTCATCCGATTGCGATGAAACTTGGGTGAGATGTTGTGTACACTCCAGGGAAGGTTTCTGGCTGAGTACATCCATATTACAATATGTAGCGCAAGAGTAGAATCAACAAATGAGCGACGACACGCGAAGCGTTTCAACCAAGTCCCGTATGCATTCATGTACCATTCGTCCGTAGCTATGAAACTTGGGTGAGATGTTGTGTACACGTCATGGAAAATTTCTGGCTTAGTAAATCCACTATACAATATGCAGCGCACAAGTTGATTCAACAAATGAGGGACGACGCGCGAAGCGTTTCAACAAAGTCCCGTATGAGGTCATATACCATTCTGCCGTTAGAGGTGAAACTTGGGTGAAATGTGGTGGACACTCCAAGGAAGGTTTCTGGCTTAGTAAATACATTTCACAGTAGGTAGCACACGAGTAGATTCGACAAATGAACGACGACATGCGGAGCGTTTCAATACAGTCCCCTATGTCTTCATATCCCATTAGTCCGATAGCGATGAAACTTGGGTGAGATGTTGTGGACACTTACGTGACAGTTTCTAACTTAGTAAATACATTTTACAGTAGGTAGCGCACGAGTAGTTTCAACAAATGAGTGACGGAGCGCGAATCGTTTATACAAAATCAGGTAAGCGTTCATATACTATTCATCCGATTACGATTAAACATTGATTAGTTATTGTGTACCCGCCAGGGAAGGGGACTTAGTAAATCCATTTCACAATAAGTAGCGCAAGAGTAGATGCAACAAATGGGTGACGACGCGCGAAGCGTTTCAACAAAATCCCCTATTGCGTTCATATAACATTCTTCGATTGCGATGAAACCTTGATGAATTATTGTGTACACGCCAGGGAAGGGCTTCGGCTTAGTAATACATTTCTCAATAGGTAGCGCACGAGTAGATTCAACAAATGAGTGACAGCGCACGAATCGTTTAAACAAAACCCCGTATACGTGCATATACAATTCATCCGATTGCGATGAATCATTGATGAGTTATTGTGTACACGCCAGGGAAGGGTTTCGACTTAGTAAATCCAATTCACAACAGGTAGCGTACGAGTAGATTCAACAAATGAGTGACAGCGATGAAACTTTTGAAAGTTGTTGTGCACGCTTCCACGAATGGTTCTAAATTAGAAAATCCATTTTACGATACCTTAGAAGCAGTCAACATGTTGTGTATCCAAAAGCACTTCAAGAAACAGAATTTCAACGCCAACACTTTCTTTGATTGGCATTGCAACGCATGCCGGGTACAGCTTGTAGCCACCTAACACCAACTTAAAACAAGGCGAAAGCCGGGCACTTAAAGATCTAAGGGACAATTCTGATATTATCGTTCTCCCCGCTGACAAGGGTAACGCGACAGTGGTATTGGATAAGGTTGATTATGATTCCAAGATCTCGTCTTTGTTATCAGATCCTGTATATAGGATTAATAGTCGTGATCCTACTACTCGCTACTCAAATGTCACCGTCAAATTGATCAAGCAATCATCTATTCCAGCGGATGCAGCGAAGACTCTCCTTCCAGGGGATGCTATTCCTCCGAGACTCTATGGTCTTCCTAAAATACATAAGGAAGATGTTCCTCTTAGACCTATTGTTAGTACGATTGGTTCTCCTACATATGCCCTTTCCAAATACTTAGGTAGACTACTTCAGCCGCTTCTGGGTAACACGCCTTCGTACATTAAGGATTCCACACACTTCGTGGAAAAGTTAAAAGCTATAACACTTCAGCCGGGTGATATTCTAGTGAGTCTCGACGTGGTGTCTCTGTTTACGAGAGTACCTATTGATGGTGTTATGTCTCTCATTAATGGCTTTTTTCCTGAAGACATCACAAGACTTTTTTATCACTGCATGACCTCCTCCTACTTTCTATGGAATGGGAATTTTTATGAGCAGACTGATGGTGTGGCCATGGGTAGTCCTCTCTCTCCTGTTGTGGCTAATTTCTTCATGGAGAACTTTGAAGAGAAAGCTTTGTCGTCGGCTCCTTTCAAACCGAAGATCTGGTGGCGTTATGTGGATGACACGTTCGTTGTTTGGACGGAAGGTGAGGAAAATCTTAGCCATTTCCTGGATCACCTTAATCTCCAGCACCCTTCTATTTGTTTCACCATGGAAAAGGAATCTGATGGCAAAATACCTTTTTTAGATGTTCTCGTCACCAAGAAAGAGGATGGATCTTTAGGACACAGCGTTTTTCGTAAGCCAACACACACCAATAGATATCTCCACGCAAGTTCTCACCATCACCCTGCCCAGAAACATGGTATCCTTACAACTCTAACTACCAGGGCTAGGAGGATTTGTGAAGTGTCTTCTTTACAAGAAGAAATTAACACCCTGCGAACCACCTTTGAGAGCAACGGCTATAGCAAGGCTTTGATTTCTACGGTTCTGAAACCAACAAATAATAATAGGACGTCAGTTGAGAAAAGAGATGTAAGAGGAACTGCTTACCTTCCGTACATACATAACACAACGGATCGTATTGCTAAAATCCTACGTCGATACAACATACGGACTGTATTTGGAACTTCTGTTAAGATTAGGCAACTCCTGCGACCAACTAAGGACAGTTTGCCTAAATTGCAACAACCGGGTATCTACAGAGTCCCCTGTACTTGTGGCAAGGTTTACATCGGGCAGACTTCGAGAACAATATGCACTCGCATTAAGGAACATAATAGATGTATCAGGCTCATTCAACCTGATAAATCAGCTGTTGCCGATCATGCTTTAACACCTGGCCATGATGTCATGTTCCAAGGAGTGGATGTTCTTGCCCGTATAAAGCAATATCGTCCCAGAATCATCAGGGAGGCGGTTGAAATACGTAAACACCCAGATAATTTCAACCGCGACACCGGCTACAATCTCAGTGAATCCTGGCTACCTATTATCAGAACCCTGAGAAAGTAATTCACTGCTGCTTTCCGTTGTCCCTAACATGGGGCTATAATGGCGTCCATCTTTGGGCACCTTCTATATGTTCTTCGTTGCTTTCTCTTAGCAACATTGTCGTATTCCAGTTTATTCCTGACGATGAAAGACATGGTTTCTTTCGAAACGCGTCGAATTTCAATATAATAAAACACGGCATAAGCCCAAAATTTCAACATTATGAATAATAACACGGGCCGTGAAAGTCTAAATGACAATATTAGAAACCTCTATGGGGAGGATATTTTCCGACTGATGTCTAGATTTAGTAGGTTACGACGCAAGAAGGTGTGTCTAATCTCTTCACTCGCTTTTCTCCTAAGATGCCGGGATCATGATATTCTACCGAATTTCGTTATGTTGAAGCATTCCTTCAGAACACCTAAGGCAACGAGAATCTATCGTCGTGCAAGCAAGGCGTTATTGATAGAGAGGTTACAGCATACTCGTAAGCAGTTGGATTTTATTTCGAGGGAGTTACTACAGCTACATCTACGCCTCTCAAACTTCGTAAGTGAGGAATTATGGAAGATCTTTGATCGTATTTCTTCAGTGCAAGCTAACAGCGTTCTAGATCAGGTGAGGGACAGACATATTTCCAAATATGATAGGTTATGTCAGTTGCAGAAATCCCAAGCCATTAGACTTGATGCTAACAAGGTTGTCGTAAATTTGTCCAGCAAGCCCCTAAGTGATACCCAACAGGCAGTTCTCGCTAAAGGTCTCAATTTTGCTGTAGCGCCTAGAAGAATTCCTATTGAAGAACTTATTACATCCGTAGAATCTTCGGTACATCACCTCACACCTGAAGAGGCCGAGGAAGCCAGGCAAGAATGTTCCCGAGTTCTCAAGACCGCTAAGCCACCTAACACCAACTTAAAACAAGGCGAAAGCCGGGCACTTAAAGATCTAAGGGACAATTCTGATATTATCGTTCTCCCCGCTGACAAGGGTAACGCGACAGTGGTATTGGATAAGGTTGATTATGATTCCAAGATCTCGTCTTTGTTATCAGATCCTGTATATAGGATTAATAGTCGTGATCCTACTACTCGCTACTCAAATGTCACCGTCAAATTGATCAAGCAATCATCTATTCCAGCGGATGCAGCGAAGACTCTCCTTCCAGGGGATGCTATTCCTCCGAGACTCTATGGTCTTCCTAAAATACATAAGGAAGATGTTCCTCTTAGACCTATTGTTAGTACGATTGGTTCTCCTACATATGCCCTTTCCAAATACTTAGGTAGACTACTTCAGCCGCTTCTGGGTAACACGCCTTCGTACATTAAGGATTCCACACACTTCGTGGAAAAGTTAAAAGCTATAACACTTCAGCCGGGTGATATTCTAGTGAGTCTCGACGTGGTGTCTCTGTTTACGAGAGTACCTATTGATGGTGTTATGTCTCTCATTAATGGCTTTTTTCCTGAAGACATCACAAGACTTTTTTATCACTGCATGACCTCCTCCTACTTTCTATGGAATGGGAATTTTTATGAGCAGACTGATGGTGTGGCCATGGGTAGTCCTCTCTCTCCTGTTGTGGCTAATTTCTTCATGGAGAACTTTGAAGAGAAAGCTTTGTCGTCGGCTCCTTTCAAACCGAAGATCTGGTGGCGTTATGTGGATGACACGTTCGTTGTTTGGACGGAAGGTGAGGAAAATCTTAGCCATTTCCTGGATCACCTTAATCTCCAGCACCCTTCTATTTGTTTCACCATGGAAAAGGAATCTGATGGCAAAATACCTTTTTTAGATGTTCTCGTCACCAAGAAAGAGGATGGATCTTTAGGACACAGCGTTTTTCGTAAGCCAACACACACCAATAGATATCTCCACGCAAGTTCTCACCATCACCCTGCCCAGAAACATGGTATCCTTACAACTCTAACTACCAGGGCTAGGAGGATTTGTGAAGTGTCTTCTTTACAAGAAGAAATTAACACCCTGCGAACCACCTTTGAGAGCAACGGCTATAGCAAGGCTTTGATTTCTACGGTTCTGAAACCAACAAATAATAATAGGACGTCAGTTGAGAAAAGAGATGTAAGAGGAACTGCTTACCTTCCGTACATACATAACACAACGGATCGTATTGCTAAAATCCTACGTCGATACAACATACGGACTGTATTTGGAACTTCTGTTAAGATTAGGCAACTCCTGCGACCAACTAAGGACAGTTTGCCTAAATTGCAACAACCGGGTATCTACAGAGTCCCCTGTACTTGTGGCAAGGTTTACATCGGGCAGACTTCGAGAACAATATGCACTCGCATTAAGGAACATAATAGATGTATCAGGCTCATTCAACCTGATAAATCAGCTGTTGCCGATCATGCTTTAACACCTGGCCATGATGTCATGTTCCAAGGAGTGGATGTTCTTGCCCGTATAAAGCAATATCGTCCCAGAATCATCAGGGAGGCGGTTGAAATACGTAAACACCCAGATAATTTCAACCGCGACACCGGCTACAATCTCAGTGAATCCTGGCTACCTATTATCAGAACCCTGAGAAAGTAATTCACTGCTGCTTTCCGTTGTCCCTAACATGGGGCTATAATGGCGTCCATCTTTGGGCACCTTCTATATGTTCTTCGTTGCTTTCTCTTAGCAACATTGTCGTATTCCAGTTTATTCCTGACGATGAAAGACATGGTTTCTTTCGAAACGCGTCGAATTTCAATATAATAAAACACGGCATAAGCCCAAAATTTCAACATTATGAATAATAACACGGGCCGTGAAAGTCTAAATGACAATATTAGAAACCTCTATGGGGAGGATATTTTCCGACTGATGTCTAGATTTAGTAGGTTACGACGCAAGAAGGTGTGTCTAATCTCTTCACTCGCTTTTCTCCTAAGATGCCGGGATCATGATATTCTACCGAATTTCGTTATGTTGAAGCATTCCTTCAGAACACCTAAGGCAACGAGAATCTATCGTCGTGCAAGCAAGGCGTTATTGATAGAGAGGTTACAGCATACTCGTAAGCAGTTGGATTTTATTTCGAGGGAGTTACTACAGCTACATCTACGCCTCTCAAACTTCGTAAGTGAGGAATTATGGAAGATCTTTGATCGTATTTCTTCAGTGCAAGCTAACAGCGTTCTAGATCAGGTGAGGGACAGACATATTTCCAAATATGATAGGTTATGTCAGTTGCAGAAATCCCAAGCCATTAGACTTGATGCTAACAAGGTTGTCGTAAATTTGTCCAGCAAGCCCCTAAGTGATACCCAACAGGCAGTTCTCGCTAAAGGTCTCAATTTTGCTGTAGCGCCTAGAAGAATTCCTATTGAAGAACTTATTACATCCGTAGAATCTTCGGTACATCACCTCACACCTGAAGAGGCCGAGGAAGCCAGGCAAGAATGTTCCCGAGTTCTCAAGACCGCTAAGCCACCTAACACCAACTTAAAACAAGGCGAAAGCCGGGCACTTAAAGATCTAAGGGACAATTCTGATATTATCGTTCTCCCCGCTGACAAGGGTAACGCGACAGTGGTATTGGATAAGGTTGATTATGATTCCAAGATCTCGTCTTTGTTATCAGATCCTGTATATAGGATTAATAGTCGTGATCCTACTACTCGCTACTCAAATGTCACCGTCAAATTGATCAAGCAATCATCTATTCCAGCGGATGCAGCGAAGACTCTCCTTCCAGGGGATGCTATTCCTCCGAGACTCTATGGTCTTCCTAAAATACATAAGGAAGATGTTCCTCTTAGACCTATTGTTAGTACGATTGGTTCTCCTACATATGCCCTTTCCAAATACTTAGGTAGACTACTTCAGCCGCTTCTGGGTAACACGCCTTCGTACATTAAGGATTCCACACACTTCGTGGAAAAGTTAAAAGCTATAACACTTCAGCCGGGTGATATTCTAGTGAGTCTCGACGTGGTGTCTCTGTTTACGAGAGTACCTATTGATGGTGTTATGTCTCTCATTAATGGCTTTTTTCCTTAAGACATCACAAGACTTTTTTATCACTGCATGACCTCCTCCTACTTTCTATGGAATGGGAATTTTTATGAGCAGACTGATGGTGTGGCCATGGGTAGTCCTCTCTCTCCTGTTGTGGCTAATTTCTTCATGGAGAACTTTGAAGAGAAAGCTTTGTCGTCGGCTCCTTTCAAACCGAAGATCTGGTGGCGTTATGTGGATGACACGTTCGTTGTTTGGACGGAAGGTGAGGAAAATCTTAGCCATTTCCTGGATCACCTTAATCTCCAGCACCCTTCTATTTGTTTCACCATGGAAAAGGAATCTGATGGCAAAATACCTTTTTTAGATGTTCTCGTCACCAAGAAAGAGGATGGATCTTTAGGACACAGCGTTTTTCGTAAGCCAACACACACCAATAGATATCTCCACGCAAGTTCTCACCATCACCCTGCCCAGAAACATGGTATCCTTACAACTCTAACTACCAGGGCTAGGAGGATTTGTGAAGTGTCTTCTTTACAAGAAGAAATTAACACCCTGCGAACCACCTTTGAGAGCAACGGCTATAGCAAGGCTTTGATTTCTACGGTTCTGAAACCAACAAATAATAATAGGACGTCAGTTGAGAAAAGAGATGTAAGAGGAACTGCTTACCTTCCGTACATACATAACACAACGGATCGTATTGCTAAAATCCTACGTCGATACAACATACGGACTGTATTTGGAACTTCTGTTAAGATTAGGCAACTCCTGCGACCAACTAAGGACAGTTTGCCTAAATTGCAACAACCGGGTATCTACAGAGTCCCCTGTACTTGTGGCAAGGTTTACATCGGGCAGACTTCGAGAACAATATGCACTCGCATTAAGGAACATAATAGATGTATCAGGCTCATTCAACCTGATAAATCAGCTGTTGCCGATCATGCTTTAACACCTGGCCATGATGTCATGTTCCAAGGAGTGGATGTTCTTGCCCGTATAAAGCAATATCGTCCCAGAATCATCAGGGAGGCGGTTGAAATACGTAAACACCCAGATAATTTCAACCGCGACACCGGCTACAATCTCAGTGAATCCTGGCTACCTATTATCAGAACCCTGAGAAAGTAATTCACTGCTGCTTTCCGTTGTCCCTAACATGGGGCTATAATGGCGTCCATCTTTGGGCACCTTCTATATGTTCTTCGTTGCTTTCTCTTAGCAACATTGTCGTATTCCAGTTTATTCCTGACGATGAAAGACATGGTTTCTTTCGAAACGCGTCGAATTTCAATATAATAAAACACGGCATAAGCCCAAAATTTCAACATTATGAATAATAACACGGGCCGTGAAAGTCTAAATGACAATATTAGAAACCTCTATGGGGAGGATATTTTCCGACTGATGTCTAGATTTAGTAGGTTACGACGCAAGAAGGTGTGTCTAATCTCTTCACTCGCTTTTCTCCTAAGATGCCGGGATCATGATATTCTACCGAATTTCGTTATGTTGAAGCATTCCTTCAGAACACCTAAGGCAACGAGAATCTATCGTCGTGCAAGCAAGGCGTTATTGATAGAGAGGTTACAGCATACTCGTAAGCAGTTGGATTTTATTTCGAGGGAGTTACTACAGCTACATCTACGCCTCTCAAACTTCGTAAGTGAGGAATTATGGAAGATCTTTGATCGTATTTCTTCAGTGCAAGCTAACAGCGTTCTAGATCAGGTGAGGGACAGACATATTTCCAAATATGATAGGTTATGTCAGTTGCAGAAATCCCAAGCCATTAGACTTGATGCTAACAAGGTTGTCGTAAATTTGTCCAGCAAGCCCCTAAGTGATACCCAACAGGCAGTTCTCGCTAAAGGTCTCAATTTTGCTGTAGCGCCTAGAAGAATTCCTATTGAAGAACTTATTACATCCGTAGAATCTTCGGTACATCACCTCACACCTGAAGAGGCCGAGGAAGCCAGGCAAGAATGTTCCCGAGTTCTCAAGACCGCTAAGCCACCTAACACCAACTTAAAACAAGGCGAAAGCCGGGCACTTAAAGATCTAAGGGACAATTCTGATATTATCGTTCTCCCCGCTGACAAGGGTAACGCGACAGTGGTATTGGATAAGGTTGATTATGATTCCAAGATCTCGTCTTTGTTATCAGATCCTGTATATAGGATTAATAGTCGTGATCCTACTACTCGCTACTCAAATGTCACCGTCAAATTGATCAAGCAATCATCTATTCCAGCGGATGCAGCGAAGACTCTCCTTCCAGGGGATGCTATTCCTCCGAGACTCTATGGTCTTCCTAAAATACATAAGGAAGATGTTCCTCTTAGACCTATTGTTAGTACGATTGGTTCTCCTACATATGCCCTTTCCAAATACTTAGGTAGACTACTTCAGCCGCTTCTGGGTAACACGCCTTCGTACATTAAGGATTCCACACACTTCGTGGAAAAGTTAAAAGCTATAACACTTCAGCCGGGTGATATTCTAGTGAGTCTCGACGTGGTGTCTCTGTTTACGAGAGTACCTATTGATGGTGTTATGTCTCTCATTAATGGCTTTTTTCCTGAAGACATCACAAGACTTTTTTATCACTGCATGACCTCCTCCTACTTTCTATGGAATGGGAATTTTTATGAGCAGACTGATGGTGTGGCCATGGGTAGTCCTCTCTCTCCTGTTGTGGCTAATTTCTTCATGGAGAACTTTGAAGAGAAAGCTTTGTCGTCGGCTCCTTTCAAACCGAAGATCTGGTGGCGTTATGTGGATGACACGTTCGTTGTTTGGACGGAAGGTGAGGAAAATCTTAGCCATTTCCTGGATCACCTTAATCTCCAGCACCCTTCTATTTGTTTCACCATGGAAAAGGAATCTGATGGCAAAATACCTTTTTTAGATGTTCTCGTCACCAAGAAAGAGGATGGATCTTTAGGACACAGCGTTTTTCGTAAGCCAACACACACCAATAGATATCTCCACGCAAGTTCTCACCATCACCCTGCCCAGAAACATGGTATCCTTACAACTCTAACTACCAGGGCTAGGAGGATTTGTGAAGTGTCTTCTTTACAAGAAGAAATTAACACCCTGCGAACCACCTTTGAGAGCAACGGCTATAGCAAGGCTTTGATTTCTACGGTTCTGAAACCAACAAATAATAATAGGACGTCAGTTGAGAAAAGAGATGTAAGAGGAACTGCTTACCTTCCGTACATACATAACACAACGGATCGTATTGCTAAAATCCTACGTCGATACAACATACGGACTGTATTTGGAACTTCTGTTAAGATTAGGCAACTCCTGCGACCAACTAAGGACAGTTTGCCTAAATTGCAACAACCGGGTATCTACAGAGTCCCCTGTACTTGTGGCAAGGTTTACATCGGGCAGACTTCGAGAACAATATGCACTCGCATTAAGGAACATAATAGATGTATCAGGCTCATTCAACCTGATAAATCAGCTGTTGCCGATCATGCTTTAACACCTGGCCATGATGTCATGTTCCAAGGAGTGGATGTTCTTGCCCGTATAAAGCAATATCGTCCCAGAATCATCAGGGAGGCGGTTGAAATACGTAAACACCCAGATAATTTCAACCGCGACACCGGCTACAATCTCAGTGAATCCTGGCTACCTATTATCAGAACCCTGAGAAAGTAATTCACTGCTGCTTTCCGTTGTCCCTAACATGGGGCTATAATGGCGTCCATCTTTGGGCACCTTCTATATGTTCTTCGTTGCTTTCTCTTAGCAACATTGTCGTATTCCAGTTTATTCCTGACGATGAAAGACATGGTTTCTTTCGAAACGCGTCGAATTTCAATATAATAAAACACGGCATAAGCCCAAAATTTCAACATTATGAATAATAACACGGGCCGTGAAAGTCTAAATGACAATATTAGAAACCTCTATGGGGAGGATATTTTCCGACTGATGTCTAGATTTAGTAGGTTACGACGCAAGAAGGTGTGTCTAATCTCTTCACTCGCTTTTCTCCTAAGATGCCGGGATCATGATATTCTACCGAATTTCGTTATGTTGAAGCATTCCTTCAGAACACCTAAGGCAACGAGAATCTATCGTCGTGCAAGCAAGGCGTTATTGATAGAGAGGTTACAGCATACTCGTAAGCAGTTGGATTTTATTTCGAGGGAGTTACTACAGCTACATCTACGCCTCTCAAACTTCGTAAGTGAGGAATTATGGAAGATCTTTGATCGTATTTCTTCAGTGCAAGCTAACAGCGTTCTAGATCAGGTGAGGGACAGACATATTTCCAAATATGATAGGTTATGTCAGTTGCAGAAATCCCAAGCCATTAGACTTGATGCTAACAAGGTTGTCGTAAATTTGTCCAGCAAGCCCCTAAGTGATACCCAACAGGCAGTTCTCGCTAAAGGTCTCAATTTTGCTGTAGCGCCTAGAAGAATTCCTATTGAAGAACTTATTACATCCGTAGAATCTTCGGTACATCACCTCACACCTGAAGAGGCCGAGGAAGCCAGGCAAGAATGTTCCCGAGTTCTCAAGACCGCTAAGCCACCTAACACCAACTTAAAACAAGGCGAAAGCCGGGCACTTAAAGATCTAAGGGACAATTCTGATATTATCGTTCTCCCCGCTGACAAGGGTAACGCGACAGTGGTATTGGATAAGGTTGATTATGATTCCAAGATCTCGTCTTTGTTATCAGATCCTGTATATAGGATTAATAGTCGTGATCCTACTACTCGCTACTCAAATGTCACCGTCAAATTGATCAAGCAATCATCTATTCCAGCGGATGCAGCGAAGACTCTCCTTCCAGGGGATGCTATTCCTCCGAGACTCTATGGTCTTCCTAAAATACATAAGGAAGATGTTCCTCTTAGACCTATTGTTAGTACGATTGGTTCTCCTACATATGCCCTTTCCAAATACTTAGGTAGACTACTTCAGCCGCTTCTGGGTAACACGCCTTCGTACATTAAGGATTCCACACACTTCGTGGAAAAGTTAAAAGCTATAACACTTCAGCCGGGTGATATTCTAGTGAGTCTCGACGTGGTGTCTCTGTTTACGAGAGTACCTATTGATGGTGTTATGTCTCTCATTAATGGCTTTTTTCCTGAAGACATCACAAGACTTTTTTATCACTGCATGACCTCCTCCTACTTTCTATGGAATGGGAATTTTTATGAGCAGACTGATGGTGTGGCCATGGGTAGTCCTCTCTCTCCTGTTGTGGCTAATTTCTTCATGGAGAACTTTGAAGAGAAAGCTTTGTCGTCGGCTCCTTTCAAACCGAAGATCTGGTGGCGTTATGTGGATGACACGTTCGTTGTTTGGACGGAAGGTGAGGAAAATCTTAGCCATTTCCTGGGTCACCTTAATCTCCAGCACCCTTCTATTTGTTTCACCATGGAAAAGGAATCTGATGGCAAAATACCTTTTTTAGATGTTCTCGTCACCAAGAAAGAGGATGGATCTTTAGGACACAGCGTTTTTCGTAAGCCAACACACACCAATAGATATCTCCACGCAAGTTCTCACCATCACCCTGCCCAGAAACATGGTATCCTTACAACTCTAACTACCAGGGCTAGGAGGATTTGTGAAGTGTCTTCTTTACAAGAAGAAATTAACACCCTGCGAACCACCTTTGAGAGCAACGGCTATAGCAAGGCTTTGATTTCTACGGTTCTGAAACCAACAAATAATAATAGGACGTCAGTTGAGAAAAGAGATGTAAGAGGAACTGCTTACCTTCCGTACATACATAACACAACGGATCGTATTGCTAAAATCCTACGTCGATACAACATACGGACTGTATTTGGAACTTCTGTTAAGATTAGGCAACTCCTGCGACCAACTAAGGACAGTTTGCCTAAATTGCAACAACCGGGTATCTACAGAGTCCCCTGTACTTGTGGCAAGGTTTACATCGGGCAGACTTCGAGAACAATATGCACTCGCATTAAGGAACATAATAGATGTATCAGGCTCATTCAACCTGATAAATCAGCTGTTGCCGATCATGCTTTAACACCTGGCCATGATGTCATGTTCCAAGGAGTGGATGTTCTTGCCCGTATAAAGCAATATCGTCCCAGAATCATCAGGGAGGCGGTTGAAATACGTAAACACCCAGATAATTTCAACCGCGACACCGGCTACAATCTCAGTGAATCCTGGCTACCTATTATCAGAACCCTGAGAAAGTAATTCACTGCTGCTTTCCGTTGTCCCTAACATGGGGCTATAATGGCGTCCATCTTTGGGCACCTTCTATATGTTCTTCGTTGCTTTCTCTTAGCAACATTGTCGTATTCCAGTTTATTCCTGACGATGAAAGACATGGTTTCTTTCGAAACGCGTCGAATTTCAATATAATAAAACACGGCATAAGCCCAAAATTTCAACATTATGAATAATAACACGGGCCGTGAAAGTCTAAATGACAATATTAGAAACCTCTATGGGGAGGATATTTTCCGACTGATGTCTAGATTTAGTAGGTTACGACGCAAGAAGGTGTGTCTAATCTCTTCACTCGCTTTTCTCCTAAGATGCCGGGATCATGATATTCTACCGAATTTCGTTATGTTGAAGCATTCCTTCAGAACACCTAAGGCAACGAGAATCTATCGTCGTGCAAGCAAGGCGTTATTGATAGAGAGGTTACAGCATACTCGTAAGCAGTTGGATTTTATTTCGAGGGAGTTACTACAGCTACATCTACGCCTCTCAAACTTCGTAAGTGAGGAATTATGGAAGATCTTTGATCGTATTTCTTCAGTGCAAGCTAACAGCGTTCTAGATCAGGTGAGGGACAGACATATTTCCAAATATGATAGGTTATGTCAGTTGCAGAAATCCCAAGCCATTAGACTTGATGCTAACAAGGTTGTCGTAAATTTGTCCAGCAAGCCCCTAAGTGATACCCAACAGGCAGTTCTCGCTAAAGGTCTCAATTTTGCTGTAGCGCCTAGAAGAATTCCTATTGAAGAACTTATTACATCCGTAGAATCTTCGGTACATCACCTCACACCTGAAGAGGCCGAGGAAGCCAGGCAAGAATGTTCCCGAGTTCTCAAGACCGCTAAGCCACCTAACACCAACTTAAAACAAGGCGAAAGCCGGGCACTTAAAGATCTAAGGGACAATTCTGATATTATCGTTCTCCCCGCTGACAAGGGTAACGCGACAGTGGTATTGGATAAGGTTGATTATGATTCCAAGATCTCGTCTTTGTTATCAGATCCTGTATATAGGATTAATAGTCGTGATCCTACTACTCGCTACTCAAATGTCACCGTCAAATTGATCAAGCAATCATCTATTCCAGCGGATGCAGCGAAGACTCTCCTTCCAGGGGATGCTATTCCTCCGAGACTCTATGGTCTTCCTAAAATACATAAGGAAGATGTTCCTCTTAGACCTATTGTTAGTACGATTGGTTCTCCTACATATGCCCTTTCCAAATACTTAGGTAGACTACTTCAGCCGCTTCTGGGTAACACGCCTTCGTACATTAAGGATTCCACACACTTCGTGGAAAAGTTAAAAGCTATAACACTTCAGCCGGGTGATATTCTAGTGAGTCTCGACGTGGTGTCTCTGTTTACGAGAGTACCTATTGATGGTGTTATGTCTCTCATTAATGGCTTTTTTCCTGAAGACATCACAAGACTTTTTTATCACTGCATGACCTCCTCCTACTTTCTATGGAATGGGAATTTTTATGAGCAGACTGATGGTGTGGCCATGGGTAGTCCTCTCTCTCCTGTTGTGGCTAATTTCTTCATGGAGAACTTTGAAGAGAAAGCTTTGTCGTCGGCTCCTTTCAAACCGAAGATCTGGTGGCGTTATGTGGATGACACGTTCGTTGTTTGGACGGAAGGTGAGGAAAATCTTAGCCATTTCCTGGATCACCTTAATCTCCAGCACCCTTCTATTTGTTTCACCATGGAAAAGGAATCTGATGGCAAAATACCTTTTTTAGATGTTCTCGTCACCAAGAAAGAGGATGGATCTTTAGGACACAGCGTTTTTCGTAAGCCAACACACACCAATAGATATCTCCACGCAAGTTCTCACCATCACCCTGCCCAGAAACATGGTATCCTTACAACTCTAACTACCAGGGCTAGGAGGATTTGTGAAGTGTCTTCTTTACAAGAAGAAATTAACACCCTGCGAACCACCTTTGAGAGCAACGGCTATAGCAAGGCTTTGATTTCTACGGTTCTGAAACCAACAAATAATAATAGGACGTCAGTTGAGAAAAGAGATGTAAGAGGAACTGCTTACCTTCCGTACATACATAACACAACGGATCGTATTGCTAAAATCCTACGTCGATACAACATACGGACTGTATTTGGAACTTCTGTTAAGATTAGGCAACTCCTGCGACCAACTAAGGACAGTTTGCCTAAATTGCAACAACCGGGTATCTACAGAGTCCCCTGTACTTGTGGCAAGGTTTACATCGGGCAGACTTCGAGAACAATATGCACTCGCATTAAGGAACATAATAGATGTATCAGGCTCATTCAACCTGATAAATCAGCTGTTGCCGATCATGCTTTAACACCTGGCCATGATGTCATGTTCCAAGGAGTGGATGTTCTTGCCCGTATAAAGCAATATCGTCCCAGAATCATCAGGGAGGCGGTTGAAATACGTAAACACCCAGATAATTTCAACCGCGACACCGGCTACAATCTCAGTGAATCCTGGCTACCTATTATCAGAACCCTGAGAAAGTAATTCACTGCTGCTTTCCGTTGTCCCTAACATGGGGCTATAATGGCGTCCATCTTTGGGCACCTTCTATATGTTCTTCGTTGCTTTCTCTTAGCAACATTGTCGTATTCCAGTTTATTCCTGACGATGAAAGACATGGTTTCTTTCGAAACGCGTCGAATTTCAATATAATAAAACACGGCATAAGCCCAAAATTTCAACATTATGAATAATAACACGGGCCGTGAAAGTCTAAATGACAATATTAGAAACCTCTATGGGGAGGATATTTTCCGACTGATGTCTAGATTTAGTAGGTTACGACGCAAGAAGGTGTGTCTAATCTCTTCACTCGCTTTTCTCCTAAGATGCCGGGATCATGATATTCTACCGAATTTCGTTATGTTGAAGCATTCCTTCAGAACACCTAAGGCAACGAGAATCTATCGTCGTGCAAGCAAGGCGTTATTGATAGAGAGGTTACAGCATACTCGTAAGCAGTTGGATTTTATTTCGAGGGAGTTACTACAGCTACATCTACGCCTCTCAAACTTCGTAAGTGAGGAATTATGGAAGATCTTTGATCGTATTTCTTCAGTGCAAGCTAACAGCGTTCTAGATCAGGTGAGGGACAGACATATTTCCAAATATGATAGGTTATGTCAGTTGCAGAAATCCCAAGCCATTAGACTTGATGCTAACAAGGTTGTCGTAAATTTGTCCAGCAAGCCCCTAAGTGATACCCAACAGGCAGTTCTCGCTAAAGGTCTCAATTTTGCTGTAGCGCCTAGAAGAATTCCTATTGAAGAACTTATTACATCCGTAGAATCTTCGGTACATCACCTCACACCTGAAGAGGCCGAGGAAGCCAGGCAAGAATGTTCCCGAGTTCTCAAGACCGCTAAGCCACCTAACACCAACTTAAAACAAGGCGAAAGCCGGGCACTTAAAGATCTAAGGGACAATTCTGATATTATCGTTCTCCCCGCTGACAAGGGTAACGCGACAGTGGTATTGGATAAGGTTGATTATGATTCCAAGATCTCGTCTTTGTTATCAGATCCTGTATATAGGATTAATAGTCGTGATCCTACTACTCGCTACTCAAATGTCACCGTCAAATTGATCAAGCAATCATCTATTCCAGCGGATGCAGCGAAGACTCTCCTTCCAGGGGATGCTATTCCTCCGAGACTCTATGGTCTTCCTAAAATACATAAGGAAGATGTTCCTCTTAGACCTATTGTTAGTACGATTGGTTCTCCTACATATGCCCTTTCCAAATACTTAGGTAGACTACTTCAGCCGCTTCTGGGTAACACGCCTTCGTACATTAAGGATTCCACACACTTCGTGGAAAAGTTAAAAGCTATAACACTTCAGCCGGGTGATATTCTAGTGAGTCTCGACGTGGTGTCTCTGTTTACGAGAGTACCTATTGATGGTGTTATGTCTCTCATTAATGGCTTTTTTCCTGAAGACATCACAAGACTTTTTTATCACTGCATGACCTCCTCCTACTTTCTATGGAATGGGAATTTTTATGAGCAGACTGATGGTGTGGCCATGGGTAGTCCTCTCTCTCCTGTTGTGGCTAATTTCTTCATGGAGAACTTTGAAGAGAAAGCTTTGTCGTCGGCTCCTTTCAAACCGAAGATCTGGTGGCGTTATGTGGATGACACGTTCGTTGTTTGGACGGAAGGTGAGGAAAATCTTAGCCATTTCCTGGATCACCTTAATCTCCAGCACCCTTCTATTTGTTTCACCATGGAAAAGGAATCTGATGGCAAAATACCTTTTTTAGATGTTCTCGTCACCAAGAAAGAGGATGGATCTTTAGGACACAGCGTTTTTCGTAAGCCAACACACACCAATAGATATCTCCACGCAAGTTCTCACCATCACCCTGCCCAGAAACATGGTATCCTTACAACTCTAACTACCAGGGCTAGGAGGATTTGTGAAGTGTCTTCTTTACAAGAAGAAATTAACACCCTGCGAACCACCTTTGAGAGCAACGGCTATAGCAAGGCTTTGATTTCTACGGTTCTGAAACCAACAAATAATAATAGGACGTCAGTTGAGAAAAGAGATGTAAGAGGAACTGCTTACCTTCCGTACATACATAACACAACGGATCGTATTGCTAAAATCCTACGTCGATACAACATACGGACTGTATTTGGAACTTCTGTTAAGATTAGGCAACTCCTGCGACCAACTAAGGACAGTTTGCCTAAATTGCAACAACCGGGTATCTACAGAGTCCCCTGTACTTGTGGCAAGGTTTACATCGGGCAGACTTCGAGAACAATATGCACTCGCATTAAGGAACATAATAGATGTATCAGGCTCATTCAACCTGATAAATCAGCTGTTGCCGATCATGCTTTAACACCTGGCCATGATGTCATGTTCCAAGGAGTGGATGTTCTTGCCCGTATAAAGCAATATCGTCCCAGAATCATCAGGGAGGCGGTTGAAATACGTAAACACCCAGATAATTTCAACCGCGACACCGGCTACAATCTCAGTGAATCCTGGCTACCTATTATCAGAACCCTGAGAAAGTAATTCACTGCTGCTTTCCGTTGTCCCTAACATGGGGCTATAATGGCGTCCATCTTTGGGCACCTTCTATATGTTCTTCGTTGCTTTCTCTTAGCAACATTGTCGTATTCCAGTTTATTCCTGACGATGAAAGACATGGTTTCTTTCGAAACGCGTCGAATTTCAATATAATAAAACACGGCATAAGCCCAAAATTTCAACATTATGAATAACTCAACAAAGTTTCATCGCAATAAAATGAATGGCATATGAACGCATACGGGATTTTGTTTAAACGATTCGCGCGCCGTCACTCATTTGTTGAATCTACTTGTGCGTCACCCCTTGAAAAACGGATTTCCTAATTCATACACCTTCTCAGGACTGTACTCAACTCACCAAAGTTTTATCACAATCGGATGAATGGTATATGAACGCATACGGGACTTGGTTGAAACGATTCACGCGCTGTCGCCCATTAGTTGAATCTACTAGTGCGCTACCTAATGTAAAATGGATTTACTAAGGCTGAAACTTTCCCTGAAGTGTACACAACATCTCACCCAAGTTTAGTCGTTATCGGACGAATGGTATATGAACGCATACGGGACTATGTTGAAGCAGTTCGCGCGTCGTCGCTCATTTGTTTTTATCTACTTGTGCGATACCTATTATAAAGTGGATTTACTACGCCAGAAACCTTCCCTGTAGTGTACACAACATCTCACCCAAGTTTAGTCGCTATCGGACGAATGGTATGTGAACGCAAACAGGACTTTGTTGAAACGCTTCGCCGTCATCGCTCATTTGTTGAATCTACTCGTACGCTACCTATTGTTAAGTGGATTTACTAAGCCAGAAACCTTCCCTGTAGTGTACACAACATCTCACCCAAGTTTCATCGCAATGGGATGAATGGTATATGAACGCATGTGGGACTTCCTTGAAAAAAACGCACGCCATTTTGTTGAAGCTACTCGCGCGCCATCTATTGTAAATTGGATTTACTACGCCTATAACTTTTCCGGGACTGTGCACAACAACTCATCAAAATTTGATCGCAGTGGGATGAGTTGTATACGAACGCATCGCCAACAAGCATTTGTTTAAACTACTCGCGCGCTGTCTATTGTATATTGGATTAACTATGCCTATAATGATTTCGGAAGTATGCACAACAACTCACTAAAATTTGATCGCAATCGGATGAATGGTTTATGAACGCATAGAAAACGAACAAACGAACATCCTTTTAGAGTATGTATATAAGATTATACTGATTGGCGTATAATCTCTACTTAGTATAAAACTAAGTCCCCGATTCTTGGATGTTACGGGTAAACTCGAGAACCACTGGATGGATTTTCATGCGGTTTTCACCATTCTGTACAGGATACCTCGAGGATGATTTCTGTAAAAAATAATTTATTTATGATCAAAGGAAGCCGAGCAGTAACGATTTCGGTGGAAAAGTAAAACAAAAACAAAAAACTGGCGTCCGAGCGCTTTGTGAGCTTACGCTGGGCAAACTGTTAAAAATATCTAAATACTATGAGTGTAAGAATTGTTCAGCAGGAAAAGTTCTACAAAAAAGTCCCCGAGAGCATATGTCTATCTTCAATACATCGCCTACTATGAGTGTTTTTACGTTTTAATTTCTTCCAACCATGTCCATTCAAATACTGAGGCAACAGTTTACGAGCTATCTACGGGCGAATCTATCATCCCTTTTACAGCCTAGCTAGCGGGCGAACCTATTGCCCCAGATACAGCCAGCAGCAAACCGTTGAGTCTTGTTCGGTTAAGACTTTTGAGAAGGGTGGTTGTGTTTGGAGTTTCCCTGGAAGTGCAACTCGGGTTTTCTTCATTTCGCCTGTGAACTTTTCGTTCCGCAAAATTCACAGCCAAGTTAAGATTGGACGGAAGGGGGATTTGTGTTTCATGCACGTCGCCATTCTTAAATTACGTCTGACAAGAATTTGTTGCACATGCATCTCCATGATAATATAATTAATAGTCCAGTCAGTGATTTTAACCTATCATGCCGAGACGTAAAACGGATATTGGTAGTTGTTCATTGACACTGGAGAAAAAAAAAAGCGCTTATCATGTAATGCATTCTCCCGGGCGAAGCCGGGTCGGGATGCTAGTATGTAAATATAATCCAGTGTATATAATATTGGGGGCTCTGACGCATCCCGAATGCGAAGTGGGGCTTTGCTCTTTTCAGAGATTCCCTTCAGTGTACTGTAAAAAGAAAAGTGAAAGGCACTGATAAATAAATATGGAATGGAACGGAATGGAATGTTGGACTTGTTCATCGCATCATTCGACATCCTACTGGACTCGAGATGGATATACCTAGTCTTACCATAAATACTGTACCAACTTTTGAGGGTGGCTGTACTTCCGGCCGAACGAGGGAGCGGCTCCAAAACCGGTATCGTGAGGCGTGAGTCATTGTTCGTTGAGCTGCAGAAGTGTATAGTTGTCAGTTTGAAGTTTTCGAGATGGAATGGGGGGAGTATGAGAATCCTGTGACCGTGATAGCGTTACACAAGGTAGGGCAATCGCCAGGGGGAGATTTTCAAACCTTCCAGAAGTTGAAAATTAATAAGAAATTTGTTTACCGATTTGTTGAGGCTGGAACTGTGAGAGATCGTCCGCGGCAAGGAAGACCACGCACAGTTCGAACGCCAGAACTTATCAAAGCAGTGGCGGCTCGTGTGCGCCGAAATCCGGTAAGAAGACGGTCAGTAATGGCTCGTGAGTTACAGATATCAAAAATGTATATGTCTCGCACGTTAATCATTGACCTGGGACTCAGTGCCCTCAGTTTACTGAGCAGTGGGTCAGCTAGCCACTGACTCTCCCTAAAAGCCAGAACTTATAGACATAACTGAGAGCGAATATCTCTAGCGGGTACCTCCATTGGTCGAGGTGGTAGTGATACCGCCTCTTTTGCAGCATGATCTGCTAACTCATTTCCCGCAATTCCCATGTGGCTTGGAAGCCACAGAAAGGTGATTCGAGTGTCAGCGTGGCACAGCCCGGCTAGTAGGTCGTGGATTCGCTGCACTAGGGGGTGTTGCGGGAAACATGTAGCAATTGACTGCAACGAACTCAAAGAGTCGGTACACACGAGAAAGTGGATTCGAGCATCCTGTAGTGCAAACTGCAGAGTTTCATAGATGGCAACGAGCTCCGCAGTAAACACACTACAGGCCTCAGGCAAAGAGATCTTGGTATTTGCACCATCAATAACGTAAGCACAACCCACCTTCTCGTCCACCTTCGAACCATCCGTGTATAGAATGCCAGCGTCCGGAAATTGGTGAACTATGCTGTGGAACTGCCTCCGGTAAACGGAGGCATACGTGTTCACCTTAGGACCTCGGTGCAGATCTAACCGAATTTCCGGACGCGGGACTTGCCACGGAGGCACCTCGCTAGATGTCCGGATCATACAGGGACCTACAGCCACTCCTATTTCGGTACACGAGCTATCAAGTCTAATACCAACCGGCCGAGTGGCACGAGGCCGGTTGGCGTACCCCTGGTGGTTTTGGGTACCGAAGAGAGCTTGATAGGTCGGGTGTTGCGGCATTTGACGCACATTGGCAGCATATGCTAAAAGCATATGTTGGCGTCTATAATTTAAAGGTGGAACACCCGATTCGGCGAGTAGGCTGGGTATCGGGCTGGTCCGGAAGGCACCGGTAGCCAGCCTAAAGCCACTATGGTGGATACTGTCCAGCATTTTCAAGGTTGCCAGCCTTGCTGAACCGTATGCCGCAGAACCATAGTCTAGCCGGAATAGGACGAGGGCTTGGTAGAACCGTAGCAGCACCGCACGGTCAGCCCCCCACGTAGTGCCACTAAGAAACCTGAGCATGTTCAGTTTCCTGAGACATGTCATTTTCAATTGCCGTATATGGTGCTGCCACGTTAACTTGCGGTCAAAATGGAGCCCCAGGAAGCGATAAGTGTCAACCAACGGCAACGCAGCATCCCTGAGATGTAGTTCAGGGTGTAAATGTAGCCTCCGTAGCCGACAAAAATGGACGACGGAGGTTTTCGCTGCTGAAAAACGAAAACCCCGGTCGTGAGCCCACCTGCCGACCCGGTTGATAGCTAACTGCAATTGCCGTTCCACGACTGCCATACTTCCAGAGCTGTAATGCAGAGCTAAATCGTCCACATACAGCGATGGAACTACCGCGGACCCGGCGGCGGCAACAATGCCATTAATGGCAATCGCGAACAAGGTGACACTCAGCACTGAACCCTGAGCCCATTTTCTTGGGTATAGTATTGCGATAATGTCCTACCGACCCTTACACGGAAGAGTCGGACGGACATGAAATTCGCAATGAAAGTCGGTAAGTTACCACGGAGTCCCCACTTGTGAAGGGTGGAAAGGATCCCGTAGCGCCATGTGGTGTCGTAGGCTTTCTCGAGGTCAAAGAAAACCGTGACTAGGTGCTGCTTTCGGAAAAAAGCCTCCTGTATGGCGCTCTCAAGTCGCACCAGATGGTCAGTGGTGGACCTATGAGAGCGAAATCCACATTGGTACTCAGACAGGAGACCTTTATCCTCTAAGAACCACACCAGTCGACGGTTCACCATCTTTTCGAGCAGCTTGCATAGGCCATTTGTCAAACAAATGGGCCTATAGCTGCTTACAAACTTGGGATCCTTTCCAGCCTTAGGAATCGGTATCACGATCCCCTCTCGCCATTGAGATGGAAACTCCCCTCCAATCCATATACGATTGAAGAGGATCAACAGTTTTTTTATACTGGATTCGCACAGATGTTTTAACATTTGATTATGTATGTTATCCGGTCCAGGAGCCGTATCCCTGCACAGTGCAAGCGCACTGCGCAGTTCCAATTCAGAGAATGGTACATTATAGGACTCCGAAGCAGCAGTGGCAAAGGACAAGGGGTGAGTCTCTGCCTCCCGCTTCAGAGTCAGAAATGTAGGATCGTAACTCCCGGAGCAGGATACATCGGAGAAGTGCGAGCCAATGCTGTTGGCAATGGCGAGATGGTCCGTGATTATGTCTCCATTGATGGACATTCCGGGTATCGACAGTGATGTCGGGAGTCCGGAGATCCGACGAAGCTTAGTCCACACTTGAGATGAAGGAGTATGCGCCGTCATGGACGACACTTACTTTTCCCACGTCGTTTTCTTACTCTCCCGAATCAGATATCGGGCTCTAGCACGCATCCTTCTGAAGGTGATAAGGTTGGCCATAGTGTTTTGCCTCCGATAGCATTTGAAAGCACGTCGACGATCTTTAATGGCTGCTGCAATCTCGGCTGTCCACCAAGGGACAAGCTTCCGGCGTGAGTTGCCGGATGAGGAAGGTATTGTTTCCTCAGCAGCAGCCAAAATACCATTCGTTATATGAATGGTATGATCGTCGACACTCTCAAAGGTATCTTCGGCAAACACCGCACGTGCCGTGAATGTTGGCCAATCAGCCCGACGGAGAAGCCATCGACTGGGTAACTCGATGGCTCTCTGGTTCGGAAGAGTAACGATAATTGGAAAATGGTCATTATTACAAAGGTCATCGTGTACACCCCACTGTAGCAGGGGAACCAGCGCATGACTGCACAGGGTAATATCGATACTTGAATAAGTACCGTGTGAAATAGAGAAGTGCGTAGGCTCCCCTGTGTTCAACAGACACAGGTCCAGCCGCCTGATCAGCCTCTCAAAATCTCTCCCATTACCGCTAGTGGTAGCGGAGCCCCAGATGGTGTTGTGGGCATTAACATCTCCCAGAAGGAGGAAAGGAGGGGGGAGCTGAGAGACTAGATCCACCAGCTGGTCGTAATCCGGCTGAGAATCAGGTGGGATGTACACGTTACACACTGTTGCCATTACTGGCAACGAAGTACGAACTGCAACTGCCTCTAGCTGAGTACGCAACGGCACCTCTTCACTAAAGAGGCTAGAGTGGACGAGAGTGCAGACGCCACCAGCGGCCACAGCTCCGTCCTCCCGGTCTTTAGAGAAGAGTTTGAAGTGACGCATTGTTGTCTTATGTCCAGGACGAAACCTGGATTCCTGAAGACAGACAATGGTTGCCGAAAACGAAGATATTAATTGTCGTAACTCAGCGAGATGAACAGAATAGCTATTATAGTTCCATTGTAATAGTGCCATGGTGTGGACTTAAGTAGAAGTGGGTCTTCTACTTATGCTTGACCGTTTGCCACCCTTCCCCATCTCTAGTTGGAGATGATGGGGCAGGAGAGCACACCTCAATCTCTACATCTCCGTCCGAAGACGAAGAAAATGGAGCGGGCGCTCTCTTGGGTTGCGCGCGGTCGTCGTCGGACCTCACGAGTCTCGCTCTTGGGAAGAGCGAGAGCGGTGTCGAGGGACTTTCTCCCGGTCCGAAGACTGGGTGTCTGTCCCCGACACGTCCCGAAGAGATTTCTTCTTGGATCGGCGCCAACGCGTGTTTGGGGAAGTAGATGGTCCCTTCCCCACAGACGCCGGGTCCTTATAAAACAAGGTCGCTCCTGCTGGCACCGCTCCACTGGTAGTGGTGGGAGCGGGATGGCCAGCAGATACGTGAGCAGCCCTGCCTTTAGGAGAGGAAGAGAAACGACGCTGAACCGTTCCCCTCTCCTCCGCCGATCTATTTTCTTTTCTATAGGGGAGTTCCTCCATACGGACGGGCTTCGCTTCAGCAGGCTTCGCTCCCTTGGTGGTAGTGAGAGCGGAAAGGCCAGCGGAGACAGTAGCCACCCCGTCAACAGGAGGGCGAGAGAGACGGCGACGAACCGTCTCCCTCTTCTCCCCTATATTTTTCGTATTAGGTGGGCTGGAAGAAGGACCAGCCCTGGTCGGCAAAGTCTTCTTTCCCCCTTTAACTGGGGAAGACTTATTCGCCGACCGTTTCGGAGAAGAAGATGACTTCTTCTCTGATTGCGCCGGTTTAGATGGTATAACCGGCGCCTTCTTTTGCTGGGCCGAAGTAGGTTGTTGTACCTCCTTCGGGCTGACATTTTTCGCTGGTACAGTGAGGGGTGATTTCAATACTGCTGAAAATACGGGCGTCGAGGGTACTGCACTCGATAAAGATGCGGCAGGGGTGAATGACGGCGTCGTTGCAGCTGCAAACGATACCCGAAATTCGGGGGCATTCATATCACGGTACTTCTTGCGAGCGTCGTGATATGAAAGCCTATCAAGAGTTCTTATTTCTTGAAATTTTGCTTCCTTACAGAACTCAGGGCACTGCTTCGATCGTGGAGAGTGGCTTCCTTGGCAGGTTAGGACAAATCGGGGGAGGCGTACACCTCTCACCCTCATGTGTCCCCTTGCCACACTCTCTACACACGGCCTTGGCAGTGCACCTGGCGGAAACATGCCCGAATCTGTGGCATTGATAGCAGCGCATAGGTGGAGGGATGTACGGTCGAACATCGCAGTGGTACGATGTGACCTTCACCTGGTTAGGTACTACATCACCCTCAAAATGGAGAATAAAAGCGCCGGTATCGACGCTGTTCTCCCCAATCTTTCGGGTGATGCGCCTAATCTTGGTGACGCCTCTCTTCCCCAGATCCCGCAACAATTCCGCATCGCTATTTAAAATGAGGTCACGATGGAAAATAACTCCTCGGACCTCATTCAGCGTTTCGTGTTTTGAGACCTTAACGGGAATTTCGCCGAATTGCGTGCATTCCAGCAACGCTTCGGTTTGCTTCCGATCAACGGTGTGCAGCAGCAGCTGACCGTTCCGGAGCTTGGAAATCCCGCTTAGGTCCCCAAATTTCCCCTCGATTTCCTCAGAATTTTTTTTTTATTTTACTAGTTTAAAATCACCCCCGTCAGTCCTCGTAGCTACCAGGTAGCGAGGAGACTTATCAGCGGGGAATCTTCTATTAAAGGCTTCATCCCAAGGCGTATACACCTTGGGATTAGCTCGACACTCAAGAGACAGCTTTTTGAGGGTGCCACCCTGTACAGGTATCCGTGATCGCTTTGATGGCATCCCGGACGAAATCCTCCCCGAATACTGCCCACTCCGAACGGGGGCTATCACTGTGGGCGCCACCCAGCCAAGGCAATACCTACCTGGCATAGCAGATATTGCCCGGGGTCCCAGTGCCTCGAACAGGCACTTCCCCCTCGGCATGCACAGGATTTATGCAGCTCCAGTATCAACATTCTCCATAGTCTTTCCAAAAACACTATTATTCATGAGTTTATAAAAATCTTTTTCAAAAGCATTTGTAGACAGTGTTCTTAAATTATTGTTTAGATCAATATACGGTTTGAGCCATGCTGATTGATAAAATTGTAATACGCGATGAATTTTAGTTAATTTCAGTCCATGATGTAGACACTGTTTCAAGTTTTTATAATGTATTACATATTTACATTTATCATTTACATTAGCAATTAACATTTTTGTTCGTGATGTGATGTATGGAGATTTCATGTTCTCAGGACAAAATGGTAAATCATTATATTCATCATGTAACGCTTTAGGGTCCTCAAGATTTACCACTAAAATATATCCTTTTTCATTTAGAGTGTTAACATGTAAGACATCAATTTCAGGTTGTGTCAGCCAGCGAAAATCTTTCAGTTGTAGATATTGACTCATAGCCCAACCATATTGGTTATTTGCATCGAGGTAGACAATATACTTTGACTCTTCACAAGGGTTATAACTAGGCACGTATTTATTATTCACTTTAGAGTACCGTCCACTACATTGGCTTAATCCACCTCGAATTGATGATTTTATAAAATTAATCATGTCTATATCAGTCATCAATTCTAAATTTACTTTTTTTTGTTTCAACATTGAACTGAAACTTAACCCAGGAACAGTAAAATACTGACAAGAATCAAGGTCATAAGTTTTCATACAATCATTCCTAAAATTTTCAAAAACATCTGCTAATAATAACACATCTGTCTTCAAGTATATGTCTGAAAATTCACCTAAAGTTTGAATGTTAAACTGTGTCCATACACGTTGTGCATGTAAATATTCCTGATCACTGATATGACTTGTGTTTAAGGAACTGTAAAATGCATCTTTTGGTGGTAAAGAACACTCCTCAAGACGTTTCACACAGTTAATATATTCATAAGGGAATATACCTTTTTGACGAATCAAATTAAAATCATCTCCTTTAGGAAAGACACTTTGAATTTCACGAAATTGATATGATTTTAAATTACTAGCAAGCTTATCAAGACTACTTGGCATAAAGCGGAATTAATCTAAAAATCGCAGTTTTATAGTTTTCTTCTTGTTAGTTTTGATGTATTTTGTAAACGATATGTATTGTTCCTTATTATTTGCAATCACATACATTTTCTCATCTGAAGCTCCAAATTCTTTAACGATCAAGTGGTTATCGTATTTGCTACCGTTATGTAGAATGATTGGAATGAATTTAGTTACTATATATCTTAAATTACATTCTTGGTGAGCAGCACCACGATATTTCCCTGTTAAATGGTCATGATCGCGAACCCTATCTGCATATAAACATTCACCACATATAAAACAATTAGTTTCAGGTTCAAAACTCATTTGCTGTGATGATGTTAGTGACTCCATTGGAATGATAGTATTTAAAATAGAGGATATACGGATTGCATCTTTTTCAAGTCTTTCCATAAAAACTTGAGGTGCATCAGGTCCTCTATAGAGTTCAAACTTATTTAACGCGTCATCATAACTACATTTAACATATTATGCAAAGATAAAAGGATCATGAATGTGAGTAGTGTTGGTAAAAGGTTTGGTTGGATTCGATGAGCATGTATTAAATGGTTTTAGCAAAGCCTCAAAGTCAGCATATTTAACAAATAGTACTCGAGGCTGCTTCTCAAAGTCTTTAAATTTCAGAATGTTATTTCTAGGAGTAGGTAATACCGTACAAACATGATTACATCCCCATTTTTGATGTTGAGTTAGTTGGTCCTCTTTTCTAAAATATAGTAAACGACCATCACACAACCACTTCTTATGTTCTTTTTTTGTTATCTGACTACTGACAAGTCTACTTAAATGTTTTATCCAACAATAGTGGGCATTTTCACCTTTAGTTATGTATAGTAAATTTACATGAGTATCCTTTTTTTCCTGAGTATAATATAGAGGACCTACTATAGTCTTGTTTTCAATTCCATACACATTAATACTTACATTGTTCAGCTCTTCAAGACGTTGAATGTCTTTTATCTCTATAGGAAATTCCATTTCTTTTAATTCTAACACTGAGGAATAGTGAGG
Source organism: Meconema thalassinum (assembly GCA_946902985.2). NCBI lineage: Eukaryota > Metazoa > Arthropoda > Insecta > Orthoptera > Tettigoniidae > Meconema > Meconema thalassinum. Next base: position 425,479,403 of record OX336392.1, on the reverse strand, counting down.
ATAAGATGATGTTCTCTCCACATGCCTCACTGCTGGATGGAGAGCTAAGGTTACTGCCCACGCAAAACATGCTTGATCACTATTCAAAACATTCACAACAGCTCTCTTCCGTTTGATCCATGCAGGTAAATCAATGTATGTTGGTTTCTAAATAAAGTACTTCAACCAACGCCCAGCCTGACTCCCTTTCCTGGAACTCTTCACTCTTTACAATGATAGCACTTGAAATATCTTGGCACATATCAATAACAATTATGTTTTTTGTATTAAAGGATTTGATATCAGTAATTTCGCCTTCACTCCCAGTTTTTACATATAACCCAAAGAGTTCAAAATTCATTTTAAATGATTTATGCTCCACTAAAACATTATCTACCAAGCCAAACACACCAGGTTTAACATTCTGTTAAAATGTTTCAATACTTTGAGTTTTTTCTTCACTATAAAGTCTGTAACTTGCAATTCGACTTTTAAACGCACTGCCAATTTGTTGAATATTCGTAGAATTTTTTTCATGGCAAGCGTTTTTTTATGATTAATACTGCGTAAATGCCCTTGAATGATTGATAAAGCTACATCAATATTACATATATCACAATGGGTTATCAAAGGTTTGCCATTCTTCATTCTTTTCGTGGAATAACTATTTTGACAATCTTGGAAATGTTTACGCTTTTGAGCATTTAATTCAGAATGGTCACCCCCTATTTCATCACATTTATTCAAAGGTTCCGTGCTAGTTGATGGTATTGCAGTTCTTAATTCCTGTTGTTCACCATGCACTTCAACCATGTGGGATTGATATCGCTTTACACCAGAAAAACGAAGTTCGCAAACTGAACACGAAAATGGTGCTGAACTAACATGTATTAAATTTACATGGCGTGCAAGATTAACCTGTCTGTTAAATGTGGTAGGACAATGACTGCACACAAACAGTTAAGGGTTATGTTTAGCGTTTGCATGGCGTTGAAGGCTGTCGGGTCTTGAAAACTGTTTATTACATTCACCACACTTGTACATGATGATCAATTTCCAAATTACCTATAAAAAAAGAAATCATAAATATTAATAAAAGATAAACCGTGCCCAGTGGTGAGATCATGGGTAATGATGCTGCGTCTTATATCGGCCAATACGGAGGAACTGTGCTTCGTTTGTGGCTTCCAGGGAATAATAGTGGCTTTACTTTTAGTGCTGAATGTGTGTTAGTGTTATCTAGTGTATGTGTTCCTGTGTAATAGTGTTTTAAAGTAATATTTAATATGAATTTTGTGCTATAAATGTCCGCCATCTTGGTAATTGCGACAATATGATTCAATAGATAACACTATTTAGAGGTCACTCCGTATATCTGACTAACACCATTGACCTAACTGTCTCCATTCTGTTTTCTTTTGTCATTGATCCCATGGAGGCCATGAATAGGATACGCACTATTCTGTATTGTCTCGGTGTTACCTAGGGCACACAACCGGCCACTATTGTCAGCCATATTTACGACCGGCAATGTGACGCTTTTGTACTAGACAGCATACTACATTATTACCTAGTCAGCTCACGTGGGGGTTTAGTTCCAAACTGAGTATGAGCTAAGCATAACCCAGCGTGAGACACTGGGAAGGGGGCCCTCAACCCCGACACGGCGCGTCCCGATGGCTGATGGGGAATTTCCTGTAGATATACAGGAAAGGTGCGAATAAGACCTAGTCAAATAAGCACCCGCGGATCAACTGAGGTGAATAAAACAATGGCCAACGGCTTCGATGGCAGAGGAGGACCTATGTCTCAATGGCAGCGAGGGCGGAAGAACCAAAATTGAAATCCACTTCGCGTCTGACTTGGATCGAGCGGCAAAGTGGTCAGCGTCTGTTTACCTAGTAGGTACGGCTGCATAGCTTATGTTCCAGGAACTAGCAATCCCTGGTCCTAAACTCCCAGTGGAAACACTGGATTAATCCTTGATTACAAGCAGTTATGATTCGTGCGAGTAACTACAGAACTACCCCAGGTGGTAACCAATCCACCCGTCCATGGACGGCAACCAGGTTTTCGGACTCTGGGGGACCTGGGCAACCACGATCACAGAGAAAGTCGGAGTTCTCTGGCAAACTACCATCAAAGACACCCACATACATCGGGACCTTCAACATCAACACATTACTAAAACCAGGCAAACTACACACTTTAACATCAGAACTAGATCGACAAAGGATACAGATACTAGCTCTTCAGGAAACACGCTTTACAGATGAGAGCACACTAGACTATGGTAACTACCGTATTTTCAAAAGTAAAACGGACAAACGAATAGGAAGAGGTGGCACCCCCCTCTTGGGTATGGCATTTGTAGTTCACAAGAGCATAGTTGATTCGATAAAAGAAGTCACTCCCATAAGTAATAGAGTAATGACTATGCGCATACAATGTGCGAACAAAAAATACACATTAATTAACGCACATGCCCCCCACGAACATTGAAAATAAAAGGGACTTACAGAAGGTAGAACAGTTCTGGTCTAAACTCGAAAAGATCGTGGCAACGGTTTCTAGAGAAGACACAAGGATATTACTAGGTGATTTCAATGCACAGATTGGCAAAGAAAAAGAATACCAAAAGACTGTAGGCAAATACCCAGCTCATAAATTCACCAACAAGAATGGCATGAGACTCATTGAACTGTGCCAACAGAACAACTTGAAGATAATGTCCACCTCTCTGAGGAAGCACCCTCGAAAACAGAAGACTTGGCGATCACCTGTGCAATCTCTTGGAGAATATCAGATCGACCATGTGGCCATCACACATCCTTTACAGAAAGAAATTCATGATGTGCAAGTTCGAAGAGGAGCCAATATTGACTCCGACCATTATCTAGTGCGAATCAAAGTGAAATTTACCCCGAAAAGAATCCACCCCAAGAAATCTCATCTTCAGATATTTGACACGAAAAAGATAAAGGAAAGTAGCATAACAGAGGAATGGGAAAAGGAAACGGCAAGCACCTGGAAGCAGTTCCATGACAAGATCATTACGAGAGCTAAAGAGATTATTCCATTGAAGAAGAATACGAAACATCCGTGGTGGGATTCTGCATGTGAAGAAGCACTGGAAATGAGAAAGAGAGCTTTTCAGAAATACAACAGTAAGAAGTCACTCGAGACTCAACAACACTATTTTCAGACCAGGAAGGAAGTGTCAAAAGTAATCAGACAAACTAAGAGGAAACACATGAAGGACCAATTGGAATCTATAGATCAAGACTTCCGAGATCACAAAACGCGAGATTTCTACAGGACGTTCGCAGGAAGAATCCGAGGATACACCCCACAGAACTTGTGTTTCCGAAAACAAGACGGAAACCTCGCGTTGTCCAACCGGGATAATTGTAGTGAACTGGCTCGGTATTTCTCTGAGTTACTCAATTGCGAGGAGCCAACATCACGATGGCCCAAAGAGACTCCCGTACATGTAAACCCTGAATCTCCACCACCTACTAAAGAAAAAATCGAGAGACACATTTTCAGACTCAAAAGTAACAGGGCGTCTGGAGAAGATGGCATAGTTGCAGAACTATTAAAGAACATAGGCCCAAATACACTTGAGGAGCTCACACTAATCATCATGGATATCTGGAAAACAGAAAAGCTACCTGAAGAATGGAAATGTGCACTCATCCATCCGTTATACAAGAAAGGTGACAGAACGGATGTGAATAACTACAGAGGGATTTCTCTCCTTCAAGTCACTTACAAGATTCTCTCCGCGTGTCTTCTTCAAAGAGTACAAGAACAGCTTGAACACAAAATTGGTGAATATCAAGCTGGTTTCCGACCTGAGCGTTCTTGTGTTGAACAAATTTTTAACTTGAAGACGATATTGAACTATAGAGCGACCCGAAGCTCTCCGATCATTTGTAGTTTCGTCGACTTTAAGAAGGCGTACGATTCGGTCGATCGACAGTCTCTCTTTAACATCTTAGAAGAACTAGGACTTGATCCAAAGACATTAAGACTCATCAAGGAAACACTCACGGACACGAATTCAAAAGTAAAATTTCTGGGCGAATTATCAGAGCCCTTTGCGATTAAGACCGGCGTGCGACAGGGTGACGGATTGTCACCACTGCTCTTCAACCTTGTTCTAGATAAAGTCATTCGAGAATGGGAGAAGGACTTGAATGCCCAGAAGCTCTGGAAACCCATTCAACTTGGACGAAAGAATGATGACATCAAGGTCAGTTGTTTAGCTTTCGCAGACGACCTAGCGATACTAGGAGACAGCGATATTTTAGCTATCAAACAGATTGAAGTCCTCAAGGAATGCGCTGAGAAAACAGGGTTGCAAATCTCATTCGAGAAGACCAAGTTTATTTGCACTAGGTTCGACATCCAGGAACTACAAACAAAATACGGGCACATCAAACGGGTTCCACACTTTAAATATCTCGGTGAGATCCTAGAACCAACAGGATTGGAAAAGGAAGCTCAGAAAGTTCGATTACAAAAACTCAAAAGAGCGTATTGGAGAACCCGTGACATCTATAACAAGAAATGCATGTCCATACATACAAAAATCAAACACTATAATACGGTGATTAAACCTGAAGTGCTGTATGCAAGTGAAACCTTGGTACTTAATAAGAAAGGTGATCTGGAAAATATCTTGAAGGAGGAAAGAAAGATCTTGAGGAAAATTCTGGGCCCAGAGAAAAGTGAAGAAAGGTATAGACTCAAATCACGCAAAGCCACGGAAAAACTATCCAACCTCGCCGCAGACATCAGGAAACGAAGACTGAAATTCTATGGACACGTTCACAGACTCTCTTCTTCAAGGTTAACTCACAAGATTTTGACATACTCTGGAAAACTGAAGAACGTATCTTGGATACAAGATGTTAAAAATGAACTGGAAAAGATGATGATGATGATAATTGTTGTTTTAAGGGGCCTAACATCGAGGTTATCGGCCCCTAATGATCTGGGTGATAGCGAAAATGATAATGAAATGGAAACCAGAACAAAATTATCGAAGACTGAAAATACGTACAAAAAGGAACTCACATGGAAACAACTCACAATATGGTCCTACAAAAGGGAATTTAGAACGAAAAGTTGCACAAAAAGAATAGATTGAAAAAGACCCACAAAACGTAGGCTAGATTCAAAATACGTACAAAATGCAAAGTAGCGCCGAAATACTTACAAAATGCAACTGAAATTCAAAATACTTACAAAATGCAAATGAGATCGAAATTACGTACAAAATGCAATTGAGGTTCAAAATACTTACAAAATGCAATTGAAATTGAAAATACACAATGCAATTCAGATTGAAATATCCCAGTTCCAATCCAAATTATTCACAAAGTGCAATTGAAATTCAAAATACTTACAAAATGCAATTGAAATTGAAAATGCTTACAAAATGTACGGTAGATTCAAACGACTCATGTGGATTGACAATACTTACAAAAAGCAATTTAGATTGAAAATACTTGACAAATGTAATTTAGATTCAAAATACCCACAAAATGCAATTGAGAATCAAAATATGTGCAAAATGCCCACCAAACAAAATGCAATTTAGATTCAAAATTCGTGCGAAATGCGGTTTTGGTTGAAAATACTTACAAAATGCAATTGAAATTCAAAATACTCACTAAAATGCCCTGACGCCTGCATTGAAAGACTTACTAAAAAGCAATTTAGATTGTCAATCTTTACAAATGCAATTGAGGTTGAAAACAATCGCGAGATGTAATTTAGATCGAAGAGACTTACAAAATGCAACATAGATCAAAAATGCCTTTAAAAAAAATGGTAAAAGGGAATTTAGATACACGGTGATTCGAGTAACAAAAACAGTGCGGGAATCTTGAAGAGAAAAGGAAATAGAAGGAAAAGAGGAGAGGAGAGGGGAGAGAGGAGAAGGTCCGCCCCAAAGGGAAGGGACAAAAAGGGGAAAACGGACCCAGCTCAGGAATCCCTCGGGGTCGCCAACTCCCGAACTCACCAGCCGTGAGCCCCTGAAGGTGTAGCATTATCTAGGGTGCACCAGAAGTGGTGGGGCTACATACACCCTGCCTCCTTAAGGGCCTAGAGCACAAGGCAGGAGGTAAAAGGAAGAGAAAAAGAAGGCTGACCCCTCGCAGAAGGAGGGAATCAGAAAAGATGAGACAAGGGCCAATTAAGGCGGGAAAGGAAGAGACTCCCTAGGCCTCGGATACCCTAATACCGTCGGGGTCAGAAGAGAACAAGATTTGACCAAGTGAGGTCGACAGGAAAGAAGACAGAGAGGAGCCCGGCACAAGTAAGTGGAAGCAATGCCGGACTCAGCTGGGGCCCCGTGGTCGCCAACCCACGCCCACTAGAAGTGAGCCCCTGGGGGTGAACTGGAAAAGGCCCGGATAGAAACGTCAGAAATACTAGACAGAAATGTCTACCTTCAGAAGATAAATAAATGGGTGGTACAGCCAGAGAATGAAGTCCCCAGAAGATCGGGGACTAAGTGGTCAGAAGAAAGGAAACAAGCGCACAGTGAAAGAATGAAAGCAATATGGTCTGTTAGAAAGGCGAATCATAAATGTAATGCGTGATCCAATAGGGTCCATACGCACATAATAATAATAATAATAATAATAATAATAATAATAATAATAATAATAATAAAAGATAAAACATACTAAAAGAAAAAAATTGCAGCCAATGGTCATAGCAGGGTATTTTAATTGATCATCCGTAAGCCCCCATCAGGTCTAATTTCAAGTAGTTCCAACTTAAGCAACTAAACGCCACTGCGTTCGAACTTAATAAAGCGCTTATAACCAACTAAATATGATTTTATAATAACACATTTACCAAAGTAGTAATGCATTTTCAAGTCCTCTTCCAACACAGGTACGCTGTAGAGATAACACGTTGTCAACTGTCGTTCACGAGATTCAAGTACAAAGTGAGAAAGGCCTTCCCCCTCCCTAGCCTTTTACAGGGACTTTCATATAAAGTAAGAACGGCGAGCGGCGGTTTTGTCATTCGCTGCTGAAGCCGGCTTGGCCGACCTTGTGACGCGCCACGGCCCCCTGCTGTAGTATTGAAAGCGCGCGCATAGTACAAACTTGACCTTGCAATAAGCATGCAGGTGTTGTCAGTAGCCAGTCTGAACCACAGCTGCTAACATGTTGAGACAGTTATCATTGCAACCTCGTATTTTTGTATGTAAAATTTATTTTAATTATGATTCGGCTCGGCGGGTACGTGATGCATTTGTTCAGCAATTTCCTGATGAAGTCCCACCTTCACTAGCACAGATTCACGTAATTGTAAATAACTTTGACACTACTGGTTCAGTGCTCAATAAAAAACACAAAATAAAAAAATCGGAAAAAATACAGTGGCATGACTCACTCGCGTCAGCCAAAATGTGGTTACCAGATACAATGCCTGTATAACCCAGGAAGGACAACACTTCCAGGACCTTTTATAAGATAATATTTCATAGAGGATTGGACACACGCTTAGAGTAGGGGGCCACGGCTCGCCACAAGCTCGGTCAAGGCCACCACACTAGCGGATAACAAACCCGCCACTTGACGTTCTTACTTTATATGAAAGACCCTGTATACCTCAAACACACCTATGTCATGCGTGCGCCTGTGTCGCCTCAAATATCTGTCAATATAACGTTTCTTATAGTTGATAATAAACACCTACATCACGTGACATCATACGTCTGCAAGATTCATATTTCACACACCTGCATCCTGTAACACAGCACCTTGCTTCCAGTGGCAAGATCATGTTTTACTAACATCTTACGTCTGCAAGAACCATGTTTCGCAAACTTGCTATTTTGTAACACTAAACCTTGCATCCGGTGGCGAGTTCTTTTTTCGCTTACATTCTACGTCAGCAAGAATTATGTTTCACACACTTCCTTAACTTAACGCTGACCTTGCATCCGGTTGTAACACCTGCTTCACGTGACGTCATACACTGGAGGAGTTGGCTTGTTTTATATCATACATCACAGGCTTGTCTCATCCTCCAAAAAACCGGCATGGGATATTTGCATGTACCCCGTGTACTTTAGTGTATGCATTAGCCCCAACGCTAGCTTTACCCCACCCTCCACAAAAGCAGCATGGGGTAATTCAGTGTTCCCTATGCACTTGGGTGTATGCATTAGCCCCAGTGCTAGAGAACATCCATCCGCCGAGTTTTGCACTTAGGCCCTTTTAACAAAAAATGAATAATACATCAAGTCCTGCGACCCCTCATACAAGTCCCTAGCCTTATTGGTTCACAAGATATTAAAAAGCGCATGACCCATTAGTTTTCGATCTTTTGGTTATTTTTTAAAAATAACTCATCCATAAAGCATTATTCAAAAGCCCGCCCTCTTACAAAAACCCCAAGTGTGCATGCGTAAAAAAAATGTTAATTCATATTGGCATTCAATCGTACACATGTTTTTCATGTAGAACAACGTTTAATTCATACTAGTATCGAGTCGCATGCATGTAAAGCAATGTTTACTAAAAAAAAAATATTTCACCCCTAGTAGGGGTAGGTTTTATTTTAGGGTTAAAATAAGTTGTCCATAGGAAAGGGGGTGTCATCCCGAGTAATTTGGACACCTCGTTCAGGTCTCTAGCCTTATTGGTTCACAAGATATCACGAGGTCGCCATCTCGTGAGGTGGGTGAGGTGGCGGTGGGTTTTGAACCGGCCCAAACACACTACTCACGTTAATTTGCTATCAAAATGGAGCCCCAGGAAGCGATAAGTGTTAACCAACGGCAACGCAGCATCCCTGAAATGTAGTTCAGGGTGTAAATGTAGCCTCCGGAGCCGACAAAAATGGACGACGGAGGTTTTCGCTGCTGAAAAACGAAACCCCGGTCGTGAGCCCACCTGTCGACCCGGTTGATAACTAGCTGCAATTGCCGTTCCACGACTGCCATACTTCCAGAGCTGTAATGCAGAACTAATTCGTCTACATACAGCGATGGAACTACCGCGGACCCGGCGGCGGCAACAATGCCATTTATGGCAATCGCGTACAAGGTGACACTCAGCACTGAACCCTGAGGAACTCCATTTTCTTGAGTATAGTATTGCGATAATATCCTACCGACCCGTACACGGAAGAGTCGGACGGATATGAAATTGGCAATGAAAGTCAGTCGATTACCACGGAGTCCCCACTTGTGAAGGGTGGAAAGGATCCCGTAGCGCCATGTGGTGCCGTAGGCTTTCTCGAGGTCAAAGAAAACCATGACTAGGTGCTGCTTTCGGAAAAATGCCCCCTGTATGGCGCTCTCAAGTCGCACCAGATGGTCAGTGGTGGACCTATGAGAGCAAAATCCACATTGGTACTCAGACAGGAGACCTTTCTCCACGTTCGCCTCCATCACCTAGGAGTTCAAATTGTTCTTTCGGAACTTCGATCAACATTTTGGGTATTACGTGCACGACAAGCCATCAAAAAGGTATTATATCGCTGTCTTCCATGTAAAATTACAAGAAATCCCAGTGGGTAAAAACAGAAGCCCCGCTACCAATGCAACGTGTGACTGCTCAAAAACCCTTTGCTGTCACAGGCATTGATTTTGCTGGGCCGTTGTACGTCAGGAAAGGTCATGGAATGAAAAGGTGTTATACAACCCTTTTCACTTGTGCAACAACACGGGCCCTGCACTTAGAATTATGCAGTGATATGACAACGGTCAAATTTCTGCAGACCTTGCAGAGGTTCATCGGTAGACATGGTATACCCCACACCATTTACAACGACAACGCCCAGATGCTTCTTTCAGTGAACAGAGAACTAACGGACCTGTGGGCTGCCCTTTCGGCAAGGACGATACACCAGAATCTAGCCCTACATGGAATTACATGGAAGTTCATCGCCCCACGTGCTGCTTGGTGGGGAGGATGGTGGGAGCGAATGGATGGTTCCATCAAACGATGCCATCGGAAGATCCTTGGGCGTTCCACGACCAACGAAGAAGGATTACGGACTGTACTGATAAGTATCGAAGCAGCACTAAACTCGAGACCCCTGACACAGGACGCAGACAGAGGCGACGTTCTAACCCCAGCTCATTTCCTTATTGGGGATCGTCTCACTCCACTGCCTACTGGTCCAGAACCATGAAGTGGTGCCCTTGTACGAGGATTCAGACTTCAGCAACAACAAGCCGACGTCTTCTGGAAGCGTTGGAGCAAAGAATACTTGATGCAACTGTAAAGCTTCCATCAAGTGCGACAGCCTCATGGAAAAGGCACAAGACTTAGAGTGGTTGACGTGGCCTTGTTGCAGGAAGAGACGCTACCAAGGCACTTGTGGAAGCGGGCACTAGTGGAAGAACTGCGTCAAGGTCGAGACGAGAAAATAAGGACGGTTGTGCTCCGTACCTCAGAAGGCAAGCATTTAACACGGCCGGTCCAGCTGGTCATCCCCCCTCGAGGTAGACCAGGGTGGGGAGGATGTTGGGGAATGTTAAAAGAAAACCACCGTGGACACATTATGTATTATGTGTATCTTTGCCCCTTATTTCATAATGTTCTTTGTATTGTTAATAAATTATCATTAACTTGAATGGTGTACATATGCTTACCGCGAATCAACTCCTCATACACGCATTGGGCTGTTCAGTCACCACCAACATGCCCACATTCCTCAACCTAAGATTGTATTAGACTGTTTTGGAAGAAGATCTATACTCGGAAACGAGTTTAAGCCGACGACGACTTAAGAACTACTGAGAAATGTGTATCTTTTTGATTGTTTTTTGAATGAATGAATGAATTAATTAATGCATAAATGTGGTAGGTTCTTGGTCCATTCTTTTCTTTGCTCATTGTCTATAGGCTATAATTTTCCTGTACTGGATGCCTTGCGGTGATAGTTTCGATGATGATGATGATGATAATTGTTTTAAGGGGCCTAACATCTAGGTTATCGGCCCCTAATGATCTGGGTGATAGCGAAAATGATAATGAAACGGAAACCAGAACGAAAAATACTTACAAAAAGGAACTCAGATTGAAACAACTCACAAAATGTTCTTACAGAAGGGAATTTAGAACGAAAAGATTCACAAAAGGAATAGATTGAAAAATACCTACAAAATGAATGCTAGGTCCAAAATACGTACAAAATGCAATGTAGCGTCGAAATACCTACAAAATGCAATTGAAATTCATAATACTTACAAAATGCAAATGAGATCGAAATTACGTACAAAATGCAATTGAGGTTCAAAATACTTATAAAATGCAATTGAAATTGAAAATACACGATGCAATTCAGAATGAAATATCCCAGTTCCAATCCAAATTATTCACAAAGTGCAATTGAAATTCAAAATACTTACAAAATGCAATTGAAGTTGAAAATGCTTACAAAATGTACGGTAGATTCAAACGACTCATATGGATTGACAATACTTACAAAATGCAATTTAGATTGAAAATACTTGACAAAATATAATTTAGATTCAAAACACCCACAAAATGCAATTAAGAATCAAAATATGTGCAAAATGCCCACCAAACAAAATGCAATTTAGATTCAAAATTCGTGCGAAATGCGGTTTTGGTTGAAAATACTTACAAAATGCAATTGAAATTCAAAATTCTCACCTGCATTGAAAGACTTACCAAAAAGCAATTTAGATTGTCAATCTTCACAAAATGCAATTGAAGTTGAAAACAATCGCGAGATGTAATTTAGATCGAAAAAACTTACAAAAAGCAACTTAGATTAAAGATACCTTAAAAAATCGCTAAAAGGGAATTTAGATACACGGTGAACCAAGTAACAAAAACAGTGCGGGAATCTTAAAGAGAAAGGAAATATAATGAGATTATGATGATGATAATTGTTGTTTTAAGGGGCCTAACATCTAGGCTATCGGCCCCTGATAGTTTGGGTGATCGTGAAGATGAAAAAGAAATGCAAACTTAAAACTAAAACTAACTACCAACCTACATACTAGAAGAAGAAATGGAAAACTAAAGGAGAATAATGCAAATAAAGGACAGGAGGAAAAGAAATGCCCTCAACCCTCGAAGAATGCGGATTGAGGGACTTGGAAGGAAGGAGAGCCATGAAAGGCAGATAGGAAAGTGAAAGAGGAGAGGGTCCGCCCCAAAGGTAAGGGACAAAAGGGGAAAACGGACCCAGCTCAGGAATCCCTCCGGGTCGCCAACTCCCGAACTCACCAGCCGTGAGCCCCTGAGGGTGTAGCATTATCTAGGGTGCACCAAAAGTGGTGGGGCTACATACACCCTGCCTCCTTGAGGGCCTTGAGCAGAAGGCAGGAGAGAACATGAAAAGAAAAATAAGGCTGACCCCTCGCAGAAGGAGGGTATCAGAAAAGATGAGACAAGGGCCAATTAAGGCGGGAAAGAAAGAGACTCGCTAGGCCTCGGATACCCTAATAACGTCGGAGTCGGAAGAGAACAAGAGTAGACCAAGTGAGGTCGACAGGAAAGAAGACAGAGAGGAGCCCGGCACAAGTAAGTGGAAGCAATGCCGGACTCAGCTGGGGCCCTGTAGTCGCCAACCCACTTCCCACTAGATGTGAGCCCCTGGGGGAGAAATATAATGAAAAGAGGAGAGGAGAGGAGAGGGGAGAAGGTCCGCCCCAAAGGTAAGGGACAAAAGGGGGAAAACGGACCCAGCTCAGGAATCCCTCGGGGTCGCCAACTCCCGAACTCACCAGCCGTGAGCCCCTGAGGGTGTAGCATTATCTAGGGTGCACGAGAAGTGGTGGGGCTACATACACCCTGCCTCCTTAAGGGCCTTGAGCACAAGGCAGGAGGTAAAAGGAAAAGAAAAAGAAGGCTGACCCCTCACAGAAGGAGGGTGGTTATGTGGAGAACAGCCCAGATTCATCAACATAAACGGGAGGACAGCATCAGGCTTAAGGCCTGGACAAAATAACTTCCTTAAGAGAAGATTAGACTGAAAGGATTGGGCTAAGGAAATGCGGCCTGGTTCTTTCAATACTAGACTGAACATTGAGAGTAAATACAATACTTTTATTTTTAGGGTGAAACTTGCAAACACATTAATAAAGCCTTAATTAAAAGATTAGTTATGCTGGCCCGCCTGGGGCAGTTTCAAATGTTCATTAATTTTAATTAGGTTGGCCCAGCCATGGGCTATTACTCAAAAGTTCATTCTGCTTGATGCACACACAAATTTAATATTCTTGCACTTGCTAGCAAAAACGAAGATGATTAAGATAATAATAAAAAAGGCACAAACTTATCTTTAGTGGCGATGACTAGAAGCATGCTGACGGAGACTGCCGTGGCCAACACTAGATTTTTTGGTAGTAGAATTTGAAATGTCCAGCATCAGGAAAATAACTTCGCCAGGGCGACCAGCGCTGTACATTGGCTAACATCGTTAGGTTTTGATGCTATTTCTTGAATGCCAAATAACATGGCATTTAGAACTGCGATTTGATGCAGCTTCTTGCGGTTTGGAGTAAAAACGTAGAATGCACTTTCTCAGTGCTGAAGCTCTCTGCTGTTGCGTTTCCTGGTAGTTTCACTCATAAATGCAGATTAGGCCTGAAGTTTAGAAGGCCCCGGAGAAGGGCGGAAGGCACGAATGCCTCTCGCTAGTTGAAGAAGACCGTAGAAGGTTTGAAGAAGGAATGCTGATGGAGAGCAAAACGCCGCCACTTAAATAATAACATCATGGAAACGTCTGGAAGCCAAGCTGGCGGGCGATGATTGGCCAGGGCAAGCTGTGACGTCAGTCATACAGGAAGGCAGCAAGCAAGTCGACACCCTTTTCAGTATGCGATCGTAAGCTGGAGGCGCATGACCTATTAACACGCTGAGGTAAGAGTCTTAGATATATATATAGAGAGAGATTAAACACTAGTAATAAACATTATAATGTTAACAGAAATGAATAAGTACATATGTTTTCGTTCGGTGGTCTCAAAAGCATTTAACTGACAAATGCGGCACAAAAGAAAAACGCACTATAAACATCACGAAAGTGATCATGCTCCGAGACCCCCGAAAGAAAACAATCAAAGAATCAGTTACAAAAACGTGAACAACAATAAAGAAGATGACACTAAGCCTCAACAGGCAAGATAGCAACCATAGAAATTGGTCTAGTATAGACACCCTTACTAGTGAGAACATCTACAACTCTCACATGATTATCACGTCCCAAATGGCAGTGAGTTACCCTACCAATATTCCATACGAGAGGGGGACTTGGATCTCGCAAAAGAACCATATCTCCCACTCGCACATCAGGCTGGGAAAGCCGCCACTTCTCTCTTCTGTTAAGTGAGCCGAGATACTCCAGCTTCCAACGGCGCCAAAAGGAGTTTCGCAAAGAGTCTAACTTTCTCCAGAAAATAGGCAACCCGAGATCACAGCGTCGACTCAGCAAAGGAGGCGTAGAAGCTAAAGAACAGCCTATTAAAAATGACCAGGTGTTAAGGGAAGAAGATCCTTAGGATCATTAGACAAAGGCGTGAGCGGCCTAGAATTTACAATACCCTCAACCTGAATAATTAAAGAATTGAATTCCTCATAGGAAAGGATGGCTGAACCAAGGGTTTTCTTCAGCTGTCTCTTCGTGAGCTTTATGCAAGATTCCCAACGACCACCATGATGGGGGGCGTATGGGGGAGTGAAATGCCATTTGAATCCCTTAGCATGCGAAAAATTAGAAAACTGTTCCTTAGCAGAAGGAGAGGTAAGAGCAGTTTTCCAAAGATCAAAAGTACTAACAAAAATGTTTGCGTTATCTGAAAAAACCTCGGAGGGAACACCCCTTCTAGCGGCAAATCTAGGAAAGGCTGCTATAAAATAAGGAGTAGAAGCACTTGTAACCAACTCAAGGTGAATGGCTCCTGTCACCATGCACACAAATAAAGAAATATAAAGTTTACCTAACAACTTTCGCTTAGATGAAGGGGAATTAACTTGATAGACATAAGGACCGGCATAATCGATACCCGTTAGGGCGAAAGGCTTACTAGGTTCGGAACGAAAATATGGCAAGTTTCCCATAATTTGCGTGATTGGCGGGGGCTTAGATTTGAAACAAGGTATACATTTCCGAATAACAGAAGAAACTTCATGAACACCGTTAATGAGCCAATATTTCTCGCGAATTAAACAAAGCAAAGTGCGGGTGCCAGCGTGCAAATTCTGATAATGAAATTTCTTTACGATAAGAGTAGTAATAGGATGTCTAGAAGGGAGAATAATGGGATGTTTTTTCTCATCTGAGTAACTAGAATATTCTAGCCTACCCCCCACTCTTATTAATCCATCTTGGTCCAAAAAAGGGGTGAGAGGTAACAGCCTACTAGACTTTGGTAAAGCTTTTTTGCTTAAAAGCGTCTGATACTCAAGAAAGAATACTTCTTGTTGCATGAGAAACAAGATTCTACGAGTAGCAAATTCCAATTCCATTTTAGTGAGAAAGGGTTGCGGTTTCACAGGCTGATCAAGAACAAGAAATTTCCATCGAAATAAATATGCTACCACACGAATTAATTTATTAAATGAAGAGTAACGCTGAAACAGACTAGTAGCAATAGAAGTTAGAAAAAGGGAAGCGGTAACAATGCGAGCATCAGGAACATCTTCTGCGAGTGGATTAGATGAACGAGGCCAACAAGAGAAATCCTGACTGAGCCACGCCGGACCATTCCAGTATAATTTAAGAGAAATTAATTTCTTGGGCAAGCAGCCACGTGAAATTATATCAGCGGGGTTTTCTTTTCCCGGAACATGATTCCATTGGTCAAAATGAGACAACTCTTGTATTTTAGAAACGCGATTAGCCACAAAAGTGGTCCAATGCGAAGAAGGTTTTGAAAGCCAAGCTAACACGATGGAAGAATCACTCCAAAACCATGTGCTCGAAAATTTCAAATTTAAACTGATTTTTAATTTACTGGCTAATTCCACAGCCATTACAGCAGAACATAATTCCAATCTAGGCAAAGATATGGATTTGAGTGGGGCTACCTTTGATTTTGCGCAAATTAAATTGGAAAATCCGGGTAAAGTATTGGAAGAGCGGCCTACTAAATAGGCGCAGCAACCGTATGCCTTTTCAGAACTATCTGCAAATACGTGCAAATCGAAATACTGACATGAAAGGTCCGAAATTAAAGTGCGGGGAATAGAAATTTGAGAAAGATCTAACAAACTCTTGCGGTATTTCAACCACTCATCCAAAAGGGGGGAGGGTACCTCCTCATCCCAACCAATTTTCAATAACCAAAGTTTTTGCAAGAAAATTTTTGCAGTAATAACCACCGGAGCAATGTACTGCAAGGGATCAAAAACTTTTGCTATTTCTGATAATAATTGCCTTTTCGTTTGAGGGTGAAACTCAGATAAGTGTACCTGATAGGAAAAGGTATCTGAAGAAGGAGACCAAAAAACACCCAAGGTTTTAATAGCTGATTCCTCAGTAGGAAGCGCAACACATTTGTCAACAGGAATTACTTGTGAAAAGTTAGATAAAAATTCGGTTGAGTTCGAGTTCCACTTATGAAGGGTAAACCCACCACCGGAAAGAAGAGAGTTTAAATCTTCACAAACAAGAAGTGCGTCAGAGATACTAGGAAAGGAATACAGAAAATCATCTACATAAAATGCAGTTTTCAAAACTTCAGAAGCTAGAGGATGAAAAAGATGACCATCTTGTTCGGCCAACATGTGAAGAGATCGTATTGCGAGAAAGGCAGACGGCTTAAGACCGTATGTCACTGTTCTTAAACGAAATATTTTTATAGGTTTTGCATTGTCGTCTCGCCACAAAATTCTTTGCAAATCACGTTGTTCTGAATTTACTAGAATTTGCCTATACATTTGCTTGATGTCAGCAAGGACAGCAATGGGGAATAGACGAAAGTTAAGTAAAACGGAAGTAAGATCTGTCTGAATAGCGGGTCCAGAATGCAGAGTGTCATTGAGAGAAACACCATTAGCATCTGGAGATGACCCATTAAAAACCACTCTTATCTGTTCTCGGGTGGAAGAATTTTTCCAAACCGGATGATGATTAAGATATACTATTTCTTTAGGAGGATTACTAATTTCTTCAGATTTTGGAACTACTTCCATGTGATTCGCTGATTCGTATTCTTCCATGAAGGAAGTATACTGAGTTTTTAAGAGAGCATCTTTTTTAAAGCGATTTTCAATTGCGAATAAAGTTTTGAGAGCTCTGGAATGTGATTCTGTAATAACAGGGGGGTTAAAAATGCGAGGAAGAGTAACCACGAATCTGCCTTCAGTAGTGCGAACAGTGGTTTCTACGTAGTGTGTTTCACAGATATCATTATTGCGAGAATGAGGTGAGGTGACTTGAATATCCTCAATGTCCCAGAACTTAATTAATTCTTGATTTAAATCAGCACCAACAAAATAACAATGAGATTTTTGTTGAACGGGGTTGCGGTATATTTGCCCAGTGGCAATCCAACCAAAATCAGTTCTACGAAAGAAAACATCACGGGCAACTTTAACCTTTTCCGGATGTAAACATTGCCAAAAAATGCTGGCACTTAAAAGAATTTCTACAGATGAAGCTATGTTGAAATTCGGATCTGCAAGTTGCAAATGATGCGGAATATTCCAACCCTGGACTTGAAAAGAAGTAATGGGGGTGTCATTACCTATGGAATTTATAATTAAAAAATCTAAATTTAAATGAATGCCAAGATTATTGGAATCTTTTACATCCACTTTAGCATAACTCAGAGATTGCGATTTGGAACCATTAATTCCTGTAACTTCTATAGAAGTAGGGCATATTTGTAGACCTAATTTGCGAACTAGCGATTCACTGATAAAATTGTTAGTTGCAGCATTATCTAACAATCCCCTTACAGAAACCCATTTTCCGTGAACATTCTTCACTAGAATTTGGACAGTGGACAATAAAACTTGAGTTTTACTGAACGAAACAGAGCTTTGAGTAAAAGACTGAGCGTTATTCGGCAAAGTCTCAGAATGAGATTTAGCGGATGAACTATTGGTTGCTGATGACCGCGATCTTTCATGCCTATGCAGGAGAGTATGATGCTTTGCTTTACAATGAAAACATAACCGTTCAGAACGACAATTGCTTATCATATGTGTCGCTGATAGGCAATTAAAGCAGTGCTTGTGGGTGGTAATTAATTTGCGTCTTTCATCCACAGATAAAGATTTGAATTGAGCGCATTGGTACAAGTTATGTGGTTGTTGACACAAAACACAAGCTTGTGCTTGATTGGAAGACCGAATATTGGTAGAAAAGGCATGTGACCTTAGTACTCTCTGAGTGGGGCTGATGACCTTACTATTAGAAGGAGGTTTGAAGGTAGAGCTACTCTTTTGGCTGGCTACAGCAGAGAGAATTTGGCATTTCGCCTTTAAGAATTTAATAATAGCTTCATAGGTACACAATGAATGTTGCGACAGATCTGCTTCCCAATCTTTTAAAGTTTTAGTGTCTAATTTAACAGAAATAAGATGAATCAAAAATAGATCCCAATGGTCAACTGGTTGGTCCAAATTTGCAAGCGCACGAATATGAAGTTCCGCAGCATCGATCAGATTACGAAGCGAGGCAAGATTATCAGCTTGAACAATAGGTAAATTGAATAAACCCTGTATGTGACGTTGAGTTTTTAAACGAGTGTTCCCAAACCGATCTCTGAGAAGTGCCAAAGCTACTTCATAATTTTCATTTGTCAACGTAAGCTCTTGGATGAGTTTAAGTGCGTTGCCTTGCAAGGACAAACGCAAATAATGAAACTTCTGTATTGAAGGAAGAGAATCGTTTTCGTGAATCAATGAATTGAATAATTCAAAAAATGGTTCCCATGTAGCTTCATCTCCGGTAAATTTAGGTAATTCTACTTTCGGTAATATAACACGGGAAGGAAAAGAAGAAGATTCTGAAGGAATTTTCTCCTGCTTTTCCTGCAATGTTAAACTTCTTAAAAGCTGCTTCGCGTCTGCGAACCCCTTATAATATAGATTTTCAACCTCACAACGGTCACTTTGCTGGTCGGGATCCTTGGTCTCAATATTACTTTGGATCTCATCATATTTTTCAAAGGCCTGTTCATAACCTTTCAGTCTTTGAGAAATTATGTCACTATTACGTTCTTTTTCCGGGAGCTCATCTAGAAAAGTGCGAAAACGCGTTAACTTGCCTTTGACAGAAGCTCTGGCATTAATGAGTTTCTCGTCAATCGGCATTATGAAAGTTTGTTGTGTACTCACGACTATACTGTGAGCTGGTACACCTTGCTTCGGAAGAAGTTGACAGTCTGCCAGAAAAGAGAGTGCGGCTTCCCCTGCGGTGAAATACGGGCCTGCTGTTTGTCTCCCTTCTCAGTGCCAACCATATACACTCGAGCTGAAACTTTCGAAGTAGATTAGAAAACACAATTTTTAAAATATTAACACACTCAATGTTCAGTATGGCATTTAAATTTTGAATTAGTTCCAACATTAAGAAATTTGAAGATTTGGTTAAACAGAATGTTTACAAGCATCCCGGTTATAGGCACCAAAATGGTTATGTGGAGAACAGCCCAGATTCATCAACATAAACGGGAGGACAGCATCAGGCTTAAGGCCTGGACAAAATAACTTCCTTAAGAGAAGATTAGACTGAAAGGATTGGGCTAAGGAAATGCGGCCTGGTTCTTTCAATACTAGACTGAACATTGAGAGTAAATACAATACTTTTATTTTTAGGGTGAAACTTGCAAACACATTAATAAAGCCTTAATTAAAAGATTAGTTATGCTGGCCCGCCTGGGGCAGTTTCAAATGTTCATTAATTTTAATTAGGTTGGCCCAGCCATGGGCTATTACTCAAAAGTTCATTCTGCTTGATGCACACACAAATTTAATATTCTTGCACTTGCTAGCAAAAACGAAGATGATTAAGATAATAATAAAAAAGGCACAAACTTATCTTTAGTGGCGATGACTAGAAGCATGCTGACGGAGACTGCCGTGGCCAACACTAGATTTTTTGGTAGTAGAATTTGAAATGTCCAGCATCAGGAAAATAACTTCGCCAGGGCGACCAGCGCTGTACATTGGCTAACATCGTTAGGTTTTGATGCTATTTCTTGAATGCCAAATAACATGGCATTTAGAACTGCGATTTGATGCAGCTTCTTGCTGTTTGGAGTAAAAACGTAGAATGCACTTTCTCAGTGCTGAAGCTCTCTGCTGTTGCGTTTCCTGGTAGTTTCACTCATAAATGCAGATTAGGCCTGAAGTTTAGAAGGCCCCGGAGAAGGGCGGAAGGCACGAATGCCTCTCGCTAGTTGAAGAAGACCGTAGAAGGTTTGAAAAAGGAATGCTGATGGAGAGCAAAACGCCGCCACCTAAATAATAACATCATGGAAACGTCTGGAAGCCAAGCTGGCGGGCGATGATTGGCCAGGGCAAGCTGTGACGTCAGTCATACAGGAAGGCAGCAAGCAAGTCGACACCCTTTTCAGTATGCGATCGTAAGCTGGAGGCGCATGACCTATTAACACGCTGAGGTAAGAGTCTTAGATATATATATAGAGAGAGATTAAACACTAGTAATAAACATTATAATGTTAACAGAAATGAATAAGTACATATGTTTTCGTTCGGTGGTCTAAAAAGCATTTAACTGACAAATGCGGCACAAAAGAAAAACGCACTATAAACATCACGAAAGTGATCAGAGGGTGTCAGGAAAGATGAGACAATTAAGGCGGGAAAGGAAGAGACTCCCTAGGCCTCGGATACCCTAATACCGTCGGGGTCGGAAGAGAACAAGAGTTGACCAAGTGAGGTCGACAGGAAAGAAGACGGAGAGGAACCCGGCACAAGTAATTGGAAGCAATGCCGGACTCAGCTGGGGTCCCGTGGTCGCCAACCCACGCCCCACTAGATGTGAGCCCCTGGGGGGAGGTCCTAGTTTCCGAGTTGTCGCTTGCTGTCTCATTCTCCCAAGGTCTACCACGCATCGTCCAGTGACGGAAGTTTTGAAACAAATTGGACTTGTTCATGCAACATTCGACATCCTACTGGACCCGAGATGGATATAGTTCAGACAAGTCCCTTATTGTGTGCTGGAGAGCAAGAAACGAGATATTGTTGCACTCCTCAGTCGTGATTACCACAGAACCAAACAAGCTATTCGAGTGACGCACCGAGCATTGTCCCTGTTTTTTGACCAACTGACAAGGAAGTCCCACGGCGGGTCTCTTGAATTTGGGGTAGGTCTAGTGAAGTAACGTACATACTGGATTGTTTTATGTAAATGTTACATAGGCAACACTGGAAAAATGTGTTTTGTTTTGAATGAATGAATTAATGTCTAAATGTGGCAGGTTCTTGGTCCATTCTTTTCTTTGCTCATTGTCTATAGGCCATAATTTTCCTGTACTGGATGGCTTGCGGTGCCAGTTTCCGGGATGTCCCTTGCTGTTTCATTCTCCCAAGGTCTTCCACGCATCGTCTAGTGACGGCAGTTTTGAAACAAGGAGATGTTGTGTTCCTGAAAGAAACAGGTTCTCATAACGAACACAAACATGGGTTTCTACCTGGACGTTCTTGTACAACGCTACTCACTTCAGCTGTGGACGACTGGCTACAAACTTTGGAAAGATTACCAGGCGGTCAAGTGGATCTCGTTATTCTCGATTGGATCGAGACTTTTGATGATGATGATAATTGTTGTTTTAAGGGGCCTAACATCTAGGTTATCGGCCCCTGATGGTTTGATGATCGCGAAGATGAAAATGAAATGCGAACTTAAAACTAAAACTAACTACTAACCTACATACTAGAAGAAGAAATGGAAAACTAAAGGAGAATAAGGCAAATAAAGGACAGGAGGAAAAGAAATGCCCTCAACCCTCGAAGAAGGCGGATTGAGGGACTTGGAAGGAATGAGAGCCATGAAAGGCAGATAGGAAAGTGAAAGAGGAGAGGGTCCGCCCCAAAGGTAAGGGACAAAAAGGGAAAACGGACCCAGCTCAGGAATCTCTCGGGGTCGCCAACTCCCGAACTCACCAGCCATGAGCCCCTGAGAGGGTAGCATTATCTACGGTGCACCAAAAGTGGTGGGGCTACATACACCCGGCCACCTCGAGGGCCTTAAGCAGAAGGCAGGAGATAACATGAAAAGAAAAAGAAGGCTGACCCCTCGCAGAAGGAGGGAATCAGAAAAGATGAGACAAGGGCCAATTAAGGCGGGAAAGGAAGAGACTCCCTAGGCCTCGGATACCCTAATACCGTCGGGGTCGGAAGAGAACAAGAGTTGACCAAGGGAGGTCGACAGGAAAGAAGAAAGAGAGGAGCCGGCACAAGTAAGTGGAAGCAATGCCGGACTCAGCTGGGGCCCCGTGGTCGCCAACCCTCAACCCACTAGATGTGAGCCCCTGGGGGGGCGAGACTTTTGAACAGGTTCTCCATTCACGTCTTGATAAACTGCACTCCTACAGCTTCGGGGGTAAACTAGAGGGGTGGTTGACTGACCTTTTTTTTAAAACCGGCATCAAAGATGATGATGATGATGATAATTGTTGTTTTAAGGGGCCTAACATCTAGGTTATCGGCACCTAATGGTTTGGGTGATCGTGAAGATGATAATGAAATGGAAGCTAACTACTAAATTATATACTAGAAGAAGAAATGGAAAACAAAAGGAGCATAAGGCAAATAAAAGACAGGAGGAAAATAAATGCCCTCAACCCTCGAAGAATGCGGATTGAGGGACTAGGAAGGAAGGAGAGCCATGAAAGGCAGATAGGAAAGTGAAAGAGGAGAGGGTCCGCCACACAGGTAATGGACAAAAGGGGGAAACCGGACCCAGCTCAGGAATCCCTCGGGGTCGCCAACTCCCGAACTCACCAACCGTGAGCCTCTGAGGATGTAGCAATATCCAGGGTGCACCAGAAGTGGTGGGGCTACATACACCCTACCTCCTTGAGGGCCTTGAGCAGAAGGCAGGAGAGAACATGAAAAGAAAAAGAAGGCTGACCCCGCGCAGAAGGAGGGTATCAGGAAAGATGAGACAGGGCCTATTAAAGCGGGAAAGGAAGAGACTCCCTAGGCCTCGGATACCCTAATACCGTCGGGGTCGGAAGAGAACAGGAGTTGACCAAGTGAGATCGACAGGAAAGAAGACGGAGAGGAGCAATGCCAGACTCAGCTGGGGCTCCGTGGTCGCCAACCCACGTCCCACTTGATGTGAGCCCATGGGGGGCCGGCATCAAAGAGTAGTCTTCCAAGGCACTCATTCCTCTACTGTTTTGGTCCCATCTGGTGTCCCTAAAGGATCTGTCCTTGGTCCTCTACTTTTCAACATAATCATGTTGGATCTTCACCATGCAGTCTCCTCAAACATCTACCAATATGCCGACGACACAACCCTTCATGGAGCCCTGGTACCAAGGGAAATTTCCTTAACCTAGTACAGATACGAAATCGTGCCACTAAATTCATTCTTTCGAATAATTCCGACGTAGACTCTAAAATCAGGCGCCAAAAATGTAGCCTTCCATCTATTGAGAACCTATTTAGCCAAATTGATTTGTTATACCTGCGAAAACGTGTTAATAATACAGACTCATCTGCTATTTTACACAAATTTTTCCTTGGCTACCGATCAGCTCAGAAGGGCCGCGGAGTTACGCTGTACGCCCCACTACCCAGGACTGAGTCATACAAACTGGGTTTTGTAAATAGATCGGTCTGTGCTTGGAACAGCCTACCGTGTTCCCTGAAGGCCAGCAACAATATTGCCGTTCAGTTCAAGAGGAAGCTGCGGCATTATTTGTTCAACAAGTAGGTTGTTCTTCATAAATTACGCCTCGATTGCTTGTTGTGCTAATGTTTCCCGTTTATCTCTATTTGCAATATTTATTTGATCTCTTAACTTGTTGTTCCTCCCAGATCCTATATAAATGTTCATTTAGCACCCCCCTAATCAATACTGTAAATAATGTAATCATTGCTCGATTCTCACTAATTGCCATCTTGTGTACATCACTACTTGGTATAAAACAAAGTCCCCGATTTGTGTTTGTTACGGGTAAACTCGAGAACCACTTGATGGATTTTGATGAGGTATCCACCATTCCGTAAAGGATATCTCGAGGATTATTTCTGTAGAAAATAATGTATTTATGATTAAAGGAAGCCGAGCAGTAACGATTTCTGTGGAAAAGTCGAAAAAAAAAACTGGCGTCCGAGCGCTTTGTAAGCTTACGCTGGGCAAACCGTTCAACATATCTCAATAATATGGGTGTAAGAATTGTTCAGCATGAAAAGTTCTACAAAAAGATCCGCGAGAGCATACGTCTATCTTCAATACATCGCCCACTATAAGTGTTTTTACGTTTTAATTTCTTCCAAACATGTCCATTCATCTACTCAGGTGACAGAGTGCGAGCTAGCTAAGGGCGAGTCTATCATCTATGTTACAGCCTAGCTAGCGGGCGAACCTATTGCCCCAGATAGAAGCCAGCAGCAAACCGTCCAGTTGTGTTGAGTTAATACTCCTTAGAAGGCTGGTTGTGTTTGGAGATTCCCTGGAAGGGTAACTCGGGTATTCTTCATTTCGCCTGTGAAACACAGTCTAGTTAAGATCGGACGGTAGGGGAATTTGAGTTGCATTCACCTCGCCATTCCCTGGAAGTGCAACTATCATTTAACCTGTGAACTTTTCGTTCCGCAAAATTCACAGTCAATTTAGATTGGACGGAAGGAGGATTATATTATATAAAACTAGCTGTACCATACATGCGTTGCAATGCCAATCAAAGAAAGTGTTTTCGTTGTAACTTTGTTTGTTGAAGTGCTTTTTGATTCCCTATATTATTTCTTTTTCCATTAACCACATCTAAACTATTGTAAAATTGATTTACTATCTCAAAACAAATCATGGGAGCGTGCTCAACTACTCAACAAAGTTTCATCCCAATAAAATGAATGGCATATGAACGCATACGGGATTTTGTTTAAACGATTCGCGCGCCGTCACTCATTTGTTGAATCTACTTGTGCGTCACCCCTTGAAAAACGGATTTCCTAATTCATACACCTTCTCAGGACTGTACTCAACTCACCAAAGTTTTATCACAATCGGATGAATGGTATATGAACGCATACGGGACTTGGTTGAAACGATTCACGCGCTGTCGCCCATTACTTGAATCTACTCGTGCACTACCAATTGTAAAAAGGATTTACTAAGTCAGAAATCTTCGCGGGAGTGGAAACAACATTTCACCAAATTTCATTGCAATCGCATGAATGGTAGGCTATATGAACGCATATGGATTGTTTTAAACGATACGCACGCCGTTACTCTTTTGATGAATCTACTCGTAGAAAGGATTTAATAAGTCAGAAACCTTTCCTGGAGTGTGCACAACAATTCACCAAAGTTTCATAGCAATCGGTAGAATGGTATATTAACGCATACGAGACTTTGTTTAAACGATTCGCGTGCCGTCGCTCATTTGTTGAATCTACTAGTGCGCTACCTATTGTAAAATGGATTTACTAAGGCTGAAACTTTCCCTGAAGTTTACACAACATCTCATCCAAGTTTAGTCGTTATCGGACGAATGGTATATGAACGCATACCGGACTATGTTGAAGCAGTTCGCGCGTCGTCGCTCATTTGTTTTTATCTACTTGTGCGATACCTATTGTAAAGTGGATTTACTACGCCAGAAACCTTCCCTGTAGTGTACAGAACATCTCACCCAAGTTTAGTCGCTATCGGACGAATGGTATGTGAACGCAAACAGGACTTTGTTGACACGCTTCGCCGTCATCGCTCATTTGTTGAATCTACTCGTACGCTACCTATTGTTAAGTGGATTTACTAAGCCAGAAACCTTCCCTGTAGTGTACACAACATCTCACCCAAGTTTCATCGCAATGGGATGAATGGTATATGAACGCATGTGGGACTTCCTTGAAAAAAACGCACGCCATTTTGTTGAAGCTACTCGCGCGCCATCTATTGTAAATTGGATTTACTACGCCTATAACTTTTCCGGGACTGTGCACAACAACTCACCAAAATTTGATCGCAGTGGGATGAGTTGTATACGAACGCATCGCCAACAAGCATTTGTTTAAACTACTCGCGCGCTGTCTATTGTATATTGGATTAACTATGCCTATAATGATTTCGGAAGTATGCACAACAACTCACTAAAATTTGATCGCAATCGGATGAATGGTTTATGAACGCATAGAAAACGAACAAACTAACATCCTTTTAGAGTATGTATATAAGATTATATTGATTGGCGTATAATCTCTACTTAGTATAAAACTAAGTCCCCGATTCTTGGATGTTACGGGCAAACTCGAGAACCACTGGATGGATTTTCATGCGGTTTTCACCATTCTGTACAGGATACCTCGAGGATGATTTCTGTAAAAAATAATTTATTTATGATCAAAGGAAGCCGAGCAGTAACGATTTCGGTGGAAAAGTAAAACAAAAACAAAAAAACTGGCGTCCGAGCGTTTGTGAGCTTACGCTGGGCAAACTGCTAAAAATATCTAAATACTATGAGTGTAAGAATTGTTCAGCAGGAAACGTTCTACAAAAAAGTCCCGGAGAGCATATGTCTATCTTCAATACATCGCCTACTATGAGTGTTTTTACGTTTTAATTTCTTCCAACCATGTCCATTCAAATACTGAGGCAACAGTTTCCGAGGTATCTACGGGCGAATCTATCATCCCTGTGGGTAGTTTATTGGCTGAGGAATAACCCACCCACCAAGGGAAGATGATTAAGAGAAGGAAGTAGATTTTGGATTGGAGAAAAAGGATAGAAAGATAGGAGGAGAGTCCCACAAAATTGATAAGTTTAACTTTAAATACACTTAGAGGCAGTCGCCACTGAAATTTAACTTTTTGATACCTAAAGTAGGTACGAGCTTGGTCGAGGCTAACGGGAACCGCAGCTAGGACTTGGGCGGTTTGCAAGAGAGAGGCTTTAGTATATTTCCTCCCAAGCGTGTATAAAAGTACTATGGGGAAGGGTGATGGTCTGGCAAGGCTGAGAGCAAACGATTTATGGTATGTCTTCTCAAAGAAATTAGTTTTTGTGAAATGATTCGAAGAATGCCAATAATTCAAATCAAGTTCAGAATTTCCAATTTTCGAAATTATAGAGTTTCTAGAAAAAGAGACCCAGTGCTTCCAGGAAGGATAGTGACGAAAAATTATAACTTGGAAAGTAATCTTTGTAAGTGAACCAATGGTTGCCTTTGGAAATGGCTAAGCCTTTACTCAGCGAAAGGCCGGCTAAAAGCTTAGACAAAAAAGAAACACGTATCTTTAGGAAAATTGACCATAAGTTTTCGGAGAAAATCTCCACAAGCAGGTAGCTGGCTTAGCGAGCTTTACTTGCCTTAATGGCCAATTAGAATTAGCTATTAAAGCTAACAGAAGCTTTGAAAAGGTTGCCACTAAGAGTTCTTGCTCAAATGCAACAAGTGGTAAAATCCCTATCAATAGATTAAAGGGCATCGAGTAGGGAGAGCCAAGGAGGACAAGGCCTTGTTTAACCTTTGTATTAGAAAAATGAAAAAGAGAAAAAGAACGCTTAATTTATTTAACAATTCAGGAGAAATTAATATTTTTAACAAATAAATATTTTTCAATCTTATTAACAATTTGAGGTCGCAGACCTCCGACAACATTCAAAAATTGCTCCAGGCAAATAACAATTCTTAAGGTTTTTAAACCTGGTATTAAAATCTTTTTAAGATTTGAAAAAGGACCAAATGAAATGATTAAAGTTTAAACATTTCCAAGAATACAAGGAGTGTACTATAAGAAATTTCGGAAAGAATATTCTAGAGAGAATAACAACTTTAAAGCTAACTATAAGGAAAACATAAAGCATAAAATAGAAGTTCTTACAACTTCTTATATTTAAACAGGATTACTTTATGAGAATTATACAAAGGAGAGCAGGTCACTTACTGTGAAACCTGAAGAGGTAATCAAAAGGAAGGTTCTAGACTTCCTATGTTTAATTAGGAATCACGAGCCAAATGGGGCAGTTTCTATTTCGTGAGACCTAAAAAATAACTCACTCAAGAGTTGAAAATATTGGTTTTCCTGATAATAGAGAAAAAACAATGTGAACTTAAACCGTGTATAAAACACGTAATTATACAGCAATTACTTAATGATAAACAAGAAAAATGGAAGGGCACTTCGCAGAGTGACACCTTATTGAAACAGACCTATATTGAAAAATTTATTACGGATTGTTAGTAGGAGGTTTAGGAAAGAGAATAGGGGATTGAGGAAAAATGTTCTTGGCCTTATTTAAATATAAACGGACGATCGCGACGCGGTAGAAAGTTGAACAAGCACTGATTTTCACTATAGTTCGTTGAAACTTATGAAAAGTTCACTATAGAAACACGAAAGTTTTTGGCAGAGAAAGTTATTTCAATTTGAACAAAATGACTGGTTGCACTGAATGAACGAAAGTCTATTGCTTGCGAAAATGGTGGATTACAGTTAAATGCGCCATAGAACATTCCAGCGGTTCCAGCGGTGGAGTAAAGTTAGCTATTAAGCTTTTAATTCAGAAACGAAATTCTTCAATTTTAAATAGCATTCTCACAAGTGAGTAAAGATTTCAAAACGGCAGGACTTGTAGATGAAATACAGAATCTAGAAGGTTCCAGAACGACCTTAGTAGAAGAAATGGGGTTGAGAAAATCCAACGGAGGAACTAACTTGTTGAGTTATAGACAGCGGGTATTAGATAATATCCCACGTAGTGAGAGGATTTCTCATTTGAATAGCCTAAGAAAAGCTCTTTTTTTAATAAGGTTGGCTTATACAACCAAAGGCTCAACATGGCAAATCCCACGAAGAATGATTTTTGCCCCAAAATAAGCAATCGCACACTTTCTATAACACATCTTTAAAAGCACGTGAAAGTTAAAACCATGAAGATGAGGTTAAAACTTTAAGATGGTACTTATCTTGATTTCATGTAGAAGATGAAGTTCCCTTTGACGATAACTACTTTGCCAACATGGCGTAGAAGAGAGTTTGCCTCTTGGGTTGAGGAGACTAGCTCGAGAGGAGCTTTGACTGACCGAGTCAACTGCCGATTGCGAAGTGAGACCTGCTCAACGGAGCACAGAAGGTCCAAGGAAGGGAAAAGGAGTGGGGGTGTAGGAAACAAAAGGAGAACATATAAACATTGCCAACTTGTCAAAAATAAATGTTCTATTGCTGAGCTGGTCTTCAAAGAGTTGATAACAGATGATACTAGCGCAGCATGGTGAGTAAAGAAGTAGACGTAGTCCTCTTGCTCAAGGAGAAAATAGCTGGCGATGGTAACAGGATCTGGTAGCCAGATGGAGAAGGAATTCCTCTTGCGCGAGGAAGAGTTGAAGAGCTTCAGAGATTCGCTGCTATGTGACGCTAGTTGGGCCATAGAAGTTATATATCTGAAACAGACTTATGAAGACATAAGAGATTTGCCCATCAAGGAGAAAACAGAAGATCACTGTTGGTGTTTTGACAAAGAGGAAGGAAGAAATGGACATGCAAAGAGCAATAGACTTTATTCTCTCGTACCGTGTATTCAAAGAATACACCATGCTGGGGGGCCAACACCAACAGAGAACAAATAAGCAGTTACACATTTAATGGCAGAGGTGCGATCAAAGACAGTGGTCTTGTGATAGCGCCATTAGTGGTCAAGATTTTGGCCACCCTGACTCTCCCATCTCTTCCAGGATAACACTCGGTCACTCTACCAGAAATCCATACTAAGGGGGGTGAAACATCCCTAACTAAGACCAAGTCCCCCACCTTAATGTCAGGACTGGAAAGAAACCACTTCTGTCTCCGTTACAAGGAAGTTAAATATTCCAGGTTCCACCTCTTCCAAAAAGAATTACGGAGGGCTTCAAGTTTACGCCAAACAATAGGTAGATTAAAATCCCTGTAAGAATTGGGAAGAGGAGGAGGAACAGAAAGAGAAGTGCCAATAAGGAAATGACCAGGTGTAAGCGGAAGCAGGTCATCAGGGTCATTTGAAAGCGGAGTTAAAGGACGAGAATTAACAACACCTTCTATCAAAACAGACAGTGAATTGAATTCTTCGTAAGTCAGAATTCGATTACCTAAGACTTTTCTTAAATGACGTTTAGTGAGCTTTACGCAAGATTCCCACCTACCACCGTGATGAGGAGCGTAAGGAGGTATAAAGCGCCATTTGAAACCCTTTGAGTAGGAAAAATTAGAAATTTGTTCCATGGCAGGAGAGGAAGTGAGAGCTTTCTTCCAAAGGGAAGCTGCGCCCTGAAAGGTGGAAGCGTTATCAGAAAACATTTCTGAAGGAACACCACGCCTAGCAGTGAAGCGAGAGACAGCTGATAAAAAGTAAGAAGTAGAAGCATTCGTTACTAGTTCCAAGTGGATTGCGCCTGTAACCATGCAAACAAAGAGAGAAACATAAAGCATACCAAACAGTTTGCGTTTAGCTTCAGGGGAGTTTCGTTGATATTCGAACGGACCCATATAGTCCACGCCAGTTAAAGCAAATGGGCGTATAGGAGAAGAGCGAAAAGAGGGCAGATCGCTCATTAATTGAGTTTTGATTTTAGGTTTCGCTTTGAAGCAAGGAATGCACTTATGAATTACAGAAGAAACTTCATGAATTCCATTTATAATCCAGTACTTTTCCCTTAAGAAGCAAAGCAGAGTGCGTGTACCAACATGCAGATTACGATAATGAAAGTCACGTATAATTAAGGAAGTTACGTGATGTTTGGAAGGCAAAATAACGGGATGCTTTTTGTCCTCAGAGAGTAAAGATTGTGAGAGCCTTCCACCTACCCTGAGTAACCCATGGTCATCAAGAAACGGGGCTAAAGCACGAAGACGGCTGGATTTGGGAAGATCTCTTTTAGAAGAAAGCAAAGACAATTCTGAAAAAAAAAGGCTTCTTGCTGTGTCAGTTGTAAAACTTTGATGGTAGCGAGATTCAATTCATGATCGGTAAGGTGTGGTTTGGGGAGAAGAGGTTGGTCAACCACAAAATATTTCCATCTAAGGAGATAGGCAATAATTCGTATTAATTTATGAAAAGAAGAATAGCGGGACAACAGAGGATGTGAAGCGTTGGAAACCAGACACGAAGCAATGGATAGAGGTACTTTAGCGTCAGGCAAGTTGAAGTTTGTAGCTAGAGGTTTAGAAGGCCACGAAGAAGAGTCTTTGATTAACCACGAGGTCCCATGCCAGTACAATTGGGAAGCTGCCAATTGAGAAGGTAAACAACCACGAGAGATAATATCGGCTGGATTATCGGCACTAGGCACATGCCTCCATTGACATCCAGAAGAAAGAGTTTGAATTTTGGAAACCCTATTTGCCACAAAAGTTTGCCAGTGAGAAGGGTTCTTGGCGATCCAAGAAAGGGTGATCATGGAATCGCTCCAGAGATAAATTTGCGAGAATTCGACTTTTAATACTTCCCGTAATTTCTTGACAAGTTCTGCAGCCATGAGTGCAGCGCACAGTTCGAGCCTAGGCAAAGTGATAGTTTTGAGAGGGGCGACCTTCGATTTGGCACAAACAAGATTGGAAACTAAAGATCCATAGAATGAATCGTGATAAACTAAATATGCACAGCAACCGTAAGCTTTTTCGGAACTGTCCGCGAACACATGAAGGAAAAAGAATGCATTAGAATGAGAGCTGATTAAATTCCTGGGAATTTCAATAAGGGAAAGATCCAGAAAATTGCTGCGAAACGAAAGCCAACGATTAAGAAAAGAAAGAGGGACAGTGTCATCCCTTTCACATTTAAGCGACCACAACTCTTGCATGAAGAGTTTGGCTATAACGATAACTGGGGCAAGAAATTGAAGCGGATCAAAAATTTTTGCAATTTCAGAGAGGATTTGTCTTTTTGTATTAGGAAGCTCTTCTGCGAGCGTAACTTTATAGATAAGAGTGTCAGTGCTAGTGCACCAGTGAACTCCCAGAGTTTTTATAGATTCGGAGTTTCCACAAATTTCGACAGAAGAAGGATCTACGTCTTCGATGGGAAATTGTGCGAGAAACTCAGGGGAGTTGGAGTTCCACTTATGAAGTGGGAAACCACCATTCCTTAGTAATGCTTGAAGTTCTAAAGACACAAAAGAAGCTTCCTCCAAAGTGGAGAAGGACTGCAAGTAATCGTCAACATAGAATGACGTAGTTAGTGCTTCAGAGGCTTTGGAATTGAATAAATAACCATCTTGTGAGGCTAACAAATGTAGAGATCGAATAGCGAGGAATGCTGAGGGTTTTAAACCATAAGTAATTGTTTTTAAGCGAAATACCTTAATGGGCTTGTTGATTTCATCACGCCACAAGATTCTTTGAAGATCTCTTTGTTCCGGTTGAATTAAAACTTGACGGTACATCTGTTTTATATCGGCTATGACAGCTATGGGAAATAATCGAAAGTTTAAAAGTATAGCAGATAGATCTGACTGAATAGCAGGACCAGAGTAAAGAGTGTCGTTAAGGCTGTTGCCATTAACGTCGGGCGATGAACCATTGAAAACAACTCGGATTTTATCTTTTACAAGAGGGTTTTTCCACACAGGATGATGATTTAAATAAACCGTTTCAAATGGGGGGTGCAATTCATCATCGGATTTGTTAACAACTTCCATATGATCTAAGCTTTCATACTCATCCATGAAATCAGTGTACTGCTTTTTGACAAGGGGTTCCTTTTTGAATTTGCTCTCGATAGCAAAGAGAGCTTTTCGAGCTTTAGGCTGAGAGTTAATAAGTTTGGGAGGATTGTGTAATCTTGGCATTTGAACAATGAACCGGCCATCAGCAGAACGAGTGGTGGTGTTCAAAAAAAGTTGCTCACAGAATTCATTTTCTTAAGAGGTTACGTTAGGAGAATCAACGTTTTCAAGCCTCCAAAACTGTTCCAGATCAGTATTGGAGAAGTAACATTGCGATGCAGGTTGGGGAGAATAATGGGGAAGTTGCCCTGTGACGATCCATCCAAAATTAGTGTCTCTGGCGACCACGTTAGAGGACAACTTGCGAACCTGTTTCCGAAGGCAATTCCAAAAGACATTGGCACTAAAGAGTATGTCAATGGGGTTTTGTATGTTAAACAAAGGATCGGCTAACCTTAAATGCGAGGGAATGTTTAACCCTGAAATATCCACCGAGTGACTTGGAGTGTCTTCTCCAATGCTATTGAGAATTAAACAATTAAGTTTAAAAAAGTTGTTTCTATGACAAATATCTCTTATGGTTAGTTTTGAGAATTGTAAAGCTTGCGATTTTGAGCTGTTGATACCCGACACATAGAAGTAGGATTTACGGGTAGGCCTTGTTTTTTAATCAAGGAATTAGACACAAAATCATGAGTTGCCGCTGAATCTAGAAGACCGCGTGCACGGACCCAGTTGCCAAAGTTATCCTGAACTTCAATTTGGACAGTAGACAACAATACTTGAGCACTGCGAATGGACTTGGCATTTTGAATATACGATGAGGCATTAGAACTATTAGCACTATCATTTTTAGGAGAAGTGGATGCTGTCGATGACCTTGCCTGATCATGACGATGTAGCAAAGTATGATGAGCCTTTTCACAATGGTAGCAAAGTCTTGTGGACTTGCAATTAGAAGCAGAATGCGTGGGCGCTAGGCAGTTAAAACAATGCTTGTTTTGAGCAACTAATTTTCGTCTGTCGTCGACTGACATTTCTTTAAAGGATTTACAGAGGTATAGGGCATGGGGATCTTTACAAAGTATGCACTTTACAGGTTCGTTTAAACTCTTGCGAGGTTCGCTTTGAGTGTTTAAAACAATAGAGCTAGCAACACGACGTTCACTAGACCTAGTTGGGTAACCAGTAGTGTTTGATTTAAATTTGGATGAGCTGGACCCGGGTTTTTGGGTATTGGACGCTGAGCGTTCACTTTTGGGTTTGATGGACATTAATTCGAATTTGGAACTAGGAGATGAAGGTTCACTTTGATTAGCTAGAGCGGTTAAAAGTTGGCATCTAGCGTTTATGAAAGTAACTAAATGCTCGTAAGTGTAGTCATCTTCTTTAGAAAGTTCAATTTCCCAAGCTTTGAGGGTAGCAGTATCAACTTTAGCAATCACTAAATATATTAGGAAAGTATCCCAATAATTAGTAGGTTGATCTAATTGGGACAGAGCCTTAACGTGAAGTTGTGTAGTGTCAACTAGAGTGCGTAGACTAGTGACGTCATTGTGCTGTGACGCAGGTAGATTGAATAGAGCCTTTATATGGCGTTGAATACGTAACCGTAAATTTCCATATCTTTCCTTTAATAAGTTAAAGGCAATGGAATAATTTTCGGCACGCAGAGGAAGTGCTTCGACCAACTGCAAAGCTTGACCTCGGAGGATTGATCTCAAGTACTGAAACTTGTAAATGACTTGAATGTCTTCATTGTCGTGAACAAGGGAGCAAAATAATTCATAGAAAGAATCCCAAGCAGATTCATCTCCAGAAAAATGGGGTAAATCAATTTTCGGTAAAATTGGTTTGGGCTTGTGAGTACCCTCACGGAAAGAAGTTTGTGGTTTGTGAAGGGAACCGAGAACAGAAGCGTCCTTTTTCTGCTCCTCTTCGAGTTGGCGTATTATTTTGAAAGCAGAACCTATGCCTTCGTAATATTGGTTTTCTACTTCAACTCGATCTTCGGTTTGATTGAGCATGCAAGGTTCTATTTCAGTTTGGATGTTACAATAATTTTCATAAGAACGTTCATAATCTCGTACACGATGTTTCAACAAGTCTAATTGAGCTTCTGAGGGATCTAACTCTTTTATGTACTTTCTAAAACGGGTAATTTGTACTTTATAGGATGCTCGTTTAGAAGTAAGTTTTTCATCTTTATCCTTCTCAGTAGGAGCCATGTTATAAAGAATAGATTGAAATGTAACTCACGATACTGTGGAACCTTGGAAATGCTGTCAAGCTGGCAGCAGCAAATAAGTAGAAAGAACGGGACACGCCAAAGGAGACAGGAGTGGCCTCTTTCCCGTTCACAGGCTTTGCATGATGTAGTTATAGCTGAAAAATTCAAAGCAGAGATTAATAATTTGCAGAGTAATGTCAAATAGAAAAAATGACAAATGGACTCTCCCGGGTTTCTGGGACCAATTTTTGGGTAGTTTATTGGCTGAGGAATAACCCACCCACCAAGGGAAGATGATTAAGAGAAGGAAGTAGATTTTGGATTGGAGAAAAAGGATAGAAAGATAGGAGGAGAGTCCCACAAAATTGATAAGTTTAACTTTAAATACACTTAGAGGCAGTCGCCACTGAAATTTAACTTTTTGATACCTAAAGTAGGTACGAGCTTGGTGAGGCTAACGGGAACCGCAGCTAGGATTTGGGCGGTTTGCAAGACAGAGGCTTTAGTATATTTCCTCCCAAGCGTGTATAAAAGTACTATGGGGAAGGGTGATGGTCTGGCAAGGCTGAGAGCAAACGATTTATGGTATGTCTTCTCAAAGAAATTAGTTTTTGTGAAATGATTCGAAGAATGCCAATAATTCAAATCAAGTTCAGAATTTCCAATTTTCGAAATTATAGAGTTTCTAGAAAAAGAGACCCAGTGCTTCCAGGAAGGATAGTGACGAAAAATTATAACTTGGAAAGTAATCTTTGTAAGTGAACCAATGGTTGCCTTTGGAAATGGCTAAGCCTTTACTCAGCGAAAGGCCGGATAAAAGCTTAGACAAAAAAGAAACACTTATCTTTAGGAAAATTGACCATAAGTTTTCGGAGAAAATCTCCACAAGCAGGTAGCTGGCTTAGCGAGCTTTACTTGCCTTACTGGCCAATTAGAATTAGCTATTAAAGCTAACAGAAGCTTTGAAAAGGTTGCCACTAAGAGTTCTTGCTCAAATGCAACAAGTGGAAAAATCCCTATCAATAGATTAAAGGGCATCGAGTAGGGAGAGCCAAGGAGGACAGGGCCTTGTTTAACCTTTGTATTAGAAAAATGAAAAAGAGAAAAGGAACGCTTAATTTATTTAACAATTCAGGAGAAATTAATATTTTTAACAAATAAATATTTTTCAATCTTATTAACAATTTGAGGTCGCAGACCTCCGACAACATTCAAAAATTGCTCCAGGCAAATAACAATTCTTAAGGTTTTTAAACCTGGTATTACAATCTTTTTAAGATTTGAAAAAGGACCAAATGAAATGATTAAAGTTTAAACATTTCCAAGAATACAAGGAGTGTACTATAAGAAATTTCGGAAAGAATATTCTAGAGAGAATAACAACTTTAAAGCTAACTATAAGGAAAACATAAAGCATAAAATAGAAGTTCCTACAACTTCTTATATTTAAACAGGATTACTTTATGAGAATTATACAAAGGAGAGCAGGTCACTTACTGTGAAACCTGAAGAGGTAATCAAAAGGAAGGTTCTAGACTTCCTATGTTTAATTAGGAATCACGAGCCAAATGGGGCAGTTTCTATTTCGTGAGACCTAAAAAGTAACTCACTCAAGAGTTGAAAATATTGGTTTTCCTGATAATAGAGAAAAAACAATGTGAACTTAAACCGTGTATAAAACACGTAATTATACAGCAATTACTTAATGATAAACAAGAAAAACGGAAGGGCACTTCGCAGAGTGACACCTTATTGAAACAGACCTATATTGAAAAATTTATTACGGATTGTTAGTAGGAGGTTTAGGAAAGAGAATAGGGGATTGAGGAAAAATGTTCTTGGCCTTATTTAAATATAAACGGACGATCGCGACGCGGTAGAAAGTTGAACAAGCAATGATTTTCACTATAGTTCGTTGAAACTTATGAAAAGTTCACTATAGAAACACGAAAGTTTTTGGCAGAGAAAGTTATTTCAATTTGAACAAAATGACTGGTTGCACTGAATGAACGAAAGTCTATTGCTTGCGAAAATGGTGGATTACAGTTAAATGCGCCATAGAACATTCCAGCGGTTCCAGCGGTGGAAGAAAGTTAACTATTAAGCTTTTAATTCAGAAACGAAATTCTTCAATTTTAAATAGCATTCTCACAAGTGAGTAAAGATTTCAAAACGGCAGGACTTGTAGATGAAATACAGAATCGAGAAGGTTCCAGAACGACCTTAGTAGAAGAAATGGGGTTGAGAAAATCCAACGGAGGAACTAACTTGTTGAGTTATAGACAGCGGGTATTAGATAATATCCCACGTAGTGAGAGGATTTCTCATTTGAATAGCCTAAGAAAAGCTCTTTTTTAATAAGGTTGGCTTATACAACCAAAGGCTCAACATGGCAAAACCCACGAAGAATGATTTTTGCCCCAAAATAAGCAATCGCACACTGTCTATAACACATCTTTAAAAGCACGTGAAAGTTAAAACCATGAAGTTGAGGTTAAAACTTTAAGATGGTACTTATCTTGATTTCATGTAGAAGATGAAGTTCCCTTTGACGATAACTACTTTGCCAACATGGCGTAGAAGAGAGTTTGCCTCTTGGGTTGAGGAGACTAGCTCGAGAGGAGCTTTGACTGACCGAGTCAACTGCCGATTGCAAAGTGAGACCTGCTCAACGGAGCACAGAAGGTCCAAGGAAGGGAAAAGGAGTGGGGGGTAGGAAACAAAAGGAGAACATATAAACATTGCCAACTTGTCAAAAATAAATGTTCTCTTGCTGAGCTGGTCTTCAAAGAGTTGATAACAGATGATACTAGCGCAGCACGGTGAGTAAAGAAGTAGACGTAGTCCTCTTGCTCAAGGAGAAAATAGCTGGCGATGGTAACAGGATCTGGTAGCCAGATGGAGAAGGAATTCCTCTTGCGCGAGGAAGAGTTGAAGAGCTTCAGAAATTCGCTGCTATGTGACGCTAGGTGGGTCATAGAAGTTATATATCTGAAACAGACTTATGAAGACATAAGAGATTTGCCCATCAAGGAGAAAACAGAAGATCACTGTTGGTGTTTTGACAAAGAGGAAGTTAGTTATAGTTAGTTATTGTTGTTTTAAGGGGCGGAACTACGAGGTCATCTGCCCCTCTTAACACAGATTAAAGAATACAAATTTTGAATTGAATTTAAAATTTTGAGGTGGACATCTAAATTTAAAAAGACCAAAAATTAATAAAACAAAAACAAACAATTAAATAAAAAAAATATATAAACATAAACAAAAATTACGGAAAAAACAAAACATTATCATTCAAAAACGAACAAGTCGTTGAGTCAAAGTTCACTGGAAAATTTAGATTGCTGGCCCTAACCCACTCTCACTTATAAAGCGGATAACGCGATCAGCAGCCACCGCGTCATCGGCTAATATAAGTTTGAGTGTCGTCTGCAAACCAAGGTTTCTTCGTAAGTCAGCAAGATCCACACACTCGGTGAAAATGTGGGCCACGGTGAAAACGGCTCCACAGGTACAAAGTGGGGGGTCTACCCTTCTCATTAGGTACGAGTGGGTGGATCTTGTATGACCTATCCTTAGCCTACACAAAATGACGGACTCTCTCCGGGCCCGGAAGGAGCTCCGCCAAACGCGAGTAGTTCCCTTGATCGCTCTCAGTTTACTGGGCAGTGGGTCAGCTAGCCACTGACTCTCCCAAAAAGCCAGAACTTGTAGGCGTAACTGAGAGCGAATATCTCTAGCGGGTACCTCCATTGGTCGAGGTGGTAGTGATACCGCCTCTTTTGCAGCTTGATCTGCTAACTCATTTCCCGCAATTCCCATGTGGCTTGGAAGCCACAGAAAGGTGATTCGAGTGTCAGCGTGGCACAGCCCGGCTAGTAGGTCGTGGATTCGCTGCACTAGGGGGTGTTGCGGGAAACATGTAGCAATTGACTGCAACGAACTCAAAGAGTCGGTACACACGAGAAAGTGGATTCGAGCATCCTGTAGTGCAAACTGCAGAGCTTCATAGATGGCAACGAGCTCCGCAGTAAACACACTACAGGCCTCAGGCAAAGAGATCTTGGTATTTGCACCATCAATAACGTAAGCACAACCCACCTTCTCGTCCACCTTCGAACCATCCGTGTATAGAATGCCAGCGTCCGGAAATTGGTGAACTATGCTGTGGAACTGCCTCCGGTAAACGGAGGCATCCGTGTTCACCTTAGGACCTCGGTGCAGATCCAACCGAATTTCCGGACGCGGGACCTGCCACGGAGGCACCCCGCTAGATGTCCGGATCATACAGGGACCTACAGCCACTCCTACTTCGGCACACGAGCCATCAAGTCCAATACCAACCGGCCGAGTGGCACGAGGCTGGTTGGCGCACCCCTGGTGGCTTTGTGTACCGAAGAGAGCCTGATAGGTCGGGTGCTGCGGCACCCGACGCACACCGGCAGCATATGCCAAAAGCACATGTTGGCGTCTATAATTTAAAGGTGGAACACCCGACTCGGCGAGTAGGCCGGGTATCGGGCTGGTCCGGAAGGCACCGGTAGCCAGCCCAACGCCACCATGGTGGACACTGTCCAGCATCCTCAAGGTTGCCGGCCTTGCCGAACCGTATGCCGCAGAACCACAGTCCAGCCGGGACAGGACGAGGGCTTGGTAGAACCGTAGCAGCACCGCACGGTCAGCCCCCCACGTAGTGCCACTAAGAAACCCGAGCATGTTCAGTCTCCTGAGACATGCCACTTTCAACCGCCGTACATGGTGCTGCCACGTTAACTTGCTGTCAAAATGGAGCCCCAGGAAGCGATAAGTGTCAACCACCGGCAACGCAGCATCCCTGAGATGTAGTTCAGGGTGTAAATGTAGCCTCCGTAGCCGACAAAAATGGACGACGGAGGTTTTCGCTGCTGAAAAACGAAAACCCCGGTCGTGAGACCACCTGTCGACCCGGTTGATGGCTAGCTGCAATTGCCGTTCCACGACTGCCATACTTCCAGAGCTGTAATGCAGAGCTAAATCGTCTACATACAGCGATGGAACTACCGCGGACCCGGCAGCGGCAACAATGCCATTAATGGCAATCGCGAACAAGGTGACACTCAGCACTGAACCCTGAGGAACTCCATTTTCTTGGGTATAATATTGCGATAATGTCCTACCGACCCTTACACGGAAGAGTCGGACGGACATGAAATTCGCAATAAAAGTCGGTAAGTTACCACGGAGTCCCCACTTGTGAAGGGTGGAAAGGATCCCGTAGCGCCATGTGGTGTCGTAGGCTTTCTCTAGGTCAAAGAAAACCGTGACTAGGTGCTGCTTTCGGAAAAAAGCCTCCTGTATGGCGCTCTCAAGTCGCACCAGATGGTCAGTGGTGGACCTATGAGAGCGAAATCCACATTGGTACTCAGACAGGAGACCTTTATCCTCCAAGAACCACACCAGTCGAGGTTCACCATCTTTTCGAGCAGCTTACATAGGCCATTTGTCAAACAAATGGGCCTATAGCTGCTTACAAACTTGGGATTCTTTCCAGCCTTAGGAATCGGTATTACGATCCCCTCTCGCCATTGAGGTGGAAACTCCCCTTCAATCCATATACGATTGAAGAGGATCAACAGTTTTTTAATACTGGAATCGCACAGATGTTTTAACATTTGATTATGTATGTTATCCGGTCCAGGAGCCGTATCCCTGCACAGTGCAAGCGCACTGCGCAGTTCCCATTCAGAGAATGGTACATTATAGGACTCCGAAGCAGCAGTGGCAAAGGACAAGGGGTGAGTCTCTGCCTCCCGCTTCAGAGTCAGAAACGTAGGATCGTAACTCCCGGAGCAGGATACATCGGAGAAGTGCGAGCCAATGCTGTTGGCAATGGCGAGATGGTCCGTGATGATGTCTCCATTGATGGACACTCCGGGTATCGACAGTGATGTCGGGAGTCCGGAGATCCGACGAAGCTTAGTCCACACTTGAGATGAAGGAGTATGCGCCGTCATGGACGACACATACTTTTTCCACGTCGTTTTCTTACTCTCCCGAATCAGATATCGGGCTCTAGCACGCATCCTTCTGAAGGTGATAAGGCTGGCCATAGTGTTTTGCCTCCGATAGCATCTGAAAGCACGTCGACGATCTTTAATGGCTGCTGCAATCTCGGCTGTCCACCAAGGGACAAGCTTCCGGCGTGAGTTGCCGGACGAGGAAGGTATTGTTTCCTCAGCAGCAGCCAAAATACCATTCGTTATGTGAATGGTATGATCGTCGACACTCTCAAAGGTATCTTCGGCAAACACCGCGCGTGCCGTGAAAGTTGGCCAATCAGCCCGACGGAGAAGCCATCGACTTGGTAACTCGATGGCTCTCTGGTTCGGAAGAGTAACGATAATTGGAAAATGGTCACTATTACAAAGGTCATCGTGTACACCCCACTGTAGCAGGGGAACCAGCGCACGACTGCACAGGGTAATATCGATACTTGAATAAGTACCGTGTGCAATAGAGAAGTGCGTAGGTTCCCCTGTGTTCAACAGGCACAGGTCCAGCCGCCTGATCAGCCTCTCAAAATCTCTCCCTTTACCGCTAGTGGTAGCGGAGCCCCAGATGGTGTTGTGGGCATTAACATCTCCCAGAAGGAGAAAAGGAGGGGGGAGCTGAGAGACTAGATCCACCAGCTGGTCGTAATCCGGCTGAGAATCAGGCGGGATGTACACGTTACATACTGTTGCCATTACTGGCAACGAAGTACGAACTGCAACTGCCTCTAGCTGAGTACGCAACGGCACCTCTTCACTAAAGAGGCTAGAGTGGACGAGAGTGCAGACGCCACCAGCGGCCACAGCTCCGTCCACCCGGTCTTTAGAGAAGAGTTTGAAGTGACGCATTGTTGTCTCATGTCCAGGACGAAACCTGGATTCCTGAAGACAGACAATGGTTGCCGAAAACGAAGATATTAATTGTCGTAACTCAGCGAGATGAACAGAATAGCTATTACAGTTCCATTGTAATAGTGCCATGGTGTGGACTTAAGTAGAAGTTGGTCTTCTACCTATGCTTGACCGTTTGCCACCCTTCCCCATCTCTAGTTGGAGTTGATGGGGCAGGAGAGCACACCTCAATCTCCACATCTCCGTCCGAAGACGAAGAAAATGGAGCGGGCGCTCTCTTGGGTTGAGCGCGGTCGTCGTCGGACCTCACGAGTCTCGCTCTTGGGGAAGAGCGAGAGCGGTGTCGAGGGACTTCCTCCCG
Source organism: Meconema thalassinum (assembly GCA_946902985.2). Classification (NCBI taxonomy): domain Eukaryota; kingdom Metazoa; phylum Arthropoda; class Insecta; order Orthoptera; family Tettigoniidae; genus Meconema; species Meconema thalassinum. The sequence goes on along the minus strand of OX336392.1, from coordinate 425,437,131 downwards.
GTCCGAAGACTGGGTGTCTGTCCCCGACACGCCCCGAAGAGATTTCTTCTTGGATCGGCGCCGACGTGTGTTTGGGGAAGTAGATGGTCCCTTCCCTACAGACGCCGGGTCCTTATAAAACAAGGTCGCTCCTGCTGGCACCGCTCCACTGGTAGTGGTGGGAGCGGGATGGCCAGCAGATACGTGAGCAGCCCTGCCTTTAGGAGAGGAAGAGAAACGGCGCTGAACCGTTCCCCTCTCCTCCGCCGATCTATTTTCTTTTCTATAGGGGAGTTCCTCCATACGGACGGGCTTGGCTTCAGCAGGCTTCGCCCCCTTGGTGGTAGTGGGAGCAGAAAGGCCAGCAGAGACAGTAGCCACCCCGTCAGCAGGAGGACGAGAGAGACGGCGACGAACCGTCTCCCTCTTCTCCCCTATATTTTTCGTATTAGGTGGGCTGGAAGAAGGACCAGCCCTGGTCGGCAAAGTCTTCTTTCCCCCTTTAGCTGGGAAAGACTTGTTCGCCGACCGTTTCGGAGAAGAAGAGGACTTCTTCTCCGAATTCGCCGGTTTAGGTGTTAAAACCGGCGCCTTCTTAACCGTGGCCGAAGAAGGTTTTGGGACCTCCTTCGGGCTGACAGTGCTCGCTGGTACAGCGAGGGGAGATTTCAAACTCGTACTAAAAGAGGACATCGAGGGTACTGCACTGGAAACTTTAACGGCAGGGGTGATTGAGGGCGTCGCTGCAGCTGCAAACGATACCCGAAATTCGGGGGCATTCATATCACGGTACCTCTTGCGAGCGTCGTGATATGAAAGCCTGTCAAGAGTCCTGATTTCCTGGATCTTGGCTTCCATAATGAATTCAGGGCACTGTTTTGACCGTGGAGAGTGACTTCCTTGGCAGTTGGGACATATCGGGGGAGGCGTACACCTCTCGTCACCCTCATGTGTCCCCTTGCCACACTCTCTACATACGGCCTTCGCAGTACACCTGGCGGAAACATGCCCGAATCTCTGGCACTGGTAGCAGCGCATAGGTGGAGGGATGTACGGTCGCACATCGCAGTTGTACGATGTGACCTTCACCTGCTTAGGTACAACATCACCTTCAAAATGGAGAATAAAAGCGCCGGTATCGACGCTCCTTTCCCCAATCTTTCGGGTGATGCGCCTAATCTTTGTGACGCCTCTCTTCCCCAGATCCCGCAACAGTTCAGCATCGCTATTCAAAATGAGGTCACGATGGAAAATAACTCCACGGACCTCATTCAGCGTTTCGTGCTTTGTGATCTTAACGGGGATTTCGCCGAATTGCGTGCATTCCAGCAACGCTTCGGTTTGCTGCCGGCTAACGGTATGCAGCAAGAGCTGCCCGTTCCGGAGCTTGGAAATCCCGTTAAGATCACCAAATTTCCCCTCGATTTCCTCAGCGAAAATGATCGATTTTACGAGCTTGAAATCATCCCCGTCAGTCCTGGTAGCTACCAGGTAGCGAGGTGATCTGTCTGTCGCAAATCGTTGGTTAAAGGCTTCATCCCAAGGCGTATACACCTTGGGATTAGCTCGACACTCCAGAGACGGCTTTTTAAGGGTGCCACCCTGTACAGGTGTCCGTGATCGCTTTGATGGCATCCCGGACGAAATCCTCCCCGAATACTGCCCACTCCGAACGGGGGCTATCACTGTGGGCGCCACCCAGCCAAGGCAATACCTACCTGGCATAGCAGATATTGCCCGGGGTCCCAGTGCCTCGAACAGGCACTTCCCCCTCGGCATGCACAGGATTTATTCAGCTCCAGTATTCGGCCATGCAGGGACCTTCGTTGTAAGGCGGATACTACTGTAGGGTACATGGCGCACCCACCTGACGGGATGGGGCATACCGTCTAGGCTTTCTGGCCAGATGGCCAAGCTGGTGGCCCTTCCCCTAACAGCATGCATGTTTGTTTCTATTGGTCAAACCAGAGCTGGGACCAGAAAACCAAAATCGACCTTTATAAGGCCCCCTCTAAGTCGCCTTTTACGACAGGCAGGGGATACTGTGGATGAATTCTGCCCTCCCCATCCACAGGGGGTCTGAACAAATCAAAGAGGAAGGAAGAAATGGACATGCAAAGAGCAATAGACTTTATTCTCTCGTACCGTGTATTCAAAGAATACACCACCCTGTTACAGCCAAGCTAGCGGGCGAACCTATTGCCCCAGATACAGCCAGCAGCAAACCGTTGAGTCGTGTTCGGTTAAGACTTCTGAGAAGGGTGGTTGTGCAACTCGGGTTTTCTTCATTTCGTTCCGCAAAGTTCACAGCCAAGTTAAGATTGGACGGAAGGGGGATTTGTGTTTCATGCACGTCGCCATTCTTAAATTACGTCTGACAAGAATTTGTTGCACATGCATCTCCATGATAATATAATTAATAGTCCAGTCAGTGATTTTAACCTATCATGCCGAGACGTAAAACGGATATTGGTAGTTGTTCATTGACACTGGAGAAAAAAAAAGCGCTTATCACGTAATGCATTCTCCCGGGCGAAGCCGGGTCGGGATGCTAGTATGTAAATATAATCCAGTGTATATAATATTGGGGGCTCTGACGCATCCCGAATGCGAAATGGGGCTTTGCTCTTTTCAGAGATTTCCTTCAGTGTACTGTAAAAAAAAGTGAAAGGCACTGATAAATAAATATGAAATGGAACGGAATGGAATGTTGGACTTGTTCATCGCATCATTCGACATCCTACTGGGCTCGAGATGGATATACCTAGTCTTACCATAAATACTGTCCCAACTTTTGAGGGTGGCTGTACTTCCGGCCGAACGAGGGAGCGGCTCCAAAACTGGTATCGTGAGGCGTGAGTCATTGTTCGTTGATCTGCATATGATGATGATGATAATTGTTGTTTTAAGGGGCCTAACATCAAGGCTATCGGCCCCTGATGGTTTGGGTGATCGTGAAGATGAAAATGAAATGTAAACTTAAAACTAAAACTAACTACCAACCTACATACTAGAAGAAGAAATGGAAAACTAAAGGAGAATAAGGCAAATAAAGGACAGGAGGAAAAGAAAATAATGCCCTCAACCCTCGAAGAATGGCGGATTGAGGGACTTGGAAGGAAGGAGAGCCATGAAAGGCAGATAGGAAAGTGAAAGAGGAGAGGGTCCGCCCCGAAGGTAAGGGACAAAAGGGGAAAACGGACCCAGCTCAGGAATCCCTCGGGGTCGCCAACTCCCGAACTCACCAGCCGTGAGCCCCTGAGGGTGTAGCATTATCTAGGGTGCACCAGAAGTGGTGGGGCTACATACACCCTGCCTCCTTAAGGGCCTTGAGCACAAGGCAGGAGGTAAAAGGAAAAGAAAAAGAAGGCTGACCCCTCACAGAAGGAGGGTGTCAGGAAAGATGAGACAAGGGCCAATTAAGGCGGGAAAGGAAGAGACTCCCTAGGCCTCGGATACCCTAATACCGTCAGGGTCGGAAGAGAACAAGGGTTGACCAAGTGAGGTCGACAGGAAAGAAAACGGAGAGGAGCCCGGCACAAGTAAGTGGAAGCAATGACGGACTCAGCTGGGGCCCCGTGGTCGCCAAACCACGCCCACAAGATGTGAGCCCCTGGGGGACGTTGATCTGCAGAAGTGTATAGTTGTCAGTTTGAAGTTTTCGAGATGGAATGGGGGGAGTATGAGAATCCTGTGACCGTGGTAGCGTTACACAAGGTAGGGCAATCGCCAGGGGGAGATTTTCAAACCTTCCAGAAGTTGAAAATTAGTAAGAAATTTGTTTACGTGAGAGATCGTCCGCGGCAAGGAAGACCACGCACAGTTCGAACGCCAGAACTTATCAAAGCAGTGGCGGCTCGTGTGCGACGAAATCCGGTAAGGAGACGGTCAGTGATGGCTCGTGAGTTACAGATATCAAAAATGTATATGTCTCGCACGTTAATCATTGACCTGGGACTCAGTGCTTGCAAACGACGCAAAGGACATCTGACAAATGAACTGAAGCGCCAGAAGCTCCTAAAATCAAAGCGCTTACTTAAGCGTTACGCAGCTAATGGTCATCGTCGAATCGTGTTTACGGATGAAAAGATTTTCAGTGTTGAGGAGACTTTCGATTCCCAAAACGACAGGGTATATGCCCATTCCTCTAGAGAAGCTGGTGAAAAGGCTCCAAGGATCAAGAGGGGTAATCATTCCTCATCAGTTATGGTGTGGTAGGGTGTGAGCTTCGAGGGCACAACGGAGCTCCGTTTCTGTGAAAAAGTAGTCAAAACTTCAGCTAAAGTGAACCAACCAGGAGACAGTGCTTGAGGGACTGGTCAAGAATCTCAACAACACCCTATTCCATGGACGGAACTGGAGCTTCCAGCAGGACTCAGCCCCAGCGCACAAGGCACGGACAACCCAACAGTGGTTGGAGGCAAATTTTCCTGATTTCATTTCCATTTCAGATTGGCCGTCTGCAAGTCCAGATTTAAACCCTTTGGACTACAAATTGTGGTCCAAGCTTCAGGAGATGGCTTCCAAGAAAGAGACATTCCAATATTGAAAGCTTAAAGCAATCTCTTCGGAAGGCAGTTGCAGATTTTCCAGATGATGTGTTGCGTAATTCCATTGATGAGTGGCCACAAAGACTTAAGTACTGTGTGCGTGCAAATGGTGGCCATTTTGAATAATTATTTGTGGTTATGGTTCATAATGCATCTATGTAACACTTGTTATTAGGATATTAACATATCTCTAACCGTTTTGTGTCAATTTCCAAAACGTTTGGGACAGTATTTATGGTAAGACTAGGTAGTTGAGACGAGGCCCGTATTGTGCGCTGGAGAGCATGAACCGATATGTCGTTGCACTCCTCAGTCGTGATTACCACAGAACCAAACAAGCTCTTCGCGTGACGCAACGAGCATTGTCACTGTCCTGTGACCAACGTACAAGGAAGTCCCACGGGTGGTCTCTTGAATAATTTGAGGTAGGTCTAGTGAAGAAACGTGCATACTGGATTGTTTTATGTAACTGTTAGTTAGCTAATACTGGAAAAATGTGTTTCTTATTGTTTGTTTTTTTGAATGAAAGAATGAATGAATGAATGAATGAATGAATGAATGAATGAATGAATGAATGAATGAATTAACGGGAGTTTTGAAACAAACTGTTGGACTTGTTCATCGCATCATTCGACATCTTACTGGGCCCGAGATGGATATAGTTGAGACGAGGCCCTTATTGTGCGCTGGAGAGCATGAAAGGAGATGTCGAGCAATACTTAGTCGTGATTACCACAGAACCAAACAACATATTCGCGTGACACCCAAGCATTGTCCCCGTTTTGTGACCAACTGGCAAGGAAGTCCCACGGGTGGTCTTTTGAATTTGAGGTAGGTCTAGTGAAGTAACGTCCATACTGGATTGTTTTTTGTAATTGTTACTTAGATAATACTAGGAGAATGTGGTTTTTTGTTGTTTGATTTTTGAATGAATAAATTAATGCATAGATATGGTAGGTTCTTGGTCCATTCTTTTCTTTGCTCATTGTTTATAGGCTAAAATTTTCCTATACTGGATGGCTTGCGGTGCTAGTTTCCGGGTTGTCGTTTGCTGTTTTATTCTCCCAAGGTCTACCACGCATCGTCTAGCTACGGGAGTTTTGAAACAAGCAGTTGGAATTGTTCATCGCAACATTCGACATCCTACTGGGCCCGAGTTGGATAGAGATGAGACAAGTCCCTTATTGTGCGCTGGAGAGCATGAACCGAGATATCGTTGCAATCCTCAGTCGTGATTACCCCAGAACCAAATGAGCTATTCGCGTCACGCCCCAAGCATTGTCCCTGTTTTGTGACCAACTGACAAGGAAGTCCCACGGCGGGTCTCTTGAATTTGATGTGATGATGATAATTGTTGCCTTAAGTGGCCTAATATCTAGGCTATCGGCCCCTAATGGTTTGGGTGATCGTGAGGACAATAATGAAATGTCAACTATAACTAAAACTAACTACTAACTTATACCTAGAAGAAGTAATGAAAAAATATTGAGAATAAGGCAAATAAAGAGAGGAGGAAAAGAAATGCCCTCAACCCTCGAAGAATGCGGATTGATGGACTTGGAAGAAAGGCAAGAGAACCATGAAGGCAGGTAGGGAAGTGAAAGAGGAGAGGGTCCGTCCCAGACGTAAGGAAAAAAAGGGGAAAATCGGACCCAGCTCAGGAATACGTCAGGGTCGCCAACTCCCGAACCCATCTGCCGTGAGCCCGTGAGGGTGTAGCAATATCCAGGGTGCACCAGAAGTGGTGGGGCTACATACACCCGGCCTCCTTGAGGGACTTGAGCAGAAGACAGGCGATAACATGAAAAGAAAAAGAAGGCTGACCCCTCACAAAAGGAGGGTATCAGAAAAGATGAGACAAGGGCCAATTAAGGCGGGAAAGGAAGAGACTGCCTAGGCCTCGGATACCCCAATACCGTCGGGGTAGGAAGAGAACAAGAGGAGACCAAGTGAGCTCGACAGGAAAGATGATGATGATGATAATTGTTGTTTTAAGGGGCCTAACATCTAGGTTATCGGCCCCTAATGATCTGGGTGATAGCGAAAATGAGAATGAAATGGAAACCAGAACAAAAATTATGTGAGACGGAAAATACGTACAAAGGGAAACTCAGATGGAAACAACTCACAATATGGTCTTACAAAAGGGAATTTAGATCGAAAAGATTCACTAAAAGAATAGATTGAAAAAGACCCACTAAACGTAGGCTGGATTCAAAATACGTACAAAACGCAATGTAGCGTCGAAATACTTACAAAATGCAAATGAGATCGAAAAGACGTACAAAATGCAATTGAGGTTCAAAATACTTACAAAATGCAATTGAAATTGAAAATACACAATGCAATTCAGATTGAAATAGGCCCTATCCCAGTTCCAATTCGAATTATTCACAAAGTGCAATTGAAATTCAAAATACTTACAAAATGCAATTGAAATTGAAAATGCTTACAAAATGTACGGTAGATTCCAGGCGCGGATTCAAGGGGGGGGGGGGTCACGGGGGTGTTGATCCCCCCCAACGGAGACCAAATTTTTTTGCAAACTCAAAAAACGAAAACACAATAACCAGACAAATAAAACTTAACGAATTTTAACTGAAAAACAGTTTTTTTCATTTTGTTCATACTGAAAATATCTTTATTGCAATTATTATGTTCTGTTACAACTGTACATATTTACAACTTCATACCTGTTATATAAAACGATTATTTTTATAACAAAATCAACTCGTCTATTTTGTTTAGCAAAGCTTGTGATTACCGAAACGATGTTTATAGTGATGTCACGATGAATGTGCAGCAATGCACGGATAGGAATTTGGGGCTTTTCTCGTACCAACAAATTTTGCCGACGTCCAAACTGCAAGCTTGGTTGGCAATTTAAGCTGTGATTTACTCCCTTTGTCGGTACCAACTCAACTTGCCGAAACAGTAACGTGCCTTGATACTTTTCTCGAAACTCGATGTAAAAGTCGCAAAACACGCCGTTGCAATTTGTACGAATATTTTTAGTGTGCTAAACCCATCAAATTTCTATCCATGTAGCTCGCAAAAAAAAAATTGGTCCGGTTTTGTACGTTTGGTTATTTTGTGATTGCGTTGTTAGTGATACCATTTTTCATAGCAATTTCGATTCTGTGACCCCACCCCAAATCCAAACTCTAGATACGCGCCTGGTAGATTCAGACGACTCATGCGGATTGACAATACTTACAAAATGCAATTTAGATTGAAAATACGAGACAAAATGTAATTTAGATTCAAAATATCCACAAAATGCAATTGAGAATCGAAATATTTGTAAAATGCCCACCAAACAAAATGCAATTTAGATTCAAAATTCGTGCGAAATGCGGTTTAGATTGAAAATACAAAATGCACTTGAAATTCAATAATCTCACTAAAATGTCCTGCGCCTACATTGAAAGACTTATCAAAAAGCAATTTAGATTGTCAATCTTGACAAAATGCAATTGAGGTTGAAAACAATCGCGAGATGTAATTTAGATCGAAAAAACTTACAAAATGCAACGTAGATTAAAAATGTCTTAAAAAATCGCTAAAAGGGAATTTAGATACACGGTGAACCAAGTAACAAAAACAGTGCGGGAATCTTAAAGAGAAAAGGAAATATAAGGAAAAGAGGAGAGGAGAGAGAGGAGAGGGTCCGCCCCAAAGGTAAGGGACAAAAGGTTGATGATGATGATGATAATTGTTGTTTTAAGGGGCCTAATCGAGGTTATCGGCCCCTAATGATCTGGGTGATAGCGAAAATGATAATGAAATGGAAACCAGAACGAAAATTAAGTGAGACGGAAAATACGTACGAAAAGGAACTCAGATTGAAACAACGCACAAAATATTCTTACAAAAGGGAATTTAGAACGAAAAGATTCACAAAAAGAATAGATTGAAAAATACCCACAAAATATAGGCTAGGTTCAAAATACATACAAAGTGCAATGTAACGTCGAAATACTTACAAAATGCAATTGAAATTCAAAATACTTACAAAATGCAAATGAGATCAAAATACGTACAAAATGCAATTGAGGTCCAAATACTTACAAAATGCAATTGAAATTGAAAATACACAATGCAATTTAGATTGAAAAAGGCCGGTTTAGATTCAAAATACTCACAAAGTGCAATGGAAATTCAAAATACTTACAAAATGCAATTGAAATTGAAAATGCTTACAAAATGTGCGGTAGATTCAAACGACTCCTGTGGATTGGCAATACTCACAAAATGCAATTTAGATTGAAAATACTTGACAAAATGTAATTTAGATTCAAAATACCCACAAAATGCAATTGAGAATCAAAATATGTGCAAAATGCAAATTAGTTTCAAAATTAGTGCGAAATGCGGTTTTGGTTGAAAATACATACAAAATGCAATTGAAATTCAAAATACTCACTAAAAGGCCCGTCTACCTACATTGAAAGACTTACTAAAAAGCAATTTAGATTGTCAATCTTTACAAAATGCAATTGAGGTTGAAACAATCGCGAGATGTAATTTAGACCGAAAAAACTTACAAAATGCAACGTAGATCAAAAATGCCTTAAAAATCGCTAAAAGGGAATTTAGATACACGGTGAACCAAGTAACAAAAAGTGCGGGAATCTTAAAGAGAAAAGGAAATATAAGGAAAAGAGCAGAGGAGAGGAGAGGAGAGGGGAGGGGAGAGAGGAGAGGGTCCGCCCCAAAGGTAAGGGACAAAAGGGGAAAAACGGACCCAGCTCGGGAATCCCTCGGGGTCGCCAACTCCCGAACTCACCAGCCGTGAGCCCCTGAGGGTGTAGCATTATCTACGGTGCACCAGACGTGGTGGGGCTACAGACACCCTGCCTCTTTAAGGGCCTTGAGCACAAGGCAGGAAGTAAAAGGAAAATAAAAAGAAGGCTGACCCCTCACACAAGGAGGGTATCAGGAAAGATGAGACAAGGGCCAATTAAGGCGGGAAAGTGAAAGAATCCCTAGGCCTCGGATACCCTAATACGGTCGGGGTCGGAAGAGAACAAGAGTTGACCAAGGGAGGTCGGCAGGAAAGAAGACATAGAGGATGATGATGATGATGATAATTGTTGTTTTAAGGGGCCTAACATCGAGGTTATCGGCCCCTAAGGAAATGGAATGACGTGAAATGAAAGGATGTAGATAAAAACAACTCACTGCCTTGGATGAAGCGAAAATTGTGTTTATAAAACAGACAGTGAGCCCCAAAAATTATGCCTTATTTGAATAAAAAGAATAAAAGGCGGATGGTAAAAAAGGATAAAACAAATAAGGCATAGTGAACAATACAATACATAACACAATAAAAAACATAAAACAGATTTAACCACAATTAAAAGTAACTACACATTAAAACTTAAAAAAGTAACCACTCTCCCTCATGAACCGGATGACGAGGTCAGCTGACGGCCCGTCATCACGGAGAATAAGGGAGAGGGTATTAGGCAGTTTAAGAGTCCTGCGCAGATCGGCCAGATCCACACACTCCAAGAGAAGGTGTGCCACGGTTAGGTGGGCGCCGCAAGTACACACAGGAGGATCTTCTCTCTTTAGCAAGTGGGAGTGCGTAGCAATCCCATGGCCGATCCGGAGTCGACAGAGTACCACAGCTTCCTTCCGGAGAGATCGGAAGGAAGATTTCCACACCTTCGTTGTCTCCTTGATGCATCTCAGTTTGTTGGGTGGAGGCGTGGCACGCCATGCCTCCTCCCAATGCGACAGGATCGTATGCCGCAACTGAGAGCGCACATCACTAGCAGGCACCTTATACGGTAGCGAGGGCAGTGCGACTGCCTCTCTCGCCGCCTGATCAGCAAGCTCGTTTCCCGCAATACCCATGTGGCTAGGAAGCCACACAAAGGTCACCCCGGTTCCAGCGTTACGCGAACTGACGAGCAGGTCGTGCACACGCTGGACCAACGGGTGCTTCGGGAAACACACATCGATCGTCTGCAGCGCACTCAGAGAGTCAGTACACACAAGAAAGTGCTGGTGATCGTCTGATAACGTGTACCGCAGAGCCTCTGAGATGGCATAGAGCTCCGCAGTGTACACGCTACAGGCCTCGGGAAGTGAAAAGAGAAACCGACGATCCTCAACCACAAATGCACAGCCTACTTTCTCGTTTACCCTCGAACCGTCCGTGAATACAAGCCCTGATCCCGGATACCGTGTCACCACGGACTGGAACAGCCTCCGATGGACGGAGGAGTCCGTGTCCGACGTGGGGCCGATGTGCAGATCCAGGAGGATATCAGGGCGAGAGACCATCCACGGAGGGGCCTTGCTAGGTACTCGGACGATACAGGAGACAGAAGGAAATCGGAACTGACGGTATAAGTCATCCAAGCGAATCCCCGCCGGCCGAGTGGCTCGGGCGAGCACATCATACAGCCGGCGATTCGGATTGGAAAACAAACATGGATAGCTTGGATGAAGTGGCATCTGTCGAATAGTTGCAGCATAGGTCAGCAGTACTTGTTGGCGCCTCATGTGTAAAGGAGGTACGCCAGCCTCGGCGAGCAAGCTGACGACAGGGCTTGTCCGAAAGGCACCCGTCGCCAGCCTCACACCGCCTTGGTGGACACTGTACAGTTTAACAAGCACCGACTTACGGGCCGAACCATATGCTACACTGCCATAATCTAACCTAGATAAAACCAGTGACTTATAAAAACGCAGGAGCACCGCGCGGTCCGCCTCCCATGATGTGCCGCTAAGAAACCGCAACATGTTGAGTTTCTTAGCGCAGGCAGTTTTCAAACACCGCACGTGTGGTTCCCACGTCAATTTCTGATCGAAAAGGAGCCCAAGGAACCGGTACGCAGCAACAACAGGCAAAGCTACATTGCCCAGATAAAGCTCTGGATCTGGATGGAGGGTGCGCTTTCGGCAGAAATGGACAACCGAGGACTTAGTGGTTGAGAATCGAAAGCCATGCTCCAGTGTCCAGCGTTCCACTCTCCGAATAGCTTGTTGTAGCTGTCGTTCAGCGACCGCCATATTTTGCGCACTATAATGTAGAGCGAAGTCGTCTACATATAGCGACGGTACCACTGCTGAACCAGCAGCAGCGACTATACCGTTTATGGCAATCGCAAATAATGTTACGCTAAGCACCGATCCCTGTGGGACTCCGTTTTCCTGTATATGATATTGCGAATATGTCCCCCCTATTCGGACACGGAACAGGCGAAGGGACAGAAAATTCGCAATAAAAACCGGCAAGTTACCTCGGAATTCCCATTGATGCAGGGTAGAGAGGATGCCGTAACGCCAAGTGGTGTCATAGGCCTTCTCGAGGTCAAAGAAAACAGCGACTAGGTGCTGTCTCCGGAGAAAAGCGTCCTGTATGGCAGTCTCCAGGCGTACCAGATGGTCGTTGGTACACCGAGACGCCCTGAAACCACACTGGTATTCAGACAGGAGTCCCCGTTTCTCCAGGACCCACACCAGGCGCCGATTGACCATCCTCTCAAAGAGCTTGCACAAACCGTTTGTGAGACAAATAGGTCTGTAACTCCCTGACAATTTGGGATCCTTATCGGGCTTCAGGATAGGTATAATGATACCTTCCTGCCATTGCGCTGGAAACACACCTTCCAATCAGATACGATTAAACACCCTGAGCAAATAGCGAATGCTCTCATCGTTAAGGTGTTTAAGCATCTGGTTGTGAATATTATCCGGGCCAGGAGACGTGTCCCTGCAGAGCGCCAGCGCTCCGCGGAGTTCCCACTCCGTAAAGGGCACGTTGTACTCCTCCGAAGCGCGGGAAGCAAAACTAAGATGGAAACGTTCCGCTTCGCGCTTCAGGGCCACGAAGGCAGGGTCATAGTTATCGGAACCAGATATATCCGCAAAATACGAGGCGAGATGGTTTGCAACGCGATAAGGATCTGTAACCAGTTCATTAGCAATGGAAATTCCCGGTACAGTAGAAGATGTCTGGATTCCCGAAATGCGTCGTAGTTTAGTCCACACTTGAGAGGAGGGGGTATGTGCCGTAATAGAAGACATATACCGTTCCCAGGATTGTTTATTACTCTGGCGAATAAGAATCCGTGCCTTGGCACGAAATTTCTTAAACGCCACCAAATTGGCCATGGTTGGTCGCCGACGGTAGTGCTTATGAGCTCGACGACGGTCTCTTATTGCCGCTGGAATATTCTCTGTCCACCAAGGGACGAGTTTGCGACGAGGAGTCCCAGAAAAGGATGGAATGGACTCTTCGGCGGCAGCAAGAAGCACATCGGTGATGTGCTGTACCTCGTCATCGACGCTCCGGCAACCAAGATCAACGAACACAGCTCGTTCTTGAAACGAGGGCCAATTTGCCCGCTTAAGAACCCAACGACTGGGGAACTCAACGGGCATCTGGTTCAGAAGGGTAAGAACGATCGGGAAATGGTCACTGTCACAGAGGTCATCGTGTACATACCAACCAAATAGGGGGACCAGCGCACGGCTACACACACTCAAGTCTATGTGTGAGTACGTGCCGTGCGCTAAGCTAAAATGTGTAGCTTCCCCTGTATTTAATAGACATAAATCCAACCCTTGAATTAAGCCTTCCACGTCCCTTCCTCTGGGGCAGGAAGATGGTGATCCCCATTGGGGGTGATGAGAGTTGAAATCACCCACGAGTAGGAAAGGGACTGGAAGTTGATCAACAAGATCTAAGACGTCAGTAATATCAAGGGGTTGGTTCGGTGGAAGGTACACGTTACAAACAGTTGTCATAGCAGGCAAGGACACGCGAACTGCAATAGCTTCCAGAGGAGTGGCGAGTGGAAACTCCTCACTATAGCAGTCAGAGCGAACGAAGGTACAAACGCCCCCAGAAGCCCGAGCGGCGTCTTGTCGCTCTTTAGAGTATAGTCGGAAACCTCTCAGAACAGCCTCGTGATCAGGTCTGAGGTTTGTTTCCTGTAGGCAGACTATACTCGCCGCGTATTGGGCAATAAGCTGACGGAGCTCTGCCAAATGCCTGTCATAACTGTTACAATTCCACTGTAACAGTGCCATTGTGTGAACTTAGGGAATAAGGTGGAGCAGCAAGCTACTCCAACTTTGACTCTGGAGAATCTACAGTCACTACGTCGACTATAATCTCCATGTCCTCAGGCGAGTTCATGGAGTGAATCGACTCTGTGGAAGATTTCCTGGACGCAGTTCGGCGGCGGGGGGATCTCCGTGGGGAGCGCGCAGATCTGGGGACCGAAACGTCCCCAGGCGCAGACGCATCCGCAGGTGTTGGCGCGGATGGCTTCCCCTTTTTTGGAGAAAGGGAATGCGTAGTGCGGGGTCCCTTCTTACCCGCCCCGGGCTCTTTAAGGTATATAGACGGGTCAGGAGCCGAAGTCCTGACCCTGGTCGACGATGCCGCCTCCGCCGGCTTTGGCGCGGCTTTCGCCGACCGTTTGGGTGGGGAGGAAGACTTCGACTTCCTCCCGAGTGGGGAGTAAGTCTTCAACTTCCTCCCCTGCTGTGCGGGCGGAGCAGCCTTCGCTCGCACAGCCTTTGTGCTGGCCGAAGGTGGAGGTGAAGTCACCTTCGGGCTTTCCATTATAATCATAGGTGCTGTCTTCGGAACAGGTAACTCAGTTGCAGGTTTCACAGCTGGTACAAAAGATGACGTCGCCGGGACCAAATTTGGTATTATGGCCCTATAATCGATCGTTGGAGGAGGCGAAATCGTGGTATGGTACTTCTTGCGGGCCTCCTGGTAGGTGAGACCATCCAGGGTTTTGATCTCCCGGATTTTCTTCTCACTCAGGAAGACAGGGCAGTTCCTGTCCCGAGGAGAATGAAATCCAGGGCAATTAGAGCACTGATAAGGTGTTGTGCACTCTTCCGCTTCGTGTGGTACCTTACCGCATGTTCCGCAGACGTCAGGGCTCGAGCATCGGGATAACATATGCCCGAACTTCTGGCACTTATAACACCTCATGGGTGGAGGGATATAAGGCCGGACGTCACAACGGTAACTGGTAACCTTGACTTTCTCCGGGAGCACCGAAAGCTCAAAGGAAATAATGAAAGCACCAGTATCCACGATTTGACCGTTGACCTTGCGCGTAATGCGCCGGACATCAGTCACGTGACGGTGCTGCATATCCTCCTTGAGCTCCTCGTCAGTGTTCAGAATCAGGTCCCGGTGGAAAATAACTCCTCGGACCAGATTCAGGGATGTGTGCTTTTCCACTTTGACGGGAATGTCGCCAAAGTGGTCACATTGCAAAAGTCGTGCAACTTGCTCACCAGTCCTAGTCTTGAGCAACAAGCTACCGTTCCTCATCTTTTGTACTTTCTCAAGCTCACCATAGACACCTTCTATGTGGCGAGAAAACAAAATACTCTTGACCAGCTTGAAATCACCCCCATCTTTTCTGGTAGCTACCAGAAACTTGGGGGTGTTAGCACCCAGATTTTCACGCACAGATTGTTCCCAGGGGGTTGATCCCCGTAGGGAATCAAAAGTTAAAGACTTGGGTGTAGGACCACCCTGTTTGGGTGTAGGTCCACCCTGGTTGGGGATTTTTCTTTTAGAACCCATGGCCAGATCATCCTCCCCGAATGCCACCGACATCCGATCACGGGCCGTCACAGTAGGCGCTACCCAGCCAGGGCAAGGCCCGCCTAGCTTGGAAGGCATTGCCCGGGGGTCCGATGTTTTACAATGCCGTATCGGCATGTACCCCTTGGCATATACTGGATTTTACAGCTCAGACATTCGGCTGTGCGGGGACCTGCGTAGTCAGGCGGATACTACTGAACGGGTAATGGCACACCCACCTGTCGGCGCGGCCAAGACCGGAACAGGCTTTCGAGCGTAGTCGCTAGCGTAAGTGGCCCATCCCCTAACAGCACGCACATATAGAAATTTTGGTTGCCAGACCCTGAGAGCAGTGACGGAAAGAAGTGCGATATAACCTAATGAGAGTTATACCGCACGGGTGTATGTCTTTTAGAGCTGACTGTCAAACCCTCGAAAGGGGACCGTTCCGAGAAGCCCTTTTAGTCGCCTTTTACGACTGGCAGGGAGTACCGTGTTATAGTTAGTTAGTTAGTTATTGTTGTTTTAAGGGGCGGAACTACGAGGTCATCTGCCCCTCTTAACACAGATTAAAGAATACAAATTTTAAGTTAACTCATTTCCCATGTGGCTTGGAAGCCACAGAAAGGTGATTCGAGTGTCAGCGTGGCACAGCCCGGCTAGTAGGTCGTGGATTCTCTGCACTAGGGGGTGTTGCGGGAAACATGTAGCAATTGACTGCAACGAACTCAAAGAGTCGGTACACACGAATGTGGATTCGTGCATCCTGTAGTGCAAACTGCAGAGCTTCATAGATGGCAACGAGCTCCGCAGTAAACACACTTCAGGCCTCAGGCAAAGAGATCTTGGTATTTGCACCGTCAATAACGTAAGCACAACCCACTTTCTCGTCTACCTTCGAACCATCCGTGTATAGAATGCCAGCGTCCGGAAATTGGTGAACTATGCTGTGGAACTGCCTCCGTGTTCACCTTAGGACCTTGGTGAAGATCTAACCGAATTTCCGGACGCGGGACTTGCCACGGAGGCACCTCGCTAGATGTCCGGATCATACAGGGACCTACAGCCACTCCTATTTCAGTACACGAGCTATCAAGTCTAATACCAACCGGCCGAGTGGCACGAGGCCGGTTGGCGTACCCCTGGTGGTTTTGGGTACCGAAGAGAGCTTGATAGGTCGGGTGTTGCGGCATTTGACGCACATTGGCAGCTTCCTCCCACCCACTGGGGGTCCAATTCACAAAACAACGCGGAGTCCTTAAAGTATAGCCCCTTTTTGTCGCCTCTTACGACAGGCAGGGGATACCGTGGGTGTATTCTAAACCCCCCACCCACAGGGGGGAAGACAGAGAGGAGCCCGGCACAAGTAAGGGGAAGCAATGTGGGACTCAGCTGGGGCCCCGTGATTGCCAACCCACGTCCCACTAGATGTGAGCCCCTGAGGTTGTGAAGAAAAATAAGTGAGTTAAAGAGAAACTCCCAAAATCTACCATGTCAGAAAAACTAATGATGATGATGATAATTGTTGTTTTAAGGGGTATAACATCTAGGTTATCGGCCCCTGATGGTTTGGGTGATCGTGAAGATGAAAATGAAAAGCGAACTTAAAACTAAAACTAACTACTAATCTACATACTAGAAGAAGAAATGGAAAAATAAAGGAGAGTAATACAAATAAAAGGACAGAAGGAAAAGAAATGCCCTCAACCCTCGGAGAAGGCGGATTGAGGGACTTGGAAGGAAGGAGAGCCATGAAAGGCATATAGGAAAGTGAAAGAGGAGAGGGTCCGCCCCAAAGGTAAGGGACAACAGGGGAAAACGGACCCTGCTCAGGAATCCCTCGGGGTCGCCAACTCCCGAACTCACAAGCCGTGAGCCCCTGAGGGTGTAGCATTATCTAGGGTGCACCAGAAGTGGTGGGGCTACATACACCCTGCCTCCTTAAGGTTGATGATGATGATGATAATTGTTGTTTTAAGGGGCCTAACATCTAGGTTAACGGCCCCTGATGGTTTGGGTGATCGTGAAGATGAAAATGAAAAGCGAACTTAAAACTAAAACTAACTAATAACCTACATACTAGAAGAAGAAATTGAAAACTAAAGGAGAATAAGGGAAATAAAAGGACAGAAGGAAAAGAAATGCCCTCAACCCTCGGAGAAGGCGGATTGAGGGACTTGGAAGGAAGATGATGATGATGATAATTGTTGTTTTAAGGGGCCTAACATCTAGGTTATCGGCCCCTGATGGTTTGGGTGATCGTGAAGATGAAAATGAAAAGCGAACTTAAAACTAAAACTAACTAATAACCTACATACCAGAAGAAGAAATGGAAAACTAAAGGAGAATAAGGCAAATAAAAGGACAGAAGGAAAATAAATGCCCTCAACCCTCGGAGAAGGCGGATTGAGGGACTTGGAAGGAAGGAGAGGAGAGCCATGAAAGGCACATAGAAAAGTGTAAGAGGAGAGGGTCCGCCCCGAAGGTAAGGGACAAAAGGGGAAAACAGACCCAGCTCAGGAATCCCTCGGGGTCGCCAACTCCCGAACTCACCAGCCGTGAGCCCCTGAGGGTGTAGCATTATCTAGGGTGCACCAGACGTGGTGGGGCTACATACACCCTGCCTCCTTAAGGGCCTAGAGCACAAGGCAGGAGGTAATAGGAAGAGAAAAAGAAGGCCGACCCCTCGCAGAAGGAGGGTATCAGAAAAGATGAGACAAGGGCCAATTAAGGCGGGAAAGGAAGAGACTCCCTAGGCCTCGGATACCCTAATACCGTCGGGGTCAGAAGAGAACAAGAGTTGACCAAGTGAGGTCGACAGGAAAGAAGACGGAGAGGAGCCCGGCACAAGTAAGTGGAAGCAATGCCGGACTCAGCTGGGGCCCCGTGGTCGCCAACCCACGCCCACAAGATGTGAGCCTCTGGGGGACAGAAAAACTAAGCATTGAGGAGACTTAAAGCTCCTCAAATCCCTGTTTTGAATGTGCATACAGGGTTTGATCATTCATACCACCACTAGAACAGACTAAATTGAATCAATTATTTTGAGAGTGAATTAAGCCAAAGGAATTCTGGACAAAAGATACTTGTTAACACTTAAAAATAATTTCTACCACTGATGGAATCGAACTTAATCTGTAGAAACCTTGAGTAATAATGTTTAATCAATACAATACAATAAAACTTAAAAATAATTGATCATCACGTGCATTCAAGTCAGACTCTCCTTCTACACCATAAATTTCCAAACCCAATGGCAGTAAGGTAACATCACTTACTAAGAGGAAGGAGTTTCGCTGCTGGGCCATCCTCGGAGTAGGTGAAAAATAAATGACAGCAGCAGGAAGACTAAGAAGGAATGATAGGACGGGGCAACTGTCAACCTGCACGAAGAAGGCTCCAGGTTTAAGTGTGACTGTTGCATCTCTGGGTGGGAGATCAGACAGTTTTTATGTGGATAATGTGGTGTAATTGCTCAGACCCTTAAATAAACTCTGTTGGGCGCCACTCATTACTTTGAGAAAAAAGTAAAACACACAAGACTGTATTCCCGGGTAGCAGGACAATGAGATTGCTTATGGCAATTCGCTCTTCCCCCCTTTCCTATTAATCAGATGTCTCAAAGGTAACTATTAAAATAAACTCATCACTCTCTAATTGCAACATAACTTTATAATACCTCATGATTTGGACTGTGTTTACTGATCGGAAAGCGCCGTACATTACTTTTCTATTATAGCTAACCTTGTCATACTTGGTCTTTGGGGCATAATACTCCTATAGATGTTCTTTATTTTCATCCAATACGCTTTCGCTGGTTCCTTTTATAAGAATCCAATTTACGGAAACTTCTCCGTAATATCACAGAATGTGAATCCTTTCTAGTATACGATTCTATTCACAAATACTTGTAGCAGCTAGTTGTATTTTATATCAGAATGCATCAATTCGATGCCAAACAATCAACTAACCGAACTTTTACCAGAGTATCTATATTTCATCTCACCGCCACCTAAATCCATATAAGATTCAAACCAATCATAAGTTCGACATTCTGCCGTGTCGCTTCTAGTCAGTTTCACAACATATGACACAAGGCCAAGGCAACAGCATAGGTACTACTTCTACGCTATACATCTGGGCACTTTCTGATTGAATAAACATGAACTATATATATACAGGGCTAGATTTGTGACGGTACGGACCGGTACGCCGTACCAGAACCTCTGATCGGGGGAAAGTCAAATATATAACATAATTTTTAGAACAGTGGAACGTTAGTTGTAAGTCAAGGTCAACTTGGTCTTGACTGGATAATTATTTGAGAAAACTGTTAAGACAAAATTATAAAACAAGAAATCATGATTGTAGGTGAACATGTGTGTATTTTAAAACCGAATGTATTTTTTTTTTAAATACGTAAAAAAAGTTGAAATAATGTACATTGTTTGAATGGTAGCCGAGTTGGCCTACATTAAAATTTAATATAGGCCAACGGCTGTGGTAAGAAAAATATTACTACAGCAGTCTCAATTTAATATAAAATAGCAATCATAATTTTATTAGACGGCTATTTTGTCCACTGATTAATTTTAAAAAGGTTCAGAAAAGCGTAAAAATATCGTTTTTAGAACTCTATATTTCAATATTCCACAAAGCCCTCCCCCTCACCCCCTCTCACCACCACCCGGTAGCTCACAGTACCGGAGCCTCTTTTTTTTTTCAAACCAAGCACTGTGTATATATATATAACAATAAACAGTGATGAGGAGTGTCTGTGCATATCTATGATCTGTCACAGTGGTGAACGGAAAGCTGAATAGTCTATCTGTGTACACAGGCTCAACGATGACTATTTTGATCCCAGAGTCAGTATCAGATGGTAAAGATGATGATGATGATGATGCTAATTGTTGTTTTAAGGGACCTAACATCTAGGTTATCGGCCCCTGATGGTTTGGGTGATCGTGAAGATGAAAATGAAAAGCGAACTTAAAACTAAAACTAACTACTAACCTACATACTAGAAGAAGAAATGGAAAACTAAAGAAGAATACGGCAAAGAAAAGGACAGAAGGAAAAGAAATGCCCTCAACCCTCGGAGAAGGCGGATTGAGGGACTTGGAAGGAAGGAGAGCCATGAAATGCATATAGGAAAGTGAAAGAGGAGAGGGTCCGCCCCAAAGGTAAGGGACAAAAGGGGAAAACGGACCCAGCTCAGGAATCCCTCGGGGTCGCCAACTCCCGAACTCACCAGCCGTGAGCCCCTGAGGGTGTAGCATTATCTA
This sequence comes from Meconema thalassinum, assembly GCA_946902985.2. Classification (NCBI taxonomy): domain Eukaryota; kingdom Metazoa; phylum Arthropoda; class Insecta; order Orthoptera; family Tettigoniidae; genus Meconema; species Meconema thalassinum. Next base: position 425,416,729 of record OX336392.1, on the reverse strand, counting down.
GGGTGCACCAGAAGTGGTGGGGCTACATACACCCTGCCTCCTTAAGGGCCTAGAGCACAAGGCAGGAGGTAAAAGGAAGAGAAAAAGAAGGCTGACCCCTCGCAGAAGGAGGGTATCAGAAAAGATGAGACAAGGGCCAATTAAGGCGGGAAAGGAAGAGACTCCCTAAGCCTCGGATACCCTAATACCGTCGGGGTCAGAAGAGAACAAGAGTTGACCAAGTGAGGTCGACAGGAAAGAAGACAGAGAGGAGCCCGGCACAAGTAAGTGGAAGCAATGCCGGACTCAGCTGGGGCCCCGTGGTCGCCAACCCACGCCCACAAGATGTGAGCCCCTGGGGGAAGATGGTAAAGAAATTCAAGCATCGTCATAGACGTTGAAAACGGCTACCGGAGATTATGCCGAGGTCTACGAGGAGATAGTTGCCAACTTCTTTATCGGCGGCACCAGCTTCCAACATAATGCACTCGTGGCCCGTATTGATGAAGACGTTATACTTGGGAAACACGTTATGACGCGATTTGGGTTTCTGCTAGACCTAAACAGAGGAGTTATCACCATCGGTAAAGAAGAGGTAATCCTTCAGAGTGGGAAGAATTTGACAGCACGTTTGGTTCTAGATGAAGACACGTTGCCAGAGCGCATCCAAATCATAGATAAGGCTCGTCTGGAGGGAGCTGTTCCTGAAGGTCAAAGCGTAGTGCTGGAACCGGATATAAGTGATGAGAAACTTGGGCGTGGTTTACTCCTTACAAGAATGTTATTTCTGACTGGGAAGCAAATCCCAGTACACTTGATGAATGTCAATAGCTATCCCGTGACTCTGAAGTAAGGGAGCGGTCTAGGACATTGTTCAACCATCGCCTCCGAAGATTGCCATTGGTGAAGCGTGAGGATGCTGAGAAAATCATCCAGGAAATGGAGCAAGACGGTGTGATCGAGCCTATAAACAGCCGGTGGATTTCTCCGGTTGTACTTGTTAAGAAGAAGGACGGAACCTCAAGATTTTGCGTGGACTATCGATTACTCTTTAGCGGCTTAAGTGGCGTAGTTGGTAGCATGCTGAGCTTCTATGTCCCAGGTTACGGGTTCAAACCCAGCCGAAGTCGTCGGATTTTTTAAGGGCGTTAAAAATCCCTCAGTATGCCTTCCTTGGGAGGGGAAGTAAAGCCGGCGGTCCCATGTCATAGATCTATGGCATGAAAAATAACCTTCCTCTAACTACACTCGTGTGAAGTCAATGTGTAGGATAGAATTGATAATGCTCTATTAGATCCAACGTTCGCCGCCAGGAGCTGACTGCGATGCCATCTAGTAGCTAAGTCCGGAAGCTAAGTGCTGTGGACGGTGGCATTTGGTAGCAAAAGTAGGAACTATTTGAAATTAAAGTCTGCAGTCCTTACTTGAATTAAAATAGATAACACACACTAATACAGTCATCACAATTAACACCGGTTATCAGTGCACCGTTAAATAGTTGTGCATTAAAAACAAAATTATGCGTTAGAGTAATAGAGATAAACGCAGTGGAAATAAATGGAGGGGGGTAAACCAAATGTAGAAATCGGGGAAAGGAGATCAAGTTTAAATTACCGCTGGGCCCAAGATTGCAATTCAAACCTAAGAAGCTTTCCCTAAAATAAACACAGAATGATAAAATTGCATAAGGCAATATCCAAAAGAAATACAAAAATCTTATGAAATGTAATAATATTTCTATTTCACCCAGAGGTATGAGGTCGTGACTTCAGTTACACTACGGAGCCAAGACCGAAACGAAATCAGAGGAGGATAAAGGGGAAAAACTTAATTCTATAAATAAAAGTCAAGGGGTGAAACTACTTAAAATAATGAACTATATTAAAATTAGAAAAAAGAGCGTGTACACGAGATAATATAAAAACAGAAGAAAATAAGGCGAAAGTAAGCTTAAAGAGGCTACAAAGCCTCTTGATATAATTAAGACAACTTAATAAATAAAGAAAATACCAAAGTAGGAGGTACATAAAACCTGATGAGAAAAGAGCGCAACTGAATTTGAACACAAAGAACAGTTAGTTATTGTTGTTTTAAGGGACGGAACTACGAGGTCATCTGCCCCTCTTAACACAGATTTAAGTTAAAATTTCAAACTGAATTTAAAATTTTGAGGTGGACACCTAAATTTGAAAACACCTAAAATTAATAAAACAACAAATCAAATAAAATAATAATTATAAAAATAAACAAAAATTACGGAAAAACAAAAAAATATCATTCAAAAAACGAACAAGTCGTTGAGTCAATGTACACTGGAAAATTTAAATTGCTGGCCCTAACCCACTCTCACTTATAAAACGGATAACGCGATCAGCAGCCACCGCGTATTCAGCAAGTTTGAGTGTCATCTGCAAACCAAGGTTTCTTCGTATGTCAGCAAGATCCACACACTCGGTTAAAATGTGGGCTATGGTGAAAACGGCTCCTCAGGTACAATGTGGGGGTCTTCCCTTCTTATTAGGTACGAGTGGGTGGATCTTGTATGACCTATCCTTAGCCTACACAAAATGACGGACTCTCTCCGACAAAACAAATAATTAAAACTCAACGGAAGTTACGGAAATAATATATTATAAAACTTACAAGCAGCTAAGAGAACGCCGAACTCATAAGGAGGCCAAAAAGGAACTGACTCCCGACGCCGGTGTATTTCACGATGTTATCAACACATCCGGGAGGGTAGGGGGGAGGAGTGAGTGAGGGTACAGGAAAGGGGAGGGGATGGGGGTGGGGGTGGGGGGTGACATCAAGTTATGCAATATAGTGAAGGTATGACAAGGGAGAAAAATAAATAAAAAACAAAAGAAATGAAAATACAAGACATTACATTACATTAAGAGGGGCACGAAATGAATGAAAACAAACAAGAATTGAAAGTATGCTAAAAAAAAGGCTTAATCCCAAAACAAAATGTCGATTCAACACGACATTGACGCAAAGAACAATGCGATATCGGGTTTAGGAAAAATCCTAATAACCACCGTCGGTAATCCCGCAAACACTGTCTACATAAATAAATAGCTCAGTAGTGACCAAACCAAACCGCAGGTTACCTCAGGCGAGAATGTCCCGGTTCGTGGCACGAGAGAGCACCGAAGCAAACACCAGACAAGGATACATAGCCAAAACAAAGAATAGCAGTACTTTCAAAATTTAAGTTGCATAACAGACTAATGACAAAGACGCGAAGCAACCTTCACCATATAACGTGACGTAAAAGTGGGGGATGGATACAAGTATAATACTCAAACATCATGGAAAGTAACCTAAATCAAATGAGAGACACAAGAAACCCTAAAGAAATGCAACTAGATGAATAAAAATAACTTGAGTTGCGCAATGAGTGGGCTAGTAGCCCGGATACACAGTCGACCTTACTTCGTCGCGGTTTGACAGAGAAGAGGCAGTTTCGTCTCCTCAGAGAGGAGAGAAGCTTCCCCGAGATGTAAAATGGGTAGTTTGGGAGTGGCCAAACCCGCGTAAGATATTGGCAGAGCCAATAACAGATAAACTTACACAACGAAATGCAAGATAAGCAACAATATTAGCCAATACGAAAGAAATAGGTAGTATGTGGCTAGGCGATGCAAAACATTACACATGCTTGAGCAAAAGTGTGCCTTCAAGCAAGCAAAAACTTCTCACTACGGCGTTACACAACTGGTGAAATCACAACGATAATAATACTAATAATAAGTTAGGAAGAGGGGTTCATCAGACAGGTTCTACACACACCCAAAGTACACGGGGCTACATGAGCGCGTTGTCGCAGCCCTTAAACTAAGGAACCAACCATCGATTACTCAATAACGTGACAAAGAACGACAGCTATCCTCTGCCCCGAATTGATGACACTATGGACACGTTGGTCGCCAGTGAGCTTTATTCCACTTTGGACCTTAAGAGTGGATACTGGCAAGTTGGACTCGCTTCCAAGGACCGGGAGGAGACAGCGTTTTCCATAGGAACTGGATTGTGGCAGTTCACTGTGTTGCCATTCGGACTTTGCAACGCTCCAGCAACATTTGAGCAATTAATAGAAAGCGTGCTCAGAGGACTGTCCTGGGAAACCTGTTTAGTGTACTTGGACGACATTATCGTGCTCGGTTGGCCAGTTAGTAACCATATGCAGAACTTAGGTCAGGTTTTCCAGCGGCTGGGAGAGGCTAACCAGAAACTTAATAGGCTACAAAGAAGTGTAACCTCTTCCGGAGGGAGGTCAAGTTTTTGGGCCATGTGATCTCTGCAGAGAGAGTTTCAGTAGATCTGGAGAAGATCACCGCTATCCTGGAATGGCCAGTTCCTAGGGACAAGCACGAAGTGAGAAGCTTTCTCGGGTTGTGCACTTACTACCGTCGTTAAGTTCCTGTGTTTGCCAATATCGCTAAGCCATTGACGAGACTCACCGAGGAGCGACGGATTTTTGAGTGGGATTTAGACTGTCAACGAGCATTAGAGGAGATTGAGAGTACATTGTACAGTGCACCTATTTTAAGTTACCCTATGCCAGAAGGGGAGTTCATCCTCGACACGGACGCCAGTAACTTTGGCATTGTAGGTGTTCTTTTCACAAATTCATGAACGGGTGATTGGATACTTCAGCAAGGGCTTATCCAAGGCGGAACAGAATTACTGCGTGACCAGGAGGGAACTATTAGCCGTTGTGAAAGCTGTGGAGCACTTTCATAAATACATGTACGGAAGGAAGTTCCTACTACAGTAAGAACGGACCATGCGTCCTTGACGTGGTTTTTGCGGTCAAGGCCTTTAGAGGGTGAGGTAGTAAAGTGGGAGTGAAGATTCAAGGAGAAATAATTTCGACTCTGAGATTTGCCGATGACATAGTCATCTTGGCTGACACGCCTCAGGATTTGATGATGATGATGATTGTTGTTTTAAGGGGCCTAACATCTAGGTTATCGGCCCCTGATGGTTTGGGTGATCGTGAAGATGAAAAAGAAAAACGAACTTAAAACTAAAACTAACTACTAACCTACATACTAGAAGAAGAAATGGAAAACTAAAGGAGAAGAAGGCAAATAAAGGACAGGAGGAAAAGAAATGCCCTCAACCCTCGAAGAAGGCGGATTGAGGGACTTGGAAGGAAGGAGAGCCATGAAAGGCAGATAGGAAAGTGAAAGAGGAGAGGGTCCGCCCCAAAGGTAAGGGACAAAAGGGGAAAACGGACCCAGCTCAGGAATCCCTCGGGGTCGCCAACTCCCGAACCCACCAGCCGTGAGCCCCTGAGGGTGTAGCATTATCTAGGGTGCACCAGAAGTGGTGGGGCTACATACACCCTGCCTCCTTAAGGGCCTAGAGCACAAGGCAGGAGGTAAAAGGAAGAGAAAAAGAAGGCTGACCCCTCGCAGAAGGAGGGTATCAGAAAAGATGCGACAAGGGCCAATTAAGGCGGGAAAGGAAGAGACTCCCTAGGCCTCGGATACCCTAATACCATCGGGGTCAGAAGAGAACAAGAGTTGACCAAGTGAGGTCGATAGGAAAGAAGACGGAGAGGAGCCCGGCACAAGTAAGTGGAAGCAATGCCGGACTCAGCTGGGGCCCCGTGGTCGCCAACCCACGCCCACAAGATGTGAGCCCCTGGGGGAGCCTGAGGATTTAAATAAGTTTTTGAATGGTATGGACTCCGTCTTGACGAAAGAATTCATGGTGAAAATTAATAAAAGTAAAACAAAAATATTGGAATGCAGCCGAAGAAAATCAGAAACCTGTATGGACATCAGATTGGCAGGTGAAAAGCTGAAGAAAGTAGGAGACTTCCGTTACTTATGAAGCAAAATAACCAGTGATGGACGAAGCAAAGAGGATATAAAAAGTAGGTTGGCTCAGGCAAGGAAAGCATTCCTACAAAAAAGGAATCTGTTGACATCAAATATAGATTTAGCCTTTGTCTGGAGCGTGTCACTCTATGGAAATGAATCTTGGACTATTGGTGCACCAGGAAAGAGGAAAAATGAAGTGTTTGAAATGTGGTGTTACAGGAGAATGATGAAGATCAGATGGGTAGATAGGGTTACAAACGAAGAGGTATTAAGACAAGTGGGAGAGGAGAGATGTTTCAGGCGACTGCTAATAAAGAGAAGAGATAGGTTTGTAGGACACGTACTAAGATACCCAGGAATAGCATGCTTAGTTATGGAAGGAAGGGTCTAGGACAAGAACTGTAGGGGTAGACCAAGGTTAGAATATGTTAAACAGATTGCCTCGGATGTAGGGTGTGGTAGCTATGTAGACATGAAATGATTAGCTCAGAACAGGGAAACATGGAGTGCTGCATCATACCAGTCAAAAGACTGAAGACTCAAACACAACACGCACCTCCTGTAAATAGCATTGGCGAACCAAACTTAAAAACGACATTACTTATCTTATGAGACATCCTAATATTTATGATTTACTTTCATTGTATATAATCAAGGTCGTAGTTTGGAGACCCCTGCTCTAAACGATTGAACCAGGATTTTGAAGAGAATAATACAATACATTGATGCTCTTTGTGAGATATGAGCTGGAATATACTTCATAAAAAATACAAAATAATCGTTTTCAAACGGAAGAGAGACACAGAAACTCTCGATCGTGGAAGCAAGTAGGTCTTAACTATTCCCAAAGGTGTCACAGCAAAATCCGCTGTTTATATATTCTGGGCTTAATGGACTAGACCCCGCAAAGGCTCACGAGTATTGGGACCTAGTTTAGCGACCACGGGGCCCCAGCTGAGTCGGGCATTGGTTCCACTTACTTGTGCCGGGCTCCTCACTGTCATCTTTTCTTTCGACCTCCCTTGATCACCTCTTGTTCTCATCCGACCCGACGGTATTAAGGTATCCAAGGCCTAAGGAGTCTTTCACTTTCCCGCCATAATTGGCCCTTCTCTCATCTTCCCCGTTCTCTTATTCTTCGAGGTGTCACACCTCTTGTTTTTCTTTCCATGATATATCCTGCCTTCTACTGACAGCCCTAAAGGAGGCAGGGTGTATGTAGCCCCACCACTTATGGTGCACCCTGGATATTGCAACTCACTCAAGGGATCACGGCTGGTGAGTTCGGGAGATGGCCATCCCGAAGGATTCCTGAGCTCGGTCCGGTTTCCCCACTTTTTTCCATTGCCTTTGGGGCGCACCTTCTCCTCTTTCCTCTGAGACTTTCATGGCGCTCCTTCCTTCCGAGTCCCTCAATCCTTATTTCCTTTTCTCCTGTCCATTATTTCTTTTCCTGTTTTTTAAATTCATTTCTTCTAGTGCGTAAGTTAGTCTTAATTTCGTAGTTTTAGTTTTCACGCCATTCTCATTCATTGTCAAAATCACCCAAACCATTAGGGGCCGATAACCTAGAAGTTAGGCCCTTTAAACAACAATTATCATCATCATCATCATCATCATCATCTTCATCATCATAATGGACTACAGAGCGTGGCTAATCGTTCTGGCCCCGTCATGAGACTTCAAGTCATCCGTCCAGGATCACAAGACATACATTTATTTATACTACATACATTCATTTACTAATTTTTTAATTTATTCATTTAGTTAGTTAGTTATTGTTGTTTTAAGAAGCAGAACAGCGAGGTCATATGCCTCTCCTAACAAATAAAGATATACAATTTTAGACAATTTTAAAATGTAGAGCTTGGTGCCAAAACATGATGTTCAACAATGCCTAAATTTAACAAAAATAAAACAATTATAAAAATTAAGAATTCAACTTGTCAGTTCAAAAAAGTCCCAACTCCACGTTTTAACGATATTCACTTTATGGTATGTATGGGTAGCTAGCTTCTCATTGGATACGTCATGTTTTAGATGTAGAAAAAAAAACCTTCAACAGCACAGTGCTCGGAGAGCGTCATGAAATATCAGTATATTTCAAGAATGTCCCAATATATGGAGTTGGATCAGTTTGGATGATGATAATGATGATGATGATGATGATGATGATAATTAAGGAGTCTAACTTCTAGGTTATCGGCCCATAGTGGTTTGGGTGATAGTGATAATGAATGAGAATGGCGTGAAAACTAAAACTACGAAATTAAGACTAACTTACGCACAAGAAGAAGAAATTAATTTAAAAATAACATGAAAAGAAATAATGGACAGGAGAAAAGGAAATGAGGATTGAGGGACTCGGAAGGAAGGAGAGCCATGAAAGGCAGATAGGAAAGGAAAAGAGGAAAGGGCCCACCTCAAAGTGAGTAGAAAAAGGGCAAAACACGGAACCAGCACAGGATTCCCTCGGGGTCGCCAACTCCCAAACTCACCAGCCATGAGCCCTTGAGTGTGTAGCACAACCCAGGGTGCACCAGAAGTGGTGGGGCTACATACACCCTGCCTCCTTTAAAGAACCAGGAAGTGAAAATCCATCAATATATATATATATTTTTTTTATTGTATTAAGTTATACCCCAGTCCTCCCTGAACACAAATATGTATGGTTTTTGTATATTTGCCACGTACTGGTAGGAAGGAGGGAACATTTTCTAAACAATGACATTTATGCCACACCCCCTTCTATCTGTTGATCATTCACGTGTGTTTATCACGGTCGCAGTGGATTTCATTTTTCATTATTGCCTTAGGTGTACAACATTTCAAGCTTCAATATTCAATTGGCGTTTAGTGTCTTAGATTTACCAATAATTTTTAATTGGCGCTAAAACCTTAACACTCGTATGTGATGTGGAATGCCATAATGGAATATATATATACGATCTTTAATGATTCTTACGCTAAGCTTTTAACTCTCGAAGACCGAACATTACTGCAAACTCCTACTGGCCAAGCGTACGTATCGCAATGCGCAAGTATACTTGCACGACCGTAGGTCGGTAATGTCTTTGAGGTTGAGCCAAAGGTACTCCAGAAGCCTGTGGTACGCTCACTTCCTGGTTCCCTTAAAAGGCAAAATTGATGGGCAGCGAAGAGCGGGAAGGAGAAGGACGTCTAGTCTTCGAAACCTTCAAGATTGTACTGGAACAAGATCTATTGAACAGCTCTACCGCTCTGCTGAAGATAGACAAACACTATCCACATTGATCGCCATCGTCCGGGAGAATGGGCAGGACACATAGAAGTAGAAGAAGAAGAGACTGTAAACAAACAAGACATGATTGTTCATAGCCCTCTTTTCATTATCAGGTGTTTGAAGTGTCGAAAAGAACAATATTGCTTTAAAAATGCCTTAGTGCGCTTCACCAGAGTCGAATTAGACACATTAATGTTATGTTTGTCAAGTGATCCACTTTTTTCGCCAGTCAGTGTACATCCAGGGTTTTCAATTTTGGCTGGCTGCAGGTCTAACGTTCTTGCTTGCTGTTCCCGAAGTAGTAGGATCAAATTCTGGCTCAGTCATCTGGTGTTTGCGGGTGCTTAGAAAGGATGCCATGTCAGAAGATTCCTTTCGGGGCATATTCCTACTAAAACATGCACTATTTAAAACAGGGATTTAAAATGCGTATAATTAAATTCTTTAATTTGACTTATGCAAATTTTAGCTCTGCTACAATACTTCTCTGTTGATGGAGGGCAATCTTCCTTACCGTTATTCAGCAAATTATTGATTCTCTGCATTGTGCTTCAGAACTAAAAAGTTAAACAAAAATGTGTAATTCCCATTTACTAATGACTCAGTGTCTCTTCCTGTTTTTCCCCTGATCAATTTTAGTCTTTTTACCAGTGGAATATTTGTTTCATATTTGTAATGGCTTGCCTGAATTGTTTTAAATTAATTTATTTATATAGCTAGAGAGAGAAAGGGAAATTTACCTTTTTAGCTCGATTGTGCTGTGTGTATTTTGCCTGTTCAGTCCAATAATTTTATGTACAGTATTTATAATCAATTCCTTTCATTTTGCTCAAACCATTGCGTATCTGAATCTAAGATTCTCCCTCAGTCCAGTATCTAATACAGTCAAACCTTAGTTTAGGGTGGGAACACACTTGGAATCTCTTCACACAGAGCTTCTTTAAGCTGTTGCAGGGTGTTAAAATCACCACGTCGAGCAACAAATGTGCTAGCATATCCATGTTAGGGCTGCATGCTGGCCAGTCCAGGTTTCGAATTCCATCTTCCCCGAGAAGCAAGTCCACACAATTTGCAACATTGTCATGCATGAGCCTGAAATTCTTTTCCTACAAATGGTACCTGCCGTACCAGAATCTCCTCGATGTACATCGAGTCCCTCATTTTAAGGGAACCAGTAAGTGAAAATCCATCAAAATATATATATTTTTATTTTATGTGGAAAACTTGCCTAGACTGTCTGGAAAATGCCTGAACCAGACTATGAGATTCTGACAATTGACCAGCTGAGGGTGCGGGAGGCTGAGAAAAGTGCCCTAAAAATCACAAAAGAGGCTAGAATTCAAAAGAGGGCGGGAGGATACAGAAATCCGTAATGATGATAGCTATGGACCTGGCGAGTTTTAGCTATTAATGTATGTTGAACAGATCGTATCACAAACTTTAAATGCATTTTTCCGAAAGTATGACATTTTCAATTTTAGGTGCAAGTTTCTCTGAAACTAGTACGCCTATGGCAATAAAATTTGGTACACGGATTAATTATAGTATTTTCATTAATGTGTACTAGAATTATGGTAATCAAACTAAAAATGGGACAAATATTTAACAATTTCCAAAAAAAATGGCATTATTTTAGGTCACATGTTATTCTATGCACTTTTGCTGTTCTAGCAATGCTACTGTCATAAAAGTAATACATTTTGAAGAAAACATAACAACTTATACATATATTAAGTTTGGTTCAATTTGAACAATTGGTTCTTGAGAAATGTGTATGGTATGGTATGGTATGGTTAGTATGGTTAAGTATAGGAAATACGCTCACTTCCTGGTCCCCTTAAGGCCTTGAGCAGAAGGGAGAGGATGTCATGCCTTTGGGAAGGACCCTCCTCACTTTCCCTTTCCTATCTGCCTTTCGTGGCTCTCATTTCTTCCAAGTCCCTTAATTCTCATTCGTAGATGGTTGAGGGCATTTAATTTTCTTCTGTCTTTTATTTACCTTATTCTTCTTTCTGTTTTCCATTTCCTCTTTTAGTATGTAAGTCAGTAGATAGTTTTAGTTATAATTTCCCTTTTATTTTTATCTTTGCGATCATCCAAACCATTAGGGGCCGATAACGCAGATGTTAGGCCCCTTGAAATAACAATTATCATCAGTAGTTGTGAACCCCCGAGGGTATTCAGGAATTACAAAGAAGTGATCGAGGTAGGGGTAGCATGTTTTGAGTACCGGTACCAAATAAGATTTCTCCCATCCCTAATCGAACACTGCCAGCTTTAGGTGCTCGAGTCTTCTCGTAGAATACTGAGTAGCAATTATCCACTCGGAACACACTACATAAATACACTTGTGATTATTTTAGCAGAATATTTTCTGTTCTACAATTCCAGCTGTAATAATATCGTTGGAATATGGTGTATTTTTAAAGCCCACCACTCATCTGTTTCTTGCACTGCTCACTCGACTTTAACTTGATTATATAGGGGAAGGCACTGACACTGGGCAGTATTTTTTATCACAAACAGTAAAATAGTAAATGTTTTAAGGGGCCTAACATCTAGGTTATCGGCCACTAATGCTTTGATTGGTCGTGAATATGGAAATGATGATATGAAACCTACAACTATACTTCAAGATATGCAGATAAAAAGACTTTCACACTCCAAATGAAGCTGGTTGGTTGGTTGGTCCCTTAGTTTAGGTCCCCCAGGGGCTCACATCTTGTGGGCGTGGGTTGGCGACCACGGGGCCCCAGCTGAGTCTGGCACTGCTTCCACTTACTTGTGGATACCCTCCTTCTGTCAGGGGTAAGCCTTCTTTTTCTCTTCCTTTTACCTCCTGCCTTGTGCTCAAGGCCCTTAAGGAGGCAGGGTGTATGTAGCCCCACCACTTCTGGTGCACCCTAGATAATGCTACACCCTCAGGGGCTCACGGCTGGTGAGTTCGGGAGTTGGCGACCCCGAGGGATTCCTGAGCTGGGTCCGTTTTCCCCTTTTGTCCCTTACCTTTGGGGCAGACCCTCTCCTCTTTCACTTTCCTATATGCCTTACATGGCTCTCCTTCCTTCCAAGTCCCTCAATCCACCTTCTTCGAGGGTTGAGGGCATTTACTTTCCTCCTGTCCTTTATTTGCCTTATTCTCCTTTAGTTTTCCATTTCTTCTTCTAGTATGTAGGTTAGTAGTTAGTTTTAGTTTTAAGTTCGCTTTTCATTTTCATCTTCACGATCACCCAAACCATAAGGGGCCGATAACCTAGATGTTAGGCCCCTTAAAACAACAATTATCATCATCATCACCTTAGTTTAGGGGATGCGACAACGCGGTCATGTAGCCCCGTGTACTTTGGGTGTGTGTAGAATGTCTGATAACTGGTGTTAATTGTGATGGCTGTATTAGTGTGTGCTATCTGTCTTAATTCAAGTGAGGCCTGCAGACTTTAATTTCAAGTAGTTCCTACTTTTGCTACCAAATGTCACCGCCCACGACACCTAGCTTGCGGACTTGGCTACTAGATGGCATCGCAGTCAGCACATGGAGGCGAACGTTGGAACTAATAGAACGTTATCAATTCTAACCTACAAATTTTGGCTTCACACAAGTGTAGTTAGTGCAAGGTTCTTTTTCATGCCATAAATGTATGGCATGGGTTCGTTGGCTTTACTTCCCCTCCGAAGGAAGGCATACTGAGGGATTTTTAACGATCTTAAAAAATCCGAGGGCTTTGGCCGGGATTTAACGCGCGACCTTGGGCACAATTTAATCATGCTACCAACTACGCCACCAAGGACACGCAAATAAAGCTACATGCCTAAGTGAATTGTGTAAAGAGCCCATTGACTGCCGTGTACCATACTGCAAAGGTTGATTGACTTCCATATTAGCTCGATATTCTACAATAATAAAAGACTACCTTTCTACGAGGGCGGAACGAAAAGTATTTGCCCCTACATGCATACATGTAATTTCCAATATGATGATGAGAATTGTTGTTTTAAGGGACCTAACATCTAGGTTATCGGCCCCTAATGGTTTGGGTGATCGTGAAGATGATAATGAAATATAAACTATAACTAAAACTAACTACTAACTTATATACTAGAAGAAGAAACGGAAAACAAAAGAAGAATAAGGCAAATAAAGGACAGGAGGAGAAGAAATGCCCTCAACCCTCGAAGAATGAGGATTGAGGGACTTGGAAGGAAGGAGAGACAAGAAAGGCAGATAAGAAAGTTAAAGAGGAGAGGGTCCGCCCCAGAGGTAATGGATAAGAGGGGAAAACCGGACCCAGCTCAGGAATCCCTCGTGGTCGCCAACTCCCGAACTCACAAGCCGTGTGCCCCTGAGGGTGTAGCAGTATCTAGGGTGCACCAGAAGTGGTGGGGATACATACACCCTAACCTCTTGAAGGCCTTGAGCAGAAGGCAGGAGATAACAGGAAAAGAAAAAGAAGGCTGACCCCTCGTAGAAAGAGGAAATCAGAAAAGATGAGACAAGGGCCAATTAAGGCGGGAAAGGAAGAGACTCCCTAGGCCTCGGATACCCTAATACCGTCGGGGTCAAAAGAGAACAAGAGTTGACCAAGTGAGGTCGACAGGTAAGAAGACAGAGAGGAGCTTGGCACAAGTAAGTGGAAGCAATGCCAGACTCAGCTGGGGCCCCGTGGTCGCCAACCCACGCCCACTAGATGTGAGCCCCTGGGGGGACCTACAAAATGCAATTGAAATTCAAAATACTTACAAAATGCAAATGAGATCGAAAGTACGTACAAAATGCAATTGAGGTTCAAAATACTTACAAAATGCAATTGAAATTGAAAATACACGATGCAATTCAGATTGAAATATCCCAGTTCCAATCCAAATTATTCAGAATGTGCAATTGAAATTCAAAATACTTACAAAATGCAATTGAAGTTGAAAATGCTTACAAAATGTACGGTAGATTCAAACGACTCATGTGGATTGACAATACTTACAAAATGCAATTTAGATTGAATATACTTGACAAAATGTAATTTAGATTCAAAATACCCACAAAATGCAATTAAGAATCAAAATATGTGCAAAATGCCCACCAAACAAAATGCAATTTAGATTCAAAATTCGTGCGAAATGCGGTTTTGGTTGAAAATACTTACAAAATGCAATTGAAATTCAAAATTCTCACTAAAAGGCCCGGCTACCTGCATTGGAAGACGTACTAAAAAGGAATTTAGATTGTCAATCTTTACAAAATGCAATTGAAGTTGAAAACAATCGCGAGATGTAATTTAGATCGAAGAAACTTTCAAAATGCAACGTAGATTAAAAATACCTTTAAAAAATCGCTAAAAGGGGATTTAGATACACGGTGAACCAAGTAACAAAAACAGTGCGGGAATCTTAAAGAGAAAGGAAATATCATTAAAAGAGGAGAGGAGATGATGATGATGATGATAATTGTTGTTTTAAGGGGCCTAACATCTAGGTTATCGGCCCCTGATGGTTTGGGTGATCGTGAAGATGAAAATGAAAAGCGAACTTAAAACTAAAACTAACTACTAACCTACATACTAGAAGAAGAAATGGAAAACTAAAGGAGAATAAGGCAAATAAAAGGACAGAAGGAAAAGAAATGCCCTCAACCCTCGGAGAAGGCGGATTGAGGGACTTGGAAGGAAGGAGAGCCATGAAAGGCATATAGGAAAGTGAAAGAGGAGAGGGTCCACCCCAAAGGTAAGGGACAAAAGGGGAAAACGGACCCAGCTCAGGAATCCCTCGGGGTCGCCAACTCCCGAACTCACCAGCCGTGAGCCCCTGAGGGTGTAGCATTATCTAGGGTGCACCAGAAGTGGTGGGGCTACATACACCCTGCCTCCTTAAGGGCCTAGAGCACAATGCAGGAGGTAAAAGGAAGAGAAAAAGAAGGCTGACCCCTCGCAGAAGGAGGGTATCAGAAAAGATGAGACAAGGGCCAATTAAGGCGGGAAAGGAAGAGACTCCCTAGGCCTCGGATACCCTAATACCGTCGGGGTCAGAAGAGAACAAGAGTTGACCAAGTGAGGTCGACAGGAAAGAAGACAGAGAGGAGCCCGGCACAAGTAAGTGGAAGCAATGCCGGACTCAGCTGGGGCCCCGTGGTCGCCAACCCACGCCCACAAGATGTGAGCCCCTGGGGGAAGGAGAGGAGAGAAGAGGAGAGGGGAGAGTGGAGAGGGGAGAGTGGAGAGGGGCGAGTGTAGAGGGGAGAGTGGAGAGGGGAGAGAGGAGAGGGTCCGCGCCAAAGGTAAGGGACAAAAGTGGAAAACGGACCCAGCTCGGGAATCCCTCGGGGTCGCCAACTCCCGAACTCACCAGCCGTGAGCCCCTGAGGGTGTAGCATTATTTAGAGTGCACCAGAAGTGGTGGGGCTACATACCCCTGCCTCCTTAAGGGCCTTGAGCACAAGGCAGGAGGTAAAAGGAAAAGAAAAAGAAGGCTTACCCCTGACAGAAGGAGGGTATCAGGAAAGTTGAGACAAGGGCCAATTAAGGCGGGAAGGTGAAAGACTCCCTAGGTCTCGGATAACCTAATATCGTCGCGGTCGGAAGAGAACAAGAGTTGACCAAGGGAGGTCGACAGGAAAGAAGACGGAGAGGAGCCCGGCACAAGTAAGGGAAAGCAATGCCTGACTTAGCTGGGGTCCCGTGGTCGCCAACCCACGTCCCACTAGATGTGAGCCCCTGAGGGGACTGCTGTTGTACTGGGTAAGCGCAAGGCGCTCTTCATTTGTCTCCTGAGTTCTCATGCCGCTAATATCCACGAATTTAAGTCGTTTAAATTGCTATTTTCGTGACTATGCCGAGCTATTGCAGTGTTCCTCTTTGCAAAAATCAAGGAAGCCCGTTATCGTTTCACCAATTTTAACAAAATAAAGAAATGAGGAAGAAATGGTTACATGCTATTAGAAGGACACAAGAAAATCTGACCGAAAATATTAAAGAGTGTTCCCATCATTTTCAACTCGATTACTTCACGAAAACTGTGTTGGGCAAGTGTGATTTAAAAAGGGAAATAATTCCTACCTATAAACTGATTAGACATTTCGATAACAACCACTGAATTTATGCGTTTGTATTTGAAGGTAAGAGAGCAAGATTAAAACCGGGCACTGTTCCATCGCTTTTTCCGTGGACCACGAACACAACAAAAATAAGGAAGAGACCATACACAAGAGAATTGCCGTATTACCACGATAAGCCTACAATATCGGAATCTGCTGAAATTATCTCCTTTGATGTACGGTACAGGAAGAAATCGTCAATATACAGGAAGAAGTGAATGTAACATTTGTAACTCCCATTTTCAAAGGCATCAATACTCGGACAAATACTTCAAGAATACATTTCACAACATTAACAGTCACAAACGTATTATGGTTGGTTTCTTGAAATCAGAATTAATCGTCAAATTCTATCTGCCCGACGGAGAATGTGGTACCGGTAGTGACTGACTTCTACATTATTGAGACATAAGTTAGTCAGATGAATGGACACAGCTCGTGGCCCTAAAGCAGGGATTCTCAAACTTTCCAAAAATTGTACCCCTAAGTCGATTCCAAGGGTTACGGGAACGATTCGTATTGCGAAATTGACAAAATTACATAAGAACCAAACGTTGCGATGAATTTTCAGGTATACAGTACCGGTATTAACTTTCTTTGATAATGTTTACACCTTAAAACATGACAGTTTCATTTAAGGTATCAACCAAAAAATACATGAATCGAAGTCTATAAGCAAGGGAAGCAAGTGAATATTTAAATCTCTATTTATGATTTAAGTCTTAATGAGATTTATTTATCAATATATGCCTACAATACTCAAGAATTCTGACTCCTATTCATTATTAGAATAATAAAGCGTGTTAGAATGTTGTTATTACCGTTGTAGCCTATTAATTCTTCCTTCCTCCCACTAGTTTTAGCACGTCTAGTCCGTAGCTCATTTTGCAGCTGTTTAACGCTTAAACGCTGAAAATCGTCCATAATATATTAGAGGATATACCTATACAATTAATTAATATAGTCTTGGAGTAATATTAGAGAAGATATAATTTACTTTGGCTTAGAAAACTCGGTCACAATCTATACATTCCTCGCAGCTGACTGGGGGAAACATAGGACGATCGCCTTGCGCTTTCCCAGTACTACACGGGCGCTATCTGGCGCGAACTTTCTCAGGCTACATCCCTATTAAGATGGGAAAGGATGAGACTCCCTAGGCCTCGGATACCGTAATACCGTCGGGGTCGGAAGAGAACAAGAGTTGACCAAGTGAGGTCGACAGGAAAGAAGACTGAGAGGAGCCCGGCACAAGTAAGTGGAAGCAATGCCGGACTCAGCCGGGGCCCCGTGGTCGCCAACCCACTTTCCACAAGATGTGAGCCCCTGAAGGGGGGGGGGTAGGATTTAGCTGGCTGATGTGGAACCATCGTTGGACTGCTGTCTTGGCGTCATCGTTGCACGTGAATCGCTGTCCTACCAGGAACTTATTCAACGAACCATGACAATGTGGAAAAGAAACGACCCAGCTCAGGAATCCCTCGGGTTCGCAAACTCCCGAACTCACCAGCCGTAAGCTCCTAAGGGTGTTGGAGCGACAGGACGAAGCCTGGAGGAAAGATGACGTGGAAAGTGGGAGAAGGTTTTGGAATGAAAGAAAAATATCAGGTAAAAAAGGGACGAACCCAAACACAAATGTATTAAAATAACAAGCAAAGAAATTGAATTGAGAACAATCAGAGATACTGCACGTACCAGCGTAAATAATGCGACTAGAACATGGCTAAAGAATCTAAGATTGGGAGAACAAATACTAGTCTTAGCAATAAAAGAAGTTAAGCTTGGAATTGTTATTAATATCGTTGTTGTTCTCAAGAACGGCTAGATCTCTAATGAGAAAGAATGCTAAGAGCATAACTACGAGGGCAGATCAAAAAATAAGTTGCACTTCCCAGTTATGGCCATTTATTACACCACCTATACAACAGCAACACGCCTATAACGCCATACAATGTAACGTCACTTTTCCACATAGTTTCCAAGAGACTCCAAACGTACAACCAACTTGTCGATGTAGGATGCATAGAAAGTTCCTCCAGCGTTCTGCAACCACATGGAGACAGCAGCCCTCACCTCCTCATCGGTCTGGAAACGTCGACCACCGAGCTCCATTTTGAGCTTACCAAACAGATGAAAGTCACGTCGCACTAGGTCGGGACTGTAGGGTGGATGTTGCCAGACCTCCCACAGCTTACGATACCCAAGGTCCTCGTGAACAATGGAGAACACTCTGCCATACGACATGTTCAGCCGCGCCGCGATTTCTGTAAGTTGAATGCGCCGGTTCTGTCTAATGATCGCATTCACACCGTTTTCATTTGCACGGGTCCTGGACGCTGCGGGCCTGCCTTCGCGATATTCGTCCATGATATCCGTGCGTCCGGCTTCGAATTGCTGACACTACTTTACGATCCCTTGCCGGGAAATGGCCCGCTCCCTATACATACCACTAATTTCACGATGTACGTCCGTGCAATTCGTCCTTTTGGCCCATAGGTATCGGATTGTCGCGCACCTCATATTTGGAGTAAACGTCCAGTCGACGCACCATTGCATTTGGCCAATATTCACACCATACAAGACGAGACACCACAGCGACCTGCCTAACAGACGAGTGGGCAGTGTCTGCCTCTTTCTCCGCTGTGCCCACGTTTGAGAACACAGCGCGCTGCTGCAGCGCGTTAGTGCAACTAACTTTTTGATCCACCTTCGTAATAGGGGAAAAATTAAAATCTTGCTTGCGGAAAAGAAGCAACCCAGAAAGTAGGCGAAAAATGAATGTATAGGGAGCAGGCAAAGCAGGTTGCAACTCCAACAATCTATTCCGAGAATAGTGCAAGGAAATAGCTGACTTGATTGAATGAAAGGTGAAAGCAAGTACTTTTGTTCCAAGAGTACAACAAAGAAAACATGGCAAAATTCCAAATAGCATCGCCGATTGCTGCCAGGAATAAAAAAATGGTTAAGAATAGCTTGGCTACTATCAGAGGATGGACCTTGAAGCATAAAATAAATGAAAACTACAGTGGAACTTGGATAATTCGAACCTCAAGGGACCGGTAAAAAAATTCGAATCATCCAAAAATTCGAATTAAGAAAGTTCTTTAAAAAGGGTAGAGAAAATATTCAAATTTTAAGTTTTCATCCAAGAACTTTTATAAAGCATAATATTAGATAGGTTTTTAACAAGTAAAGTGCTTATATACTATGTATTAAGTTTACATAATGATTTACGTTCAACAAAGCAGGTTAACAGACAACGGTACTGTAAAATAACTGTATCGTGAGTAACCTCAAAAGTTTCAAATGATAAAATAAAACCAAAATGTACTATTCACCTATTCAACGACAGTAGTAATCCAGCAATCAAGTTAAGTTTTAGAGAATTCTACTGTTTTTTCAAATAAGTTAGTTTTTTACCTGTATCCTACAATTAAGTCTCTCGGCCATCACAAAAGAATCTAACTAATTCAAGGAAAGGAAAACAGAATACAATCGAGTAGGGGCCGCATGCCAAAGATACGTCGTTTTACGAGAATTCCTGACCCAACTGCTTGGCTTCCGATCGGCTTTTTACCCGTAAAAACTTCGCATTATCCAAAATATAATTCGAATTAATCACGATAGTAGGTAATATAGGCCGAAGCTGGGGCAGGGGCTAATGGGCAAGATGGCCGCCGCGCGCAATTGCCCTATGTTATTCTTATGGAGGGGTCAGTCAGAGCTGGGGCAGGGGCTAATGGGCAAAATGGCCGCCATGTCCTGAGACCATGAATAATGTCACAGGGGGAGTTCGGCCGTGTAGTTGCTAAATGGAATATTTATTATTATTATTATTATTATTATTATTATTATTAGGTAATTATTAATTGATCATGTATAATCAAGACCAGCCTTATATTGTCAACCACTTAGTGTAGTGACTAGCATTCTTGGAGGTCATTTCTGAGGTTCGAATCCCGGCTCTGCCAAGAAATTTAATTTCTGGTCTCAGGAGTGGAACGGAGTACACTCAGCCTTATGAGGCAAAACTGACAGGAGCTGGCTTTTGATTCATACCTCAACAATTCTGCCTAACCCAACTTCACCTAACCTAACCTAACCTAACCTAACCTATCCTAACCTAACTTCAAAGTCAAAGCAAATATGAGAGCAAATGTGAGAGCACACATAATAAACTAAGTTATAACCAAACCTAACTTCACCTAACCTAACCTCACCTAACCTATCCTAACCTAACCTAACGTAACCTACCTAATTTAAAATTGCAAGCGAAAAAAAATTAGCAAAAAGTATGAGAAAAAAGTGAGAGCAAATGTAAGAGCACAAATAATAAACTTTGTTATAACCTAACCACACCTAACCTAACCTAACCTAACCTAACATAACCAAACTTTAAAGTGAGAGCAAAAATGTAAGAGCAAATAAGAGAGCACAAATAATAAACTTAGTTATAACCTAACCTAACCTAACATAACCAAACTTCAAAGTGAGAGCAAAAATGTAAGAGCAAATGTGAGAGCACAAATAATAAACTTAGTTATAACCTAACCTAACCTAACCCACAGAAACCTCATTTAAAGATTTTAGATTTTATATTTTAACATTTTAGCTTTTTAATTTTTTCCATTTTACATTTTTTAGATTTTACATTTTACATTTTTGATTTTTTGTATTTTAAATGTTTTTTTTATTTTTAGATTTTACATTTTAAATTTAAGAATTTTTGATTTTAGATTTTACTTTTTACATTTTCCGAAAAGAGTAAACTACAAGGTCACATACCTAACCTCACCAAACCTAACTTTGCCAAACCTAACTTAAGCTAATTCAAAGACTAATGCACATACACAAAGTATATAAGGGTACAAGCAACTATCCTTATGCTAGTTTTATAGGTTACTGTACAATATGATAACTACCCCCAACCGTTTTTTTTTCATTTTGTTGTTTACACATATGACAATTTTCCAATTTCCCATTTTCAGTTTTTTTTAATGTTAGTTTTAAGTTTTTCAATTTCATAACATGGAAACATGGATTTTGCATTATGTTGTTTACACATTTATCAATTTCGCAATTTCCCATTTACAGTTCTTAAAATGTCAGTTTAAAGTTTTTCAATTTCATGATATAGAAACATGGATTTTCCAATTTGTTGTTTACACATTTGTCAATTTACCAAATTCCCATTTACAGTTTTTAAAATTTCAGTTTAATGTTTTTTTTTATTTTGTCAATATGGAAACATGGATTTTCCAATTTGTGTTTTACATGTTCATTTTGCATTAGGAGTGGAGAGAGGTGGGTAGTAATAAAAAAAATGTACAAGCAGTTTCCATACGGTACAATATTTTTTTTATTTTAAATACATGTACACTATTTACACATAATACATTTTTATATATATTTCTTATTGTTATAAATTATACACTTGTTTTTATTTTGTTTTCTATTTTATTTATTTTTGATTATGAATGCCATTTTTTATTTTTGTTTTTTTACTTTTGTAGTGCTATTGTTTTATTTCCTAAATTGTGTTGTTTTATGTATTTGCTAGTTGCAGGCAGAAGATTTTGATATTCATAACCTAACTCTTTAAGCATGGTCAATGATTGAATAATGACCATAGGCATGTGTACCTATACCATCAGCATCAATCACTCTTTTATCATCACCAGGACACAAAGCAATTTTGTTTAGTCTTATAGATGATATGTCGTGTTGTTTAGAAGCGATAATGTTCATGGGTATTCTTTTTACATTGTTTTTCATGACACAATCCTTATAATCTTGAAAGCTTATACAATTTTTGACAACACCTCTGTTAATACCGTTAATCTTTTTGATTTCTTTACCATTTATGTCTAAAGCGTACATTTTAGCTCTAAGTCCAACAAATGCTTTTATAATTTGTCCACAAGCCTCGTCTTTAAATTTCCCCAACGTTTTCTTGTTTGATGTAGAGTAACATATGTGATTAGTAGGATAATCTGATGTGTCCAGGTGTTCTAGGAAATCCAACTTGTCTTGATATACATCTGGGGTGTTAACCAAATAAATGAACGAGTCGGTATCCATATACATGAGTTTAAGATTGTTCATTCCATAATAGGGTAGCAGGACATCATAGTGGTGGGAATACATGAGAGTTTTTGAAATATCCAGTATACACATTCCAATATATATAGGCTTATTGAATACAATGTTACGTTTAGCCATGTGAAAAGCAGCTAGGTTAGGACCATAAATGGTTCTGTCGATGAATGTTGGTTTAGCTATTAGCTTTTCAGCCTTTTTGCTGTCAGTCACAAGACGTATGTCTATTCTTTTACGGATATTTTCCATTGTTTTCCCAAAAATGGCATTGTTGAATAATTTGTACAGATTTTTCTCAAAATCATTTCTGGCTTGTTTTCGAAGGTTGTTATTAAAATCAACGTATGCCTTTAACCAAGGTCTTTGTTTAAACTTTAACACACGATGAATTTTTATCAATTTTATTCCATGATCTAAAGCCTGTTTTAATGCCATGTAGTGAACAACATATCGCCTTCGATTTCCAAGATGAGGAATTAGTTTTTTCAGAGACGAATCCTTAGGTTGTGTACACTCTGGTAGGAAAGGTAAATCGTTGTGTAGATCATGAAGGTCAGATGGGTAATCAACATCAACGTCTAGAATGTATCCCACAGGATCGTCGTTCTTTAGTTTTTCTAGATCAACAGTATCTGGAGAAACCCACTGAAATCCACCATAAGGAAGGGAGTGGCACATAGCCCACCCGTATTGGTTGTTGGCATCATCATAGGTAATAAACTGCGATGGTTTCTCAGAATCATAGGTTTCCATGTATTTATTGTTAGCTTCAGCATACCGATGAGACACCTGGCATATGCCTCCACGTATTCCAGACTCGATTAAAAGAATCTGATCGTAATCCTGTAGCAATTCCAGTTCAATGCCTGTGTAAAGGAGCATTGCCTCGAAACTTAAACCAGGCGAAGTAAAGAAGTGTGCAGCATCCACTCGGTGTGTTTCTAGTGTTTTGTTTCTAAACGTTTCAAAGCTGTCTGCAAGAAGGAGTACATCTGATGTTAGGTAGAGGTCACTATATTCCCCTAGAGTTTTAATGTTGAACTGATTCCAGACATTTTTGGCATGTTCATAGTCTTCTTGACTAACATCTTCTTGACTTAATTTGTTAAAGAATGCCTCTTTTGGAGGTAAACACGTTTCACTTAACTTTTCTCATGAGTCAATGTAGTCATAACAAAATACCCCTTTACGAGTCATGAGCATTGCATTTTCTTTTCCAAAGTACTTGTCTGTTTCAGGGTATGATGTTAAGTTGGAAACTAAGTTTTCCAAACTACTCGGCATTAACCGAAACGTGTCCACAAATCTAAGCTTAACATTTCCTACATATTTGGTGAAGGAAATGTATTTTTCCTTGGAGTTAGCGATAACATCCACTCTCTCAGTAGTACATCCTAATTGCTTTACAATGAAATTTGCGTCGTAGCCACTCATATTATGTAGAAATACAGGAACGGGGTTACGTGTTTTACACCTCAAATTACAGTTATTGTGAGCACTTCCACGGTATTCCCCTGTAATATGGCAATGGTCTCGAACTTTCCAATCCTCTTTGGTATACGGTTTTTGACACAAATAACAGGTTTCAGAACATTGGAACTCTGCTTCTTGATCCTCAGTTAAAGCCTTTGGAACATTTAAGCTGTAAAGGCGATCAATTTCATTAGCTATTGAAATCAAACAGTCCATAAACTTTTCTGCAGCGTCAGGTCCACGATAAATAAGAGGTTGGCTTGGAAGGTTTGTCTTTATGTGTTCCACAGCAGTTGAGGGTTTAACGTATATACCAAAGCTCATAGGAACATGACTCTGGTATGGCACTGTATAACTTGCTTCAGGATTGGGTAGACATGTTTGATAGGGTAACAGTATACTTTCAAAATCAGCATAGATAACGTAAGGTATTCTCAGCATTTTTTCCACGTTTAAAAATTTGACAATGGGGTTTTTAATAGGCATTTCAACCCTAGCAATGTCATGCTGGACGCACAAAGCTCTATGTTCTTTCAATTTTTCTATTCCTTGTTGACCATATCGATTATCGAAGTGAGTAAAACACCGTTTACACGTATATATCTTATGTCCATGGTGAGTAATCTGATGTCCTACTAGTTTATCAAAATCTTTGATAAAGACGTAGTGGTTCTGGCCGGATGATGAACTTAGCAGAAGGAGGTCGCGATGGTCTTGCAGCTCTTGATCCACAACCTTTAGAGGGAACAATTTGTTGTCTTGTTCCAATCCAAATACATTAATGGATATATTGTTGGCTTTTTCAAATTTGGGAATGTCAGCTAGCGATGTAGGAAATGATATTACTGAAAAATCATACTTGTTTTCCAGATCCTTGTATTTACTAACGCGTTTAGCATCAGTTTTAACCAGTTTTGCTAAAATGGCATACATAAAACACCTCTCGTCCTTAAAGTTTTGAGGATTAATGCAGGCTTTTCTTGCTTGTATAGCTGCTGGTAATGGAACATATGTGCTACCACGCAAGGGATTGTACTTATTTATTTTCAATCGTACTCCTTCCACTGCTAACAAAGCCCAATTACTGCCTTTTAGCTCAGATTCTTCCATTTCCGTAGTTAACTTTGTAAATTGTGTTTCCAAGAAACTACTTAAGTCCGTTTCCAAAAATAGGGCCTGATTTCGTGTTTTAAAAGCACGATCTGTAATTTCATTGGTAGATGTATGAATGAATCTACATTCAGCCACAAGATTAACTTTTATCGACTTGTGCATTGCTAGTTCTTTCTGCATAGCTTGTATTATTTGCTGTTTGGACTCTTTAAGGTATGAATTTAAATCCTTGCACGTATCGCAACGAATGAAATAGGATTTAAGTCGACCTTCAAAAGATGTCTCATATTCAATAAGTCCATTTTTGTCAGGGACCAATGACAGTAGGTAATGTTTTGTAGGCTCTGCCTTTTGTCTTTTAGCTGCCGACACAACATTACAACATTCTTCATGACGACGTCCATTGTAGGCATTGTTGAATGTACTACCACAGGTCTTGCACTCATGAAATTCACCACACGATACTTCATGTCGCTTCCTATGATAGTCTCGAAGAAAAGTCTTTCCACACTCTTTACACATATAGCTAGGAATGGCTTCTTCCATTATGAATGTTGATTTCTGCAAACAGCTGCTTACTGCGTATCACAGGGCTAGAGGTTGGTCAGTGAGACGGTCTTTCACGATGTGAACACCGTGAGAGGTAGTAGTCAACTGGTGATATTCTTGTGAAGGGTCCACTAATATACCCCTAGTCTAGACCAACAGCTCTTTACAGCGTATGACAATGCTGTATACTGGACAGTGAGACGGTCTTTCACGATGTGAACACTGTAACAAGTAGTAGTCAACTGATTATATACTTGCTAAGGGTTCTCTAATATACAATAGTCAAGACCAACAGCTACTTACTGAGTAGTACAAGGCTGTACAATAGTTGTTTTGACAGTCTTTCACGATGTGGTCACTGTGAATGGTAGTAGTCAACTGATGATATTCTTGATAAGGGTCCTCTAATGTACCCCTGGTTAAGGGTAACAGCTGTTCACTGCTTATGACAAGGCTAAAGACTGGTTGCTTCAACGGTCTTTCACAATGTAAACACTGTGACAGGTAGTAGTCAACTGAAAATATTCTTATGGCCTACTCAAGGTTATCAGGTACTTACTGCATATCAAAAGGCTGTACACTCATGTGTGTTAGGCACTCTTTCTTGCTAAGGACCCCAATATTCCCTACACATGGCTATACATGTTAGTTCTAAACACTTAGTGGTTAATTGTATATTCAATTTTTGTACAAAGCTTACACAAGCACGTTTTTATGAGGTAAAACTTTGTTAAATAGCTGCATGCGACACGCAAAGTATGTTGCCGCTATCTAGCGGTGACTATGAGAACTACTTGACCGACCAGCATTCTACCTAGCGCTCCATTTCAATACTCGCTCACTGAACGAACAGCATACTATCTAGCGGTCGATATCAATACTCACTCAACTACCAGCCTGCTACCTATCGGTCAATATAACAACTCACTCAACTACCAACATGCTACATGGCTTTTTTGGTCAGTTTTTTGTTGGCTTTTTTTGGTCAGTTTCTGTTGGCTTATGTTGGCTTTTATTGGCTTTTGTTGGCTTTTGTTGGCTTTTTGTTGGCTTTTTGTTGGCTTTTGTTGGCTTTTGTATTAGCTCTTTTATATTTGCTCTTGCTTGTGGGGGCTTATTTGGTCTTGGAAAGTATGTCAGTCCTTTTTTTATGGCTGTAAAATGCTTACAGCCATGTTTGTAAGCAGCAACAACAACAACAACACACAAAATTCCAAAAAAAATCGAAAGTACTCTAAGTTTTATCAATGACTCTCAACTCTTACACTTACCTCTATCCCATGCATAGTCAAAAATTAGTGTATTTTTCAAATTTTTCAAAAAATATTTGGAAAGTAGGCTGTATCATTAAACTAAAAATCCTGAAAAGACATATGTTAACTCCAACACCTACTTCTATACCCCTCTCAGTCCAAAAATAGTGTATTTTTCAAATTTTCCAAAACATATTTCCAAAAAGGGTTATATTTCCGAAATTAAAAAGTTAACAAAAATGTTTGTTTGACATAAATGAATGGCCTTTGCCTCCTCTACCACTGTACCAAGTCCCAGGTCTCCAGGACAAAAAAAATTAAAATTTTTAAAAAGGGTTTTATTTCCAAAATTAGGAATTTTACAAACACATTTGTCTGACGTAAATCAATGGCCTTTACCCCCTCTACCCCCCACACTAAGTCACATGTCTCTAGGACAACAAAAATAAAATTTTGAAAATGGGCTTATATTTCCAAAATTAAAAAGTTTACAAAAAAGTTTGTTTGACGTAAATCAATGGCCTTTACCCCCTCTACCCCCCCCCCCCCACACTAAGTCTCATGTCTCTAGGACAACAAAAATAAAATTTTGAAAATAGGCTTATATTTCCAAAATTAGGAACTCTACAAAAAAGTTTGTTTGACGTAAATCAATGGTCTTTACCCCCTCTATTCCAACACCAAGTCTCAGATCTCTAGGTCAACAAAAATAAAATTTGGAGAAAATAGTCACTATTTTGGAAACTAGGAATTCTACAAAAAAGTTTGTTTAACATAAATGAAAGGTCTCTATCCCTTCTACCTGTAAACCAAGTTCCAGGTCTGTATGACAAAAATGAAAAAGTTCAACTGGGAAAGTAGGCGATTTTTCATATAACCAAACATTCTAAAAAGTGTTCTATGGGCTTAAAAGAATGGCCTCTGTGTCCTTTAATTTTTATAATAAAACTTTTTTATTTTTTATGTTTTTTTTGAAAAAAGTTCAATTTTGAAATTTTTATATTTTGGAAACTAGAAAGTCTACAAAAAAAATTTGCTTGACATAAATGAATGGCCCTGACCACATCTACCACCAAAATAAATTTCAAGTCTCTAGAATGAAAAATAACAGTAGTGGAGTGGTGACAGTTCTAACGAGTGTCATGGCCGCCGCGTGAGTCCACGCGACGGCCATGACACCGGTTAGAACCCCCTCACTCCACTACTGTTATTTTTCATTCTAGAGACTTGAAATTTATTTTGGTGGTAGATGTGGTCAGGGCCATTCATTTATGTCAAACAAATTTTTTTTGTAGACTTTCTAGTTTCCAAAATATAAAAATTTCAAAATTGAACTTTTTTCAAAAAAACATAAAAAATAAAAAAGTTTTATTATAAAAATTAAAGGACATAGAGGCCATTCTTTTAAGCCCATAGAACACTTTTTAGAATGTTTGGTTATATGAAAAATCGCCTACTTTCCCAGTTGAACTTTTTCATTTTTGTCATACAGACCTGGTACTTGGTTTACAGGTAGAAGGGATAGAGACCTTTCATTTATGTTAAACAAACTTTTTTGTAGAATTCCTAGTTTCCAAAATAGTGACTATTTTTTCCAAATGTTATTTTTGTTGGCCTAGAGACCTGAGACTTGGTGTTGGAATAGAGGGGGTAAAGACCATTGATTTACGTCAAACAAACTTTTTTGTAGAATTCCTAATTTTGGAAATATAAGCCTATTTTCAAAATTTTATTTTTGTTGTCCTAGAGACATGAGACTTAGTGTGGGGGGGGGGGTATAGGGGGTAAAGGCCATTGATTTACGTCAAACAAACTTTTTTGTAAACTTTTTAATTTTGGAAATATAAGCCCATTTTCAAAATTTTATTTTTGTTGTCCTAGAGACATGTGACTTAGTGTGGGGGGTAGAGGGGGTAAAGGCCATTGATTTACGTCAGACAAATGTGTTTGTAAAATTCCTAATTTTGGAAATAAAACCCTTTTTAAAAATTTTAATTTTTTGTCCTGGAGACCTGGGACTTGGTACAGTGGTAGAGGAGGCAAAGGCCATTCATTTATGTCAAACAAACATTTTTGTTAACTTTTTAATTTCGGAAATATAACCCTTTTTGGAAATATGTTTTGGAAAATTTGAAAAATACACTATTTTTGGACTGAGAGGGGTATAGAAGTAGGTGTTGGAGTTAACATATGTCTTTTCAGGATTTTTAGTTTAATGATACAGCCTACTTTCCAAATATTTTTTGAAAAATTTGAAAAATACACTAATTTTTGACTATGCATGGGATAGAGGTAAGTGTAAGAGTTGAGAGTCATTGATAAAACTTAGAGTACTTTCGATTTTTTTTGGAATTTTGTGTGTTGTTGTTGTTGTTGCTGCTTACAAACATGGCTGTAAGCATTTTACAGCCATAAAAAAAGGACTGACATACTTTCCAAGACCAAATAAGCCCCCACAAGCAAGAGCAAATATAAAAGAGCTAATACAAAAGCCAACAAAAGCCAACAAAAAGCCAACAAAAAGCCAACAAAAGCCAACAAAAGCCAATAAAAGCCAACATAAGCCAACAGAAACTGACCAAAAAAAGCCAACAAAAAACTGACCAAAAAAGCCATGTAGCATGTTGGTAGTTGAGTGAGTTGTTATATTGACCGATAGGTAGCAGGCTGGTAGTTGAGTGAGTATTGATATCGACCGCTAGATAGTATGCTGTTCGTTCAGTGAGCGAGTATTGAAATGGAGCGCTAGGTAGCATGCTGGTCGGTCAAGTAGTTCTCATAGTCACCGCTAGATAGCGGCAACATACTTTGCGTGTCGCATGCAGCTATTTAACAAAATTTTACCTCATAAAAACGTGCTTGTGTAAGCTTTGTACAAAAATTGAATATACAATTAACCACTAAGTGTTTAGAACTAACATGTATAGCCATGTGTAGGGAATATTGGGGTCCTTAGCAAGAAAGAGTGCCTAACACACATGAGTGTACAGCCTTTTGATATGCAGTAAGTACCTGATAACCTTGAGTAGGCCATAAGAATATTTTCAGTTGACTACTACCTGTCACAGTGTTTACATTGTGAAAGACCGTTGAAGCAACCAGTCTTTAGCCTTGTCATAAGCAGTGAACAGCTGTTACCCTTAACCAGGGGTACATTAGAGGACCCTTATCAAGAATATCATCAGTTGACTACTACCATTCACAGTGACCACATCGTGAAAGACTGTCAAAACAACTATTGTACAGCCTTGCACTACTCAGTAAGTAGCTGTTGGTCTTGACTATTGTATATTAGAGAACCCTTAGCAAGTATATAATCAGTTGACTACTACTTGTTACAGTGTTCACATCGTGAAAGACCGTCTCACTGTCCAGTATACAGCATTGTCATACGCTGTAAAGAGCTGTTGGTCTAGACTAGGGGAATATTAGTGGACCCTTCACAAGAATATCACCAGTTGACTACTACCTCTCACGGTGTTCACATCGTGAAAGACCGTCTCACTGACCAACCTCTAGCCCTGTGATACGCAGTAAGCAGCTGTTTGCAGAAATCAACATTCATAATGGAAGAAGCCATTCCTAGCTATATGTGTAAAGAGTGTGGAAAGACTTTTCTTCGAGACTATCATAGGAAGCGACATGAAGTATCGTGTGGTGAATTTCATGAGTGCAAGACCTGTGGTAGTACATTCAACAATGCCTACAATGGACGTCGTCATGAAGAATGTTGTAATGTTGTGTCGGCAGCTAAAAGACAAAAGGCAGAGCCTACAAAACATTACCTACTGTCATTGGTCCCTGACAAAAATGGACTTATTGAATATGAGACATCTTTTGAAGGTCGACTTAAATCCTATTTCATTCGTTGCGATACGTGCAAGGATTTAAATTCATACCTTAAAGAGTCCAAACAGCAAATAATACAAGCTATGCAGAAAGAACTAGCAATGCACAAGTCGATAAAAGTTAATCTTGTGGCTGAATGTAGATTCATTCATACATCTACCAATGAAATTACAGATCGTGCTTTTAAAACACGAAATCAGGCCCTATTTTTGGAAACGGACTTAAGTAGTTTCTTGGAAACACAATTTACAAAGTTAACTACGGAAATGGAAGAATCTGAGCTAAAAGGCAGTAATTGGGCTTTGTTAGCAGTGGAAGGAGTACGATTGAAAATAAATAAGTACAATCCCTTGCGTGGTAGCACATATGTTCCATTACCAGCAGCTATACAAGCAAGAAAAGCCTGCATTAATCCTCAAAACTTTAAGGACGAGAGGTGTTTTATGTATGCCATTTTAGCAAAACTGGTTAAAACTGATGCTAAACGCGTTAGTAAATACAAGGATCTGGAAAACAAGTATGATTTTTCAGTAATATCATTTCCTACATCGCTAGCTGACATTCCCAAATTTGAAAAAGCCAACAATATATCCATTAATGTATTTGGATTGGAACAAGACAACAAATTGTTCCCTCTAAAGGTTGTGGATCAAGACCTGCAAGACCATCGCGACCTCCTTCTGCTAAGTTCATCATCCGGCCAGAACCACTACGTCTTTATCAAAGATTTTGATAAACTAGTAGGACATCAGATTACTCACCATGGACATAAGATATATACGTGTAAACGGTGTTTTACTCACTTCGATAATCGATATGGTCAACAAGGAATAGAAAAATTGAAAGAACATAGAGCTTTGTGCGTCCAGCATGACATTGCTAGGGTTGAAATGCCTATTAAAAACCCCATTGTCAAATTTTTAAACGTGGAAAAAATGCTGAGAATACCTTACGTTATCTATGCTGATTTTGAAAGTATACTGTTACCCTATCAAACATGTCTACCCAATCCTGAAGCAAGTTATACAGTGCCATACCAGAGTCATGTTCCTATGAGCTTTGGTATATACGTTAAACCCTCACCTGCTGTGGAACACATAAAGACAAACCTTCCAAGCCAACCTCTTATTTATCGTGGACCTGACGCTGCAGAAAAGTTTATGGACTGTTTGATTTCAATAGCTAATGAAATTGATCGCCTTTACAGCTTAAATGTTCCAAAGGCTTTAACTGAGGATCAAGAAGCAGAGTTCCAATGTTCTGAAACCTGTTATTTGTGTCAAAAACCGTATACCAAAGAGGATTGGAAAGTTCGAGACCATTGCCATATTACAGGGGAATACCGTGGAAGTGCTCACAATAACTGTAATTTGAGGTGTAAAACACGTAACCCCGTTCCTGTATTTCTACATAATATGAGTGGCTACGACGCAAATTTCATTGTAAAGCAATTAGGATGTACTACTGAGAGAGTGGATGTTATCGCTAACTCCAAGGAAAAATACATTTCCTTCACCAAATATGTAGGAAATGTTAAGCTTAGATTTGTGGACACGTTTCGGTTAATGCCGAGTAGTTTGGAAAACTTAGTTTCCAACTTAACATCATACCCTGAAACAGACAAGTACTTTGGAAAAGAAAATGCAATGCTCATGACTCGTAAAGGGGTATTTTGTTATGACTACATTGACTCATGAGAAAAGTTAAGTGAAACGTGTTTACCTCCAAAAGAGGCATTCTTTAACAAATTAAGTCAAAAAGATGTTAGTCAAGAAGACTATGAACATGCCAAAAATGTCTGGAATCAGTTCAACATTAAAACTCTAGGGGAATATAGTGACCTCTACCTAACATCAGATGTACTCCTTCTTGCAGACAGCTTTGAAACGTTTAGAAACAAAACACTAGAAACACACCGAGTGGATGCTGCACACTTCTTTACTTCGCCTGGTTTAAGTTTCGAGGCAATGCTCCTTTACACAGGCATTGAACTGGAATTGCTACAGGATTACGATCAGATTCTTTTAATCGAGTCTGGAATACGTGGAGGCATATGCCAGGTGTCTCATCGGTATGCTGAAGCTAACAATAAATACATGGAAACCTATGATTCTGAGAAACCATCGCAGTTTATTACCTATGATGATGCCAACAACCAATACGGGTGGGCTATGTGCCACTCCCTTCCTTATGGTGGATTTCAGTGGGTTTCTCCAGATACTGTTGATCTAGAAAAACTAAAGAACGACGATCCTGTGGGATACATTCTAGACGTTGATGTTGATTACCCATCTGACCTTCATGATCTACACAACGATTTACCTTTCCTACCAGAGTGTACACAACCTAAGGATTCGTCTCTGAAAAAACTAATTCCTCATCTTGGAAATCGAAGGCGATATGTTGTTCACTACATGGCATTAAAACAGGCTTTAGATCATGGAATAAAATTGATAAAAATTCATCGTGTGTTAAAGTTTAAACAAAGACCTTGGTTAAAGGCATACGTTGATTTTAATAACAACCTTCGAAAACAAGCCAGAAATGATTTTGAGAAAAATCTGTACAAATTATTCAACAATGCCATTTTTGGGAAAACAATGGAAAATATCCGTAAAAGAATAGACATACGTCTTGTGACTGACAGCAAAAAGGCTGAAAAGCTAATAGCTAAACCAACATTCATCGACAGAACCATTTATGGTCCTAACCTAGCTGCTTTCCACATGGCTAAACGTAACATTGTATTCAATAAGCCTATATATATTGGAATGTGTATACTGGATATTTCAAAAACTCTCATGTATTCCCACCACTATGATGTCCTGCTACCCTATTATGGAATGAACAATCTTAAACTCATGTATATGGATACCGACTCGTTCATTTATTTGGTTAACACCCCAGATGTATATCAAGACAAGTTGGATTTCCTAGAACACCTGGACACATCAGATTATCCTACTAATCACATATGTTACTCTACATCAAACAAGAAAACGTTGGGGAAATTTAAAGACGAGGCTTGTGGACAAATTATAAAAGCATTTGTTGGACTTAGAGCTAAAATGTACGCTTTAGACATAAATGGTAAAGAAATCAAAAAGATTAACGGTATTAACAGAGGTGTTGTCAAAAATTGTATAAGCTTTCAAGATTATAAGGATTGTGTCATGAAAAACAATGTAAAAAGAATACCCATGAACATTATCGCTTCTAAACAACACGACATATCATCTATAAGACTAAACAAAATTGCTTTGTGTCCTGGTGATGATAAAAGAGTGATTGATGCTGATGGTATAGGTACACATGCCTATGGTCATTATTCAATCATTGACCATGCTTAAAGAGTTAGGTTATGAATATCAAAATCTTCTGCCTGCAACTAGCAAATACATAAAACAAAACAATTTAGGAAATAAAACAATAGCACTACAAAAGTAAAAAAACAAAAATAAAAAATGGCATTCATAATCAAAAATAAATAAAATAGAAAACAAAATAAAAACAAGTGTATAATTTATAACAATAAGAAATATATATAAAAATGTATTATGTGTAAATAGTGTACATGTATTTAAAATAAAAAAAATATTGTACCGTATGGAAACTGCTTGTACATTTTTTTTATTACTACCCACCTCTCTCCACTCCTAATGCAAAATGAACATGTAAAACACAAATTGGAAAATCCATGTTTCCATATTGACAAAATAAAAAAAAACATTAAACTGAAATTTTAAAAACTGTAAATGGGAATTTGGTAAATTGACAAATGTGTAAACAACAAATTGGAAAATCCATGTTTCTATATCATGAAATTGAAAAACTTTAAACTGACATTTTAAGAACTGTAAATGGGAAATTGCGAAATTGATAAATGTGTAAACAACATAATGCAAAATCCATGTTTCCATGTTATGAAATTGAAAAACTTAAAACTAACATTAAAAAAAACTGAAAATGGGAAATTGGAAAATTGTCATATGTGTAAACAACAAAATGAAAAAAAAAAAACGGTTGGGGGTAGTTATCATATTGTACAGTAACCTATAAAACTAGCATAAGGATAGTTGCTTGTACCCTTATATACTTTGTGTATGTGCATTAGTCTTTGAATTAGCTTAAGTTAGGTTTGGCAAAGTTAGGTTTGGTGAGGTTAGGTATGTGACCTTGTAGTTTACTCTTTTCGGAAAATGTAAAAAGTAAAATCTAAAATCAAAAATTCTTAAATTTAAAATGTAAAATCTAAAAATAAAAAAACATTTAAAATACAAAAAATCAAAAATGTAAAATGTAAAATCTAAAAAATGTAAAATGGAAAAAATTAAAAAGCTAAAATGTTAAAATATAAAATCTAAAATCTTTAAATGAGGTTTCTGTGGGTTAGGTTAGGTTAGGTTATAACTAAGTTTATTATTTGTGCTCTCACATTTGCTCTTACATTTTTGCTCTCACTTTGAAGTTTGGTTATGTTAGGTTAGGTTAGGTTAGGTTAGGTTATAACTAAGTTTATTATTTGTGCTCTCTTATTTGCTCTTACATTTTTGCTCTCACTTTAAAGTTTGGTTATGTTAGGTTAGGTTAGGTTAGGTTAGGTGTGGTTAGGTTATAACAAAGTTTATTATTTGTGCTCTTACATTTGCTCTCACTTTTTTCTCATACTTTTTGCTAATTTTTTTTCGCTTGCAATTTTAAATTAGGTAGGTTACGTTAGGTTAGGTTAGGATAGGTTAGGTGAGGTTAGGTTAGGTGAAGTTAGGTTTGGTTATAACTTAGTTTATTATGTGTGCTCTCACATTTGCTCTCATATTTGCTTTGACTTTGAAGTTAGGTTAGGATAGGTTAGGTTAGGTTAGGTTAGGTTAGGTGAAGTTGGGTTAGGCAGAATTGTTGAGGTATGAATCAAAAGCCAGCTCCTGTCAGTTTTGCCTCATAAGGCTGAGTGTACTCCGTTCCACTCCTGAGACCAGAAATTAAATTTCTTGGCAGAGCCGGGATTCGAACCTCAGAAATGACCTCCAAGAATGCTAGTCACTACACTAAGTGGTTGACAATATAAGGCTGGTCTTGATTATACATGATCAATTAATAATTACCTAATAATAATAATAATAATAATAATAATAATAAATATTCCATTTAGCAACTACACGGCCGAACTCCCCCTGTGACATTATTCATGGTCTCAGGACATGGCGGCCATTTTGCCCATTAGCCCCTGCCCCAGCTCTGACTGACCCCTCCATAAGAATAACATAGGGCAATTGCGCGCGGCGGCCATCTTGCCCATTAGCCCCTGCCCCAGCTTCGGCCTATATTACCTACTCACGATTTTTCAGCATTGATTGTATATAAAATGCTAGGGACCAAGAGAAAAATTCGAATTAAAGAAGATTTCGAATTATAGAAGTTCGAATTAGCCACGTTCCACTGTATATATATGCAGTGCTTTTTTTTTTCTAAAAAGAAATTAAGGGGTACTCTCAGTTGCAGTCGACAAAACATCTCGATCTTGCAATTTTCGGCAATTTGCAAAGTCCGGTTATTGTTTATGTCAACAAAGTCAACCCCTGGCACTATCCAGCCCATGACGGGCTAAGGCCGACCAAGCGACCGCTGCCCAGCCATTTGGCCTGCAGATATTGGGGTGACGCGTGATCAGCGCGTCGGGTCCCCTCGGCCGTTAATCTTGGTATTCGTGATCGGGGCGCTGTCTCACGGTCAGACAGCTACTCAATTGTCCTCACGAGGCTGAGTGCACCCCGTTCCAACCCTCACGTCAGTTTTAAAATCCCTGACTGAGCCGGGGATCGAACCCGGGGCCTCCGGGTGACATTGTTTATGTTTGAATCATTAATTTTCGGCTTTTTCGATGCTTGGGTGGTAGGTAAATAGTTCGTTATTTTCTTCATCCTTCAAAATTAACCACACGCACAAAATGACAACCTACCCCGCCTCCAAACACTAGCCTGGGTGCTTATAAGAACGGAGTGCCGAGTTGCCGACCAAAAGAAACTGATTCGATAGATTGAGTCAAATCGAGGATTACTCGAAATCTCCTCCAGCTGTTGTGAACAGCACGTTGACGTCAGCTGATCGATGAACTTTCAAGTCGGAAGTTATATTTGCAGCACTAGATACAAATGTACCAATAGTTTTTCTTAAACAGTTTTCAAATGTTTAAGGGGTACGCGTACCCCCCGCGTTCCTCCAGAAAAAAAGCACTGTATATAAGAAAAGGGCAGGGGACCTACGTGGCCACTTCTAGTTGCCAAGCCACTAATACAGAATAGGGCAATGATTAGCTACAAAATTAGAACACTGTAGCTTCATAACGTATTTGTTGTAGTTAAGTTGCCATTTAAGTTTAGGCAGAAAAGACGGCATGCATAGCCTTGATTGAGATATCTAAGAAGAAAAAAGTACAAGGAAATCTGCACAATACGCCTAACAATTATTGGCAGGAGCATAAAACACTAGAAATTTAATTGCTCTTGAAAATTGGGCACAGCAGCCCTGAGAAGGAAATACACTGTAAGAACTCCTTGAATAGGGCAAGAAAGTTAACCCCTCTATACTAAGCCTCTCTTGTGAATATAACAACTGTAGCCTAGGCTTATACAGTAAAATACCATATACAACAAATGGGAAAGGGGGGGGGGGGGGGTCCAAACAATTTTATGTTTGACATAATAGGTGGCTTAATTATACCACTAGGATATTGAAACCGAAGTTAATAATGTGATACATTCCAAGGAGTGGAGGTCACCGCAGTGAAACCTCAAATTTACACACAAAAAATACACAGATTAAGTACTTAATTTTAAATGTTATTAATTCAGGAATAGGAAGGACAAATGGGGTCTGTTTTGAGTCTGTTCATGAGTTAATTGTGGGTACCCAACACTGATGGTTCATACCGAGAAACCAATTTGTCGAAGCACACGGAAACTTTAGGTGTAGAAATGTCACTATTGAGTCTTATGTAGGTTTTTCGGATTTAGCAATTAGTTGTAGTTTAATGTCAATCAGATTTTGATGAGCTTGCCAACATAACAATCCACACAGACTCCATGAAAATGATAGTTTAAAAACACTGAATTCTGTACTTATCTTGTCATAGTTGATGGATGTACACACTCACGGCCAGCCGTTAAAAAGTTTCCTTGTCATAGCGATAGATTTGAAAGTTTAAAACATCGTAGGATGTATAGAAAACTCCCTTTAGAAGCGACCTTCTATAGAGCATCCAGCGTTTAGAAAAGACTGTGGGTCTTATGGGCTTTTACTTTTAACGGACCCCCCCCCCCCCCTACACTGGTTTTGTTACCTCACCTTTTATCATGAAGGAACTCTGAACATATATATTTTTCATCATAATTGCTTCCTACAATTATCTGCCAATTGATTACCTTTGTTATTGCATACAAGTATCGTTTATATTACGTCTTAGTAATTTAAACATTTTCGAGGTTAGCACGCTGGAAAGAAGAGCCTCGTCCTGTGCTGCATGCTCGACCTGAGTGGAGCACGTGCTCAGTTCCGCTGGCAACATAAGTTCTGAAGCACTATCCGTCATTGGTTTATTGTTGTGTGTCTGTTTTATTTTCTGTTCGATCGAATCAGGGCTGCCGACAGTTGGGTTCGAACCCACTGTCTCCCGAATGCAAGCTCACAGCTGCGCGCCCCTAACCACATGGCTAACTCACTGCAATATTACAAATATTAATCTAAACAAAACAACAAGAATAGAATTGAAAGAAACTAAATTATAGCCTAACTAATAACAAAAAAGTGATGATCAACAGTATTGCTGACGTAAAAATTGTTAACATCGTCAGCATACAGTACATCCGAGAAGGAAAGAAGGGTTGTGCTCTCGACGTCTGTCAATCAGTAATGCGTCATATCACAACGAAATGAATGTCGTTATTGGTTCTCTTCGCGTACGGTATCCTTAATACTGGTCCAATCCGTTAACACCTGCAAAACTGCTCCTTCCTGGGCGTGTTCTACTTCAGGTAGCTGCTGGGGTTTGTGTTGTCTCGCTAACTTATGAAAGCACAGTACTCGATGCGGGTGAACATAACGTATGACGTCAGCGCTACCTCTGCCTAGAGCTAGCAACACTGTCGCCATAAGGCTCCACAGTCTTTTCGAAACGCTGGATGCTCTATAGCAGGTCCGTAGCACAAGCAAGGAATGACAGTTTGAATATCGAGTGGGTGTCCGAGGAGCGATAGAGGGGAGGTGAAGTAGGGAGAAGAAGGAAGACACATATTGTATTGCCCCGGGGGTGTAACCCTGGTAAGAGCGCCGTTTGGCGTAAGGTCTGAAGCGAGTGATTTGAGGACAACACTGAGTGTAATTGTGCTGTGAGAATGGCGTGCGAGCGGAGCTGAAGGCCGGTTGGCGGCCTTGTATCAGTGAATGAACGAAGGAATGCTTACTTGACGGCCGACGGACAGGAGGGGCGACAAGGCAGCAAGCCGCGTGCAAAAGGGATGCCTGCTCGTAGGGAGTCGTGGGTCAGGAGTACGATGGGGGCGTTTAAAAACCCAGGGAGTGACTGTAATGATGGTTTATTCCACAAGAGCGGGGAATGCAGGTACTATCAGTAACTTACTACAAAGATGAAATGAAATGAAGTTACAAAATAGCTGGGGGTTGGAGTTGAAAGGGTAAATGTGTGAAGGATTAACCTTTGAGCAACACTCACCTAGCGGAGCGATGACGAGACTGCGTCGAAGTAGCGTAGCGACGTGACGTTCCCACAAGACAGATCCCCTCTCTTGGATCGTAATTATTCCAATAGTGTTGAAATCTGAGTCAGCTTTATAGGTGTTGATGTGTTCTAGGTAATGTTGATGGGTGGGCTGTGTGTCTTGTGTCGAAATGTTACTTCACATGTATAAGGTAGTTCGCCAAGCTAGTGTAGTTGGTTTTTTCTTCTTCTTTTTACTGGCCACACATGAGCTTCGCCAATGGCAAGACGGGTACTGACCGTGTGTTGGGCAGTAAAAGACCAAAAACCCAAGTACAAAACATCAAGCGTATATTGAGGATCTGTGAGAGTGAGGAAAACACGGGGTAACATCATCTGACAGTTTCTAACTACAAAAATACCAGGAAACACAGGGGACACAAAGGTACAAATCTTCACACCGAAGTGATCCACCTCTTATGACTGACAATTACATGTACACAAACAAGACCGGATCACAAAAACGGTGAGATTTATAAAATAACTCGAATGTCACATAAAACCTTGGTGAGGATATCTACCAGCGGGACCGCCGGAGTATGCAACAAAGTCGTCAAATTGAGCGGTAATTGAAAACCCAGGGAGAAAATGATGATGATGATAATTGTTGTTTTAAGGGGCCTAACATCTAGGTTATCGGCCCCTAATGATCTGGGTGATAGCGAAAATGATAATGAAACGGAAACCAGAACGAAAATTAAGTGAGACGGAAAATACTTACAAAAAGGAACTCAGATTGAAACAACTCACAAAATGTTCTTACAGAAGGGAATTTAGAACGAAAAGATTCACAAAAGGAATAGATTGAAAAATACCCACAAAATGAAGGCTAGGTTCAAAATACTTACAAAATGCAATGTAGCGTCGAAATACCTACAAAATGCAATTGAAATTCAAAATACTTACAAAATGCAAATGAGATCGAAATTACGTACA
Source organism: Meconema thalassinum (assembly GCA_946902985.2). Classification (NCBI taxonomy): domain Eukaryota; kingdom Metazoa; phylum Arthropoda; class Insecta; order Orthoptera; family Tettigoniidae; genus Meconema; species Meconema thalassinum. The sequence goes on along the minus strand of OX336392.1, from coordinate 425,376,525 downwards.
AAATGCTGATGATGATGATGATAATTGTTGTTTTAAGGGGCCTAACATCTAGGTTATCGGCCCCTGATGGTTTGGGTGATCGTGAAGATGAAAATGAAAAGCGAACTTAAAACTAAAACTAACTACTAACCTACATACTAGAAGAAGAAATGGAAAACTAAAGGAGAATAAGGCAAATAAAAGGACAGAAGGAAAAGAAATGCCCTCAACCCTCGGAGAAGGCGGATTGAGGGACTTGGAAGGAAGGAGAGCCATGAAAGGCATATAGGAAAGTGAAAGAGGAGAGGGTCCGCCCCAAAGGTAAGGGACAAAAGGGGAAAACGGACCCAGCTCAGGAATCCCTCGGGGTCGCCAACTCCCGAACTCACCAGCCGTGAGCCCCTGAGGGTGTAGCATTATCTAGGGTGCACCAGAAGTGGTGGGGCTACATACACCCTGCCTCCTTAAGGGCCTAGAGCACAAGGCAGGAGGCAAAAGGAAAAGAAAAAGAAGGCTGATCCCTCACAGAAGGAGGGTGTCAGGAAAGATGAGACAAGGGCCAATTAAGACGGGAAAGGAAGAGACTCCCTAGGCCTCTGATACCCTAATACCGTCGGGGTCGGAAGAGAACAAGTGTTGACCAAGTGAGGTCGACAGGAAAGAAGGAGGAGAGGAGCCCGGCACAAGTAAGTGGAAGCAATGCCGGACTCAGCTGGGGTCCCGTGGTCGCCAACCCACGCCCCACTAGATGTGAGCCCCTGGGGGGCCATGGAGAAAAGAGAAGCGTACATTTTAAAGCGTTGTGTATCATACTGTGGACATTGAAAAAGTATGTGAGGAAGATCTCCTTGGTAGTGACCGCAGGCATCACAAACAGGAGAAGCACGAGCATTGATGTGATGGAGATAAGCAGGGGTGACAGCATGATTGAATCGCATTCTAATGATAGTAGTGATGTGACGTCGAGTATAGGATCCTTGCATAAACCACGGCTGAACCGGTATCGAGGATTGAATATATGTATAAGGTGTTGAGTGTTTACGTACATATTCCCTCCACTGCTGGCGCCATTCTTGGATGATGAGTTCATATACATGTGGCAGAAGTTCAGGATATGGGAGAGCCATATCAATACGAGTCCCCTGACCCATTGCAGCTTCTTTAGCTAAAATATCAACCTGAACATTACCATAGATATGGGAATGTCCTGGGATCCAAGTTAAGATGACGTTAGTTCCTGCCATTTCTATTTCATACAATTGTTGGGCTAAATTAAGTAAAAACCAATTATCGGAAACGATTATGTTTTGTAGGGCGAGGAGGACACTTTGCGAATCAGTACATATGAGTACATGAGACAGACCCTGTTGTTTGATATAAATACAAGTCTGACGAAGGGCAAAGATTTCAGCCGTAAAGATTGTAGTGTGAGAGGGTAATGCATATTTGCGCTCAACTTGTAATGACGGGGAGAAAAAAGCTGCACCCACGCGAGGTGGGTGGGCAAGTTTCGAACCATCTGTATAAAACAGGGTATGTTGAGGATAGTGACTAATAATATCATGGAATGTACGGTAAATGATATGGGGGTGTGATTTAAACGTTCTCGTGAGTTGGGGGAGACTAGTCTGGAGGATGTGTGGGTGATGGCTGTGAACCTGATATGCGATGGTGTACACTGGTTTGAGACGTGTTTGTACGATCATCTGTCGATACGGACAGAGATGGCGATACATAGTTAAAAGCGCGGGAATACGATCTTGAGATAAGAGATGGCGTTGGTAATATTCATCTAATAAGCGTAATTTGTTTAATAGAGGTGTGTGGGACAGCGACATTTTCTGTAATATATATTTAGCACACGAGTACTGACGTCGTAAAGCGAGTGGTATTTCGCCTGTCTCCACCAATAAAGCCTGTGTGGGTGTGGATGGGAGAGCTCCGATGATGATGCGCAGGGCTCGGTATTGTAACCGTTCCATCTGGATTAAGCGAGTAGGTGTCATAATGTCAAAAAAGGCGCTCCCATATTCTAATACCGAGCGGAAAATATTTTTATATACCGTCAATAACACCGACGGCGCAGCGCCCCATGAGCGTTGGGTAAGAGCCTTGAACACTGGGAATTTAGGTTCTAATTTTTGCGTAATGTGATTTAGATGACGTTGCCAATTAAGTTTATCGCCAATATACAGACCTAAATATTTGGCGACCCGAACAACTTCAGTAGGTAAGTAGGGGGGGGGGGGTTGACTCAAATACCGTTATTTATGCAAATTAGGGGGGCGTGGCAAGGTCAATGACCTTGAGGTAGGTCATGATCAATGACCTTGAGGTAGGTCATTGACCCCCAAGGTTGCCGGGACCCGGAAGGTAAACAAACCTTGGAGGGTCCAGGAACCGGTTTTAGGGGGTGTGGGTGGAGGGGGAGGAGTGGGGTGGGGAGGGGGGAGGGGGTGGTGGCGAGGGTGGGGGATGAGGGGGAAGGATGGAAGAGGCTCTGCACGAGACCCTCCTCGACCCAGTCTCTCTGTTGGACTGAGCGCCTTCTCTGTTATTATCTCGTGCTATATAGCTTTGCTTTATGCCCGATGAGATCCGAGTGTTGCCGAAGGTTTCCGAATCCTTGGTTGTGAATGAATTGTCAGAGAATTGAACGGTCAACTGGTGTGTGTGTGACGTCACAGCAGATTACGGGATGTGAGGCAGGTCATGGACGGGAGTGTTTTGAATGGAAAACATGAATGGCGGTGGATGGTGGTGGTTGTTGAACCCTGACGTGGTAGGTTGGTTAGGTGTGAATGGGTCTGAGAGACAAACAAGATGGGGTTGAAAGTGCTCAATGGTAAACAAACATCAATGATATCGGGAGTAGTGAATGGGATTGAGAGAGAGGGGGAATGAACTGGTTGTTGAATGTGCTCAATGGTAAACAAACATCAATGAATCTGGAGTAGTATTTCCTGTAAATGGTAGGGTAGGGGTAGGATACAAATCGCATGGCATGTTGAGTCGGCCAGCTCGACATGAAATAAAAACAAGAAGGTGTACACCAGATCTGATTTATTAATCCATGAATTATATGTGGCATTAAAACCTAGCCACTTAACAAAAAGTTTATTGCCACGTTTTTGTACAACTTTTTCGACAAGATAATGCTTGGGATATTGCGTCCTTTGCAGTTCCTCCATGTAGAATCCTCCTTGGATTGGCTGCTTGTTGAGGTCATCACGTAAATAAACAACTGGAGTTGACGGTGGCGTTTGGCGGCAAAAGTAGGAACTATTTGAAAATTCAAAGTTGCAGTCCCTACTTGAATAAAAAAAACAGATACACACACTAATACAGTCATCACAATTAACACCGGTTATGAGACAAATTCTACACACACCCAAAGTACACGGGGCTACATGACCGCGTTGTCGCAGCCCCTAAACTAAGGAACCAACCAAGAAAGTTTTACCTTGCGAATACGAAATATTTCTGTGCTCCAGTTTGGTGTGAATCCTTTGGCGAAGATTGTTTTATGTTTACTGATGCGCACATAATCACCAATACGTAATTGATGACGTCGCGTATCTACTGTTTTGATTTTGTGATGAATGCGATCCAATTGCGCAATGTTCTTGGTTACAAGGCGTGGTTTCATTTTGATGGTTCTATGTTTAGTGTTGTTGTAACGTGTCACCAGGTCGCCTACAAGTTCAAGCCAGCAATAGGATCCTCTTGCTGTAAATTGTTCCCACATGCGCGTCTTGAGTGTGCGGTTGAAACGTTCTACAACACTTGCCTTTAGATTGCTAAAAGTGGAATAGTGATGGGTGTCAAGTGATTTGAGATAAGCGGAAAAAGTCTTGTTGAAAAATTCTTTGCCTTGATCTGTTTGAAGCAAACGAGGTTGTCGTCTTGACCGCTGAACGATGGTCTTGAATGCAGCGGTGACCAGTTGTGCAGATTTATTCCGAACAGGTTCAACAAAGGCCATTTTGGAATAAACGTCGATGACGGTGAGCAGATAGTTGACCCCGTTGTTAGCTTTGCCATAGGGAATCATTTCAACCAGATCAGCTTGCCAAAGATCGTCAACGCCCCGTGTGATGACATGACGACGATGGTAGAGACGACGAGCTGGTCTATGCAACTCGCGAGCAATGGCAGCCTTAACAGGCGAGGGTGTATGAACACGTTGACTCATTAGACAATAATGCCAGCATGACGAAGCTCCTCTTCTATTTCTAAAACTTCTGCCTCCTGTCCGGTATGACCGGCCTGTTCTGATGCACGCAACAGTTGCAGACGTTTAACCAACTTATTTGGATTGTTCCAATAGGCGAAATCGATGAATGGTTTCAAAGTATTAAACGTGATACCGGACGCTGAATTTGCACGGCGAACACTTGCATAGGTGGGAAACAATTTTGATATGATGGTTTTATATTTGAAGCCCTTATTAGCATTTATTGCTTCAGAACGTTTATAATTACGTCTAAAACCATTTGTAGCCATCAAGATGTCTTTATACTTTTCAAGATCTTCTTTATCATAGTCCTCGGTAGAAGGTGTATGTGAAAATAAAAGTTCTAAAAGACCTGCCGTCAATTTGTAACGAACTGTTTTAACAATCAAAACATTGTCACTTATCTTGATTGGTGAATCGCCAATTCGAAATCTATTGTTTTCATAGCGAACACCGTAGGTAGTATCAGTTTTCTTAGTAAAAAGATCTTCAAGGAAGGGGGTAACCAACGCACCATAATTTTGTAGTAAAATGGATTTTAACCGCACATATTGTTCGGGCGTATTTAATATTTCTTTAAGAGTAGGCTACTTTTCTTTGGGTCTAGTGGGTGTTTCAGCAATTATTGATGTTTTCAAAAACTGGGGCAGCGGCGATTCTTTGGAGCCAGAAGACGGAAGCAATGGAGAAAAAACATCGTCAGGTTCTTCATCATTTTCTTCCTCCTCCTCCTCTTTAATTGTTTGTGTTTCTTTTGAGCGTGTACTAGGCTTTGATGTTCCTTTCAACACAGCTTCCAGAGGTGATTTCAAATGTTTTTCGACAAACAGTTCACTGTCGGCATGTGCACGTTTTAGATAGCGAAACTTTTGTCGAATGCTATTTCGCGCACGGATTATGTGCTTTTTTAATTGACTCCCTGTTGTCGCCATGACATCTGAACAAATGATGTTCAGAAAAGCAATGCAGCTACTTAAATACGTATGAAATGATCAAATCCCATGCGGTAGCGTCCATTGTTGATGTTGCTCTGCTTATCAATAACAAGACAACTGTGGTGATGAGCGTTCCAACACATGGCACACAACTGTGTAAAGGCTTGAAAGGTCATGTCTGGGTTCACGTGATCATCGTAGACGTGATGCATGTTGCGCTCATCCTGACGGAAGAGAACAATCACGTTGGCATTGTCACGAATCAACTGTTTTGGTATTCGCGAATAGGTTTGAGCGAGATAAAAACAATCAATATATTTATGACGTCCCATGCTAAAGTAAGCCTGAATAATGCCCTGTCGTTCTGTGGCCACATCGTCAAAAATCATAAGCGAATGGGGGCGAACATTGTCTGGAGAAATGACATCTTCGTGCGCTGCGAATGTGAAGTAGCCCATGTTGCGCAGACCTGACATGACCTGTTCCAAGAACACATACAGCGGTTGATACAGCGATTTGGCAAAAATATAGATATTTTGAAAGCGCGCTCCGTTTAAGGAGGTGATGAGGGTAAGCAGAAGATTGGTTTTTCCACATTCCGACGGGCCGGCGATGAGACAGCGAATGCAGGATGGGAAGAGTGATCCATGACGTTGTTCGGACGATGTTGATGATGATGATGATAATTGTTGTTTTAAGGGGCCTAACATCTAGGTTATCGGCCCCTGATGGTTTGGGTGATCGTGAAGATGAAAATGAAAAGCGAACTTAAAAACTAAAACTAACTAATAACCTACATACTAGAAGAAGAAATGGAAAACTAAAGGAGAATAAGGCAAATAAAAGGACAGAAGGAAAAGAAATGCCCTCAACCCTCGGAGAAGGCGGATTGAGGGACTTGGAAGGAAGGAGAGCCATGAAAGGCATATAGGAAAGTGAAAGAGGAGAGGGTCCGCCCCAAAGGTAAGGGACAAAAGGGGAAAACGGACCCAGCTCAGGAATCCCTCGGGGTCGCCAACTCCCGAACTCACCAGCCGTGAGCCCCTGAGGGTGTAGCATTATCTAGGGTGCACCAGAAGTGGTGGGGCTACATACACCCTGCCTCCTTAAGGGCCTAGAGCACAAGGCAGGAGGTAAAAGGAAGAGAAAAAGAAGGCTGACCCCTCGCAGAAGGAGGGTATCAGAAAAGATGAGACAAGGGCCAATTAAGGCGGGAAAGGAAGAGACTCCCTAGGCCTCGGATACCCTAATACCGTCGGGGTCGGAAGAGAACAAGAGTTGACCAAGGAAGGTCGACAGGAAAGAAGAAAGAGAGGAGCCCGGCACAAGTAAGTGGAAGCAATGCCGGACTCAGCTGGGGCCCCGTGGTCGCCAACCCACAACCCACTAGATGTGAGCCCCTGGGGGGGGGACGATGTTGAGAAGAGGTGTGAAACCAAGTCTCCCACCGGAAGTGAATGTTGTTGCTTAATAATCTGCATATCAACTAAATGTGAAAGGGGAAGAGCTGGTCTCTATATACATGAGGCAAACGGGTGTTTCAGTTCCAGTGTAACCATGGACGCCTTTGGAAGAAGTCTTAAAACAAATGAACGATTTGCTTTGACAAACGATCCAAAACATGATACAGATCCGGCTACAAAACGATATGTCGATGCTAATGTATTGCCACGCACTACAGATGGCAATTACAACTTTAATGGAAAGTGATTGACCAATATAACAGAACCCGTATTACCCTCGGACGCATGTTCAAAAAAGTATGTAGATTATTTCCGCTTACGACGTATCAAAGGAGATTATGAGGCTCAGAATAAACGTATTACGGGCGTTGCAGATCCTGTGAACGATCAAGATGTGTGCACCAAAGCCTATGTGTTAACCAATGCTGTGGTGTTAAGAGAAGCAAAGGACTATGACGTACACCAACGTCGAATCACTCAGCTGGCTCTTCCAACAAACAACACGGACGCTGCTAGAAAGGACTATGTAGATAACAAGGTGAAACAGGTGCTCAGTATTGTGCCCACCCTAACTGTAAAGGGCTATACAGCAAATAATGCACGCCTTGTGCATGTGGCCTATCCTGAAGATGATCAAGATGTTTGTACAAAACGGTTTTTAAACTCTGAAATGGAAAAGGTGTGGGAAATTAAGGAGAACGCTCTACAGATGAAGCGAAGACGAATAGCCGAAGTTGCTGATCCTGTGCAACCTCACGACGTGACGACCAAACGATTTTTGGAACAACGGTTATCGCTTTTTATTAAATCAATACCCTCTATATTTCTGCTTCACATTGTAAACCAACAACCGGTAAAAGATCCCAATAACCTCGCCTACATACTACGTTCGGGGTATGACAATTACCGTTTAATGTATGATGGTGCCATTCGTGTAATTGAGTATGCACCAGATTTGAAACATTTAGAGGTACGATTAAACGGTAGTGTTCAACCACTTATTGATCAACCGGTGAAAGCCGGAGACAAATTATTCTTTCACTTGAAACTCTCGTCTGAAGAAAAAGAGGCGGGGAAAACGATGAACGATTTTCCTCTGTACATAGAACTTGAATATACAGCCACCATTGAATAAATAATTACAGGTTCCCTTCCTGAGGAGCGTTAGTTGTGTTCTATACTTTGCGGTGTGAGGTTGTCTTGTTCTTTGGTCGCGATGGTTAAACAGAGATATATGGTGAAGAAGAGGAAGAAGTTGTCAAGAAAGGGAGGTTTTAAAGCTATTCTTCATGCGGCACGTCAAGCTTCGCGCAGAGAAACAAATAGTGAGTTGGCTATTAAGAAAGCACTCCGAGCAGCACGATTGCATGCGAATCCCAAAAGTAAACTACGTTTTAGAAAACGTGCCCGAGTTATTCCTGTGCCGAAACGTGGTGGATTTTTACCTGCACTGTTTGCTGGACTAGCAGCCCTGGGTTCACTTCTTGGAGGAGCAAGTGCGGTAGCACGAACGGTGAAAGCTGTTGAGGAGGCGAAGCAACAGTTGAAGGAAAGTGAAAGGCATAATAAAACTATGGAGGCCATAGCACTGCGCGGTAAAGGTGTGAACATGAAGCTAGCACCCTACAAGAAAGGACTCGGCATTTACATGTCGCCAAAAAACGGTTAATCGATGCACTGCCACGACGAGCCATGACGCATGAGGAAGTTATAAGATATGCAAAACAGCTAAAGATCTCCCACTTTCGAGGCGTGTTTATGCGCAATCAACTACCGATTCGACCACGGAGCCATGAAAGTGCAGTTGTTAATTTGGATGACAGTCATGGACCGGGAACGCATTATGTGGCCTATATAAAGCATGGGCGAACCGTGTGGTACTTTGACAGTTTTGGAAATCTTCCTCCTCCGACAGAGCTTGTTCGCTATTTTGGAAGCAGTGCAACAATACACTATAATGTGAAACGAGTGCAAAATTTTAACACGCAACAGTGCGGTCGTCTATGTTTGACTTTTCTATATAAGACCGAGCACGGCGGGTGACTTGGTCATTATGACAACAGAAAGTAGAACGTTTACAGTGCACGGACAAGGTGCGGAAGTAACTGTTGACTTTTATCCTCCTATTGAATTGGGACGACGACCCTACGTGCTGGGACTTGTTTCGTTTGAAGGCTATAATAGAATCTGCAACATAATTGAAGACGTCAATGATAAGTTCTACTACGATGACTATGTGTTAACTCTACCGTCTGGCAGCTACACCGTAGATGATATTCACGATCACATCTACACAACTCGCACCAAGGAATTTAGTCTAAAAGCATTTCTGGACGGGACACGCAAGTTTGAACTCATAGCCAACAACGTGACACATCGCTGCAGTATTCTTTCTTCTTTTAGGATTGATTTTAAATCTCAACCAGATTCGATTGGGTCATTATTAGGCTATTCACCACAAGTGTTAGTACCAAACGTGATACACAAGTCTGACCAACCGGTGAAAATAATTGAAGATCATCACATATCTGTCACGTGTAATATTATTACAGACGTCTACACCAATCAAGATCCCTCGCATTCGCTTTATGATTTTATTGTTACTTCACCTGGTGGTTATATCATCCGCGAAAACCCGTCGGTGGTGCTCTATCATCCTGTGAGTGTCACCAACATCAAGAATATTACCTTAAGACTGGTGAATAGAAACCAGCGTCTCATCCGGTTAGACCCTCATACACCTGTGACCTACAAACTGTATCTGAAGCCAGCATGAAACAAGTGTATAAAGCGGCAACGCTGTCAAGAGCAGGTGTTAGTTGTGCTCAACACGTGTACAGGTTAACACGTGTCAACAAGCAGATCCTACAACAACTTGGTTACATCTTACGTCATGAATTCGATTCTAGACGTGACAAACCCTGTCGAAGTACAGGAGGGTATTGTAAGAATTGAACACCATTCCTACCAACCGTATACTCAGGGACTAAATAATAATGATGAGATTCGAATTACTATTAACCAACAAGATATCTACACGCTTCCACATGAAAGTTACATCCAGATTGAAGGGCAACTCACCAAATTGGATGGTACCATTCCAACAACGTCAAAGTTGGCCAACAATGCTTTGGCCTTTTTGTTTTCTGAGGTTCGCTACGTGATCAACGGTATTGAAGTGGATACTACTCGAAATGTTGGCATAACAAGTGTCATGATACTTTATCCCTCGTACGGAAGCGAAGAGAGTAAAGCTTTTTGTATGGCTGGTTGGTGTCCCAACTCAACCAACGACTGGATGATTAACGATGATGGTACATTTACTGGACATTTACCTCTAAAATTAATACTAGGCTTTGCAGAGGATCATAAGCGCATTGTTGTGAACGCAAGACAGGATCTGATTCTTGTACGAGACAGGAGTGATTATAATGCGCTAAAGGGAGCTGATACAGCGCCAATAGATACAAAAATTCTACTGCAACGAATTCTATGGAAAGTACCGCACGTTACTCTATCAGATCAGAAAAAATTGAGTCTGCTCAAGATTGTGGAGAAGGATACAGCTTTACCCATTCAATTTAGAAGCTGGGAGCTGCATGAATACCCGGTATTACCACTCTCCGATACACATACTTGGTCTATAAAAACCTCACGGTATACAGAGCGGCCACTCTACGTCCTGGTTGGATTTCAAACAGATCGCAAATATCAACAGAATAAAGATGCATCAAAATTTGACCACATCCAATTACGAAATATACGACTCTTTTTGAACGGAGTTACCTTTCCCTATGAGGGAATGGATTTAAACTTTAACAAGAACAAATATGGTAAGCTCTATGACATGTTTGTAAACTTTCAGTCTTCCTATTATCAGAAAGAGGCATGTCCGCTATTATCACCACAAGACTTCAAGTCCAAGGCGCCTCTGGTGGTGATGGACTGTTCGTATTTGGAGGAGTCGATGAAGGAAACAACAATTGATATCAGACTAGAATTTGAAACATCGACAGTTATTCCAGAAAAAACAACAGCCTATTGCCTTATTGTTCACGAGGCGCAAGTGTTTTATCAACCGCTGTCCAATATGGTGATCAGAGTATAAATAGCATGTCTTCCTGCATTGCCCTTCACAGTCATGGAAAGCTACGATGAAGTCACAACCCCCTCTGCGAGGTGGGTCTGCAAATGTGAAAGTGATTCACCAGGTTCAGATGAAGATTCAAGGTTTACCATTTATCGCGCCCTAGTGAGTGAAGCTATAACTGCCTATCACAAGAATCATACTGTGCTTAGAATGCCGCCGCATCTGGTTCACTATTTACCAGATGGATTCATGTCTACGTTTGGTATTCATGACAGGGCTACAACAACAAGCCCATCACTAATCAAACAAATAATGTGGACGATGGCGTTGCCAAAGCTTCATCTTGTCATGTTGGAGAGCGGGTAGATTGTATGGACTGCAAATGCGATCGTTGCTCAACAAGTCGAGACGCTGATGCAGCATTTGAGATTTATCGCACCCTGGTGAGTTTAGCAATACGCGCCTACCATAAAGCACAATTTCTTCGTGAATTGCCACAGCATCTGAATGCCTATTTACCAGCTGGATTTCTGACCGCGTACGGTGCACACGACATTGACCTTAATTGGGATAAGCTACCATTACACCTCCGTATGTCGGCGGATGTTGCAGCCTGCCGTCCTTGTCGTAGACACTTTATGCATCGAGGAGATTCTCACTGTGATTGGGATGGTCCAAATCCTATGATAAAAAATTGTAAGCGATGTACTGATAACTTTATGAATAAAATTGTGTAATTGATTCGTTGTGTGTATATTATTTTCCCGCTCCTATCCAATCAGTTAGTTGTTAAGAAGCAGCGGTAGTGGAAGGTGTGATATCCGTCGCCATGATGAAAACATTGATTGTCGACGTGCAGGGTTTCAAGGTGAACGGAAACAAGTTTGTATTTAAAGAAGTAGGAATTATTGACTGCACAACCATGTGGGCACCAAGAGTAACCAGTTTTGTCTTTGAACCACCGTTTCCATTGCATTTGCAGTCAGACGAGGACAGAAGACAAACAGAGTGGTTGCAACGCAATTTGGGACTAGTCTGGAAAGAAGGCGACATTCCTTACCAGCATCTATCACTTGTTCTGAAAGCTCACTTGTTTGGTGCTGACCTTGTATTTGTAAAGGGAAGTGAAGAAAAGGAATGGTTGCGTCAGTATGTTAATTCAACATGTCAACTTGTTGACCTTCATTATCTGGGATGTCCTGCACTGTACAATCTGTCCGTGCCTGATGAACCTCTACAAAATAAAACACTTCAAAATGTTTGGAAGCTTTTTGATTGGCTAGCTCGCAGAGCATGTCAAAACTTGCATGTTGAGTGCAAAGCGTTGTAACGTCAGCTTCAGTGTGAGACATACCAGTGATCAGTGTGGACGTGTAGTAATATGGCTGCAATTGAAGGTTTAGACTCCAACCCCACAGAGCGAGCTATTGTCAAGTTTTTGCCTGTAAAAAGAAGCTTGACAGTTTCACAGATGAGGAATTGAACGCTTTGCCCAAGGCGTTCCTTTTTTATGTTGCTTCAAACGCGGTGAAAAATATTTGGCACAGTGCACCTAGTGAATGGAGCAGAGATCCTGGTCTGCGTGAACTACAACCATGCACTGACTTTAGTCATCACCAGCAAGTGTCTATTACTAAAATGCCATCCATTAGACAGTGTGGAACGTGTCAGCTCATCAAATTGTACCACGGCCATACAAATATACCGTCCTGTAAAGACTTTGCTTCATCATTCCATGGTTGCGATGAAGAAGAGGAAGAAGAGACAGCAGCGGCAGTATTGCCAGCACCAAAAAGTAAGACAACGATTGAAAAAGATATATCAGACCTTTGCTGGTCATGGTCTAGTTAACAAGGCCATTGATGTACTTCCCATTGAACTGCATATTCCCGGCTATCAATTTTGTGGACCTGGGACTAAACTAAACCAACGTCTAGCACAAGGTAATTCTGGAATCAACAAATTGGATGCTGCGTGTAGAGATCATGACATTGCTTACAGCGACAAGAATGCAGAAGTACGTCGAGTTGCAGACCGCATTCTTCTAAGAAAGGCTGTGCAGCGCGTGACATCATCTACTGCTTCCATTGGTGAAAAGATTGCAGCCTTGATCGTGGCAGGAGCTATGAAGTCAAAGCTAATGATTGGTGGTGGTTGTGGATTAGCGAGGAAAAGGACAAAGAAATAACCATGAATCAAATATTGTTAAGTATTTATTTGAGAGTCAGTCCACCAGATTACAGCATTCACAAAAGATGTTTTGGTTTCTTCTTGTAAAAACATACAATTGTAATAAAAAAAGAATTGGAAAATGAAAGTGTGTTCTTATTTACTAGGTGTGGAAATGTCCAAAAGGCAAGCTATTTACACCATCCCACAGCCGTTTATTGTCATATGTAGACAGCGATGTTTTATTTTGATTTACTGTAAATATATTATGGTTCTTTGAAAGAATGCGTGTTTGCTGGTACAAGCGAGAGGTGTTTGTGTAGAGTACACATCGATATTCCTCAACATTGAGGAATTGTGTGACGCTACGAAGAACACCCTTCGCTTTGCATTGACCTTTATTCTTTTGTGTTGAAAATGCGTACATTTTCGGCGCCAAAGCTACAAATTCCGTCATAACATCACCAGCACACTCATCCTTAAATAGACCAATGTGTTTTTATTCATGGGAATTATGCCAAACATATTGTTAACCTCATAGTTTGAGGTATCAAAGTAACTTGGATGTTCTCTCATCACAGAGTAAATATTCGTCTTATTGGTTTGATAAATAAGACTGTCTGTATCCATATACAGTAATTTTACATCTCCAAACTTTTGTTTGGCAAACTCATAATGAAATTGATACATTACAAATTTTGAATAGTCAAGTATTACCATGCCTAAGTAAATTGGTTTGTTATACATGATTTCTGTCTTTGACAATTCAATGGTTACTAAATCAGTTTCAATAACTCGTACTGAATGGAAATTGGGCATAGCAATATATTTTCGTGCGCCATATCGACCATCCCAGTGGATTACCAAATGAATAGTTCTATGCTTTCTAATATTTTCCATAGATTTACCGTAGCATGCATTGTTCATTAATTTATAAAAAATTGACTCGAATGTAGTCTTGGCGTGCTGCCGATAATGAGTATTTAATTGCATGTACGGTTGTAACCATGGTTTCTGGTCAAAACAAATAATGCGGTGAATGGTTTGTAGCTTCAAACCGTGTTTCAAACATTGCATTAAATTTTCGATGTGTATGCCGTAGCGATTTTTCGGATTTAACGTTGCCAGCAACTTTTTATAGTTGGAACGTGAACTGGGAGGTTGTAGTTATTCAACACAAAATGGTAGATCAGAATGATCATTGTGTATCTCGCGGGGATATAATATGTCAACTTCTAGGACATAGCCACGTGTGTTATTGCTCAACGCGTCCTGTAAATTAAAATTTGAAACTTCATCTGAAGTCAGCCATCGAAAATTTTGATACGGAAGCGGTTTTTCCATAGCATATCCGTATAAATTGTTACAATCCAGGTAGGTGAGGTATGTTGTTGGTTGCTTTGGTTTGTATGTATCCATATATGGATTATTTGCTTTGGCATGCTTTTGCACAAGCGATACAAGCCCGCCACGTATCCCGCGTTCAAAAAAGAGCAACATGTCGATGTCTGTTAATAGTTCCAGTTCTATTTCAGTCACCTTCAACATACAGTCCCAACTGTATCCGGCAAGGGTGTAGTAATGGGCTGGATCTAGATTGTAGATTTCAAGACACAGTTCGCGAAAGTGTTGAAACACGTCTGTCAAAAGTAGTGTATCAATTTTGAGGTATAAATCAGCATACTCGCCCAAAGTTGATATCTTGAACACGTCCCATACTTTTTGGGCGTGTAAATAGTCTTCTTCAGAAATATGACTTTTTGTTAAGTCATTGTAAAATTTATCCTTTGAAGGGAGTGCAGTTTCCTGTAAACATGCCCAATTGTTTACATAATTATAGAGAAACACCCCTTTTCGAATGCATAATTCAAATTGTTCGTCACCAGTAAAGTTTTGACGTACAGAATGCAAATTGTTTGGGTGAAGCCCTTGAACAAGCGCATCCAATGATGATGCGAGGAATCTATACGAATCTGAAAATCGTATACTAATTCCATTTCGCCATTTTGTAAACGAAATAAAATTTTCATGATTTTGTGGAATTAAAGTAAACTTTTGGTTTTCAAGGTTAACAAATTCCTTAATAATTAGATGACTGTCATACCGAGACATGTTGTGTAAGAAACAAGAAATATAGCGTGCTCTTTTATAGGCCAAATTACATGCACTATGAGCCGCTCCTCTAAATTTGCCAGTGTACCGATTGTGGTCTCTCACCGGCGTGTCACAAGGTGCTATTGGTTTTTGACAAATGTGGCAAGCGGTTGCTGTTGCAAAAGCCACCTCGTCTGCATCCAACATTTGAAGCGGAATTGGGTTTTCCAGGATATTGTACACCCGATCTGCCAAGGCGTCCAATTCATTTAAAAACCAAGCAGCAGCATTTGCATCGCGATAAGATTTGAAGTAAGAAAGCGAAGGGTCATATGAGCAAATCACGTTTAGAGCACAACTGAATGGCACATGTTGCTGTACTTGTTGAGTGTACGGGCGTGCTGGATCCGGGTTACATGTGTCAATGGGTGTGGTTAAACATTCAAAATCTGCATATACTGTAAATGGAAGCGGTTCTTGACGAGACACATTTTGAAATTTCATACTGGCTTTATCCTTTTCTGGGAATGTAATTTTTACAGCTGGTTGTGTAATGCAATCAATAGTATGGGCTGTCAACCTTTGATTGCTAGTAAAATATTGCAAACAGCGATCACATATATATACCCTATTTTTACTCTTTGTAACTTGTGAACGAACTAGTCTGGAAAGATCTTTGATATAACAGTAATGGTTGCACAATTCCCCTTCAATGTACAATGAATTAAAATGCTTTTCTTTTTTTTCCTTTGTCACATAGAGTGGCCCAATAACTTTGTCCCCTTCAACTCCGTATACATTAATGGAGTAAAGCAGATTTTTAGATTCAAAACGAGAAATGGCGTTGAGGTCCATTGGGAATTCTATGTCTGCTAAATTTAGACTGATCATTAATTCCATAAATTTCTGATGATATTTGCCCATTCTGTGAACATTTTTACTTGCAGAAAATAACCCAGCAGCCAGGGACCAAATAAAGCAGAAAACATCATTATTATCCACATTGATAACTGCGTGACGGTTTTCCAACTGTTTAGGCAAATTAACATGAGATGACCCACTATTTATGGGATCAAAGGTGTATACATTAATTTTAAGATGATTGATAGCTTCCAGCGATTTGCCGCTTTCTAATTCTTGAAACTCAGCAAAGCGAGTTGTGAGTTTATCAACAATGTTTTTACTATACCAACTGTGTATATTATCAGTGCGGTATAATTTAGTCATGTTTGTGTGTAAATAGATTGGCTGTATGATTTCCTCACCTTGTTTCAAAATAGCAAAGTCACATAATAATTCAGCGTTGACCTTTAACGCTACATGTTCTCTTAAACAGTCTTGTATTTTGTTTTGAAAAATGTTGTAACTAGTGTTTAAATATTCATTGAGATCTAAAATGTTTGCATCATTATTGACTTTAGTGCTGCAGATATTGTTATGGAAACAACTATCCACATCTTGCCAACTTTGTATCGGTGGCGACATGATGTCCCTTAGTACTTAACAATTACAAAAACTGAACGGTTTGCAGAGAGAGTGAACCAAAGTTTATTTTCCCTGCAAATTCCGTTTTTACATAAACTAATTTTAAATTTTATTTTTTTCTTCTATGAATTCCACCAGACATCTTTTATTTTCCAGTCCCAAATATTTTAAATAGATGGTCCCTTTGTTGAGATCGGATACATCTTCCTCGCCGAGTTCCTTGAATCTCGACGGTAGAAATACTGCAAAGTCCTCCAGTTCGCAAACAATACGTTCGCCAAATTTGGTCTTGACTCGACGAACAGCAGTTACCAAATAAGACTCATTTACCTGCAGATCCTGTAGTCGTTTATTCTCTGGTCCAGCATCTTTCCCTATGGAATTCGCATTTTTATTGCCGACATTCTGAAATCGAATTTTATATCTATAATAGTGTTTTAGTATACCTAAGCCATTAGCAAATATGTATATACACACACATAAGTTATCAAATCCCTTCTACACACCCATTATCGCTAGCCACTAATTTAATTGTCAGCAGCTTGCGTTCACCATTTTCCTACTTCTCCTCTATCCATTACAAGAACACAGGTTATCAAACAAGTTATACACCCAGGTGCATGGGGGCCACATGGTCAGGAGCTGATGATTTAAATGTCTTTAACTAAATAGGGTACATGACCTGGAGCTGATGATCTAAATGTCCTTTCATTCAGCAATACATAGCAGTTAGCATTCTCAACTGTTACTGTGCAGGTCTGGTTTGTTCTGTAAAAAAAAATAATTCTGGTCTTAAGGTTGGAATGGGGTTTGCTCTCTGTTCCCGGGCAAAGCAGGGGCGGGTTGCCAATATAAATGTTCACGAGTGAAGCTGAGGCGGGGTGCTTGTATAATATAACTGTTCCCGGGTGAAGCCGGAGAAGGTTGCTTGAATAATATAACTGTTCACGGACGAAGCCAGGGGCAGATTGGTTGTATAATTTAACTGTTCCCCGGGCAAAGCCGGGGAGGGGGGCGGGTTTTTAGTATAATATGTAACTGTCCCCGGGCGAAGCCGGGGCGGATTGCTTGTATAATTTAACTGTTCCCGGACAAAGCCGGGGTGGATTGCTTGTATAATTTAACTGTCTCCCGGGCGAAGCCGGAGCGGGTTTCTAGTATAATATATGACTGTACTTGGGTGAAGCCGGGGCAGATTGCTTGTATAATTTAACTGTTCCCGGGCAAAGCCGGGGCAAACTGCTTGTATAATTTAACTGTCTCCCGGGTGAAGCCGGAGCGGGTTACTAGTATAATATATAACTGTTCCCGGGTGAAGCCGGGAAGAATTTCTTGTATAATTTAACTGTTCCCGGGCGAAGCCGGAGCGGGTTTCTAGTATAATATATGACTGTTCTTGGGTGAAGCCGGGGCAGATTGCTTGTATAATTTAACTGTTCCCGGGCAAAGCCGAGGCAAACTGCTTGTATAATTTAACTGTCCCCCGGGCGAAGCCGGAGCGGGTTACTAGTATAATATATAAATGTTCCCGGGTGAAGCCGGGGTGAATTTCTTGTATAATTTAACTGTTCCAGGGCGAAGCCGGAGCGGGTTTCTAGTATAATATATGACTGTTCCCGGGTGAAGCCATGGCAGATTGCCTGTATAATTTAACTGTTCCCGGGCGAAGCCAGGGCGGATTGCTTGTATAATTTAACTGTCCCCCGGGTGAAGCCGGAGCGGGTTTCTAGTATAATATATAACTGTTCCCGGGTGAAGCCGGGCAGATTGCTTGTAT
Source organism: Meconema thalassinum (assembly GCA_946902985.2). Lineage (NCBI taxonomy): Eukaryota > Metazoa > Arthropoda > Insecta > Orthoptera > Tettigoniidae > Meconema > Meconema thalassinum. Next base: position 425,358,296 of record OX336392.1, on the reverse strand, counting down.
AATTTAACTGTTCCCGGACGAAGCCGGAGCGGGTTTTTAGTATAATATATAACTGTTTACGGGCGAAGCCGGGGCAGATTACTTATATCATTTAACTTTCCCCGGGCGAAGCCGGAGCGGGTTTCTAGTATAATATATAACTGTTCCCGGACAAAGCCAGGGCAGATTGCTTGTATAATTTAACTGTCTCACGGGTGAAGCTGGAGCGGGTTTCTAGTATAATATATATCTGTTCACGGGTGAAGCCGGAGCAGATTGCTTGTATAATTTAACTCTTCCCGGGCAAAGCTGGAGCGGGTTTCTAGAATAATATATAACTTTTCCCGGGCGAAGCCGGAGCGGGTTTCTAGTATAATGTATAACTGTTCCCGGGCGAAGCCGGAGCAGGTTTCTAGTATGATATATAACTGTTTCCCAGGCGAAGCCGGAGCAGATTGCTTGTATAATTTAACAGTCCCCCGGGCGAAGCCGGAGCGGCTTTCTAGTATAATATATAACTGTTCACGGGTGAAGCCGGAGCAGATTGCTTCTATAATTTAACTGTTCCCGGGAGAAGCCAGAGCGGGTTTCTAGAATAATATATAACTGTTCCCGGGCGAAGCCGGAGCGGTTTTCTAGTATAATCTATAACTGTTCCCGGGCGAAGCAGGGGCGGATTGCTTGTATAATTTAACTGTTCCCGGGCAAAGCCGTGGCGGATGGCTTGTATAATTTAACTGTTCTCGAGCGAAGCCGGTGTAGGCTTCTGGTATAATATAACTGTTCCCGGGCGAAGCCGGGTCGGGTTTCAGGTATAACATAACTGTTCCCGGGCGAAGCCGGGTCGGTTTGTTTGTATATTATATCTGTTCCCGGGCGAAGCCGGGGCAGGTTGCTTAAATAATTTACCTGTTCAATACACCCAAGTGCATGGGGGCTACATGGTCGGGAGGTGATGAATTAAATGTCCTTAACTAAATAGGGTAGCCTACTTAACCTGGAGCTGATGTTCTTAAGTATAGAAGTTCATGCATGTCTAGGTGCTAATGATAAATATATCCTTCACCTCTGCAATACATAAGAGTTCACCATCTCTTCCGTGTCTGTGTCTAGCACAGTATTTATCCCGCGGGCTATGCAGTGAATTCTGCAACATTTAATTGGATAATAACAGTAATTATATAATTGAGCTGCATTCATTTAATATATTCCAGGCAGCTAATGGTTTATGTTGCATGTCACGTTAAAACCAATCTTATTACATGCAATTAATTCTGCTTGTTTCATCCTTGAAGTAATTATTGCTTGTCTGATTCATACTGTCTAACTTTTAAAGCAGCTTTGTCAATAGGCCATTATACTATTAAAATTCTAACATCTTCATGTGGATTTAAACCTACAATCTCAGCATTTACAAGTACTGTAATGTGCAGTACAATCACTTATTTTGTAAACCATCAGGCTGAGTTAGTCTCCCAGTAGCACATAGTCAAATATATACACTAGGATATACTTTAAAGTTATATACTTAAGTATGTTGAATATTACCTGATAGACAAGGATCCAATTGCAATCTGGAGTGAACGCTGTAAGCTCGCAGTTAACTCTACTTTCAGTTCAATTCTGCTCCACTATTTATACCCCTACAAATACAGGAAACGCCCCTGGATTACCGTTCCTTTCACACAAAAATGACATCCACACGGCATTACCCTGCATTAATACAGGAATCGTTACTGACCTTCCTTTCACCAGAATTAGCTCAACACTGTATAACCCTGCACAAATACCTTAAACACTCCTAATTTAAACTCCTTTCACCAGAAAACACAGTATAAAAAGAGGTTGTTCCTTTTCAAAACATATCATTCGCTGCAATGTCTGCCAAAGAGACCAAGGAAACTATGGGGCTGGATGAAGAAAACAACGATGAGGATTCGACTCTTGATGTGTTAATGTAAGTATTATTTATTTACTTTATTTACTAAAGCCTTATGTAGCAGCACGCCAGTCTCTCGCCGCTGGGTGCGTGGTTCAATTCCAGTCACTTTATGTTAGATCTGTGCTGGGCAAACCAAAAGCAGACAGGTTTTTCTCTGGGAACACCAGTTTTCCCTGTCAACATTTTCTTCCGGCAACACCCTCCACTATCATTTCATTTCATCTGTCATTCATTTAATCATTGACTCACAAAAGTGAGACAGGCTTTGGCAGCCAACACAGATCTTATTCTCGCCGCTAGATGGGGCTTAATTCATTCCATTCCTGATCTGGTCAAATACTGGAAGCAAGCGGTGTTTTTTTCTTCTTCAAAATGATTAGAAATACTGAGCGTAGTTACCGCCTTTTGTAGCCCATGTTTACTTGGGTGTGAGTAGAATTTGTCTGATAACCCGTGTTATTGCGATGAATGTATTAATAAAAAAAGGATTGGGAAGGAAGTCAGATTTTCTTAAGTGTGTTAAAAATCCTTCAGTATGCCTTCCTTTGGAGGGGGAGTAAAGCCAGTGGTTCCATGTTCTCACTTTATGACATGTAAAAGATCCGTCCACAGACTAAACTTGTGTGAAGCTAAATTGACAGGTTAGATTTTGTCAAAACAAGTTCCAACATTCACCACTAGATGGCATTATTATCTAGTAGCAAAAAGTTGGAACTTGTAGCTCACCCTAAAGGCGTTCGCTGGAAGCAGCTACATACTCAAGTGAGTCACACATGTTCTTGGACACTTCCAGCACTGAAACCCATACTCAAGTTCCAACATTCACCACTAGGTATCATTAATATTTAGTAGCAAAATTTTGGAACTACTTAAAAATGAACAGAACTTGTAGCTCACCCTAAGGGCAAACGCTGGAAGCTGCTGCAGACTTAGGTGAGCTGTACTTGCTCTCACACACTCCCAGCAATTCACAATACAATATTTAGATAAACAAGCGTTATAAAACAATTTTGTTTTACTCTTTATTGTATACATTTTTATAGCTTTGGAAATTATCCAGTTTTGGTGTTTTTTTGCCGCTTTAATGACAGCGATGGAAGGGCGTGGGAGAGTTGAAGAAGAAGAAGAAGAAGATGATGATGAAGAGGAAGATGAAGAGGAAGAAGAAGCTGGTGATAAAAGGCAAAATAGTTGTAGTAACAGTTCACAACATAAAACATAATTTTACTTTTTTTGCTTCTGGTTTTATTTGTTTTTACATTCAACCTACCAAGCAAGCCAGAGTTCAACACCCACCATCCATCTCCATTCATGATTCAAACACGTTTACCTCATCATTTGTCCCCCACCCTCTCAATCACCGTAAGGTCATTCCCAGACATGACCTACCATACAACCCGTTGTCAATCTCAGGATTAGTCATCCCATGTGACGTCACACACAGGTTAACCGTTCAAATCTGTTTATTCATTCACACAAGCACCTATGTTCATTAAACATCCTCCCACGCATCGATGTTTGTTTACCATTGAGCGCTTTCAACCCCATCTTGTTTGTCTCTCAGACCCATTCACACCTAACCAACCTACCACGTCAGGGTTCAACAACCACCACCATCCACCGCCATTCATGTTTTCCATTCAAAACACTCCCGTCCATGACCTACCTCACATCCCGTAATCTGCTGTGACGTCACACACACACCAGTTGACCGTTCAATTCTCTGACTATTCATTCACAACCAAGGATTCGGAAAACTTCGGCAACACTCGGATCTCATCGGGCATAAAGCAAAGCTATATAGCACGAGATAATAACAGAGAAGGCGCTCAGTCCAACAGAGAGACTGGGTCGAGGAGGGTCTCGTGCAGAGCCTCTTCCATCCTTCCCCCTCATCCCCCACCCTCGCCACCACCCCCTCCCCCCTCCCCACCCCCACTCCTCCCCCTCCACCCACACCCCCTCAAACCGGTTCCTGGACCCTCCAAGTTTTGTTTACCTTCCGGGCCCCGGCGACCTTGGGGGTCAATGACCTACCTAAAGGTCATTGATCATGACCTACCTCAAGGTCATTGACCTTGCCACGCCCCCCTAATTTGCATAAATAACGGTATTTGAGTCAAAACCCCCCCTGCTTTCCTACTAACTTCAATTTGGCCTTGTTGATATACCACCGGCGACGTGTCATATAGGCGTTTATGGGTAAAAATCATAGCCGCGTTTTTCGTTCGTGACGTTACCAAGCCGTGGTCAGTGAACCACTGATGTGCCTGCGATAGTGCCGAATGTAAATCTTCCCTGCAAGTGTTGAGATTGGATCTAGTAGCATATATTAATATGTCATCGGCAAATTGAATCAATCTGGCATGCGGAAGTATGACAGTTTCCAGGGATCCGGTATAAATGGAGTATAACATACCACTTAAAATATCGCCCTGGGGAAGACCCTGCGACGTATATCTATTGTTAAGAACCGCATTACCCGTGCATAAATATATACGTCTACGTACTAGGAAATTATGGATAATGCTGAGAAATATTAACGGGTAACGATGGGAATATAATATTTGTAATAAAATGTAGGGGTGTACCGAATCGTAAGCTCCCTTAATGTCCAAAAATATGGATATAGCATGTTGTTTTCGTCCTTTCGCCAGCAGTGAGTCAGTGAGAAAAATATTCAGTGCGTCATTAGTACTACGTTTTTTAACAAAGGCATATTGAGTTTTGGGGAGAGCATCGTAATATTCTAAACACCATTGTAATCGTCGAAGTAGAATTTTTTGAAGCACTTTTCGAAGGCAAGAACTCAACATTATACCACGATAATTATGGGGGTCCTTCGCGTCGGCTTTAGGCTTGAGTATTGGGAGTACTTCGAATTGATTACAGTCTTCGGGGATTATAACTGATAGCAGAATGGAATTGTATAGGTTCAAAACGATTGTCAGGGCTCGAGGGGAAAAAGCCTCAATCATGCTATGTCACCGCATCAAGACCTGGCCGTGTAGATTTCTTCCCATGTGTAACTTGCCAGATCTCCGTGGACGAGATGGGTAGTAACAAAGTCAAGAATCTCGGGGATTCGCGATAAGGGTTGGGGGAAAAGCATGGAGCGACGGAATCAGGGGTAAGGTTCCGATAAAAGGTTTCATAACCCTGCGTGTTAAGGAATCACATGGGGGGCCCCGTGACTACTACATTCGACATTTTTTTTATCGTTGACAATAGAGTACGGAGCGTGGTATGACTGCTAAAAGTATAAATAAAAGTACGCCATGCAGCACGTCGTTTGAGATTAAAATGTTGTTGAATGGACGCACATATTCTTTTATAACTGAAGTAATTAGAGGGATTAAAATTCTTTCGAAGCCGTTTGAGTGCTGCGTTGCGTTTCTTAACCCACAGGAAACATTCCTGATCCCACCAAGGCGGGCGATGGGTGCGTTTGTTAGTATGAGGGGTGGGTGTCGCCCGAGAATGATAAATAGTTATATATGCATCAATGACATGGGTCAAGATAGCATAAGCAGACAAAGGGGTACGATGTTTCAGCGTGAGATGATCTTGTAAATAATTAGAAAATAAGACAGAATCAAAACCATGGGTCGGTCGTTTGAGTGAGAACGTTGTGGGTGCGTGTGGGATTGAGGTATTAGAGCCATAATGTATCAGAATGGGATAATGGTCACTTTGATGCAAATCGGGAATCGTTTGCCATGTCAGGTGGTGTGCCTGGTCTAACGTGGTGATTGTTAAATCAACCGCACTAGATGGACTATTCGGCGGGTTCAAGCGGGTTGGAGAACCATCATTTAAAAGTAGGAGTTGATGTGAAGTGACTGCGTGATGGACATAGCGGCCTTTTGGATTAACTCTTCCACTGCCCCAGGCTGGGTGATGTGCATTAAACTCTCCTAGAATAGTGTGGTGTTTTAATTGGCCGGCATAGCGAAAAAATAGATACCATTGTCGTGGAGTACCTTGAATATTCGGTGGGCAATATAAGTGTGTGAATAGACGATCGTTTATTTGTAACATTTGAATATCCATAGAAGGCAGAATAAAATCACATTGTAGCTGCGCGAAGGGGAGATGTTGTTTAATTAAAGTACATATGCCACGATAACCTGGGCCATCGTGACGTATGGCATGATAGTCAGGAATGTTAAAACGCGTATCAGAATATAGCCACGTTTCCTAGAGGAAAATTATGTCAGGATGAAATTCTTCTATTAAAAGCAATAATTCATGACGTTTGTTGACAATACTCCGGCAATTCCACTGGAGTACCCTCATACAGAACAAAAAAAACACCATGTTAACGAGTATCAGACGACGGACGATCAACGGGGGCAAGAGGGGGTAACAACGGGATTATTTTTTCGAATAAATTTTTTACACAATGGCTCCATTGTACATTGTGACCTAAAAGGTCCATTAATTGCCGGAATTCGGCGAGGATGATGCGGGTGGTGTCATTCGAGTTCGGAGCCGCTGGAGGTAGCGAGACGCTACCAGCCACTTCTTCAATTGGGGCCGATGGGGGAAAACTCATGCTGGAAGTGGAGGGTGTGGCGACAATATTAAGGTACCCCTGTCGATCATACCCTAGGGGGGTGATAGACCTGGGTGATTTGTGAACCGTTTCGGTGAATTTCCTTTTTCGCGGGGGATCAATTGGTCGTGATTCAGTTGGGGGCGCTAGTGGGGGGAATTGATTCGGTAGCGTTAACGGGTTAAACGCTTTCTGATGTTGGTTGACGATTTCACTATACGATTTGTTGTCAATGCACATTTGACGTTTGATAGCTACTTGCTGAATGTGTGTTTCACATCTCGCTGCCCCTGCCGGGTGGTTGTCTTGACAGTTGGCGCATTTGAATATAACTGCCTTGCAGTCGGATGTGAGATGGCCCAGGGCGCATTTGCCACATCGAGGTTCCCTTGCGCGACTATGTAATTGAACATGGCCATACCGTTGGCATTTTTGGCAACGGATGGGATTGAATATAAATAAAGTTACTTCCAACATAACATTAAAAATGCATACATAGGTGGGCAAATCTTGTGTATCAAAAAAGATTTTCACCGTACCTGTAGGTAACGTTTCTAGCTTATCATCAATCATTTTTTTCTGTTAAGGCGTTGGACCCTTGCCACAGGGGCGGGGGAGTCCATGTAAAGTATGATTTCCTCGTGGGTAAGCGACAGATCGACTCCACATATAAGACCTACACGTTGCACATTTGCGGATGGGATAAAGGCAGATAAATTTCTTTCAATGAGAAGGGGGTGTGTTAAAAAAGAGTTGGCCATGGCCGAAGTTGCAAATTGTACCTGCACGCGGTTGCGACCCCTTTTTTTGTATTCCCTTGATGCCTGGAATTTGTTTCTCAAAAAATAAACGTCCCAAGGCCATGGGGTGCAGATTGCCCACATTCTGATCCACTGACTGTACAAATACTATGTAAGGACCGCGATGACGGTCATTATAACGATGTTGTGCTGCTAAATTAGTTGTAGGCACAGTGGTATTCACTACGGGCGTAGTCGGAGAGACTGCCGACGGCATGATCTCAGGGTTATCCACGACAAACATGTGCTCCATCGAGACCTCTTTATCTATAGTAACATTTTCAGGGATACTCACATTTAACAAGGGTGGTGGGCCACCACTGGCCTCACCCATGTTGGAGGCACAAGAAGAAACAAATGGACACTAACCTGTAGTCTGTGGGACATCTAATCACACTACCACTACCTCCCAACACCACAAATGTCTGACCCCAACACACAGGCGAGTACTTGCACTGTTGAATGAAGTGTTTCGTAACGCGGTTGAGACAAGACTGTAGTGTAGTTGTTGCTGTTGCTTCTTTTATGGTTGTGGCATGAAAATGGGGTGATTATGCCCTGTGGGGGCTCGGGGCATAACAATATACAACCTGACAAAAATGAAATATATAATAAGGAATTTATTGCAGCCAAAGGCCACGAGGCAATATAAAAATAATAAAAACACAATATATTCAAGATCACATTCAACTCTCATTGACAACAATAGCTATTAAGTGACTCAACCTCCGTCTGCATGTCATGGCATGATACCTTTCACAGACACTTCCAGACAATTTGCAAATGCATTCCATACTAGACTCATGATACCCTTCCATTTTGAATAACTTGAAATGGAATCCATGTATTGCGAAACGAGTGATTGTATGTCTCAGGTCGTAACATGGACCCTTCCACTCATCGAAGGCAAGAAAATTTCCTCTTCTTCATCGTTGATCTTGAAAACGAAAAGTTGTCAGCAGAGACATCTATTCTGGCAGTGGCGAAGCTAAAGCTTCAGCAGTAGTAGGATGAGTTTGTTCAGCGTTCGAGCGCTAGCACTCGAACAAGTGCAGAGATGCACCATAAGATGTCACGGCAATAAGATGCTCGGCACACGTGAGTAATAGAGGCGAACATAATTATTTTCCTGTAATCAGGCTAGGAAAAGGATAAGAAATGCACAGAGAGATAGCAGGAATACAAAAGAAGTATCTGTTGGTGTTTAAAAAGAAGGGAAGTGAGAAAATGAAAAGAAGAGAAATCCCAAAAAAGTAGTGATAACCATTGAAAACCAACTTGTTCCGTATATTCAGGAGAATATATCTATCTCGCCTCTTTCGGAAATATTCGTAAATATTTGTTTGTGCCTACTATTGCCGAAGTACGTAATAGTTATTTCCAAGCTAATTGTTGCCAAAAATCAATACTAAAATTTAGTGATAACTAAAAAATCACTAAAATTCACATTTGACTTCGTAATTACATACTGATTATAACTATCGACCTACATCACTGCAAGACTTACTACAGACGACCAACAAAACAATTTAGTGACTTAAAAGTCACTAAAATTTACTGCGAGACCTTCAAACAAGAAATAGACATCGGATTTACATCATATTGACCAAATAACTTCTACTACTAAAATGCCTACAACTAGTAACATTTCTTGTCGGGACCGTCGGGCTCCACCGGCTCCAGGGGGGAGAGCTATCACCTCCCCCAGCCTGACGCGAAGAGACAGGAAGAAGAGAGCCAGAGAGACGAAATGGAGGCTACACCTGCCTAGCCACTCCTAGGAGAGGACATCCGCCCAGCCGGAGAGTCCGACTCCGAGAGTGACACGCACAGACTATCCAACATCGCCGAACTACGTCCAGAAATCCGGCGAGTAGCCGCCATTCTCGGCTCCTTTCTTAGCTACTTCCATTCTACAGCTTATTTCCCAACCCCACGGCATCATCCTCAAAACCCGAGGTGATGCCAGAGCCACTCTCATCCACAAGATGTGTCTGGCTCGTCTAGGAGAACACGTCTCCCTAGAACTCCTTCCCCCCAAGTCTACCATTCTCCCCCAAGTAATCCGCCGTGACCCCCTCCTCTCCGTAGTAATTTACGGAGTGGACACTAATTACACAGACGCTGACATTCTTACAGAATTACAGTATAACACCCTTCATGTACATAACGTAATGCGCATCAAGAGTGACCGTGGTTCCCCTCCCTAGTACGCGTCCTCACCCGTGACCGCTCCACCATCGAACGTCTACTTTCCGAGGGAGCCTGGCAGCGCCATCGAGTAGAGCCCTCCAGAACCAACATGCCTGCTCCCCTACGCTGTGACCGATGCCAGGTCTACAACTCCCATGCAACCGCGCATTGCCCCACTCGCCAACCGGTTTGTGTCCACTGTGGTTAACCCCACACCACCCGCAATTGCTCCAATCTCCAACTTCCCCCCAAATGCACTCAGTGTCAGGGTACCCACCCAGCTTACTCTCCCCGTTGCCCTAACCGCCTCACTGCTGACATTTCTAAACCCGAATTCACTGCCCCTGTCCGTACCATCGACCCCGTCACTCCCCTCAATCATCTATTTCTCCTTCACCCGCATCCATCGAGGAGATTATCCGTTTTACGGCCATAAGCTTACAAAACCAGCTTCCCTTCAACCACCTCCGGCTATTGGAAATTATACACTTTGCAGCCCGTACCACATTCTGGCCAGAAAAATCATTTTCACTTTCGACAAATGTCCAATATTTAAACCATTATGGCTAGTGTGGGAAATAGAGTAACTTCCGTTGGCGCGCTTTACCATAACATCTGCTCCCTGAAAAGAAATCGCCCCTTCCTCGATCTCCAAATTCCAATGTACAATCCCGCAATCTTCATGCTTAACGAAACATTTCTGACTAATAATCAGAAACCTGTCTTTCCCCAATATACCCTCTACCGTGCTGATCGGCCTAACGCCACTCGGGGAGGAGTTGCTATTGGAGTCCATAAGGTTTTCCCATCCCGTCGTCTTCAACCCCAACGATTTGTTCATATTCATGAAATATTAACAGTTATGGTTTACGGACGCACAGACTAACGATGTGTGACCCCAGAACCGGCAGGAGAAACGTAGGAAGACAGAGGACACGCTGGGCTGACACATTCAAGAAATTTGCCGGACCACAATGGACAAGAAGAGCAAGAGACAGACAAGAGTGAAAGACCCCAGAGATGATCCTTTTCAAAACATAACATATGCGAGGAAAGGAAAGGACCAACTCAGTGCAACATAGTGAACCCTAAATAGGCTACAATAGCGATAATGTATTGAGGACAGTTAAAACTCTACTAAAATAAAGTGAACGTGCTAGAAACATTAACAATTTTGCAAATATTAGATATAAGAACAAGAATACAGAACATAGACAATACTGTAACTAGGTTAGGAATAGATATATCAATAGCTATAAGAACAATTCAAGAACAGAGACTAACTAGCCAATAGGTGCCTCACTACTCTTTAGGACTGCTCACCTAATGAGTGTAATGGAGCAAAATCCCTGCCTAGGCAGGAGGCCATTGCCCTTAGGGGATTAAAGGGCTGTATTTATTATTATTATTTATTATTATTATTATTATTATGGTTTACTTTCCCTCTACCCATGTCATTGTCGCCACAGCATATAGATCCCCACGTTCCCGTCCACCCTTTGAATACCTTGAATTTCTGGACAACACTTTTCACAACTATATGTTCGCTGGCGATATTATCATCAATTATTTCAATTCAGCTGAGGATGATTTACTTGAAACGTTCACCACTTCCATGCACGGAAAACGCGTAGCTATTCCCCCCATACCATGGTACGAATTCAGAGCACCCCGGAGATTGTCTTGGCTTCCTCCACTATAGCCCAGAACTGTTCCATTGATTTAGCTGGCTCTGCCGGTAAAAACCGTGATCCTTTCTATATTAAGCATCCCGCCCTTACTCTCCCCCGCTCCCCATCAGGCCCACCACCATCATTTATGAGACCAAATTTTCAAAAGAAAAATTGGGAAGCTTATCGTACATATATACATTGAAGAGTGCCTTTCTCATGCTGCAGTCCCACAGATTACCGAAGAGCTGTTCGATTTAATCTTACTCCTGGAAACCACCATAGCCTCTGCCGACCGACTGCATGTCCCCAAGATCAAAATTACCCCAAACAAGCCAAAGATAAAGCTGACACCTACAGTGACGCACCCCATACCCGACATAATTACTCAAACCATGCGACCGTTTGCGACCAAACTGACCGCCATCTCCCCCTCTTGACACCCACTTTTGACCACATACCGACCTTAGACCGCAAATCACCACTAAACCAACCCATTAGGATTGACGACATTTCATTCCAGCTAGGCAAACGACGCAATACCGCTCCCGGGACAGACGGGGTGGTGAACCAACACAATAAACAAGATCCTCTCATCTTCTTACATTTTCTAGCCATAGCTTACACACTGATTCTACATACCGGTAACTTCCCTTTCCATTGGAAGACAGCCAAAATTATCTTGTTTCATCCTATCGGCCATTCACCTTACTATCCGTTTTCACTAAACTGTTTGAAGCCAGCTTAGCCCGTCAACTTTACACATTCCTCAATTCCATTAATGTCCCCCTCTCCCACTCAAGCAGGTTTTCGCCCTCAATTTTCCACACAAACTCAACTCTTTCGATTAGTCAGCCTTATCACTCCCCATATCAACTCCGGCAATCCTGCGACCCTCCTCCTACTGTTGCTGTTTGAGTCTTTTGACTGGTTTGATGCAGCTGCCCATGCCTGCCTGTCCTGAGCTAATCGTTTCATCTCTACATAGCTACCACACCCTACATCCGAGGCAATCTGTTTAACATACTCTAACCTTGGTCTACCCCTACAGTTCTTGTCCTAGACCCTTCCTTCCATAACTAAGCTTGCTATTCCTGGGTGTCTTAGTATGTGTCCTACCAACCTATCTCTTCTCTTCATTAGCAGTCGCCGGAAACATCTCTCCTCTTTCACTTGTCTTAATACCTTTCGTTTGTAACCCTATCTACCCATCTGATCTTCATCATTCTCCTGTAACACCACATTTCAAACGCTTCAATTCTCCTCTTTTCTGCTGCACCAATAGTCCAAGTTTCACTTCCATAGAGTGGGACGCTCCAGACAAAGGTTTTCAAAAATGTCTTTCTACTAGGTCTTGAAAAAGCCTTCGATCTAGTATGGCACCGTGGTCTCATTTTTAAGCGAATATCCCTCCACCTCCCACCTTACATTGTTCGCCTTCTCAGTAACTTTTTACTGTACAGGCGAGCCTTCATACAAATCATATCTGCGTCCTCCTCCACCTTCACTCTCTTTTCAGGAGTACCTCAAGGCTCCTCGATTTCCCCGCTCCTCCATTTATTCTACGTCCATGACATGCCCCAACCCAACCGATTCTCTCAGCTCCTTCAATTTGCGGATGCTACAGCTCTGCTATCATTCGCAAATAATCTCACAACCCTCAGCAACCGTCTACAAGCCTACCTAAATACACTGGTCACCTGATTCTCTAAATGGCACCTTACTATTAATACCACCAAAACCCAGTTAGTTCTATTTGGCCTCAAGTCTACCGTCTACCTTTCCGACTCAATATCTTCGACGAAGCTATTACTCCCTCCCGCCAGGCAGTGTATTTGGGAGTCACACTTGATCACCAGCTCTCCTGGAGACCTCACCTCAAACAGCAAGCCCACAGAGCGCGCCAAAGTTTGGCGCTAATCCGTCGATTGAAAGGGGTGTTCTAAGTTCCTTGACCAGACGGTGTTTGTTTGTCCTTTTTCCGGTCTGTGTGTTATCCATGTAATGGCGCTTCGTCACGTTGCATTAAACTATTGAGTTTGACTAAGCGTTTTATTAACATCTGACGACCTTGACAAGATTAAGAAAAATGGAAAAATTAAAACGGGAACGAGGTTTAGTGCGACGTTTATATACAAAATCATTGAACGTGTTTAAACAGAAATTGGACGTAGATCCGCGCGTGCCAGACGATGTAGCAACTGCATTCAAAATTCTAGAGGACAAAGCAACGCGTCTCTTCATGATAGAAGACAATATACGGGATCTATGGTTTATGGCAGAATAATAATAATAATAATAATAATATCGTATGGCCTCGGGTGCCTGGTGTAGGCTTTGCTATTTGACACCCAGAGGGTAGCTTGCATGTCGAATTTCGTAGTTCCTTGACTATGAAAGTCAAGAAGGTTAGATGTTAGATATCTAATCTCCTTGAACACAATAGCGCTTTCTAGTAGAGAAATGAGGAACTTTGTGCTGGCGGAAACTCCCGAGAACAAATTTGGGAAAAGGAGTACGAAGCCGCCGAAGCATATAAAGACGAATGGATAGCAGCCAAAACCAGGTATGAGAATGTACTTCTTGATCGAGGGAATGTCGTATCAGAAAGTGGAAGTGAAGCAAATTTTTCATCTTCGCATAAAAGGAACTTACGATTACCTAAATTGGAACTGAAGGCGTTTGATGGTAATGTGAGAAATTGGTTAGGTTTCTGGGGACAGTTTCGCAAGATTAATGATGACGAAACAATTGGTGATGAGGACAAGTTCCAATACTTAATACAAGCAACAGTGCCGGGATCCAGTGTTAGGGAACTTGTTGAGAGCTTTCCCCCTTCAGGCCCTAACTATAGTAAAGCCATCGAACAGCTGAAATCAAGGTTTGCTCGTGATGAACTACTAATGGAGATATACGTTCGCGAATTACTTGGTTTGGTGATGACACATGATGTTACATCTTTAGCGAAACTCTATGACAGATTAGAAACACAACTTAGAGCCTTAGAGACCCTAGGAGTAACGAGGGAGAAGTATGCTGCCATGTTGTATCCGTTGGTTGAGTCAGCTTTACCTGATGATATCCTAAGAGCATGGGAAAGGGCACGTACGGTAAATAGAGCTGAAATTCATGATCCTAGTGACCGTCTAGCTAATCTGCTGGAGTTCTTGAAACTTGAGGTCGAAAGTGAAGAGCGCATTCAGTTGGCTCGCAGTGGTATTTCTTGAAATAGGGGTGTCGCTAGTGATAGTTTTGACAATGGAAAAACAAGCAGATTACCTACTGCAGCAAATATTCAGGGAGTTCTAAACAACAAAGCTCAGATACAAAATGTGTGTGGTGTGATAGAACTTCTCATGCGGCTACAGAGTGCTTTAAAGGAAGAATGATGTCGTTGGATGAAAAAAGGAATTTGCTCAAGAAAAGGAATTGTTGTTTTGTATGCTTAAAAGCTGGTCACGGTGCTAAGAGGTGCCGGAACTTCGTCAAATGTCTTGTGTTTTAGGCGCCATGTGACAGTTATGTGTCCAGAATTACCCATCCAGAGTAAGAAAACTGAAAGTGCTGAAGTAGGCCTAAAGAGTGCGGAGCCACAAGCTCTCTTATCACAGAAGTCAGGGTACACTTTTTTGCAAACAGTAATGGTTAATATTGTCCATAATGGTAAGGTTAAACTAGTACGTGCACTTTATGACAGCGGTGCTCAAAGATACTATATTTCTACAGATGTTGTGAGAGAACTAAATATAAAACCATCTGGGAAGGAAATGTTGAGCCACAGTCTTTTTGGGGGAGTTGAAACCAGTCAAAAGCAACACAACCTCTATGACATTATTTTGAGAAGTGTAAATGGTGAATATCAAGGATCTATAAGTGTATTAGTTAGTTAGTTAGTTATTGTTGTTTTAAGGGGCGGAACTACGAGGTCATCTGCCCCTCTTAACACAGATTAAAGAATACAAATTTTGAATTGAATTTAAAATTTTGAGGTGGACATCTAAATTTAAAAAGACCAAAAATTAATAAAACAAAAACAAACAATTAAATAAAAAATAAATATTATAAAAATAAACAAAAATTACGGAAAAAACAAAAACATTATCATTCAAAAACGAACAAGTCGTTGAGTCAATGTTCACTGGAAAATTTAGATTGCTGGCCCTAACCCACTCTCACTTATAAAGCGGATAACGCGATCAGCAGCCACCGCCTCATCGGCTAATATAAGTTTGAGTGTCGTCTGCAAACCAAGGTTTCTTCGTAAGTCAGCAAGATCCACACACTCGGTAAAAATGTGGGCCACGGTGAATACGGCTCCACAGGTACAAAGTGGGGGGTCTTCCCTTCTCATTAGGTACGAGTGGGTGGATTTTGTATGACCTATCCTTAGCCTACACAAAATGACGGACTCTCTCCGGGCCCGGAAGGAGCTCCGCCACACGCGAGTTGTTCCCTTGATCGCTCTCAGTTTACTGGGCAGTGGGTCAGCTAGCCACTGACTCTCCCAAAAAGCCAGAACTTGTAGGCGTAACTGAGAGCGAATATCTCTAGCGGGTACCTCCATTGGTCGAGGTGGTAGTGATACCGCCTCTTTTGCAGCTTGATCTGCTAACTCATTTCCCACAATTCCCATGTGGCTTGGAAGCCACAGAAAGGTGATTCGAGTGTCAGCGTGGCACAGCCCGGCTAGTAGGTCGTGGATTCGCTGCACTAGGGGGTGTTGCGGGAAACATGTAGCAATTGACTGCAACGAACTCAAAGAGTCGGTACACACGAGAAAGTGGATTCGTGCATCCTGTAGTGCAAACTGCAGAGCTTCATAGATGGCAACGAGCTCCGCAGTAAACACACTACAGGCCTCAGGCAAAGAGATCTTGGTATTTGCACCATCAATAACGTAAGAACAACCCACTTTCTCGTCCACCTTCGAACCATCCGTGTATAGAATGCCAGCGTCCGGAAATTGGTGAACTATGCTGTGGAACTGCCTCCGGTAAACGGAGGCATCCGTGTTCACCTTAGGACCTCGGTGCAGATCTAACCGAATTTCCGGACGCGGGACTTGCCACGGAGGCACCTCGCTAGATGTCCGGATCATACAGGGACCTACAGCCACTCCTATTTCAGTACACGAGCTATCAAGTCTAATACCAACCGGCCGAGTGGCACGAGGCCGGTTGGCGTACCCCTGGTGGTTTTGGGTACCGAAGAGAGCTTGATAGGTCGGGTGATGCGGCATTTGACGCACATTGGCAGCATATGCTAAAAGCATATGTTGGCGTCTATAATTTAAAGGTGGAACACCCGATTCGGCGAGTAGGCTGGGTATCGGGCTGGTCCAGAAGGCACCGGTAGCCAGCCTAACGCCACTATGGTGGATACTGTCCAGCATTTTCAAGGTTGCCGGCCTTGCTGAACCGTATGCCGCAGAACCATAGTCTAGCTTGGACAGGACGAGGGCTTGGTAGAACCGTAGGAGCACGGCACGGTCAGCCCCCCACGTAGTGCCACTAAGAAACCTGAGCAAGTTCAGTTTCCTGAGACATGTCATTATCAATTGCCGTATATGGTGCTGCCACGTTAACTTGCTGTCAAAATGGAGCCCCAGGAAGCGATAAGTGTCAACCAACGGCAACGCAGCATCCCTGAGATGTAGTTCAGGGTGTAAATGTAGCCTCCGGAGCCGACAAAAATGGACGACGGAGGTTTTCGCTGCTGAAAAACGAAAACCCCGGTCGTGAGCCCACCTGTCGACCCGGTTGATAGCTAGCTGCAATTGCCGTTCCACGACTGCCATGCAGAGCTAAATCGTCTACATACAGCGATGGAACTACCGCGGACCCGGCGGCGGCAACAATGCCATTAATGGCAATCGCGAACAAGGTGACACTCAGCACTGAACCCTGAGGAACTCCATTTTCTTGGGTATAGTATTGCGATAATGTCCTACCGACCCTTACACGGAAGAGTCGGACGGACATGAAATTCGCAATGAAAGTCGGTAAGTTACCACGGAGTCCCCACTTGTGAAGGGTGGAAAGGATCCTGTAGCGCCATGTGGTGTCGTAGGCTTTCTCGAGGTCAAAGAAAACCGTGACTAGGTGCTGCTTTCGGAAAAAAGCCTCCTGTATGACGCTCTCAAGTCGCACCAGATGGTCAGTGGTGGACCTATGAGAGCGAAATCCACATTGGTACTCAGACAGGAGACCTTTATCCTCCAAGAACCACACCAGTCGACGGTTCACCATCTTTTCGAGTAGCTTACATAGGCCATTTGTCAAACAAATGGGCCTATAGCTGCTTACAAACTTGGGATCCTTTCCAGCCTTAGGAATCGGTATCACGATCCCCTCTCGCCATTGAGATGGAAACTCCCCTTCAATCCATATACGATTAAAGAGGATCAACAGTTGTTTTATACTGGATTCGCACAGATGCTTTAACATTTGATTATGTATGTTATCCGGTCCAGGAGCCGTATCCCTGCCCAGTGCAAGCGCACTGCGCAGTTCCCATTCAGAGAATGGTACATTATAGGACTCCGAAGCAGCAGTGGCAAAGGACAAGGGGTGAGTCTCTGCCTCCCGCTTCAGAGTCAGAAATGTAGGATCGTAACTCCCGGAGCAGGATACATCGGAGAAGTGCGAGCCAATGCTGTTGGCAATGGCGAGATGGTCCGTGATGATGTCTCCATTGATGGACACTCCGGGTATCGACAGTGATGTCGGGAGTCCGGAGATCCGGCGAAGCTTAGTCCACACTTGAGATGATGGAGTATGCGCCGTCATGGACGACACATACTTCTCCCACGTCGTTTTCTTACTCTCCCGAATCAGATATCTGGCTCTGGCACGCATCCTTCTGAAGGTGATAAGGTTGGCCATGGTGTTTTGCCTCCGATAGGATTTGAAAGCACGTCGACGATCTTTAATGGCTGCTGCAATCTCGGCTGTCCACCAAGGGGCAAGCTTCCGGCGTGAGTTACCGGATGAGGAAGGTATTGTTACCTCAGCAGCAGCCAAAATACCATTCGTTATGTGAATGGTATGATCGTCGACACTCTCAAAGGTATCTTCAGCAAACACCGCACGTGCCGTGAAAGTTGGCCAATCAGCCCGACGGAGAAGCCATCGACTTGGTAACTCGATGGCTCTCTGGTTCGGAAGAGTAACGATAATTGGAAAATGGTCACTATTACAAAGGTCGTCGTGTACACCCCACTGTAGCAGGGGAACCAGCGCACGACTGCACAAGGTAATATCGACACTTGAATAAGTGCCGTGTGCAATAGAGAAGTGCGTAGGTTCCCCTGTGTTCAACAAACACAGGTCCAGCCGCCTGATCAGCCTCTCAAAATCTCTCCCTTTACCGCTAGTGGTAGCGGAGCCCCAGATGGAGTTGTGGGCATTAACATCTCCCAGAAGGAGAAAAGGAGGGGGGAGCTGAGAGACTAGATCCTCCAGCTGTCCGTAATCCGGTTGAGAATCAGGCGGGATGTACACGTTACATACTGTTGCCATTACTGGCAACGAAGTACGAACTGCAACTGCTTCTAGCTGAGTACGCAACGGCACCTCTTCACTAAAGAGACTAGAGTGGACGAGAGTGCAGACGCCACCGGCGGCCACAGCTCCGTTCACCCGGTCTTTAGAGAAGAGTTTGAAGTGTCGCATTGTTGTCTCATGTCCAGGACGAAACCTGGATTCCTGAAGACAGACAATGTTTGCCGTAAACTGAGAAATCAATTGGCGTACTTCAGCGAGATGTCGAAAATAGCTATTACAGTTCCATTGTAATAGTGCCATAGTGTGGACTTAAGTAGAAGATAGTCGTCTACTTATGCTTAACCGTTTGCCAACCATCCCTATCCTTAGGAGTGGGTGATAGGGTAGGAGAGCATTCCTCAATCTCCACATCTCCTTCGGAGGACGAAGAAAACGGAGCGAATGCTCTCTTGGTTGGCGAACGGTTATCGCCGGACTTTCCGGGTCTCGTCCTTGGTGAAGAGCGGGAGCGGTGACGAGGGACCTTCTCCCGGTCCGATGACTGGGAGTCCGTCCCCGGCACGTCCCGACTATTTTTCCTCTTGAACCGGCGTTGACGTCTATTTGGGGAAGTAGTTGGTCCCTTCCCCCCTGACGTCTCCGTCCTGCCACACAATGCAGCACTTGCTAGGACTGCTCCTCCGGTGGTCGTGGAAGCAGAATTGCCAGCAGGTATTGGAGCTGCCTTTTCAGCAGGAGGGCAAGAGAGACGGCGATGAACAGTCTCTTTCTTACCCGCCGCTCCTGTTCCCTGTTTTGTTTGGCTGGATGTGGGTCCAGCCGTGGCCGGCGAAGACTTCCTCCTCGAACGAGTCGGAGATTGCTCCTTCACTGGCCTTATCGGAGGAGTTGCCTTCTCCGATGGCGCCGGTTTAGTTGGAGGCACCTGCGCCTTTTGTTGGATGCCAGAAGAAGATTCCGTAACCTTCTTCTGGCTAACAGGGGTGATAATAGGGCTATTTGTAGCCCCTTTAACAGTGGTAACTCTTTTAGAACTTGCCGATGTCAAGTTTGCCGCTTGATTACTAGATTCGTTTGATACCTTTTGAGCATATGATACTGAGAAAATAGGAGAGGCCATGGAGCGATATTTTCTGCGTGCTTCAGTGTAGGAGAGCTCGTCTAAGGTCTTTATTTCTTGAATGTTCTTCTCCTCTAGGAAGGCAGGACATTCCTTCCAGCGAGGAGAGTGCTCTCCCTTGCAATTTGGACATGCGGGAGGTGGTGTACATTCCGCTCCCTCATGAGTGGCCTTGCCACAGGAAAGACAGATAGGCTTTCCCGAGCAACGAGATGAGGTATGTCCAAATCGCTGACACTGAAAACACCGCAATGGAGATGGAATATACGGTCGCATATCGAGAGTGTACATTGACACTTTGATCCTCTTGGGCAGGCTATCCGACTCAAACGATAAGATGAACGCCCTGGTGTCAACTAGTACACCATTCATCTTACGTTTGATTCGTCTCACCTCGACAACGCCATGCTTTCCAGTTCTTTCCAGGATACGCTCGTCGGTAGTGTTCACCAGGTCCCTATGAAATACTAAACCTTTCTTCAGGTTTAGGGACTGGTGCTTCACTACCTCGACTGGAAAACCACCAAAACTTGTCGTCCCAAGAAGACCATCTGTCTGTCTCTTTCCTTGAGTTTTTATCAATAGTGCGCCGTTTCGCAGCTTTTTTACTGTGTCTACATCGCCCCATTTCCCCTCAATTGCATCATGTAAATCAAAAGGATCAACGTTTGTAAAATTTTGCCCATCGGTCCTTGTTACCATAAGGTACCGAGGGAAAAACGTTGAATCCTTTTCATCAAGCGGCGAAACTAGTGGCATAAACTTCCTCTTCTTAAATTTTAAAGACGGCTTTGTAAGGGAGCCACCCTGTGAAATAATGGACGCTATGTTTGGTCCCACGAGTAGCTAGGGAACTAAAAGTCAACCCCCGGCAGAGCCCCGCTTGCCCGGGGTAAGGCTAAGGTTCTCCAGAGGTCGCCAGGTATCTGGAGGTGGGTCGCTTGTGACTACTCACCCAGTAGCCATTCATCACCTCGCCACGACCATTCAGCTTGTGATTAGGGGAGGATTCCACCTCCTGTCACGCACACACACATTTACACCAAAGAAAGAAAAGATGAGACAAGGGCCAACTAAGGCGGGAAAGTGAAAGACTCCCTAGGCCTAGGATACCCTAATACCGTCGGGGTCAGAAGAGAACAAGAGTTGACCAAGTGAGGTCGACAGGAAAGAAGACAGAGAGGAGCCCGGCACAAGTAAGTGGAAGCAATGCCGGACTCAGCTGGGGCCCCGTGGTCGCCAACCCACTTCCCACTAGATGTGAGCCCCTGGGGGTATAATAAGTGTATTAGAACAGGGCAAAATTTGTGGTTATGTACCAAGAGTTGAAAGTCAAAACCTGTACCCCAAACTCAATGAGAAAAGAATAATTCTTTCTGACACAGGGAGGAATCAACCTAATATAGGATTGCTGATAGGAGCAGACATTTCAGGATCATTCTTAACTGGTTCATGTGTACATTTGGATGATACTCTGGTAGCAATTGAAACACGATTAGGTTGGACGATTCAGGGTCCCAGAACGACTGCAAATAATTCTCTAGCTGCCATAACCTACAACTGTAACTTGGATTTGTCAGATGTATGGAAGTTGGAGGTTATAGGTATTAATGAATCGGAGGCCGTGAAGAAGACAGAAGATTTGAATACTGATACCCTTCAGTTTTTCAACCAAACTGTGAAGGTTAATGAAGAAAACAGATATGAGGTGTGCTTGCCGTGGAGGGAAGGTCATCCGGAACTCCTGGATAACCTGGATAACAAAGCTTTGGCAGAAAAGAGACTTATCGGAGTGACAAATCGCCTGCATGCTTCTGGGAAATTAAAAGAATATCATGGAGTGTTTCAAGACTGGCTCCAATCTGGAATCATAGAGATAGTTTCCGAAAATGAAGCTAGAGGGTACTACTTGCCACATAGGGCTGTCATCAAGGCAACTAGTCAGACCACAAAAATACGCCCGGTTTTTTGATGCTTCAGCTAAGGACCACAAAGGAACATCATTGAATGACTGTGTTTGTAAAGGTCCGAATCTAATCGAGTTGGTTCCAAAGCTACTGTTGCAATTCAGGAAATGTGCCATTGGTATTACTGCTGACATCAAGAAGGCATTTTTCCAAATAAGGGATAGTGATTTCCTGAAATTCCTGTGGTGGAGCAGTGCTGATGCACAAGAAATGATCACATTCAGACATCGACGTGTAGTATTTGGTGTGTCTTCGAGTCCTTTCTTGTTAGGAGCTACCATCAACCATCATCTAAATCAGGCTCTAGAAGACATGAGACAGACAGCAAATATTTTGAAGCAATCGTTCTATGTAGACAATTGCATTACTAGCCTTGAAACCGAAGAATCAGTTAATAAATTTGTTCGGGAATCCACTCATTTGATGGCATCTGGACAGTTTGAGCTTAGAGGGTGGGTAACTGCTCCTTTGTTTGGCAATGTGGTTGAGAAAGGCAAATAAATTGTTCCAATTTTAGGCGTATCATGGGACATTGAAAATGATCTTTTGTTTTGTGATGTCAGTGGACTTAAATTAACGGGAGAATCCATTACGAAGAGAGTTCTGCTGTCTATAACCCAGAGTATATTTGACCCCGTGGGTTATACCAGTCCCACTACACTCATTCCAAAACTGCTCCTGCAACATACGTGGAAATTGAGATGTGGTTGGGATGTTGAATTACCCGAAGAAATAACCCAGCAATTTTCTGCATGGTTAAAACATTTGCATCATTTGGGTAACTGCCAGATTCCCAGAAGACTGTCTTTAGAACCCTTCATGGACTGTGAAAAGACTTTTCATGTGTTTTGCGATGCCAGTAAATTGTCATTTGCCGCTTGTGTCTTCCTGCGGGCAGAGTTTGCTGGAAAGGTTTCAGTTCGCCTTGTGGCATGTAAAGCAAGAGTGGCACCCGTAAAACAATTGACAATTCCTAGACTGGAGTTGCTAGCAGCAGTCATAGCATCTCGACTTGCCTACCACGTTAAGAAGAGTTTGGATCTTTCAGACTGTAAGACCTACTACTGGAGTGATTCAACGGTTGTGCTAGCATGGTTACAAAGGGAAGGAGATTGGAACACGTTCGTTGGCAACCGAGTACGAGAGATCAAGCTGCATAGCCAACCTACTGACTGGCGTCATGTTCCCGGAATTTTGAACCCTGCAGACCTTCCCTCAAGAGGCTGTGTTGCAAAGATATTGAAAGAAAGCCAATGGTGGGAGGGGCCGCCATGGCTAAGGAAAGAACAAAATGAATGGCCCAGGTCTAAAGAATCTCCAGAAGAAGAAGAAGAAGTAAAAGCTGAAAGGAAGAAAACTGTGGTGTCCAGTACATCTTGTGAAAGGACGAACTTCACTTCATGGCTCACCTACTTTTCGAAGTACTCGAAGATTGTAAGAATGATAGGATGGATATTTCGATTTATTGATGGGTGTCGCAAGAACAACACAAGACGTGGAGAACTGAACTATGAATAAACTCAGAGAGCAGAGAAGAAATTAATGAGGTGCATACAAAATGATAGTTTTGATAAGAAAGAGGCAAGATTGATCAAAGAAATGCAGACCTTTGTTGACGATGAGGGACTCTTACGAGTCAGAACGAAACTTCTATTAGGGGATGAACATAACCATTTTAAATGTCCAATACTGTTGTCAGGCAAGCATGTGTTATTGCAAAGATTGGTCTTTCAAAAGCACTGCCATTTACAACATGCAGGATTGCAAACACTGTTGTCAAATCTACGCGAGAAATACTGGATAACGGGCATAAGGAGACTATCCAGGAAGGTGATCGCCCAATGCGTCACATGCAAGAAGCTTCACGGAAAAGCAGTTGAAACTCCATTTGCTCCACTACCGAAGGATCGGATAAAATATGCGGCTGTATTTCAGGTCACTGGCATAGACTTGATTTGTGATTGTGAGAAGGTTGCAATTTAATTTGCCTGTAAATTGCAAGGTGGGGGTGTGTTCTAAGTTCCTTGACCAGACGGTGTTTGGTTTCCTTTTTTTCCGGTCTGTGTGTTAACCATGTAATGGTGCTTCGTCACGTTGCATTAAAGTATTGAGTTTGACTAAGCGTTTTATTAGCAAGGGGTTTCCATGGGTCTTAGCCCACTTCATCTTATCCACACCTACATGGCCTTCATCCGTCCTTACATGTTGCTAATTAGCCTGGATAGGGGCTAGTTTACCGCAATATCAAATTCTAAACTCCATTGAATACTTCGTCTTGAAGATTGCATTTGGCCTTCCTCTTGACACGGACAGCAATCTGTTATATTACACCAGGACTCCCCTCACTCTACCGTTACCATCACAAACTCCCACCTACGTTCCCTTCAGACACTAGTAGAATATTCTCCCTGAACTCTCCCACATCATTCCTCCTGACAAATACCCCACATAAATTTTAACCCAAAAACATCCAGTGTTCACAGGCCGTTTCTGTCTTCACATAGATTTCCCGACATTTTCACCTTTCAAATTGCTTTTCATCCATTCCTCTCAGCCACTTACGACCTGGCATCGGGCCACCTTTCGACATCAAGAAAGAAGACAACTTACTCTACGAACCACTAGACGAACTGAACGAAACTCACCGACGTATCATCCTTCATTTCATACACATCGTTCAACTATTACCTGTAACTCTATTTAAATTTTGATACTACATTTATATATTTTTAAACAAAATTTACATCAAGAACAACAGCAAGATATTGGAACATTGTAATATTATATATATATATATTGTACATGTTTTTATGACAATAAACAGCGTTCCCCACGGCCGAAGATCACCGTGGTCGTGATGGCGGCTAACCCTCCTGGGAGGGCATTAACAACATATTTTATCTATCTATCTGTACAAATTGGGGGCACACACAAACTATTTGCAATTTTTGGAAATATTTGGCTGTGATTACGATTGCCAGACTACAATAAGGAGTATTTCATTGTTGGCAACAAGGAAAAATATTTTTAGTGTTAGATAAAAACACTAAAAATTTGTCATACGACTTCATACGTCAATACACATTCACGATCAACTTCATCTTATTACGACTACTTCCAGACATCCAGACGACTAACTTCACTCTTGAGTGACATAAATGTCACTAAAAGTTACTAAAAATCTTCAACTTCAAAAACCATACATCAATTACTACTCATCGAACAGAAGAACAACAAACACACACAACTTGGACACACGAACGAACGACTGTCCTGATGCTGGAACCCAACGGCTCCAGAGGGAGCGCCACTACCGTTCCTAGCCGGAGGCACCGAGATAGAGTGAAGAGGGCCCGAGAAAGGCAAGGGGAAGGAATGGAGACTAAAGCAGCTGAGCCATCGGAAGGAGAGGATATCCGCCCTGTCGGAGCGTCCGATTCAGAAGATGACTCGGCCTCCTGCACCAACTCTTCTCGCCGCAGCCGCTTCCGTAAGAAGACTACCGCACCTATCAACACCTCTAACTTTGACATCGTGTGTGGTAATTATTCTACAATTACCCCCAACTCAGTGCTCACAACCCCACCTCCCATCGACTCCATAACCTACCCCCACTCACTTCATGCACAGTCACGCTTTCTTCTCACCCTACTACCACCTATGCCACCATTGCTTCCCCTTCTAACCCTACCTCTAAAGGCGGCTACACACGTTACGATATAACTGTGCGTTTTAACTGCACAAACCGAACTGCGGATATTTATCTAACGTGTGGAGGATAAATCGTTGGAGTTATTTCGGTTTGCACAGTTCATCGGAGCAAGTTGAAATATTTCAAACCGATATTTCTATGTCGATTGCGTTTCCACAGCTTTATCGTAACGTGTGGACGGACGGTGGCAACGGCCGATTGCTCAGTTCAAGTGAATCACTCGTTGAGATAGTGCGTGCTACAAGTTATTGCAACATGTCTCAGGAAGACCAAAGCGGATATCGTGAGCACTTGGAAGCTTTCATTGCTATAGACGGAGTAACCAATGATAGAAGGTGTAGGTAAACCTCCTCATCCATTCTTAAATAATTGTGCCAACCTATCATTCTCAAGACTCGAGGTGATGCCAAAGCCACCCTTATTAATAAGATGGGCCTGGCCCACCTAGGTGACTATTTCACCCTAGAACTCCTGCAACCCAAATCTTCCGCTTCCCCACCCTTCATCCGACGCCCTCCCCTCCTCTCTGTAGTTATCTACTCCAATAATGATATACTACAGGAACTGCAATATAATCAACTTAATATTACCAAAAACCTCGCCAACCTGGAACCATTATTGGGAAGCCAGGCTCTGTCTGTCACAAGCCAGAACAAAGTAGGGAGTGATAGAAGAGTAACACCTCTTTAAAAAACCTTGGTCCAGCTGACCCGGCTGGTAGTACCTTGTAAGGGTCCCTTGCCAGGGTTACGGTGAAGTCCTCAACGGTATCTGCAGTGGAAGAGGTGGACTCTGGAACAGTGTGGATGGCGGAAGGGGCAGCCTAGTGCTCAGGTTTAATAGGGCAAAGCTATACGGTTGCCGTATATCAATCCTGCTACCCAACGGCTTATAGGCGGAAGAGGAACTACTACTTCGGTTCTGGTTCCCAACGGCTGGACAGGCGGATGAGGACATGCCAGATGCACCGGCTAGAAAGGCACCACTCAGTTATAGTTTGAGTTCGTGGCAGTTCATTGCAATCTTGGTGTTCAATCCTGCATGTCTCATATCACATGTGCCGCAGAGTCTGGCTCCGATACCATAGTGTGTGGGTCACTTCCTGGCAAGTTGGGATCCACCTTAAACAATTCCACGCCAGTGAAACTTTCTGGCTACTCCTCCCACTTCATGTCCAAAGGCGATGGGATAAAAACGGTGGAGGCAGGTTTCGGGTGAAACAGGGAGCCTTTAGTCTGGACCTGCATGTTGGCGGCGGATGTATGATGGTCGTTTTTTTCTGAGACCCAGTGAATACTCAGGAATTCGGTCCTGCATCTGTGTCTGGGCAGGCCTATTTAGGATTACCGCTGCCCACCCCAAATGGGGAAGGCCCTAGAATATGTGTGCTAAACATCGGTAGTCACATCTTAAGGCCTGGCTGGGCAACCGCACCCAGCAGGTCACCCCACCATTGCGGTCAAATTAATGGATATGGTGTTGAACAAGTGAAGGTGCTAGCGAAAGAAGGATAGAGTTCTGTAAAAAAAGTGACCTAACAAGAGGAATTATGGTGAATATTAATCAGTATATCAGGTAAAGTGACGAAGGATCACCAAATATACGCATTAACATAAAGTCTTGTGTAAATCTTAAGAAATTATAACAAAAAGGTTTTAATTTCATAGTCAAGACGTAAGTTTGTCACGGCCACTAAAATAATATGCCGGGCGGAAACACGCAAGATGCAATGAATCCGAGAGATTGCACAATCACCGATAACTGCCCCATCTGCAAGCGGAAGGTCGAAGACGAAATAGCTGTCGCAAGTGATGGTGTGTGCCAAAGATGGCATCACCTCACATGTGCAGAGCTTCAGCAAGGGCAATTCAATGCCCTAAAGACAACGCACAAAAATAAATCGAAATTGATGTGGTTGTGTTATTATTGTGAACAAGACTACTTGAAATATAAAGCAGGAAGATCAATGCATATGGTGTTTGAATTATTAAGAAAGGATGTTAATGAAAAATTAGAAAAAATGGAAATAGATATTGGTAAACTACGGGAAGAGATGGTCGATAAAGGCCGAGGTACTGTTATCAAGAGTCTGGCTCCACAACCAGAAATTAAACCAAGCATGCAGACAAAAACATCGAATCAGGAAAATATGATTATGCAAGGAAATGAAAATGATCATCGTCAGCCAAAGGATCAATTATTTATAGAAATGCAATACGATAATAAAACAGATACTCAACTCCAGGACAATATAGAGTTTGAAGAGGTACGGAACAATACTTATGCAGAAGTGATAAATGGGTACAATAATAATGAAAACAAGGAACCTGAATGCGTGGTAATGGAATGCAGAACTGGAGGTATGGAAGGGGAAGAAGACAGCTCCCCAATGGATCAAGTGGCTTCATCTACTAGCCAAACAGAGGAGGATACAAACTACAGCCAACGTCTGCCAGAAGGTGCCAGAAAATACCGGAACAAGGACGGGAATCGCAACGAACGATTTTCGTCAGCCGAGCTCACCGAGTCCATCAGCAACCAACACCCCCGGAACTTCTACCAGCCGCCCTCAGAATATGATCACAAAAGTAGATCTGGAGGAGAAAATCCTTGGAAAAGTGAACCAACAAATGAAGGCCATGATGGAAAATTTCTCAAAGATATTTAAGACATTGATAAAAGAAGAAGTAGAAACCATAACGCAAAAATCACCGGAACCTCATCAAATTTCCCAAGATAAAAATATAGTGAGACTAGTAGACACCGGTACCAGACCACAGAGACGAGAACATAAGGAGCAACAGGATCTACCCCAAGGGAAGTCAAGCGAAACTAGAGAACAAAAGACGACACATTTATCCGGTGACGAAGGAAACTACGAACCAGAACCAGACCCAAGCAAGTCCCAGGGCAGACGAGAAAACGAAAATGAATGGTTAATAGTGGTGAGAGGTAAAACGATGCACACGAGAGAACAAGGTCCCGAAGCGGAAACAGATTCGAAGGGAAAGATAACGGGGACAAGACAAGGGGAAAACAGAATAAGGGCAGCGGAAAGAAGCGCATGGTTATACGTGGGCAAGCTAGGCCCAGATACGACGGAAATTGATATTGAAGAATATCTTAAAGAAAACGGCGTTGAGGACAGAACACACTGCGACCTGATCAATGAGAGGGCGGGAAGTAGAGCTTTCAAAATAGGTTTCCCTATGAAAAATCTGGAATTAGTCCATGACGGTGATTATGGCCAGCCGATGTAGTCTGCCGGCCTTTTCGACAACCATGGAAGAATAGGGGCCCGACATTTAGGGATTAATATTCTTACATGGAACGTAGAAGGCCTGAGGGGAGCTCTGAACCTACTACCGACGGAATCCCTGAATAACTGTGACATAGGAATTTTAACAGAGACAATGGTTAAAGAGGACACGGTATTTAACGTCCCGAATTTCTATAATTTTCACGCATATGCGAAACGATGCGAGACCCGAGGAAGACCCTCAGGAGGTGTAGTTTGTGTCATTAAACCAGAACTAGCTCCTTTTAAACTCCCGCTAAGGGAAGAAAACGTTCTGGTCGTACAGACACAGATTGGAGTCATAGTGGCAGTGCATTTTAACCCAGACTACACCGCAGCAGACATAGTTGATTGTCTAGGATCAGCTCTTATCCAAAGCAGAAGAAGTGACAAAATAATAATTGCTGGTGACCTGAACTGTGCAATAGATAGGCAAGATAGAAAATGCGAAGAAGTGATGGCCTATTTACGAACAGAAGGGTTTACAGTACGCAACAAACGACAGGATTGGACATACATAGGTCACAATGGGCTAGCACAATAGATCTAATTCTGACACGAGGTTTTGAATCGTGCGCAGACGCTACCCCAATCAAAAAAGAGGCAGCTCTCATCCGCAAATATATCCCAGTAAATATGTTTATAGAAACCACGGAACATAAAGCCGTAAGAGACAGGAAACATCAAACACTCAGTAAGAAACTCAACATGGATGTAATAAAATCAAAAATGGTAGATAGAGATCAGATAGAGAGGAAAATACAAACAGGAGATATTGAAGGAGCTGTTACATGGCTGAGGTCATGCATAGAAGGTGGAGCCATCCCGCTAAACGTAAACAGGAAAGCAAGGCCCTGGTTCGACGAAGAATGTTACACAAAGAAGAAAGCAACGCTAGAAAGACTGCACAAAGTTAGAGAGAAGAAAACCGACGAAACCCTCGACAGCTACCAACGGGAAAGAAAACTCTACAAAGACCTCACCAAGAAGAAGAAAAGGGAGCACGTTGAGGAAGAGCAGAAAAGAATGATAGAGAAGGCAGAGGAAGACCCAAATCGTGCCCTCCGCCCAAGAGAGCAAAAATTCCAACCTAGCATCCCCATGGAGACATGGGAAGATCACATGAGAGAAGTTATATGTGCTAAAGAAACGAGACCCCTGCTGAAGCCACCACTGATACCAGAAACAGATGAAGTTGTTACACCAGAAGAAATAGCCAAAGCCATACAAGAAACCAAGAACAACAGAACCCCGGGCCCAGATGGGATAAGAAACGAACATCTAAAGCAGACCGCCCAGGAATTCCTCCCAATATGGTTCTCCCTCCTGAACAAATGTCTGGAATTAGGGAACATACCAGACGGATGGAGAAGGTCGATCATCAAATTACTGAATAAGGGTAAAGGGGACACGACCGGCCCGAGTGCATACAGAGGGATAGCATTAGAGCCCGCTGCGCTGAAACTCCTAACGAGAATTCTAACGAGGCGCCTGTCAGAAAGGCTCGAACACCTACTCCCGGAGGAACAATTTGGGTTCAGAAGAGGGAGATCCACGACTATAGCGGGAAAAAAAACTACTAGACCAAATAAGATACACACTAGAAAAGCCCAGGGGAAAGCTATACGTAGTTTTTCTCGATTATTCAAAAGCCTTCGACTTGGTCAACCGAAAGTTGCTGATGGACAAGCTAGAAGAACTAATAGGCAGAACAAGTACGACTGTATTTATATCAAATATGTTAGCTAAGAACTATCTTCAAATAGACGACGGAATAGGAAGATCGGAGTGGATATCCCAAACGAATGGCGCACTACAAGGCGACCCACTAAGCCCTATATTGTTCAATGTTCCCACATACGACGGGTATTAGGTTATCCAAGGCCTAGGGAGTCTTTCACTTTCCCGCCTTGATTGGCCCTTGTCTCATCTTTACTGATACCCTCCTTCTGTGAGGGTTCAGCCTTCTTTTTCTTTTCCTTTTACCTCCTGCCTTGTGCTCAAGGCCCTTAAGGAGGCCTTGGTGTATGTAGCCCCACCACGTCTGGTGCACCCTAGATAATGCTACACCCTCAGGGGCTCACGGCTGGTGAGTTCGGGAGTTGGCGACCCCGAGGGATTCCTGGGCTGGGACCGTTTTCCTCTTTTGTCCCTTACCTTTGGGGCGGACCCTCTCCTCTCTCTCCCCTCTCCTCTCCTCTCCTCTTTTCCTTATATTTCCTTTTCTCTTTAAGATTCCCGCACTGTTTTTGTTACTTGGTTCTCCGAGTGTCTAAATTCCCTTTTAGCGATATTTAAGGCATTTTTGATCTACGTTGCATTTTGTAAGTTTTTTCGATCTAAATTACATCTCGCGATTGTTTTCAATCTCAATTGCATTTTGTAAGATTGACAATCTAAATTGTTTTTAGTAAGTCTTTCAATGCAGGTTATCCAAGGCCTAGGGAGTCTTTCACTTTCCCGCCTTGATTGGCCCTTGTCTCATCTTTCCTGATACCCTCCTTCTGTGAGGGTTCAGCCTTCTTTTTCTTTTCCTTTTACCTCCTGCCTTGTGCTCAAGGCCCTTAAGGAGGCCTTGGTGTATGTAGCCCCACCACGTGAGTGAGTATTTTGAATTTCAATTGCATTTTGTAAGTATTTTCAACCAAAACCGCATTTCGCACGAATTTTGAATCTAAATTGCATTTTGTTTGGTGGGCATTTTGCACATATTTTGATTCTCAATTGCATTTTGTGGGTATTTTGAATCTAAATTGCATTTTATCAAGTATTTTTCAATTTAAATTGCATTTTGTAAGTATTGTCAATCCACATGAGTCGTTTGAATCTACCGTACATTTTGTAAGCATTTTCAACTTCATTTGCATTTTGTAAGTATTTTGAATTTCAATTGCACTTTGTGAATAATTTGGATTGGAACTTGGATAGGGCCTATTTCAATCTGAATTGCATCGTGTATTTTCAATTTCAATTGCATTTTGTAAGTATTTTGAACCTCAATTGCATTTTGTACGTATTTTCGATCTCATTTGCATTTTGTAAGTATTTTGAATTTCAGTTGCATTTTGTAAGTATTTCGACGCTACATTGCATTTTGTACGTATTTTGAATCTAGCCTACGTTTTGTGGGTCTTTTTCAATCTATACTTTTTGTGCAACTTTTCGTTCTAAATTCCCTTTTGTAAGACCATATTGTGAGTTGTTTCCATCTGAGTTCCTTTTTGTACGTATTTTCCGTCTCACTTAATTTTCGTTCTGGTTTCCATTTCATTATCATTTTCGCTATCACCCAGATTATAGGGGCCGATAACCTCGATGTTAGGCCCCTTAAAACAACAATTATCATCATCATCATCATCATCATCACATACGACGCCACGAAAGAAATAATAGGTGCAAACACATATATCTATGCCGATGATATGGCCATCGCAACGACGGATATAGGAGCTCTACAGACAATAGTTGACACATTAAGCAAATGGGCAGAAAGAAACGATATAACAAGAAGTTCCGTGAAGAACTATACAGCCTACTTTTCATGCCAATGATTATTCTACAGAATATGAACCTATATAGAATAATGACGAATTTAAGTTGCTAATATCGAAATTTCCAATTAGTTCGAAATACTGTATACCTGGCATAATGTATCCTAATAGAGCACTACAGTTGGCAGCCCTGATGACTGAATATATTCTTATTTCCGTCTCTTAAGGTACAAAATACAAAATTTGGTTGAAGTCCAATGAATAGCATGGACGTTACATGCAGTTAAACATTGGATCTAACAGCGCGCGTAAAATCATGTTGGCAACAATGTCATGCATGTATTGGTCAGAAATAATCTGAAATAATATGATCTATTGTTGTGCCAATTTTGAATGAAATCCATTAGTTAGTATAGAAGTTACATGCATTTTAAAATTGGACCTATCAGCAGGCTTAGAATCATGTTGGCAGCACTGGCGTATATTAGTTACTCCAAATTCGTCTAGAATGCCAGGTACTATACGTGTGCAAAGTTTAGAGCTATTGGCTTGCATACTTTCTGATATATTGATATTAGGGTAACAAAAATAGGGACAGCACATATTAACAGTTGGCAGCACTGGTTGCTCCTTAGAATACGCATAGTCATATCTGTTATGGTACACATAGCACATACGAAATTTGGTTGAAATCCAAATGATAGTATGGAAGTTACATGTATTTAAAGTTGGACCTGTCAGCAGGCTTAGAATCATGTTGGTATCACTGACGTATATAAGTTACTCCAAATTAATATAGAATGTCAGGGACTATACGTGTGCATAGTTTAAAGCTGTCGGCTTGCATACTTTCTGATATATTGGTATTTGGATAAAATAAATTAGGAGCATTTATTAACAGTTGGCAGCCCTGGTAAGTCTGAAGAATACGCTCAGTCATATCTGGTTATGTACACATACAACATACGAAGTTAGTTAGTTAGTTATTGTTGTTTTAAGGGGCGGAACTACGAGGTCATCTGCCCCTCTTAACACAGATTAAAGAATACAAATTTTGAGTTGAATTTAAAATTTTGAGGTGGACATCTAAATTTAAAAAGACCAAAAATTAATAAAACAAAAAACAAACAATTAAATAAAAAATTATAAAAATAAACAAAAATTACGGAAAAAACAAAAAAATTATCATTCAAAAACGAACAAGTCGTTGAGTCAATGTTCACTGGAAAATTTAGATTGCTGGCCCTAACCCACTCTCACTTATAAAGCGGATAACGCGATCAGCAGCCACCGCGTCATCGGCCAATATAAGTTTGAGTGTCGTCTGCAAACCAAGGTTTCTTCGTAACTCAGCAAGATCCACACACTGGGTGAAAATGTGGGCCACGGTGAATACGGCTCCACAGGTACAAAGTGGGGGGTCTTCCCTTCTCATTAGGTATGAGTGGGTGGATCTTGTATGACCTATCCTTAGCCTACACAAAATGACGGACTCTCTCCGGGCCCGGAAGGAGCTCCGCCACACGCGAGTAGTTCCCTTGATCGCTCTCAGTTTACAAGTTTACTGGGCAGTGGGTCAGCTAGCCACTGACTCTCCCAAAAAGCCAGAACTTGTAGGCGTAACTGAGAGCGAATATCTCTAGCGGGTACCTCCATTGGTCGAGGTGGTAGTGATACCGCCTCTTTTGCAGCCTGATCCGCTAACTCATTTCCCGCAATTCCCATGTGGCTTGGAAGCCACAGAAAGGTGATTCGAGTGTCAGCGTGGCACAGCCCGGCTAGTAGGTCGTGGATTCGCTGCACTAGGGGGTGTTGCGGGAAACATGTAGCAATTGACTGCAACGAACTCAAAGAGTCGGTACACACGAGAAAGTGGATTCGTGCATCCTGTAGTGCAAACTGCAGAGCTTCATAGATGGCAACGAGCTCCGCAGTAAACACACTACAGGCCTCAGGCAAAGAGATCTTGGTATTTGCACCGTCAATAACGTAAGCACAACCCACTTTCTCGTCCACCTTCGAACCATCCGTGTATAGAATGCCAGCGTCCGGAAATTGGTGAACTATGCTGTGGAACTGCCTCCGGTAAACGGACGCATCCGTGTTCACCTTAGGACCTTGGTGAAGATCTAACCGAATTTCCGGACGCGGGACTTGCCACGGAGGCACCTCGCTAGATGTCCGGATCATACAGGGACCTACAGCCACTCCTATTTCAGTACACGAGCTATCAAGTCTAATACCAACCGGCCGAGTGGCACGAGGCCGGTTGGCGTACCCCTGGTGGTTTTGGGTACCGAAGAGAGCTTGAAAGGTCGGGTGTTGCGGCATTTGACGCACATTGGCAGCATATGCTAAAAGCATATGTTGGCGTCTATAATTTAAAGGTGGAACACCCGATTCGGCAAGTAGGCTGGGTATCGGGCTGGTCCTGAAGGCACCGGTAGCCAGCCTAACGCCACTATGGTGGATACTGTCCAGCATTTTCAAGGTTGCCGGCCTTGCTGAACCGTATGCCGCGGAACCATAGTCTAGCCGGGACAGGACGAGGGCTTGGTAGAACCGTAGCAGCACCGCACGATCAGCCCCCCACGTAGTGCCACTAAGAAACCTGAGCATGTTCAGTTTCCTGAGACATGTCATTTTCAATTGCCGTATATGGTGCTGCCACGTTAACTTGCTGTCAAAATGGAGCCCCAGGAAGCGATAAGTGTCAACCAACGGCAACGCAGCATCCCTGAGTTGTAGTTCAGGGTGTAAATGTAGCCTCCGTAGCCGACAAAAATGGACGACGGAGGTTTTCGCTGCTGAAAAACGAAAACCCCGGTCGTGAGCCCACCTGTCGACCCGGTTGATGGCTAGCTGCAATTGCCGTTCCACGACTGCCATACTTCCAGAGCTGTAATGCAGAGCTAAATCGTCTACATACAGCGATGGAACTACCGCGGGCCCGGCGGCGGCAACAATGCCATTAATGGCAATCGCGAACAAGGTGACACTCAGCACTGAACCCTGAGGAACTCCATTTTCTTGGGTATAGTATTGCGATAATGTCCTACCGACCCTTACACGGAAGAGTCGGACGGACATGAAATTCGCAATAAAAGTCGGTAAGTTACCACGGAGTCCCCACTTGTGAAGGGTGGAAAGGATCCCGTAGCGCCATGTGGTGTCGTAGGCTTTCTCGAGGTCAAAGAAAACCGTGACTAGGTGCTGCTTTCGGAAAAAAGCCTCCTGTATGGCGCTCTCAAGTCGCACCAGATGGTCAGTGGTGGACCTATGAGAGCGAAATCCACATTGGTACTCAGACAGGAGACCTTTATCCTCCAAGAACCACACCAGTCGACGGTTCACCATCTTTTCGAGCAGCTTACATAGGCCATTTGTCAAACAAATGGGCCTATAGCTGCTTACAAACTTGGGATTCTTTCCAGCCTTAGGAATCGGTATCACGATCCCCTCTCGCCATTGAGATGGAAACTCCCCTTCAATCCATATACGATTGAAGAGGAGCAACAGTTTTTTTATACTGGAATCGCACAGATGTTTTAACATTTGATTATGTATGTTATCCGGTCCAGGAGCCGTATCCCTGCACAGTGCAAGCGCACTGCGCAGTTCCCATTCAGAGAATGGTACATTATAGGACTCCGAAGCAGCAGTGGCAAAGGACAAGGGGTGAGTCTCTGCCTCCCGCTTCAGAGTCAGAAACGTAGGATCGTAACTCCCGGAGCAGGATACATCGGAGAAGTGCGAGCCAATGCTGTTGGCAATGGCGAGATGGTCCGTGATGATGTCTCCATTGATGGACACTCCGGGTATCGACAGTGATGTCGGGAGTCCGGAGATCCGACGAAGCTTAGTCCACACTTGAGATGAAGGAGTATGCGCTGTCATGGACGACACATACTTTTCCCACGTCGTTTTCTTACTCTCCCGAATCAGATATCGGGCTCTAGCACGCATCCTTCTGAAGGTGATAAGGTTGGCCATAGTGTTTTGCCTCCGATAGCATTTGAAAGCACGTCGACGATCTTTAATGGCTGCTGCAATCTCGGCTGTCCACCAAGGGACAAGCTTCCGGCGTGAGTTGCCGGACGAGGAAGGTATTGTTTCCTCAGCAGCAGCCAAAATACCATTCGTTATGTGAATGGTATGATCGTCGACACTCTCAAAGGTATCTTCGGCAAACACCGCGCGTGCCGTGAAAGTTGGCCAATCAGCCCGACGGAGAAGCCATCGACTTGGTAACTCGATGGCTCTCTGGTTCGGAAGAGTAACGATAATTGGAAAATGGTCACTATTACAAAGGTCATCGTGTACACCCCACTGTAGCAGGGGAACCAGCGCACGACTGCACAGGGTAATATCGATACTTGAATAAGTACCGTGTGCAATAGAGAAGTGCGTAGGTTCCCCTGTGTTCAACAGGCACAGGTCCAGCCGCCTGATCAGCCTCTCAAAATCTCTCCCTTTACCGCTAGTGGTAGCGGAGCCCCAGATGGTGTTGTGGGCATTAACATCTCCCAGAAGGAGAAAAGGAGGGGGGAGCTGAGAGACTAGATCCACCAGCCGGTCGTAATCCGGCTGAGAATCAGGCGGGATGTACACGTTACGTACTGTTGCCATTACTGGCAACGAAGTACGAACTGCAACTGCCTCTAGCTGAGTACGCAACGGCACCTCATCACTAAAGAGGCTAGAGTGGACGAGAGTGCAGACGCCACCAGCGGCCACAGCTCCGTCCACCCGGTCTCTAGAGAAGAGTTTGAAGTGACGCATTGTTGTCTCATGTCCAGGACGTAACCTGGATTCCTGAAGACAGACAATGGTTGCCGAAAACGAAGATATTAATTGTCGTAACTCAGCGAGATGAACAGAATAGCTATTACAGTTCCATTGTAATAGTGCCATGGTGTGGACTTAAGTAGAAGTTGGTCTTCTACTTATGCTTGACCGTTTGCCACCCTTCCCCATCTCTAGTTGGAGATGATGGGGCAGGAGAGCACACCTCAATCTCCACATCTCCGTCCGAAGACGAAGAAAATGGAGCGGGCGCTCTCTTGGGTTGCGCGCGGTCGTCGTCGGACCTCACGAGTCTCGCTCTTGGGGAAGAGCGAGAGCGGTGTCGAGGGACTTTCTCCCGGTCCGAAGACTGGGTGTCTGTCCCCGACACGCCCCGAAGAGATTTCTTCTTGGATCGGCGCCGACGTGTGTTTGGGGAAGTAGATGGTCCCTTCCCCACAGACGCCGGGTCCTTATAAAACAAGGTCGCTCCTGCTGGCACCGCTCCACTGGTAGTGGTGGGAGCGGGATGGCCAGCAGATACGTGAGCAGCCCTGCCTTTAGGAGAGGAAGAGAAACGGCGCTGAACCGTTCCCCTCTCCTCCGCCGATCTATTTTCTTTTCTATAGGGGAGTTCCTCCATACGGACGGGCTTGGCTTCAGCAGGCTTCGCCCCCTTGGTGGTAGTGGGAGCAGAAAGGCCAGCAGAGACAGTAGCCACCCCGTCAGCAGGAGGACGAGAGAGACGGCGACGAACCGTCTCCCTCTTCTCCCCTATATTTTTCGTATTAGGTGGGCTGGAAGAAGGACCAGCCCTGGTCGGCAAAGTCTTCTTTCCCCCTTTAGCTGGGGAAGACTTGTTCGCCGACCGTTTCGGAGAAGAAGAGGACTTCTTCTCCGAATTCGCCGGTTTAGGTGTTAAAACCGGCGCCTTCTTAACCATGGCCGAAGAAGGTTTTGGGACCTCCTTCGGGCTGACAGTGGTCGCTGGTACAGCGAGGGGAGATTTCAAACTCGTACTAAAAGAGGACATCG
Source organism: Meconema thalassinum (assembly GCA_946902985.2). Lineage (NCBI taxonomy): Eukaryota > Metazoa > Arthropoda > Insecta > Orthoptera > Tettigoniidae > Meconema > Meconema thalassinum. Next base: position 425,320,241 of record OX336392.1, on the reverse strand, counting down.
AGGGTACTGCACTGGAAACTTTAACGGCAGGGGTGATTGAGGGCGTCGCTGCAGCTGCAAACGATACCCGAAATTCGGGGGCATTCATATCACGGTACCTCTTGCGAGCGTCGTGATATGAAAGCCTGTCAAGAGTCCTGATTTCCTGGATCTTGGCTTCCATAATGAATTCAGGGCACTGTTTTGACCGTGGCGAGTGACTTCCTTGGCAGTTGGGACATATCGGGGGAGGCGTACACCTCTCGTCACCCTCATGTGTCCCCTTGCCACACTCTCTACATACGGCCTTCGCAGTACACCTGGCGGAAACATGCCCGAATCTCTGGCACTGGTAGCAGCGCATAGGTGGAGGGATGTACGGTCGCACATCGCAGTTGTACGATGTGACCTTCACCTGCTTAGGTACAACATCACCTTCAAAATGGAGAATAAAAGCGCCGGTATCGACGCTCCTTTCCCCAATCTTTCGGGTGATGCGCCTAATCCTTGTGAAGCCTCTCTTCCCCAGATCCCGCAACAGTTCAGCATCGCTATTCAAAATGAGGTCACGATGGAAAATAACTCCACGGACCTCATTCAGCGTTTCGTGCTTTGTGATCTTAACGGGGATTTCGCCGAATTGCGTGCATTCCAGCAACGCTTCGGTTTGCTGCCGGCTAACGGTATGCAGCAAGAGCTGCCCGTTCCGGAGCTTGGAAATCCCGTTAAGATCACCAAATTTCCCCTCGATTTCCTCAGCGAAAATGATCGATTTTACGAGCTTGAAATCATCCCCGTCAGTCCTGGTAGCTACCAGGTAGCGAGGTGATCTGTCTGTCGCAAATCGTTGGTTAAAGGCTTCATTCCAAAGCCTATACACCTTGGGATTAGCTCGACACTCCAGAGACGGCTTTTTAAGGGTGCCACCCTGTACAGGTGTCCGTGATCGCTTTGATGGCATCCCGGACGAAATCCTCCCCGAATACTGCCCACTCCGAACGGGGGCTATCACTGTGGGCGCCACCCAGCCAAGGCAATACCTACCTGGCATAGCAGATATTGCCCGGGGTCCCAGTGCCTCGAACAGGCACTTCCCCCTCGGCATGCACAGGATTTATTCAGCTCCAGTATTCGGCCATGCAGGGACCTTCGTTGTAAGGCGGATACTACTGTAGGGTACATGGCGCACCCACCTGACGGGATGGGGCATACCGTCTAGGCTTTCTGGCCAGATGGCCAAGCTGGTGGCCCTTCCCCTAACAGCATGCATGTTTGTTTCTATTGGTCAAACCAGAGCTGGGACCAGAAAACCAAAATCGACCTTTATAAGGCCCCCTCTAAGTCGCCTTTTACGACAGGCAGGGGATACCGTGGATGAATTCTGCCCTCCCCATCCACAGGGGGTCAGAACAAATCAAAACTGGCAAGTTATTCGGCCATGTCGGCCCTATTAGTCGCCTCCTACGACAGGCAGGGCATACCGTGGGTGTATTCTATCCCGCACCCACACGGGGACAACATACGAAATTTGGTTGAATTCCAATTGATAGTATAGAAGTTATATGCATTTAAAAATTGGACCTATCAGGAGGCTTATAATCATTTTGGCAACACTGCCATGTTTAGCCTCCTGGAAATTAAACTGAAATATTATGATCTGTATGTGTGCCAATTTTGAAATAGCTCCCATTCATACTTTCCAAGATATCCAACATGGAGCTCAAATTTCAATTGCGATTTTTTAGCAGTTGGTAGCACTGACATCATTTTCAAATATGGCCGTGAGATATTCAGGTATAGATCTTTACTCCTACCAAATTTTGTTTCGATTGCTGCAGCCGTTTAGGAGTTGATAGGGGGGGACACACACACAGCCAGACAGACAGACAGACAGACAGACAGAAGGACAGACAGACAGACAGACAGACATTTGCCCGATCTCATAAGTCTACTTTTTCCTCATTTTTGCAAAATGTGAAAAGTAGGCTAAAAATAAACGAAGAGAAGACTGAAATGGTAGTATTTAGGAAAGCGGGCAGGCTCACCGAGGCAGAAAATGTGAAATGCAACGGGAAACGCCTCAAAAGATGAAGCTACTTCAAATATCTCGGTTTCAAAATGCAAAGAACATGGAAGAGCTTTAGACTCCACATCAGAACAAGGACGATGATGATGATGATAATTGTTGTTTTAAGGGGCCTAACATCGATGTTATCGGCCCCGAATGATATGAAATGGCGTGAAATGAAAGGATGTAGATAAAAACAGCTCACTGCCATGGATGAAACGAAAATGGTGTTTATAAAACAGACAGTGAGCCCCAAAAATGATGCCTTATTTGAATAAAAAGAATAAAAGACGGATGGTAAAAACGATATCTTCTCTCTTTAGCAAGTGGGAGTGCGTAGCAATCCCATGGCCGATCCGGAGTCGACAGAGTACCACAGCTTCCTTCCGGAGAGATCGGAAGGAAGATTTCCACACCTTCGTTGTCTCCTTGATGCCTCTCAGTTTGTTGGGTGGAGGCGTGGCACGCCATGCTTCCTCCCAATGCGACAGGATCGAATGCCGCAACTGATAGCGCACATCACTAGCAGGCACCTTATACGGTAACGAGGGCAGTGCGACTGCCCCTCTCGCCGCCTCATCAGCAAGTTCGTTTCCCGCAATACCCATGTGGCTAGGAAGCCACACAAAGGACACCCCGGTTCCAGCGTTACACGAACTGACGAGCTGGTCGTGCACACGCTGCACCAACGGGTGCTTCGGGAAACACACATCGATCGCTTGCAGCGCACTCAAGAGAGTCAGTACACACAATAAAGTGCTGGTGATCGTCTGATAACGTGTACCGCAGAGCCTCTAAGATGGCATAGAGCTCCGCTGTGTACACGCCACAGGCCTCGGGAAGAGAAAATAGAAATCGACGATCCTCAACCACAAATGCACAGCCTACTTTCTCGTTTACCCTCGAACCGTCCGTGAATAGAGGCCCTGATCCGGGATACCGGCTCACCACGGCTCCGATGGACGGAGGAGTCTGTGTCCGACTTGGGGCCGGTGTGCAGATCCAGGAGGATATCAGGGCGAGAGACCATCCACTGAGGGGCCTTGCTAAGTACTCGGACGATACAGGAGACAGAAGGAAATCGGAACTGACGGTATAAGTCATCCAAGCGAATCCCCACCGGCTCGGGCGAGCGCATCATACAGCCGGCGATTCGGATTGGAAAACAAACATGGATAGCTTGGATGAAGGGGCATCTGTCGAATAGTTGTATCATAGGTCAGCAGTAATTGTTGGCGCCTCAGGTGTAAAGGATGTACGCCAGCCTCGGCGAGCAAGCTGACAACTGGGCTCGTTCGAAAGGCACCCGTCGCCAGCCTCACACCGCCGTGGTGGACACTGTCCAGTTTAACAAGCACTGACTTACGGGCGAACCATATGCTACACTGCCATAATCTAACCTAGATAAAATCAGTGCCTTGTAAAAACGTAGGAGCACCGCGCGGTCCGCCCCCACGATACGCCGCTAAGAAACCGCAACATGTTGAGTTTCTTAGCACAGGCAGTTTTCAAACACCGCACGTGTGGCTCCCACGTCAATTTCTGATTGAAAAGGACCCCAAGGAACCGGTACGTAGCAACAACAGGCACAGCTACATTGCCCAGATAAAGCTCAGGATCAGGATGGAGAAAACGCTTTCGGTAGAAATGGACAACCGAGGACTTAGCGGTTGAGAATCGAAAGCCATGCTCTAGTGTCCAGCGTTCCACTCTTCGAATAGCTTGTTGTAGCTGTCGTTCAGCGACCGCCATATTTTGCGCACTATAATGTAGAGCGAAGTCGTCTACATATAGCGACGGTACCACTGCTGGACCAGCAGCAGCGACTATACCGTTTATGGCAATCGCAAATAATGTTACGCTAAGCACCGATCCCTGTGGGACTCCGTTTTCCTGTATACGATATTGCGAATATGTCCCCCCTATTCGGACACGGAATAGTCAAAGGGACAGAAAATTCGCAATAAAAACCGGCAAGTTACCTCGGAATTTCCATTGATGCAGGGTAGAGAGGATGCCGTAACGCCAAGTGGTGTCATAGGCCTTCTCGAGGTCAAAGAAAACAGCGACTAGGTGCTGTCTCCGGAGAAAAGCGTCCTGTAAGGCGGTCTCCAGGCGTACCAGATGGTCGTTGGTACACCGAGACTCCCTGAATCCACACTGGTATTCAGACAGGAGTCCTCGCTTCTCCATGACCCACACCAGGCGCCGATTGACCATCCTCTCAAAGAGATTGCACAGACCGTTAGTGAGACAAATAGGTCTGTAACTCCCTGTCAAATTTGGATCCTTATCGAGCTTCAGGATATGTATAATGATACCTTCCTGCCATTGCGCTGGAAACACACCTTCCAACCAGATTCGATTAAACACCCTGAGCAAATAACGAACGCTCTCATCGTTAAGGTGTTTAATCATCTGGTTGTGAATATTATCCGGGCCGGGAGACGTGTCCCTGCAGAGCGCCAGCGCTCCGCGGAGTTCCCACTCCGTAAAGGGCACGTTGTACTCCTCCGAATCACGGGAAGCAAAACTGTGCTGGAAACGTTCTGTCTCGCGCTTCATGGCCACGAAGGCAGGATCATAGTTGTCGGAACCGGATATATCCGCAAAATAAGATGCGAGAAGGTTTGCAACGCGGTACGGATCTGAAACCAATTCATTATCAATGGAAATTCCCGTTACTGTAGAAGATGTCTGAATGCCCGAGATGCGTCGTAGTTTAGTCCACACTTGAGAGGAGGGGGTATGTGCTGTAAAAGACGACACATACCGTTCCCAGGATTGTGTCTTACTCTGGCGAATAAGAATCGGTTCCTTGGCACGAAATTTCTTAAACGCCACCAAATTGGCCATGGTTGGACGCCGACGGTAGTGCTTATGCGCTCGACGACGGTCTCTTATTGCCGCTGCAATATCCTCTGTCCACCAAGGGACGAGTTTGCGACGAGGAGTCCCAGAAAAGGATGGAATAGATTCCTCGGCGGCTGCAAGAAGCACGTCAGTGATGTGCTGTACCTCGTCAACGATGCTCCGGCATCCCAGATCATCAAATACAGCGCGTTCTGTAAATGATGGCCAATTGGCCCGTTCAAGTACCCAACGACTGAGGAACGACACGGGCTTCTGGTTCAGAAGTGTAAGAACGATCGGGAAATGGTCACTGTCACAGAGGTCGTCGGGTACATACCAACCAAATAGGGGGACCAGCGCACGGCTACACACACTCAAGTCAATTTGTGAGTACGTGCCGTGCACTAAGCTAAAATGTGTAGCTTCCGCTGTATTTAATAGAGATAAATCCAACCCCTGAATTAAGCCCTCCACGTCCCTTCCTCTGGGGCAGGAGGATGGTGATCCCCATTGGGGGTGATGCCAGTTGAAATCACCCACGATAAGGAAAGGGACTGAAAGTTGATCAACAAGATCAAAGACGTCATTAATATCAAGGGGCTGGTTCGGTGGAAGGTACACGTTACAAACAGTTGTCATAGCAGGCAAGGACACGCGTACTGCAATAGCTTCCAGAGGAGTGGCGAGTGGAAACTCTTCACTGTAGCAGTCAGAGCGAACGAAGGTACAAACGCCCCCAGAAGCCCGGGCGGCGTCTTGTCGCTCTTGAGAGTATAGTCTGAAACCTCTCAGAACAGTCTCGCGACCAGGTCTGAGGTTTGTTTCCTGTAGGCAGACTATACTCGCTGCGTATTGTGCAATGAGCTGACGGAGCTCTGGCAAATGCCTGTCATAACTGTTACAATTCCACTGTAACAGTGCCATAGTGTGAACTTATAAACTAGGGAATAAGTTGGAACAGCAAGCTACAACTTATCCTCTGGAGGATCTTCACCCACTACGTCGACTATAATCTCCATGTCTTCAGGCGAGGTCGTGGAGTGAATCGACTCAACGGAAGATTTCCTGGACGCAATTTCGCGGTGGGGGGATCTCCGTGGGGAGCGCGAAGATCTGGGGACCAAAACGTCCCCAGGCACAGAAGCATCCGCAGGTGGTGGGGCGGATGGCTTCCCCTTCTTTGGAGAAGAAAGGGAACGCGTAGTGCGGGCTCCCCTCTTCCCCGCCTCTTTCAGATATTTAGACGGGTCAGGAGACTTATTCCTGACCCTGGTCGACGATGCCGCCTCCGCCGGCTTCGGCGCGGCTTTCGTCGACCGTTTGGATGGGGAGAAAGTCGAAGAGGAAGTCTTTGACTTCCTCCCGAGTGGGGAGTAAGTCTTCAACTTCCTCCCCTGCTGTGCGGGCGGAGCAGCCTTCGCTCGCACAGCCTTCTTTGGGGCCGAAGGTGGGGTTGAAGTAACCTTCGGGCTCTCTTTCCGATTCTGGGGTGTAGATACAGATGTAGATGGCGGTGGTACATTAGAAGGTTTCACAGCTGAGACAAAAGATGAGGTAGCCGGGACCAAATTGGGTATTATGGCTCTATAATCAATCTTTGGAGAAGGCGAAATCGTGGTATGGTACTTCTTGCGGGCCTCCTGGTAGGTGAGACCATCCAGGGTTTTGATCTCCTGGATTTTCTTCTCACTCAGGAAGACAGGGCAGTTACTGTCCCGAGGTGAATGAAATCCAGGTCAATTAGTGCACTGATATGGTGTGGTGCACTCTTCCGCTTCGTATGGTACCTTACCGTATGTGGCGCAGATTTGAGGGCTTGAGCATCGGTGTAACATGTACCCGAACTTCTGGCACTTATAACACCTCATTGGTGGAGGGATATAAGGCCGTACGTCAAAACGGTAACTTGTAACCTTGACTTTCTCTGGGAGCACCGAAAGCTCAAAGGAAATAATGAAAGCACCAGTATCCACGATTTGACCATTGACCTTGCGCGTGATGCGCCGGACATCAGTCACGTGACGGTGCTGCATATCCTCCTTGAGCTCTTCGTCAGTGTTCAGAATCAGGTCCCGGTGGAAAATAACTCCTCGCACCAGATTCAGAGACGTGTGCTTTTCCACTTTGACAGGGATATCGCCAAAGTGGTCACATTTCAGAAGTTGTTCAACCTGCTCTACAGTCCTAGTCTTGAGCAACAAGCTACCGTTTCTCATCTTTTGTACCTTCTCAAGCTCACCATAGACCCCTTCTATGTGGCGAGAAAACAAAACACTCTTTACCAGCTTGAAATCACCCCCATCCGTTCTGGTTGCAACCAGAAACTTGGGAGTGTTAGCACCCAGATTCTCACGAACAGACTGTTCCCAGGGGGTTGATCCCCGTAGGGAATCAAAAGTTAAAGACTTGGGTGGCGGACCACCCTGTTGGGAGATATTCCTTTTCTGTCTCATGGCCATTTCATTCTTCCTGAATGCCACCGACTCCAATCACGGGCTGTCTCTGTAGGCGCTACCCAGCCAAGGCAAGGCCCGCCTAGCTTGGAAGGCATTGCCAGGGGGTCCGATGTTTGACATGCCATACAGGCATGTACCCCTTGGCATACACTAGAGAGTTTTCCAGCACAGGCATGCAGCTGTGCGGGGTACCTGCGTTGTCAGGCGGATACTACTGCAGGGTACATGGCGCACCCACCTGTCAGTGTGGCCAGACCGAACAGGCTCTCGAGCGTAGTCGCACACTTAAGGTGGCCCTTCCCCTGACAGCACGGACATATAATTTTGAGTGCCAGACCTCAAAAACATGAACGGAAAAAGGCGTGCGATATAACCTAATGAGTGTTATATCGCTCAAAGTGGGGCGTTTAGAGCTGGCTGTCAAACCCGTAAAGGGGAGCTGGGCCAAGAAACCCTTTTCGTCGCCTTCTACGACTGGCAGGGTATACCTGTGAGTGTATTCCATCCCTACCTCCCACGGGAGGTCCAATTCGCAAGACAAGCCGGAAACCTAAAAGAATAGCCAATAGTCGCCACGTACGACAGGCAGGGGATACCGTGGGTGTATTCTAAACCCCCACCCCCAGGGGGGGGGGACACAAGGACGGTGGCTGCAGTCAGAGCCATGAACGAAATCAGGAGCATCAGACAGCTATCAATCAGCGCAGCTATGTATCTATTCAGACTGAAGATATTGCCCGTCCTTGTGTATGGAATCGAACTGGTATGGGAACAACTCACATACAAACAGTTAGAGGAGATTGAAAGAGGAAAAGCCAGGTACCTCAAGAGGGCTGTTTGAGTTTCAAAGAGTACGAGATCGTGACTGGTGTATGAACTCACCAGGGAGACGTTTCTAATAGAAGATCTGCGATCAACGCTGCTGCTGATATCAAGTCATGCCTACATCAAACTTCCCCAAGATCTAAGAGAGAAGAAAAGAGACTTACGACCAGACTTCTATAGTACCTGCGCGATGCAAGACAAAGCCTGGATGCAAGCGAACTATGAAATGCGACATGTCACTACAAGACTAGCGGTCCATGGCTTCCACCACAAGCTATACTCCAATAAGACGTTCCACGACGCGAACGATACCTGCATCTGTGTCCTGTGCTCAGAAAAATGTGATCATTACCACATTCTAAAGTGCAAGAAACGATATAGGTCTATCGCTGCTTATGGCAAGGACAACTAAACTTTATATGTAATCTTTGCTGTAATCATTGCACGGTTTGTGCGCATTTATAATCTATATATATATAAATCAATGTAACGTGATAGTTTGTCTGTGGGTGGGTATGTATGTCTCCTATGCGTTCATATACCATTCGTCCGATTGCGATGAAACTTGGGTGAGATGTTGAGTACACTCCAAGGAAGGTTTCTGACTTAGTAAATCCATTTTACAATAGGTAGCGCACGCGTAGATTCAACAAATGAGCGACGATGCGCGAAGCATTTCAACAAAATCCGTATGTGTTCATATACCATTCGTCCGATGGCGATGAAACTTGGGTGAGATGTTGTGTACACTTACGTGAAGGTTTCAAAATTAGTGAATACATTTCACAGTAGATAGCGCACGAGTAGATTCAACAAATGAGCGACGACACGCAAAGCGTTTCAACAAAGTCCCGTATGCATTCATATACCATTCGTCCGATAGCTATGAAACTTGCGTAAAATGTTGTGTACACTTCAGGGAAATTTTCTGGCTTAGTAAATCCACTTTACAATAGGCAGCGCACGAGTAGATTCAACAAATGAGCTACGACGCGCGAAGCATTTCAACAAAGTCACGTATGCGTTCATATACCATTCGTCCGATAGCGATGAAACTAGGCTGAGATGTGTGCACTCCAGGGAAGGTTTCTGGCTTCGTAAATCCCTTTAAAAATAGAAAGAGCAGGAGCAGAATCAACAAATGAGCGACGACGCGCGAAGTTTTTCAACAAAGTCCCATATAAGGTCATATACCATTCATCCGATAGCGATGAAACTTAGGTGAGCTGTTGTGTACACTCCAGGGAGGGTTTCTGGCTTAGTACATCCATTTTACAATAGGTAGCGCAGCAGTAGATTCAACAAATGAGCGATGACACGCGAAGCGTTTCAACAAAGTCCCGTATAAGGTCATATACTATTCGTCTGACAGTGATAAATGTTTGGTGAATTGTTGTGTACACTCCAGGAAAGGTTTCTGGCTTAGTTAATCCATTTTACAATACGAAGCGCACGTTTAGATTCAACAAATGAGTGACTACGCGCGAAGCGTTTCGACAACGTCCCGTATACGTTCACATACCATTCATCCGATTGCGATGAAACTTGGGTGAGATGTTGTGTACACTCCAGGGAAGGTTTCTGGCTGAGTACATCCATATTACAATAAGTAGCGCAAGAGTAGAATCAACAAATGAGCGACGACACGCGAAGCGTTTCAACCATGTCCCGTATGCATTCATATACCATTCGTCCGATAGCTATGAAACTTGGGTGAGATGTTGTGTACACTTCATGGAAGGTTTCTGGCTTAGTAAATCCACTATACAACAGGCAGCGCACAAGTAGATTCAACAAATGAGGGACGAAGCGCGAAGCGTTTCAACACAGTCCCGTATAAGGTCATAAACCATTCTGCCGTTAGCGGTGAAACTTGGGTGAAATATGGTGGACACTCCAAGGAAGGTTTCTGGCTTAGTAAATACATTTCACAGTAGGTAGAACACGAGTAGATTCGACAAATGAACGACGACACGCGGAGCGTTTCAATACACTCCCCTATGTCTTCATATCCCATTAGTCCGATAGCGATGAAACTTGGGTGAGATGTTGTGGACACTTACGTGACGGTTTCTAACTTAATAAATACATTTTACAGTAGGTAGCGCACGAGTAGATTCAACAAATGAGTGACGGGGCACGAATCGTTTAAACAAAATCCGGTATGCGTTCATATACTATTCATCCGATTGCGATGAAACATTGATCAGTTATTGTGTACACGCCAGGGAAGGGTTTCGACTTAGTAAATCCATTTCACAATAAGTAGCGCAAGAGTAGATGCAACAAATGGGTGCCGACGCGCGAAGCGTTTCAACAAATTCCCCATTGGGTTCATATAACCTTCTTCGATTGCGATGAAACCTTGATGAGTTATTGTGTACACGCCAGGGAAGGGCTTCGACTTAGTAATACATTTCTCAATAGGTAGCGCACGAGTAGATTCAACAGATGAGTGACAGCGCACGAATCGTTTAAACAAAACCCCGTATACGTGCATATACCATTCATCCGATTGCGATGAAACATTGATGAGTTATTGTGTACACGCCAGGGAAGGGTTTCGACTTAATAAATCCATTTCACAATTGGTAGCGCACGAGTATATGCAACAAATGGGTGACGACGCGCGAAGCGTTTCAACAAAATCCCCTATGCGTTCATATAACCTTCTTCGATTGTGATGAAACCTTGATGAGTTATTGTGTACACGCCAGGGTAGGGTTTCGACTTAGCAAATTCATTTCTCAATAGGTAGCGTACGAGTAGAATCAACAAATGAGTGACAGCGCACGAATCGTTCAAACAAAATCCCGTATACGTTCATATACCATTCATCCGATTACGATGAAACTTTTGAAAGTTGTTGTGCACGCTCCCACGATTGATTCTAAATTAGAAAATCAATTTTACGATAGCATAGGGGCAGTTAACGGAAATTGAAAAACATGTTGTGTATCCAAAAGCACTTCATAAAACAGAATTTGAGCGCCAACACTTTCTTTGATTGGCATTGCAACGCATGCCGGGTACAGCTTGTCTATATATATAAAAATCAATGTAACGTGATAGTTTGTCTGTGGGTATGTATGTCTCCTATGCGTTCATATACCATTCGTCCGATTGCGATGAAACTTGGGTGAGATGTTGAGTACACTCCAAGGAAGGTTTCTGACTTAGTAAATCCATTTTGCAATAGGTAGCGCACGCGTAGATTCAACAAATGAGCGACGATGCGCGAAGCATTTCAACAAAATCCGTATGTGTTCATATACCATTCGTCCGATGGCGATGAAACTTGGGTGAGATGTTGTGTACACTTACGTGAAGGTTTCAAAATTAGTGAATACATTTCACAGTAGATAGCGCACGAGTAGATTCAACAAATGAGCGACGACACGCAAAGCGTTTCAACAAAGTCCCGTATGCATTCATATACCATTCGTCCGATAGCTATGAAACTTGCGTAAAATGTTGTGTACACTGCAGGGAAATTTTCTGGCTTAGTACATCCACTTTACAATTGGCAGCGCACGAGTAGATTCAACAAATGAGCAACGACACGCGAAGCATTTCAACAAAGTCACGTTTGCGTTCATATACCATTCGTCCGATAGCGATGAAACTAGGCTGAGATTTTGTATGCACTCCAGGGAAGGTTTCTAGCTTAGTAAATCCCTTTAAATATAGGTAGAGCACGGGTAGAATCAACAAATGAGCGACGACGCGCGAAGCGTTTCAACAAAGTCCCATATAATTTCATATACCATTCATCCGATAGCGATGAAACTTGGGTGAGATGTTGTGTACACTCCAGGGAAGGTTTCTGTCTTAGTACATACATTTTACAATAGGTAGCGCACCAGTAGATTCAACAAATGAGGGATGTCACGCGAAGCGTTTCAACAAAGTCCCGTATAAAGTCATATACCATTCGTCTGATAGTGATAAATGTTTGGTGAATTGTTGTGTACACTCCAGGAAAGGTTTCTGGCTAAGTAAATCCATTTTACAATACGAAGCGCACGTTTATATTCAACAAATGAGTGACTACGCGCGAAGCGTTTCGACAACGTCCCGTATACGTTCACATACCATTCATCCGATTGCGATGAAACTTGGGTGAGATGTTGGATACACTCCAGGGAAGGTTTCTGGCTGAGTACATCCATATTAAATTATGTAGCGCAAGAGTAGAATCAACAAATGAGCAACGACACGCGAAGCATTTCAACCAGGTCCCGTATGCATTCATGTACCATTCGTCCATAGCTATGAAACTTGGGTGAGATGTTGTGTACACGTCATGGAAAATTTCTGGCTTAGTAAATCCACTAAACAATATGCAGCGCACAAGTTGATTCAACAAATGATGGACGACGCGCGAAGCGTTTCAACAAAGTCCCGTATAAGGTCATATACCATTCTGCCGTTAGCGGTGAAACTTGGGTGAAATATGGTGGACACTCCAAGGAAGGTTTCTGTCTTAGTAAATACATTTCACAGTAGGTAGCACACGAGTAGATTCGACAAATGAACGACGACACGCTGAGCGTTTCAATACAGTCCCCTATGTCTTCATATCCCATTAGTCCGATAGCAATGAAACTTGGGTGAGATGTTGTGGACTCTTACGTGACGGTTTCTAACTTAGTAAATACATTTTACAGTAGGTAGCGCACGAGTAGATTCAACAAATGAGTGACGGAGCGCGAATCGTTTAATCAAAATCAGGTATGCGTTCATATACTATTCATCCGATTGCGATGAAACATTGATCAGTTATTGTGTACACGCCAGGGAAGGGGACTTAGTAAATCCATTTCACAATAAGTAGCGCAAGAGTAGATGCAACAAATGGGTGACGACGCGCGAAGCATTTCAACAAAATCCCCTATTGCGTTCATATAACATTCTTCGATTGCGATGAAACCTTGATGAGTTATTGTGTACACGCCAGGGAAGGGCTTCGACTTAGTAATACATTTCTCAATAGGTAGCGCACGAGTAGATTCAACAAATGAGTGACAGCGCACGAATCGTATAAACAAAACCCCGTATACGTGCATATACCATTCATCCGATTGCGATGAATCATTGATGAGTTATTGTGTACACGCCAGGGAAGGGTTTCGACTTAGTAAATCCATTTCACAATAGGTAGCGTACGAGTTGATTCAACAAATCAGTGACAGCGATGAAACTTTTGAAAGTTGTTGTGCACGCTCCCACGAATGGTTCTAAATTAGAAAATCCATTTTACGATAGCTTAGAGGCAGTTAACATGTTGTGTATCCAAAAGCACTTCAAGAAACAGAATTTCAACGCCAACACTTTCTTTGATTGGCATTGTAACGCATGCCGGGTACAGCTTGTTATATATAAATAATGGATATCAACAAAGAATGTTTATAGGATCCTGGAATGTGAGTACACTACTTGATTTTGACAGCAGTGACAGACCTGAGAGAAGAACAGCTCTCATCACCCATGAGGTCGCTAGACTGAACATTGACGTTGCTACTCTGAGCGAAACTAGGCTGTTAGGTGAAGGGAAAATTGTTGAACCCGGATCAGGTTATACAATATTTTGGAAAGGGAGGGAGGATGGAGAGCGCCTCTTTCATGGGATTGGACTTGCTGTGAAAACGAAACTCGTAAATGACCACCAGCTCACTCCCATCGCAATCAGCGAAAGGCTTATGAGTCTCAGAATACTAATCTCTAAAGGTAAATTTATCACCATAATCTCTGCATATGCTTCCACTCTAATTGCCGATGAAGAAACTAAGAACCATTTCTACCACCAACTTAACTCCATCATCACTAACACAGCACCCACAGACAAACTGTTGCTGCTTGGCGACTTTCACCCTCGAGTGGGCAGGGATTATCAGCTGTGGAAGAATGTATTAGGCAAACAAGGGCTGGGCAACTGCAATGCCAATGTACTGCTGCTTCTTGGATTATGTGCTGAACATGAATTATTCATCACTAATACCCAGTTTCGCCTGCCCAATCGCTATAAGACTACATGGATGCATCCACGCTCTAAACATTGGCACATCCTTGACTATGTCATTACCAGGCAGTGTGACAAGAAGGATGTTCTGGTCCCAAAGACTGCAAGGAACGTGGACGACTGTTGGACTGACTTCAAACTCCTGACCTGTCGACTCAAAATCTCCTTCAGACATAAATCTACCGCTCAACGTTCAAGCATACCCCATCGCAGGTTTGCAACTTCCAAACTTTCAAATGCAGCTATTGCATCTAACTTTCAAAATGCAATCTTGACCCGCTTCAAAAGCAACCCAGTCTGCATAAAAGATGTTGAACAGGAGTGGTCAACAGTCAAGAAGATCATCATCAAGTCAGCTGAAGATACCATTGACTATGAGGGTAGGAAGAGACAATACTGGTTTGATGAGAACAACAAAGAAATACTGGAACTCATCAGTGCTAAGCGGAAAGCTCATCTATCCCTTCTTCAAGACCATCCTCCTGTGCAAAGAAAGCTCAGTTTAATGATCTGAAACGGAAGTGTCAGACTGGAATCAGGGAAATGAAGAACAACTGGTGGCAACAGAAAGCTGAGGAGCTTCTACATTATGCTGATACCCGAAATCTTCGGAACTTCTATGAGGGGATTAAAGAGATCTATGGTCCGATTCGTTCCTCTATTGGTACTCTTAAGGCAGCTGATGGAACTACTACACTTACTAACTCCAAAGACATCCTGAAGCGCTGGAAGGAACATTTCTCTGCTCTCTTAAAACGAAGCTCCACGGCAGCAGAAGATTTCCTAGGAGATGTGCCACACCTTCGTTCTCAACATTGGATGGTGATGCCTCCAGCATATCAAGAATTATGTGAGGCCCTTGGTAGGCTGAAACCCAGAAATGGTCCTGGACCAGACAACATCCCACTGGAACTAATTCAAGCTGGAGGCTTACCTCTAAAGACGAGGCTCTTCTCCCTTATACTGTCGATTTTATGATGATTATTATTGTTGTTTTAAGGGGACGAACATCTAGGTTATCGGCCCCTAATGGTTTGGGTGATCCGTGAAGATGACAATGAAACGTAAACTATAACGAAAACTAACTACTGACTTATATACTAGAAGAAGTAATGGAAAAAAAGGAGAATAAGGCAAATAAAGTCAAGAGGAAAAAAAATGCCCTCAACCCTCGAAGAATGCGGATTGAGGGACTTGGAAGGAAGGAGAGCCATGAAAGGCAGATAGGAAAGTGAAAGATGAGAGGGTCCTCCCCACAGGTAAGGGACAAAATGGGGAAACCGGACCCAGCTCAGGAATCCCTCGGGGTCGCCAACTCCCGAACTCACCAGCCGTGAGCCCCTGAGGGTGTAGCAATATCCAGGGTGCACCAGACGAGGTGGGGCTACATACACCCTGCCTCCTAGAGGGCCTTGAGCAGAAGACAGGAGAGTACATGAAAAGAAAAAGAAGGCTGACCCCTTGCAGAATGACGGTATCAGAAAAGATGAGACAAGGGCCAATTAAGGCGGGAAAGGAAGAGACTCCCAAAGCCTCGGATACCCTAATACCGTCGGGCTAGGAAGAGAACAAGAGTTGACCAAGTGAGGTCGACAGGAAAGAAGACGGAGAGGAGCCCGGCACAAGTAAGCCGGACTCAGCTGGGGCCCCGTGGTCCCCAACCCATGTCCCACTAGATGTGAGCCCCTGGGGGATACTGTCGATTTGGGAAACCCATAGAGTACCCAGTGACCTCAAAAATGCCAACATCCTCACTTTATTCAAAAAAGGGGACCGTAGCATATGTGGCAATTACCGGGGCATTTCCTTGCTATCTATAGTGGGAAAAATACTCGCTAGAATACTACTGAACCACCTACAAGTCATCTCTGAGAGGACACTTCCAGAGTCTCAGCGTGGTTTCCGTGCCTCCAGAGGCACTGTTGACATGATATTTTGTGCACGGCAACTCCAAGAAAAATGAAAAGAACAACACAAGGACCTTTTTCTTGTGTTCTACGACCTGGAAAAGGCATTTGATTCCGTCCCAAGACCTGCGATGTGGGAGGTACTAAGACGCTTTGGTTGTCCCGATGAGTTTGTGGAAGTGGTGCGAGCACTCATGATGGTATGACTGGACAGGTTCTCCATCAAAATAATATCTCAGAAGCATTCCCAATCACCTATGGTTTGAAACAGGGGTGTGTCCTAGGTCCAACTCTCTTTGCCCTGTACTTAGCTGACATGCTGTATGAGTCATCGAGCAAACCAGGAGAAGATATTAGATATCACTATGACGGAGGCCTCTTCAACTTGGCCAGGCTTCGATCACGTCTTACAAGTGTCACTAAGATAACTGAACTGCTGATTCGCCGGTACGAGATCCAGGCATCAGACTGCTCAATGATGATTCACCCCTGCGGCACCTCACGAGTGCACGTGTGGTGGCCCCTTTCCATCTGCCACCTGATGCAGGCCCTGCAGGCCCCTCTGAAGCTTACATGCCCACCACCTCAATGAAAAGCTATGCAGATGCCGCTCGTAATCCAGCCTTACACCCCTCTGTACGTACTCGTTCTGTTATCACACCTACTCTTCTCCCTCCCCCCAACATTCTTCATAGTAAAGCTCACCAACTTAATGCCTGAGCACAATCACCCTAGAGCCATCATCCAAACCCTTTCCCGCTTCCTTCCCGACCTCAAATCGTACAATTTAGAAATCCAAAGAACCAAATAAGGACATAACCTCAAAACCACGAAACCTCTGTACTCCACCCTGGTAAACGCGATAGGCGTCCAGCAGTTCAGCCCCTCCTGCCGTGCTCACAATATTACACAACAACAGCAACAACATCCCAGCCCTGCTCCATCCAACCGTCCATCGCCAACTATGTCGGCGGTGATCTACGGAGTTGAACGCTCCTACTCCACTGATGAAGTGTCAGCGGAGCTTCAACAAGAAGACCTGGACGTATTCAGGGTTATTCGAATCTTCAATGCCCACGGCCCTACCACACTGGTACGCGTGCTGACCCGAAGCGCCTCCTCCCTGGACACCCTACTTCGAGACGGCGCTTCAATCTACTCGAAGAGGCACCGTGCGGAACCATCTCGAGCTCCGGCCCCACAGCGACTGCGCTGCGAGCACTGATAGTCCTACGACCACTCACCCGGGACGCTTTGCCAGGAGAGAAAGGTATGTGGAGTCTGTTCTCAGGAGCACCCCACTGCACGTTGTACAAACCGGGAGTGAGGCGCATCCTTTTTTTGCTTACAAGTGCAAGGGTCGCCCTACTCCTGATCCCCAAAAACCAGCCACCGTTGTTCCCGTCATTTCCCACCCCCGCCATCACTTCACCCCTCCCTGCCCCTAGCACGGAGAAAGTGGTCAGATTTATGGCCATGGTCCTCCAGAATGTGCTACCTTCTTCCCGTCCCCTCGTCCTCCAACACATCCAGCGAGCTGCACGCCTCACACTTGAGACACATGTAGATGTTAGGTACTCGGGGAACAAGATGCATGTTGCATTCTTTCCCCTAAGTACTATTCCATCTTACACGTGAAATGCCTCCTTTAAAATATATTTCTTAAATCTCTCCTCCCTCACTACGAGGCCTGCTCTACTGGATGATTCCCTTTCCCTGTGTAATCCGGACGTATTTCTCTTAAATGAAACTTTCCTGCCACCTCATCATAATCCTCGCTGTCCACACTTCATCTTACACCGCGCGGACCGCTATTTTCAGGGCCGTGGCGGTGTTGGTGTCGCTACCCGTGATTCTATAACCTCAAAACCACTTTTCATTCCATTCCAAAATATTTACAATGAATACCTTATCTTTGAACTCTTTCTTCCCCACACCACTCTTGCCATAGCGACAACATATTTACCTGCTCCTCCCCCCACCCCCAACCCCCACCTATAGATTTTCTACGCCACTTAGATGCAACCTTCCCAAACTTCATTTTCGCAGCTGATACCAATATTAATTCATATAATGTGTCACAATCCCAAGACTAACAAACTTTTTTACTGACGTCCCGAGGTTTGCACGTCCCATTTCCCGCCTACCCAATCCCGTTAGTAACTCCACCCCTCTTAAAGCCCTATTTTAACCATCTCCCAACCATTGATTACCGCCATCCCTTAAAACTCCCCACTACCCCCAACGAAATCCGCCACTGCTTATCCAATCGCCGCACTACAGCCCTAGGAGGCGACGGTCTTACGTACCACCACTTCCGAGAAGCTCCAGAACTCCTTTTCACCTTCCTAGCTCTTATATTCAATACTATCCTATATACTGAACCCTTAATATAAAAGTCATTATATTAATGTTTCATGAATTCTGTTCTGCGTGGAGATGAGAGTTTGAATGTTGGAAGTTGCACCTGCAAAATGTTGAAATAAAGGTATACCTGAGAAAATGAGAGGCGCTTGGTTTCCTGAGTGAACAATAGAAAGGGTAAAATTTGGAATGTGGCGAAGACACTAGAGGACTGGTAGAACACCGATAGCCCGAGGTCAACAAACTAGGCTCGGTGCGCGAGGGAGTGATTCACCCTGGAGAAATGTGCTTTGTACAGAAGAGAGATGACAGAGAAAGCTGTAAAAATCGAGAGAAGAAGATACGTTTCGTCAACGCCCACATGGGAGTGGTCTGTAAAATACCGCGAGTTTGAAAATCACACTGACGAATGAGAAGAGAGGACACCGATGATTTCACGCCCTTAAGAAAACACGCTATCAGCAGATATTATGGAGGGAACTTGATAATTATTAATCCCACTATCAGAGTGATTCCCGTATGCCAGAAACGTACGCTTTGCATCGAGCCGAGTTCTGTGATATAAATTGTTTGTCTGTGCGATCATTGATTAATTAAATAGATCTTTTATCCAGTCCCCACTCCTACGTTTTGGGTAAAACTGTATAAATACCGAGTGAGTTGCTAACTCGAGGCTCATAATCATTCCGTTCAGCGCTCTTTTACGAAGTATTCTGTATGCTGAAGACGTCATCATGTCAGGCGATATGCGAAATTGAGGACTTAGTACAATTTATAGTCTGCATGAGAACAGAAAAACTTACACATTTTGGAAGTAAAACTTTGCTATTGGAGATGACTATTATTGCATCTCTAGTTGTTAATTGAAGTGTTTTGCGTGCGAACTGATGTAGTATAGCGCACTACTATAACTTAGGGCACAGTCATCGATCAGTATTGCTCATAGGACTGTAGATGGATTTAGCAATCTACCTGAGCAATTTAGAAAAGGTTAACTGTCTTAGCAAACATTTTGAATTTAACTGACATTTTAATTAAAGCACCAACTCAACAATGAAACCCATGGTATCCTCTGACGAAGGAAGGATGTCACGAAGTTCTGCAAGCACCACGATGTCGACCATGTGCTAATTGCAACGCTGGGGTCATGACCCGGGAACATGGATTTAATGAAGGAGACGGCCAAGGATGAGTACCAAATGAATTAACTTTCATAATGTAGTTAGCTTTTGTTATCGGGAATTCTTGTATATATTTTTGTGTTCCTGGTATTTTTTCTTGTAGTTTTGTAGTGTTGTTTTGTTCTAACCGACTACTTATTTAAAGTGTGGACTCATTGTGGTTATTCATAATTTTGTATTGGTGTAAGATTTGTGCAGGGCAGTATATTAAATTGTACTAACGAGTACAGAGTGTGTGTATTTTGACAGAATACAACACAGGAATGAACTATGTAACTGTCGATAAATGGAACATTTTATAGATAACATAACTGCAGTATTGGGGGAAAAGTGAAATTTGTTTAGAAGACTTTGAATTACACAGGCCATAATTAATGCGATATTGCATATTTCTTAGCAAGAATCCGTAAGCTTCTGTGGTAATCATTGTAACGTAAACTGAGCACATAGTTAAATATTTGTGTTCCTGGAACACATTTTTATGAGGTATTTCTGGGATCTGAAGCGTTTTGGTGGATTACGAGTGTCGAACCAAGGTATGGGGTCTCATATATGTTTATTCTGCGCGGGGTGAGACACTGGGTCATTTACCTGTCTGCTGCTGTTTCTAAGACGGACAGTACTCTCAAGGGAGAAGAGGCTGTTATTATTTTTCGGTCCTGAATTGCAAGGTGCAATTTCTGGGACAAATCTGCGATACGATGATATGTGTTTTATTTCAGGATGTTATGCTGTTTCTACGGTTCTCAAAAGCCAAGGAGCTTTGAGACGTTTGGTAAGACCTGACTGGTTCGCGACACTAATGATGAGGGCTGTTGAAGGCCCACTTGCTAGCTCAGATTCTCAGATAAGAATAGTCAGACAATTAGTAGCCGAGAGGTGTGCTCATAAGATAATAATCAGTACTGGAGCCTGTATAATTTGAAGTGAATTAGATGATTAAATTTTTGGGAGCTCTCCATGTCAGATATGCAGTTCAGGAATATGTTGATATTTGTGTTTTATTTTTTTATGTAAGTTACTGTCTCATAAAAAATTGTAGTTAATTTTTCTGCATTTTTGTGTGCAAATTGTAACTTTGTAAGTGTACGGGAAACAATCGGTTTGCCCAGATTGGTTGAGAGTGGCCACGATTGGGTATTCATTATTTATGTCTGTAAGACCTAAGGTTTTAGGCAGTTTGATTTTGTGCGTTCGCACGTGAGTAAGACTTTATGCGGAAGTGACCTAGTATTATATTTAAATGGCAGCATAGTCAGTTGGTAATTCATTTCTTGTTAGTCATTGTAAGTGTGTTTCCCGGTGCCAAAGTCTGGTGAAAGCGATAATGGATACGCGTCCTCCGACGTGGATCAATGGAAGCATATCTCGTGACAGTGTACTCGTTCTAGGCTAAGTCTTGTCATATCGCCATGCTCATAATACACAACAATTAGTTACTTACGGACTAGATCCGTGTATTTTTGTGTTTGTTTAACAGCATCATTTGAAGCAGTATTGTTATTCATGTAATAATGTTTTTGATATTTGTTCTTTGGTCAATATAAGTGTGTCATAAGGGAGATTTTGTTGTTTTGTGTCTATTTTATCGGTTTATTAAAGTTAATTTCTGTTAATTATGGGTTATCTTTCCTTGCTAGTTATATTCTTACCTTTGTTACCTTGATGTTTATGGAAGCAAAAGTACAAAATACCCAACCTCGCAACGATGAACTGTACACCCCCGAAATTAGACTCATGTACGCTTCTTTCAAGGGGACAATACCGACCACTATCCCCCCACTGGGGAAATGCCAACATCCTACTCTTTCTGAAACCCTCAAAACCCCAGGCCCTCCTAAACTCCTATCACCAGATCAGTTTGCTCCCTGTCCTGGCAAAGCTTCTTGCAATTATTATACTCACCCGTCGCTTATACCAATACCTCAACTCCCTTAATCTCCTCCCCAGTTGTCAAGCTGGTTTTCGTCCTAATCACTCCACCCACGACCACCTCTTTCATATCTCTTCTTCTTCCGAGGCGTACCTTCCCCCCACAAGCCGAAAGAAAGCCGCACTAGTATGTTTCGATGTTGAGAATGCCTTCGATAAGCCCTGGTGGCCTCGCCTCATCTAGAAGTTCGTACACCTCCTTGTTCCCCCATCATATGTCCGTTTCATATCTAATTTCCTCACCGCTCGCTCTGCTCAAATCCTTATTCAAGGCTCATCTTCCTACACCTTCCCTTTACGCTCCGGTGTCCCCCAAGGCAGCCCATTATCCCTCCTTCTATATATCATCTATTGCTATGATATTCCTACCCTCTCTCCCCCTCTCCGACTATATCAGTACGCTGATGACCTCGCTGTTCTTGCCTGTACTCCCCGCCTAGATACTCTTCGCCGCTACCTTCAAACTTATCGAACTCCCTGCAATACTGGTGCAATGCCTGGCACATCCAAATTAACCCCGCCAAATCCAAATATATTATTTTCAAACGCTCCCTGCGCCACCAAAAATTCACCAACCGTTTACACATCCTTTTTAATAACGAACCCATTCCTGAAGCAAACCTTCTAAAATATCCAGGCATCACTTTCCAAAATAACTTAAAATGGAACTGTAGGTTGTAGTATCGGCTACATCTCCCTGGTAGCTCTTCAAAATAAACATAATCTTTTCTCGATATTAAAAGTGGACTGTATATTATTTTATTAACGATCGCGCTATATCCTCAAACATGGTGTCATGCCATGCTTGCTAAAATCACAACTGACGCTCAGGCCTGAAAACATGGAGTTGCCATTCTTACAAGAATACAATAGCAATGAAATCAAATTAGCTATGATACCAAATTCTCCAGCTCGAGGGCGGAAGCCACTACACACTGGTCCACAGACTAACTATAACAAGCAGATATTACGTTGAGAAATACACACATCAAAAAAAGTTTTGCATCACCTCGGTTCCAAGAGTTCCGGAACCGTTAAATACAAAGGGAATAGAGATCAACACAAACAACATTTCAGCTCGTTTTATTGCTCATGAGACCCACACATTGCATGTTGTACCATCATACAGCTAGACTTTCAGCATTTGTGGTCCAGATTGCAGTACACACCACTACCTCTAATACCCAGTAGCACGTCCTCTTGCATTGATGCATGCCTGTATTCGCCGTGGCATACTATCCACAAGTTCATCAAGACACTGTTGGTCCAAATTGTCCCACTCCTCAACGACAATTCAGCGTAAATCTCTCAGAGTGGTTGGTGGGTCAAGACGTCCATAAACAGCCCTTTTCAACATATCCCAGGCATGTTCGATAGGGTTCATGTCTGGCGAACATGCTGGCCACTGTAGTCGAGCGATGTCGTTATCTTGAAGGAACGCATTCACAAGATGTGCACGATGAGGTCGAGAATTGTCGTCCATGAAGACAAATGCCTCTCCAATATTCTGCCGATATGGTTGCACTATGGGTCGGAGGATGTCATTCAGGTATCGTAAAGCCGTTTCGGAGCCTTCCATGACCACCAGTGGCGTACGTCGGCCCCACATAATGCCACCCCAAAACATCAGGGAACCACCACCTTGCTGCACTCGCTGGACAGTGTGTCTAAGACGTTCAGTCTGACCAGGGTGCCTCCAAACACGTCTCCGACGATTGTCTGGTTGAAGGCATATGCGACACTCATCGGTGAAGAGAACGTGATGCCAATTCCGTGGGGTCCATTCAGCATGTTGTTGGGCCCATCTGTACCGCGCTGCATGGTGTCGGGGTTGCAAAGCTGGACCTCGCCATGGACGTCGGGAGTGAAGTTGCGCATCATGCAGCCTATTGCGCACAGTTTGAGTTGAAACACGACGTCCTGTGGCTGAACGAAACGCATTATTCAACATGGTGGCATTGCTGTCAGGGTTCCTCCGAGCGGCAATCCGTAAGTAGCGGTCATCCACTACAGTAGTAGCCCTTGGGCGGCCTGAGCGAGGCCTGTCATCGACAGTTCCTGTATCTCTGTACCTCCTCCATGTCCGAACAACAT
Organism: Meconema thalassinum; assembly: GCA_946902985.2. Classification (NCBI taxonomy): domain Eukaryota; kingdom Metazoa; phylum Arthropoda; class Insecta; order Orthoptera; family Tettigoniidae; genus Meconema; species Meconema thalassinum. The sequence goes on along the minus strand of OX336392.1, from coordinate 425,296,560 downwards.
CGCTTTGGTTCACTCTGAGACGCCTGGAAACTTCCCTTGTTGAGAGCCCTTCTTGACACAAAGTAACAATGCGGACGCGATCGAACTGCGGTATTGACCTTCTAGGCATGGTAGAACTACAGACAACATGAGCAGCGTACCTTCGTCCTGGTGGAATGACTGGAACTGATCGGCTGTCGTACCCCCTCCGTCTAATAGGCCCTGCTCATGCATGGTTGTTTACATCTTTGAGCAGTTTTAGTGACATCTATGAACAGTCAAAGGGACTGTATCTTGGATACAATATACACAGTCAACGTCTATATGCCGGAGATCTGGGAACCGAGGTGATGCAAAACTTTTTTTGATGTGTGTACGACATAATACATCATAAATAAACACTGAATGGCGACCTTCAGAACGCAACAGGAACCATCACCTCGCCCAAACCTATCGCTCCACCCTCACCCGCTTTAAACTACTTCGTAATCTCACTGGCATAGCATAGGGCCTTCGCCCCAATCAAATCCTCAACCTAGACAAATCCTTCATCCGCCCCATCATCACCTACTCCTGTCTTACCTGGATAACAGCTACCCCTCCCCAACATGCTCAATTTTCCATCCTAGACCACCACGCACTACGTATAGCCTACCACCATAAATTAGACACCCCTTCCGCTGACTTAACCGCCCTGCTCACCTTCCCTTCCATTCTTAGTCATATCCATAAACTCCGCCTTACATTTCTTCAACGTGCCCAAACTCACAATAAAGATCAAACCTTAGATGCTATAACCATATCCCCCCTCTCCCAAGCCCTTCTCACCGACACCAGTGCACCAGCTTCTGGTCACTGATTCCCCCCTTAAGACCTAGGTCCCCCCCCCCCCTACCATCCCGACCCCCCCCCCCCCCCCCCGCCCTCCCCCGGTCTCTTAACCCTTGCATTTGTAAGCAGTAGCCTACTCCACAGACTATTATTGAGGTTGCTATTTTGGCCAGCCCTTCTTAAGTGTGATACCTCAAACGGCACTACAAGTGCCTGATAACCATACTTTCCATTTCCACATTTATTTAATTTCTCGTCTTTTCTTTGCTTTTAAGTGGATGAATTATTCCCACTATTTAATTTCATCTTATTTATTTATTTTCTAAATATGCTGTACTAGATTTTTGTACAGTTTACCCACCCCTAGCAACAACTTAAGTCAAGCCCCTCTTCAACACAGGCTCGCCGCATGCCCATGCAATAATGAACTAAAAACGGCTCAAACCAACCTCGCTACAAAGAAAATCTCGTGTGTGCGTGTGTGTGCTCATATAAAAGAACTATTTGAACTCAATGTGTTTTATTCCTATGTTTTATGTTATACTGCTACAACTTTAAGATGCTCTTCCTTAGGTCTTGTCTACTCTGCTGCTGAATATTGCGCCTCAGTATGGCTTAATAGCCCTCATGTGAGGAAAATTGATGTTCAACTACATACAGCAATGAGGACAATAACAGGATGCATTAGATCTACTCCTCTACAATGGCTAGCACCTTTAAGTCATATTGCTCCACCAGATTTGCGAAGACAGAATACCCTTCTCAAGGAATATGAAAAATTGATTAAAAATCCACAGCTCCCAATTCACTCTGACGTTCCTATGCTTAAAAGGAGAAGATTAAAATCTAGGCGACCATCCATAATATTGGCAGAATCGTTACAAGAAATGGGCTTTAACATGAACAAGAAGGGGTCGGAAATGTGAGGTAGAACTAATAACGTCGAACATCAGACTCTAATAAGAACCACCACAAAGCCACCAGGCATGGAACTCCCGCGACATGCATTGAAGACAATTAACAGGATTCGAACAGGCCATGGCATCTGCGCAGAGAGCCTTCACCGCTGGGGAAACGTCCCATCTCCCCGATGTGATTGTGCCAGTGAACATCAGACCATCCAACACAGTATATCAATTCGAAGCCGTCGAGGGTACCCTGGAAATCTTAAAGATTTCTATGATGTGACAGAGGCCCTTCAATGGATAGAGAATTAAGATATTAAATTATAAATTTAATGATTCGTTAAATTAATTTTGTATATTTATTATGTTGTAATTCAGTTTTGTTATTGCCATACGCTAAATAAATAAATAAATGTTATACTGCTATTTACTGAGAACATTCAATCAAAGACATTCTAAACATACCGTGCCTGACAATGTAAATCCATGTATTTTTTTCTGTGCAAATAAACGGGGCTTCCCATGACGACGCCCGGGTGGGTGTGGTATGACGGTCTCCCCCTGGTGTGGGCCGTCCTGTTGTGAGCGGATTCGACTCCCTGCGCCAGGTTTCTCTATTTTCTCTAATATTTCTCACACGTATGTATTAGCATACATTTCAACATTAAATCTACTCCACTTGTTCTATTCATATTCACAAGGCACAAGAGCTCCTCGTTGAGCTGGGTGCCCGCCTCTTATGGGGAATGAAATAACTTTGAGCGCGCGAGGTGTAGCAATATTTAGGGTGCACCAGAAGTGGTGGGGCTACACACCCTGCCTCCTGAGGGCCTTGAGCAGAAGGCAGGAGATAACATGAAAAGAAAAAGAAGACTGACCCCTCGCAGAAGGAGGGTATCAGGAAAGATGGGACAAGGGCCAATTAAGGCGGGAAAGGAAGAGACTCCCTAGGCCTCCGATACCCTAATACCGTCGGGATCAGAAGATGATGATAATTGTTGTTTTAAAGGGCCTAACATCTAGGTTATCGGCCCCTAATGGCTTGGGTGATCGTGAAGATGAAAATGAAATGTAAACTATAACTATAACTACTAACTTATATACTAGAAGAAGAAATGGAAAACAAAAGTAGCATAAGGCAAATAAAGGACAGGAGGAAAAGAAAAGCCCTCAACCCTCGAAGAATGCGGATTGAGGGACTTGGAAAGGAAAGAGAGCCATGAAAGGCAGATAGGAAAGTGAAATGATGATGATGATGATGATGATGATGATAATTGTTGTTTTAAGGGGCCTAACATCTAGGTTATCGGCCCCTGATGGTTTGGGTGATCGTGAAGATGAAAATGAAAAGCGAACTTAAAACTAAAACTAACTAATAACCTACATACTAGAAGAAGAAATGGAAAACTAAAGGAGAATAAGGCAAATAAAAGGACAGAAGGAAAATAAATACCCTCAACCCTCGTAGAAGGCGGATTGAGGGACTTGGAAGGAAGGAGAGCCATGAAAGGCATATAGGAAAGTGAAAGAGGAGAGGGTCCGCCCGAAAGGTAAGGGACAAAAGCGGAAAACGGACCCAGCTCAGGAATCCCTCGGGGTCGCCAACTCCCGAACTCACCAGCCGTGAGCCCCTGAGGGTGTAGCAATATCCAGGGTGCACCAGAAGTGGTGGGGCTACACACCCTGCCTCCTGAGGGCCTTGAGCAGAAGGCAGGAGATAACAGGAAAAGGAAAGAAGGCTGACCCCTCGCAGAAGGAGGGAATCAGGAAAGATGAGACAAGGGCCAATTAAGGCGGGAAAGGAAGAGCCTCCCTAGGCCTCGGATACCATAATACCGTCGGGGTCGGAAAAGAACAAGAGTTGACCATGGGAGGTCGACAGGAAAGAAACGGAGAGGAGCCCGGCTCAAGTAAGTGGAAACAATGCCGGACTCAGCTGGGGTCTCGTGGTTGCTAACCCACGTCCCACAAGTTGTGAGCCCCTGGGTGAGGAAAAGAAAAGAGGTCTGACCCCTCGAATAGTGAGAGTATACGTAAAGAAACAGGCAAGGCCAATTAAGGCTGGAAAAAGAAAGACTCTCGGTAGAGAACAAGAGTTGACCAAGGGATGTTGATAGGAAAGGCAGGAGCCCGGTCATAGAAGAAGCATTGCCTGATTCAGCTGGGGGCCCATAGTCGCCAATCTATGTACGTCCCTCTAGTCGCGAGCTCCGGAGCTGGTCTTTTAAATAATCTGTGAGCGGAATCGATTACTTCTGGTGTTGGCGAGAACAATCTACGTTCTTCAGAAGACGCCATAGATGCTAAGATGATGAATGCAAGACGATAAGGGCTACTTGTTGATGGGGAGATGTTTTAATCAAGACGTCTCGTCTAGACTCGTATTGTTTAATAATTAGCCCCCACAAGGAGAAGAGATGGGTGCTCAGTCAAGGAAAGGAATCTCTCCACCATGAATAACTTGACTTCTTACCGCCCGGGTTCAGGGCTCCAATCCCGGCTGTCGTACCCAAGGGGGAAGTTAAAAGATAATTACCAAATCACTCATCCAAGAATATACCAGGTTGCCGCAGCCAGGCTTCAAGGTTCTATTTCGGCTGTTCAAAATCTTTAATTCCTGTTTGAAGGCTGGAACGGGACGGACACATTTTTATGACATAAAAGAGAAGACATGCTTCCGAATTCCAACTTTTCACCCTACAGGTTGTTTTGCAATTTTAAATTCATGTAAATAAAAAATATTAAAAAGTTGTTTTCTGTTGGTCAACAGATAAATGGGCTCAATTACACTTTTATGCCCGCCCCGTGGTGATGGGGTAGTGAGCCTGCCTCTCACCCAGAGGCTACAGGATTTGGGAAACTGACATGAGGGCTGGAACAGGGTGCACTGAGCCTCGTGAGGACAAGTGAGTAGCTGTCTGACAGCGCCCCCATCATGAACAGCAGGATTATCGGCCGAGGGGAACCGCTTATCACGCCTCAACCAATATCCGCAAGCCAAATGGCTGGGCAGCAGTCGCTTGGTAACCATAGGTCCTTAACGGGTTGTGGCGCTACGGGGTTTGTCTAAAATATGACTTTTTAGAGATGGGAATCAACGTGCAAAATTCATCCATGTTATCTATAGAAGCTGATTCACGAATGCTACAACGGGTTCTTCCTTTACTTCATATTTTCAGTCTGTATATTAATTAAAAAGCAACGCTTCAGTTAGTTGCTTATTGTTATTTTAAACGACGGAACACCGTGGTTACCTGCCCCTTGTATAACACAATATAATTTAGAGGTGGATGCCTAATTATGAAAAGTGCCTACAAATTATCAAACAAAATTACAAATTTAAAGGAACATTTAAAACCTACTGTACCTACCTACCTCACAGCAATATGGTGGTGATGATGATTGTTGTTTTAAGGGGCCTAACATCTAGGTTATCGGCCTCTAATGGTTTGGGTGATAGCAAAAGATGAGATGAGAATGAAAACTATAACTAATACTAACTACAAACTTACATACTGGAAGAAGAAATGGTAAACAAATAAAGGATAAGGCAAATAGAGGACAGGAAGAAAAGAAATGCCCTCAACCATCGAAGAATGAGGATTGAGGGACTTGGAAGGAAGGAGAGCCATGAAAGGCAGATAGGAAAGGGAAAGAGGAGAGGGCCCTCCCCAAGGTCAGAGGAAAAGGGGGACACAACGGACCCAGCTCAGGAATCCCTCGGGGTCGCCAACTCCCAAACTCACTAGTAGTGAGCCCCTGAGGGTGTAGCACTATCCAGGGTGCACCAGAAGTGGTGGGATTACACACAACCTGCCTCCTTGAGGGCTTTGAGCAGAAGGCAGGAGATAACATGAAAAGAAAAAGAAGGTTGACCCATCGAAGAATGAGGGTATCAGGAAAGATGAGACAGGGGCCAATTAAGGCGCCACAGCAATAGTAGCTACACTTTCATCGATTAGTTCGGGGGAGGAAGACTGTTTTCATTGATGGGATAGTTATTTCTATGCTTTGGAACATTGAAATAAATAGTCTTTCCGTGCATAATGCCTTAATATTTCAGTAATAATTACCACACTTACTAAGGTTTCTTGTATTTTGTTTCCGAGGGCAGAGACTGTCTGTGAGTGTCAATGTAGGTTTGGTAGTGTTTTGTAGAGCTATTTGTCTTGCATATTTAGATCTGATGATACAAAAAACCAAATATAAGTTTGATGGTGATGATGATAATAATAATATCGTATGGTCGGGTGCAAGCTTTGTAATTTGACACCCATAGGATAGCTTGCATGTCGAATTTCGTTGTTCCTTGAAGCACTATGAAAGTCAAGGAGGTTAGATATCTAAATTCCTTGAACACTATAGCACTTTCTAGGAGTGAAATGAGGAACTTTGTGTTGGCGGAAACTCCCGAGGTTAATTTTGTCACTATGAACACGGCCTACTGAATTCAAATGGGTCCTTTGACATGCCAACATCGTATGACATGCGTGTCGCATTTTTGCCGCCTTTAAAAAAAATATCATTTACCACGGCCAGGAGCGAACCTGCAATCTTGGGGTTAGTAGATCGACATGTTAACCACTCACCCACCGTGGCAAGCTGCGATGATGATGATGATGATAATTGTTGTTTTAATGGGCCTAACATCTAGGTTATCGGCCCCTAATAGTTTGGATGATAGTGAAAGATGAAATGTAATGAAAACTATAACTAATACTAACTACAAACTTAAATACTAGAAGAAGAAATGGTAAACAAATAAAGGACAGGAAGATAAGAAATGCCCTCAATCCTGGAAAAATGAAGATTGATGGACTTGGAAGGAAGGAGAGCCATGAAAGGCAGATAGGAAAGGAGGAAAAGGAGAGGGCCCGCCCCAAAGTCAGTGGAAACAGGGGAAAAAATGGACCCAGCTCAGGAATTCCCCGGGATCGCCAATTCCCGAACTCACCCGCCGTGAGACCTTGAGAGTGTAGCATTATCTACGGTGCACCAGAAGTGGTGGAGCTACATACACCCTGCCTCCATGAGGGCCTTGAGCAGAACGCAGGAGATAACCTGAAAAGAAAAAGAAAGCGAAGAGGAAGGGTATCAGGAAAGATGAGACAAGGGCCAATTAAGGCGGGAAAGGAAGAGACTCCCTAGGCCCCGGATACCCTAATACCGTCGGGGTCGGAAGAGAACAGGAGTAGACCAAGGGAGGCCAACAGGAATGATAACAGAGAGGAGCCCGACACAAGTAAGTGGAAGCAATGCCGGACTCAGCAGGGGCCCTGTGTTCGCCAACCCACGTCCCACTAGTCGTGAGCCCCTGGGAGGATTAAACAAAAGAAATGTTCCGTGACAAATTTTCACTTGAAAAACCTTAGATTTAGATTGCTGTTCCTAACTTAGTCTCACTTATCAAGCGGTTAAGGTCTATGAGCTGGGAACTCTATGTTTGCACTTCACTCTTTGGGTCATTACCGCATCTTCCTGCAACTCGCTAATCCAATCAATGGATGCGACATCAACTATTAATAGGAATACGGGACAGGAGCAGAGTTTTATTTTGAAATTCTCTTGGGAGCGGAAATTGACAGAAGCCACATCACATGAAATATCAATCACACTTTAAGTTCCAATCCTATGCGAAAGTAGCAGCAAAAAAAAAAAAAAAAGGTTCACATATCAGATTTAATGTGTTTGCCCGCAAATCGTACAGTTGTATAATGGCTATCGAATTATTTTAAATGAATAAAAAATATGGTGTGTAAAAAGGCATTTGAATTATTTTTTCATTATATTTTTATTTCATTTTGCACTGCGAGTAAGTTTTGCGTGCGTTTGCGGTCGCCACTACCTTTGTTGAGTCCTCTCAAAGCAGCGCGCGATCTGGATGTTACTGTTTCATGATAATTATAAAGCTGACATCATTACTACATTAGCATTTCACCTTTCGTGAACCCTTTCACCTGAAAAGTAAATATTCGTTTGTTTGAATATTACAGCCCTTTTAGCGTAATATGAAACTTTTTTCCTAAAATATGTTAAACACGCGTTAAAACTGTGTTTCAACTTGATGATGACCAAAAACTCCAATGTAGGCGCGGACGTACATGAAGGTTCAGATGAAAACGAGGTGAGGCAGATATTTGCGTCCTAGTGGTGGTGGTGAAACTTTTAAGGATCATTATGATGATGATGATAATTGTTGTTTAAAGGGGCCTAACATCTAGGTTCTTCTTCTTTTTTTTAGCGTGCCAGGCCGTTTCGAACGGTGGTGACCGGCAAGGCTATTCTGGCATTATCTGTGGCAGTTCGGAACAATTCTTCAGAGCTTTTGTTGAACCAGGTTCTAAGGTTGTCGAGCCAGGAAATTCTCCTTCTGCCGGGCGATCTCTTTCCTTCTATTTTTCCTTGTAGTATACGTTGTAGCAACTCATACCTTTTTTGACTCCACATGTTCCTAATGGTTAAGAAAGATAGTGAAAATGAAATATGATCAAATAAAACTAACTGCTGACTTACAAACTAGAAAATAATAATAATGTTATTGGTTTTACGCCCCTCTTAACTACGCCGGGGTACCGAAATTTTGTTTCACGTCCCAGTAAATCTACTGACACGGCTCCCTTGCATTTGCGCACCCTCAAATGCCAGCTGATTGCTTCAGGATACGAACCTGTAACCTTGGGCCCATCACAAACTAGAAAAGAAAATCGGCAACAAAAGGGAGAAAAATGTAAATAAAAGACAGGAGGACAGGAAATGCCCTCAACCTTCGAAAAATAAGAATTGAGGGACTTGGAAGGAGAGCCAAGAAAGGTAGAGAGGAGAGGAAAAGAGGAGAAGGTCTACCCCAAAGGCAATGGAAAAGGGGGAAATTGACTGAGCACAGGAATCCCTCTGGGTCACCAAATCCCGAGCTCACCAGCCGTGAGCCCTAGAGGGTGTAGCATTACCCATGGTGCACCAGAAGTGGTGGGGCTACACACACCCTGCCTTCTTTAGGGCCTTCAGCACAACGCAAGAGATACCAGTAAAATAAAAAGAAGAGGTCTGACTCCTCGAAGAATGAGGGTACCCTAATACCGTCGGGGTCAGAAGAGAACAAGATTTGGTCTAGGGAGGCCGAAAGAAAAGGTGACAGTGAGGAGCCCGGCACAATAAAGTGGAGGCAATGCCAGACTCAGCTGGGGTCCCGTGGTCACCAACCCACATTCCACTAGTCATGAGCCCCTGGGGGGGGGGGGGGGGGGGCTTTCTGGTTGGACAACACAAATTGTGCCCAATTACATTAAGCGGGAACCAAGTATTTAAGCGGCTTCGGTGGCGTAGTCGGTAGCATGCTGAGCTTCTATGCCCAAGATAGCGGGTTCAAACCCGACCGAAGCCGTCGGAATTTTTAAGAGCGTTAAAATCCTTCAGTATGCCTTCCTTCGGAGGGGAAGTAAAGCCGGCGGTCCCATGTCATAAATTTATGGCATGTTAAAGAACCTTCCACTAATTACACATGTGAGAAGCTAAATTGTATAGATTAAGAATGTAAACAACGCTCTAGGTTCATACGTTCGTTGCCAAGAGCCGACTGCGGTGGCGTCTAGTAGCTAAGTTCTGAACTAGGCCTAGTAGTCGTTGACGGTGGCGTTTGGCGGCAAAAGTAGGAACTATTTGATACATTCAAAGTTGCAGTCCTTCCTTGAATTAAAAAACAGATACAAACACTAATACAGCCATCACAATTAACACCGGTTATCAGACAGATTCTCCACACACCCAAAGTACACGGGGCTACATGACAGCGTTATCGCAGCCCCTAAACTAAAGAACCAACCAACCAAACAAGTATTGCATGCCTTAACAAGAAAAATATTACGTAAGATATTTAACACAAAATAACACGCTATCTTATGTACAACAAGATGTTCAGGAAAGATATGATGATGATGATAATTGTTGTTTTAAGGGGCCTAACATCTAGGTTATCGGCCCCTGATGGTTTGGGTGATCGTGAAGATGAAAACGAAAAGCGAACCTAAAACTAAAACTAACTACTAACCTACATACTAGAAGAAGAAATGCAAAACTAAAGGAGAATAAGGCAAATAAAAGGACAGAAGGAAAAGAAATGCCCTCAACCCTCGGAGAAGACGGATTGAGGGACTTGGAAGGAAGGAGAGCCATGAAAGGCATATAGGAAAGTGAAAGAGGAGAGGGTCCGCCCCAAAGGTAAGGGACAAAAGGGGAAAACGGACCCAGCTCAGGAATCCCTCGGAGTCGCCAATTCCCGAACTCACCGGCCGTGAGCCCCTGAGGGTGTAGCATTATCTAGGGTGCACCAGAAGGGGTGGGGCTACATACACCCTGCCTCCTTAAGGGCCTAGACCACAAGGCAGGAGGTAAAAGGAAAAGAAAAAGAAGGCTGACCCCTCACAGAAGGAGGGTATCAGGAAAGATGAGAGAAGGGCCAAACAAGGCGGGAAAGTGAAAGACTCCCTAGGCCTCGGATACCCTAATACCGTCGGTGTCGGAAAAGAACAAGAGTTGACCAAGTGAGGTCGACAGGAAAGAAGACGGAGAGGAGCCCGGCACAAGTAAGTGGAAGCAATGCCGGACTCTGCTGGGGCCCTGTGGTCGCCAACCCACGCCCACTAGAAGTGAGCCCCTGGGGGTGTTCAGGAAAGAACATATAGCCTACTTTCTCCTAAATGCATGGGTATTGTTATAACTCTTTGTCCTTTTCAAGGAGTATGATTGAATGTTGGTTGTAGTAGCTTGTTGAAATACAACGTGCTATAGGGATATTAAATATGAATATGAGGTGCCATTTGCTAGTGCTACCTCTGTACCAAATTTCGTTCATTCGGTTCCACCGTGTTCGAATTAATAGGGGGAATCAATTTTGACATAAAGATGGCCGCCATCCGCAAACTATTAGGCTAATGACGTATTAGATTGGTCAAAGGATGCTCCCTCCATAAAGGTATGTTGTTGCAAAGTTTGGTAGACATCGGATGGTTATGTTAGTCGTAATTTGATTTAAGCTTTAAACATTTGTGTGGCCGCCATTACGTTTCTGTCAATATGGCGGCGATATAAATCATGACACTGAGATGCCCTTTGCTAGTGCTATCTCTGTAACAAATTTCGTTCCATTCGGTTTCACCGTGTTTGAATTAATAGGGGGAATCGATTTTGACACAAATATGGCCGCCATCCGCAAACTATTAGGCGAATGACCTATTAGATTGGTCAAGGGATGCTCCCTCCATAAAGGTATGTAGTTGCAAAATTTGGTAGAGATCGGATGATTAGGTTAATCGTAATTTGATTTACGCTTTGAACATTCGTGTGGCCGCCATTACGTTTCAGTCACAATGGCGGCGATATAAAACATGACACTGAGGTGCCCTTTGCTAGTGCTACCTCTGTACCAAATTTCGTTCATTCGGTTCCACCGTGTTCGAATTAATAGGGGGAATCAATTTTGACATAAAGATGGCCGCCATCCGCAAACTATTAGGCGAATGACCTATTAGATTGGTCAAGGGATGCTCCCTCCATAAAGGTATGTAGTTGCAAAATTTGGTAGAGATCGGATGATTAGGTTAATCGTAATTTGATTTACGCTTTGAACATTCGTGTGGCCGCCATTACGTTTCAGTCACGATGGCGGCGATATAAAACATGACACTGAGGTGCCCTTTGCTAGTGCTACCTCTGTACCAAATTTCGTTCATTCGGTTCCACCGTGTTCGAATTAATAGGGGGAATCAATTTTGACATAAAGATGGCCGCCATCCGCAAACTATTAGGCGAATGACCTATTAGATTGGTCAAGGGATGCTCCCTCCATAAAGGTATGTAGTTGCAAAATTTGGTAGAGATCGGATGATTAGGTTAATCGTAATTTGATTTACGCTTTGAACATTCGTGTGGCCGCCATTACGTTTCAGTCACGATGGCGGCGATATAAAACATGACACTGAGGTGCCCTTTGCTAGTGCTACCTCTGTACCAAATTTCGTTCATTCGGTTCCACCGTGTTCGAATTAATAGGGGGAATCAATTTTGACATAAAGATGGCCGACATCCGCAAACTATTAGGCTAATGACCTATTAGATTGGTCAAAGGATGCTCCCTCCATAAAGGTATGTTGTTGCAAAGTTTGGTAGACATCGGATGGTTATGTTAGTCGTAATTTGATTTAAGCTTTAAACATTTGTGTGGCCGCCATTACGTTTCTGTCAATATGGCGGCGATATAAATCATGACACTGAGATGCCCTTTGCTAGTGCTATCTCTGTACCAAATTTCGTTCCATTCGGTTTCACCGTGTTTGAATTAATAGGGGGAATCGATTTTGACACAAATATGGCCGCCATCCGCAAACTATTAGGCGAATGACCTATTAGATTGGTCAAGGGATGCTCAAAGGTATGTAGTTGCAAAATTTGGTAGAGATCGGATGATTAGGTTAATCGTAATTTGATTTACGCTTTGAACATTCGTGTGGCCGCCATTACGTTTCAGTCACGATGGCGGCGATATAAAACATGACACTGAGGTGCCCTTTGCTAGTGCTACCTCTGTACCAAATTTCGTTCATTCGGTTCCACGGTGTTCGAATTAATAGGGGGAATCAATTTTGACATAAAGATGGCCGCCATCCGCAAACTATTAGGCTAATGACCTATTAGATTGGTCAAAGGATGCTCCCTCCATAAAGGTATGTTGTTGCAAAGTTTGGTAGACATCGGATGGTTATGTTAGTCGTAATTTGATTTAAGCTTTAAACATTTGTGTGGCCGCCATTACGTTTCTGTCAATATGGCGGCGATATAAATCATGACACTGAGATGCCCTTTGCTAGTGCTATCTCTGTACCAAATTTCGTTCCATTCGGTTTCACCGTGTTTGAATTAATAGGGGGAATCGATTTTGACACAAATATGGCCGCCATCCGCAAACTATTAGGCGAATGACCTATTAGATTGGTCAAGGGATGCTCCCTCCATAAAGGTATGTAGTTGCAAAATTTGGTAGAGATCGGATGATTAGGTTAATCGTAATTTGATTTACGCTTTGAACATTCGTGTGGCCGCCATTACGTTTCAGTCACGATGGCGGCGATATAAAACATGACACTGAGGTGCCCTTTGCTAGTGCTACCTCTGTACCAAATTTCGTTCATTCGGTTCCACCGTGTTCGAATTAATAGGGGGAATCAATTTTGACATAAAGATGGCCGCCATCCGCAAACTCTTAGGCTAATGACCTATTAGATTGGTCAAAGGATGCTCCCTCCATAAAGGTATGTTGTTGCAAAGTTTGGTAGAGATCGGATGGTTATGTTAGTCGTAATTTAACTTAAGCTTTGAATATTTGTGTGGCCGCCATTACGTTTCTGTCAATATGGCGGCAATATAAAACATGACACTGAGATGCCCTTTGCTAGTGCTACCTCTGTACCAAATTTCGTTCCATTCGGTTTCACCGTGTTTGAATTAATAGGGGGAATTGATTTTCACACAAAGATGGCCGCCATCCGCAAACTATTAGGCTAATGACCTATTCATTTGGTCAAAGGATGCTTCCTCTATAATGGTATGTTGTTGCAAAATTTGGTAGAGATCGGATGATTAGGTTATTCGTAATTTGATTTAAGCTTTGAACATTTGTGTGGCCACCATTACGTTTCCGTCAAGATGGCGGCGATATAAAACATGACACTGAGGTGCCTTTTGTTAGTACTACCTCTGTACCAAATTTCGTACCATTCGGTTGCACCGTGTTCGAATTAATAGGGGGAATCGATTTTCACACAAAGATGGCCGCCATCCGCAAACTATTACGCTGATGACCTATTAGTTTGGTCAAAAGATGCTCCCCCCATAAAGGTATGTTGTTGCAAAATTTGGTAGAGATCGGATGATTAGTTTAGTCGTAATTTGATTTAAGCTTTGAGCATTTGTGTGGCCACCATTGCGTTTCCGTCAAGATGGCGGCGATATAAAACATGTCACTGAGGTGTCCTTTGCTAGTGCTACCTTTGTACCAAATTTCGTTCAATTCGCATTCACCGTGTTCGAATTGATAGGGGGGGGACAGACATTCAGAGTACACACACTCACACACACACACACACACACACACACACACACACACATACACACACACAGCCAGACACACTTTTCTCGCCCTGTGTTGATCTCATAAGTCTACTTTCATTTTTTGCAAAAATCGAAAGTAGGCTAAAAATGAGGGGAGGGGGTACTTGATTGGATGATATGTTTCGATCATCAAGCGAACATCTTCAGATCCTGATGATGATGATGTTGATTCTGATACTTGTTGTTTTAAGAGGCGTAACATCAAGGTTATCGGCCCCTAATGGTTTGGGTGATCATGAAAAATGAAAATTAAAGTACAAGTAAATCTAAATAAAACTTACAACTAAAACTAACTACAGCTTACACACTAGAAGAATAAAAGGAAAACAAAAGAAGTGTAAATGAAACAAAAGGGGGGTTAAATGCCATCAACCCTCGGAGAATGAGGATTGAGGGACTTAGAAAGAAAGAGAGCCACGAAAGGCAGATAGGAAAGAGAAAGAGGAGAGGGGCCACCCTAAATGCAATGAAGAAAAGGGGGTGGGGGGGGGGGGACGACGACTTGACCAAGCTCAGGAATCCCTCGCGGTCGCCAACTCCCCAACTCACCAGCCGTGAGCCCCTGAGGGTGTAGCATTATCTAGGGTGCACCAAAAGTGGTGGGGCTACATACACCCGGCCTCCTTGAGGGCCTTGAGCAGAAGGCAGGAGATAACATGAAAAAACAAGAAGTTCCGTTAAGAACTATACAGCCTACTTTTCATGCCAATGATTATTCTACAGAATATGAACCTATCTAGAATAATGACGAAATTAAGTTGCTAATATCGAAATTTCCAATTAGTTCGAAATACTGTATACCTGGCATAATGTATCCTAATAGAGCACTACAGTTGGCAGCCCTGATGACTGAATATATTCTTAGTTCCGTCTCTTACGGTACTAAATACAAAATTTGGTTGAAGTCCACTGGATAGCATGGACGTTACATGCAGTTAAACATTGGATCTAACAGCGCGCGTAAAATCATGTTGGCAACAATGTCATGCATGTATTGGTCAGAAATAATCTGAAATAATATGATCTATTGTTGTGCCAATTTTGAATGAAATCCATTAGTTAGTATAGAAGTTACATGCATTTTAAAATTGGACCTATCAGCAGGCTTAGAATCATGTTGGCAGCACTGACGTATATTAGTTACTCCAAATTCGTCTAGAATGCCAGGTACTATACGTGTGCAAAGTTTAGAGCTATTGGCTTGCATACTTTCTGATATATTGATATTAGGGTAACAAAAATAGGGACAGCATATATTAACAGTTGACAGCCCTGGTGGCTCCTTAGAATACGCATAGTCATATCTGTTATGGTACACATAGCACATACGAAATTTGGTTGAAATCCAAATGATAGTATGGAAGTTACATGTATTTAAAGTTGGACCTGTCAGCAGGCTTAGAATCATGTTGGTAGCACTGACGTATATACGTTACTCCAAATTAATATAGAATGTCAGGTACTATACGTGTGCATAGTTTAAAGCTGTCGGCTTGCATACTTTCTGATATATTGGTATTTGGATAAAATAAATTAGGAGCATTTATTAACAGTTGGCAGCCCTGGTAGGTCTTAAGAATACCCTCAGTCATATCTGGTTATGTACACATACAACATACGAAATTTGGTTGAATTCCGCTTGATAGTGTAGAAGTTATATGCATTTAAAAATTGGACCTATCAGGAGGCTTATAATCATTTTGGCAACACTGCCATGTTTGGCCTCCTGGAAATTAAACTGAAATATTATGATCTGTACGTGTGCCAATTTTGAAATAGCTCCCATTCATACTTTCCAAGATATCCAACATGGAGCTCAAATTTCAATTGCGATTTTTTAGCAGTTGGTAGCACTGACATCATTTTCAAATATGGCCGTGAGATATTCAGGTATAGATCTTTACTCCTACCAAATTTTGTTTCGATTGCTGCAGCCATTTAAGAGTTGATAGGGGGACACACACACAGCCAGACAGACAGACAGAAGGACAGACAGACAGACAGACAGACAGACAGACACACATTTGCCCGATCTCATAAGTCTACTTTTTCTTCATTTTTGCAAAATGTGAAAAGTAGTCTAAAAATAAGGCCGACCCCTCGCAGAATTGAGGGTATCAGAAAAGATGAGACAAGGGCCAATTAAGGCGGGAAAGGAAGTCACTCCCTAGGCCTCGGATACCCTAATACCGTCGGGGTCGGAAGAAAGCAAGAGTCGATCAAGTGATGATGAAATTTGTTGTTTTAAGGGGCCTAACATCTAGGTTACTGGCCCCTGATGGTTTGGGTGGTCGTGAAGATGAAAATGAAATGCAAACTTAAAACTAAAACTAACTACTAGCCTACATACTAGAAGAAGAAATGGAAAACTAAAGGAGAATAAGGCAAATAAAGGACAGGAGGAAAAGAAATGCCCTCAACCCTCGAAGAATGCGGATTGAGGGACTTGGAAGGAAGGAGAGCCATGAAAGGCAGATGAGAAAGCGAAAGATGAGAGGGTCCTCCCCAATGGTAAGGGACAAAAGATGAATACGGACCCAGCTCAGGAATCCCTCGGGGTCGCCAACTCCCGACGTTCCTAGTTAAGATTCTAATAAATATTTCATTAATATTTATTAGTGTAAGCTATGGTAATATAGAAGTATTGTATTTGTATATGCCTGACCAGTTATTTCAAGAACCGTAAACGTATTAATGACCATTACCTCAACTTCGGAAGAACTACAGGTGAACCACATCAAGTCTACCTTGTTGGACGAAAGCTTTCGCTCATGGTGAGAAGTCACCTGAGGGGGCAGCCCTGTACAGCGACACCAAGAAGGAATTCAGGTATGTCAAGAAACCAAAGAGCTCTAGTGAAAAAGCAGTTGACAAGATTCATTGGAAGTGTTGGATTTGTGGTGAAAAGGGACACGGAAGAGATACTTGTCCACAGAAGACAAAACTTCAAAGTATACCGAAGTGTCAAAAATGCAAGAGAATTCTGTTTTGTGTTTTAATTGCTTGCGTACCAAAGAATTATTATGTCATTGATGCTCACATGTCTCCTAATGTTAAACTTAGAGTATGTAAATTATAAATGTAATGATGATCCTGATATAAACATTGTAATTGGTAATAATGATAAGTTGTCTGTACAAAGATTTGGTGACATTGCACTGAATGTAAGAGACAGTATTACTAATCTGTCAGATGTGATGCATGTTCCAGAACCAAGTGTCAACTTGCTGTCGGTAAATCTGATGATTAAAAGGGCTGCTGTTGTTGTGTTCAACAAAAATGGATGTGAAATCTTGGATTCCTAGGATTGCTTAACCGATTCACAACATGCACGCGCGTTGTCTCCACATGGATGTGTGTAAGCGGCAGGTATACCACGTACTTAATTTACCTACGGGTGGCATTGATGACAGACAGTTGATTCGTTTGTCGCTGATCACCTTCCCTCAAATTAAACAGACAGCCATTGTGTGGATAATTACACAGTATATAACCTTTGTGATGGACAATGATGAACGTTTCTCTGTCTTGGATCTCATGTACCACCTTCAGGCAGATGCACGCGCGTTGTCTCTACATGGATGTGGTTTAAGCGGCAGGTATGCCAGGTACTTAATTGTATGACAAATATGGATACTATTTGGAATTTAATGTGATGTAATAAATTGTATAGTATTTATCTTATCTGAAAATTCTGTAGAAAGTTCTAAAAAAATAGCGCAGTGAATAAGTGAAGTGACTCCGGACCGCAAGAGCCCAGGATCGTTATTTAGTTAGTCAATTAGTTATTGTTGTTTTAAGGGGCGGAACTACGAGGTCATCTGCCCCTCTTAACACATATTAAAGAATACAAATTTTGAATTGAATTTAAAATTTTGAGGTGGACATCTAAATTTAAAAAGACCAAATATTAATAAAACATAAACAAACAATTAAATAAAAAATAAAAATTATAAAAATAAACAAAAATTACGGAAAAAACAAAACATTATTATTCAAAAACGAACAAGTCGTTGAGTCAAAGTTCACTGGAAAATTTAGATTGCTGGCCCTAACCCACTCTCACTTATAAAGCGGATAACGCGATCAGCAGCCACCGCGTCATCGGCTAATATAAGTTTGAGTGTCGTCTGCAAACCAAGGTTTCTTCGTAAGTCAGCAAGATCCACACACTCGGTAAAAATGTGGGCCACGGTGAATACCGCTCCACAGGTACAAAGTGGGGGGTCTTCCCTTCTCATTAGGTACGAGTGGGTGGATCTTGTATGACCTATCCTTAGCCTACACAAAATGACGGACTCTCTCCGGGCCCGGAAGGAGCTCCGCCACACGCGAGAAGTTCCCTTGATCGCTCTCAGTTTACTGGGCAGTGGGTCAGCTAGCCACTGACTCTCCCAAAAAGCCAGAACTTGTAGGCGTAACTGAGAGCGAATATCTCTAGCGGGTACCTCCATTGGTCGAGGTGGTAGTGATACCGCCTCTTTTGCAGCTTGATCTGCTAACTCATTTCCCGCAATTCCCATGTGGCTTGGAAGCCACAGAAAGGTGATTCGAGTGTCATCGTGGCACAGCCCGGCTAGTAGGTCGTGGATTCGCTGCACTAGGGGGTGTTGCGGGAAACATGTAGCAATTGACTGCAACAAACTCAAAGAGTCGGTACACACGAGAAAGTGGATTCGAGCATCCTGTAGTGCAAACTGCAGAGCTTCATAGATGGCAACGAGCTCCGCAGTAAACACACTACAGGCCTCAGGCAAAGAGATCTTGGTATTTGCACCATCAATAACGTAAGCACAACCCACTTTCTCGTCCACCTTCGAACCATCCGTGTATAGAATGCCAGCGTCCGGAAATTGGTGAACTATGCTGTGGAACTGCCTCCGGTAAACGGAGGCATCCGTGTTCACCTTAGGACCTCGGTGCAGATCTAACCGAATTTCCGGACGCGGGACTTGCCACGGAGGCACCTTGCTAGATGTCCGGATCATACAGGGACCTACAGCCACTCCTATTTCAGTACACGAGCTATCAAGCCTAATACCAACCGGCCGAGTGGCTCGAGGCCGGTTGGCGTAACCCTGGTGGTTTTGGGTACCGAAGAGAGCTTGATAGGTCGGGTGTTGCGGCATTTGACGCACATTGGCAGCATATGTTAAAGCATATGTTGGCGTCTATAATTTAAAGGTGAACACCCGATTCGGCGAGTAGGCTGGGTATCGGGCTGGTCCGGAAGGCACCGGTAGCCAGCCTAACGCCACTATGGTGGATACTGTCCAGCATTTTCAAGGTTGCCGGCCTTGCTGAACCGTATGCCGCAGAACCATAGTCTAGCCGGGACAGGACGAGGGCTTGGTAGAACCGTAGCAGCACCGCACGGTCAGCCCCCCACGTAGTGCCACTAAGAAACCTGAGCATGTTCAGTTTCCTGAGACATGTCATTTTCAATTGCCGTATATGGTGTTGCCACGTTAACTTGCTGTCAAAATGGAGCCCCAGGAAGCGATAAGTGTCAACCAACGGCAACGCAGCATCCCTGAGATGTAGTTCAGGGTGTAAATGTAGCCTCCGTAGCCGACAAAAATGGACGACGGAGGTTTTCGCTGCTGAAAAACGAAAACGCCGGTCGTGAGCCCACCTGTCGACCCGGTTGATGGCTAGCTGCAATTGCCGTTCCACGACTGCCATACTTCCAGAGCTGTAATGCAGAGCTAAATCGTCTACATACAGCGATGGAACTACCGCGGACCCGGCGGCGGCAACAATGCCATTAATGGCAATCGCGAACAAGGTGACACTCAGCACTGAACCCTGAGGAACTCCATTTTCTTGGGTATAGTATTGCGATAATGTCCTACCGACCCTTACACGGAAGAGTCGGACGGACATGAAATTCGCAATGAAAGTCGGTAAGTTACCACGGAGTCCCCACTTGTGAAGGGTGGAAAGGATCCCGTAGCGCCATGTGGTGTCGTAGGCTTTCTCGAGGTCAAAGAAAACCGTGACTAGGTGCTGCTTTCGGAAAAAAAAGCCTCCTGTATGGCGCTCTCAAGTCGCACCAGATGGTCAGTGGTGGACCTATGAGAGCGAAATCCACATTGGTACTCAGACAGGAAACCTTTATCCTCCAAGAACCACACAGGTCGACGGTTCACCATCTTTTCGAGCAGCTTACATAGGCCATTTGTCAAACAAATGGGCCTATAGCTGCTTACAAACTTGGGATCCTTTCCAGCCTTAGGAATCGGTATCACGATCCCCTCTCGCCATTGAGATGGAAACTCCCCTTCAATCGATATACGATTAAAGAGGATCAACAGTTGTTTTACACTGGATTCGCACAGATGCTTTAACATTTGATTATGTATGTTATCCGGTCCAGGAGCCGTATCCCTGCACAGTGCAAGCGCACTGCGCAGTTCCCATTCAGAGAATGGTACATTATAGGACTCCGAAGCAGCAGTGGCAAAGGACAAGGGGTGAGTCTCTGCCTCCCGCTTCAGAGTCAGAAATGTAGGATCGTAACTCCCGGAGCAGGATACATCGGAGAAGTGCGAGCCAATGCTGTTGGCAATGGCGAGATGGTCCGTGATGATGTCTCCATTAATGGACACTCCGGGTATCGACAGTGATGTCGGGAGTCCGGAGATCCGACGAAGCTTAGTCCACACTTGAGATGATGGAGTATGCGCCGTCATGGACGTCACATACTTTTCCCACGTCGTTTTCTTACTCTCCCGAATCAGATATCGGGCTCTGGCACGCATCCTTCTGAAGGTGATAAGGTTGGCCATGGTGTTTTTCCTCCGATAGCATTTGAAAGCTCGTCGACGATCTTTAATGGCTGCTGCAATCTCGGCTGTCCACCAAGGGACAAGCTTCCGGCGTGAGTTTCCGGATGAGGAAGGTATTGTTTCCTCAGCAGCAGCCAAAATACCATTCGTTATGTGAATGGTATGATCGTTGACACTCTCAAAGGTATCTTCGGCAAACACCGCACGTGCCGTGAAAGTTGGCCAATCAGCCCGACGGAGAAGCCATCGACTTGGTAACTCGATGGCTCTTTGGTTCGGAAGAGTAACGATAATTGGAAAATGGTCACTATTACCAAGGTCATCGTGTACACCCCACTGTAGCAGGGGACCAGCGCACGACTGCACAGGGTAATATTGATACTTGAATAAGTACCGTGTGCAATAGAGAAGTGCGTAGGTTCCCCTGTGTTCAACAGACACAGGTCCAGCCGCCTGATCAGCCTCTCAAAATCTCTCCCTTTACCGCTAGTGGTAGCGGAGCCCCAGATGGTGTTGTGGGCATTAACATCTCCCAGAAGGAGAAAAGAAGGTGGGAGCTGAGAGACTAGATCCACCAGCCGGTCGTAATCCGGCTGAGAATCAGGCGGGATGTACACGTTACATACTGTTGCCATTACTGGCAACGAAGTACGAACTGCAACTGCCTCTAGCTGAGTACGCAACGGCACCTCTTCACTAAAGAGGCTAGAGTGGACGAGAGTGCAGACGTCACCAGCGGCCACAGCTCCGTCCACCCGGTCTCTAGAGAAGAGTTTGAAGTGACGCATTGTTGTCTCATGTCCAGGACGAAACCTGGATTCCTGAAGACAGACAATGGTTGCCGAAAACGAAGATATTAATTGTCGTAACTCAGCGAGATGAACAGAATAGCTATTACAGTTCCATTGTAATAGTGCCATGGTGTGGACTTAAGTAGAAGTGGGTCTTCTACTTATGCTTGACCGTTTGCCACCCTTCCCCATCTCTAGTTGGAGATGATGGAGCAGGAGAGCACCCCTCAATCTCCACATCTCCTTCCGAAGACGAAGAAAATGGAGCGGGCGCTCTCTTGGGTTGCGCGTGGTCGTCGTCGGACCTCACGAGTCTCGCTCTTGGAGAAGAGCGAGAGCGGTGTCTAGGGACTTTCTCCCTGTCCGAAGACTGGGTACTTGTCCCCGACACACCCCGAGCATGCTTCTTTCTAGACCGACGCAGACGTCTATTCGGGGAAGTAGGTGGTCCCTTCCCCACAGACGTCAGGTCCTTGCAAAACGAGGCCGCTCCAGCTGGCATCGCTCCTTTGGTGATGGTAGGAGCGGAATGGCCAGCAGATGGCTGAGCTGCCTTGTATGCAGGAGAGGAAGAGAAACGGCGCTGAACCGCCCCTCTCTTCTCCGCCGGTGATTTATTTTTCCTATAGAGGAGTTCCTCCACTCTAATGGGTTTGGCTTCTGCGGGCATCACTCCCTTGATGGTCGAGGGAGCTGAAGGCCCAGCAGATGAAGAAGCCATCCCATCAGCCGGAGGTCGAGAGAGACGGCGCCGCTCCATCCCCCTCTTCTCCATTATCTTTGTCTTATCAGGTGGGCTGGATGACGATCCAGCCCCGGTCGCAGAAGTCTTCTTTGCCTCGTTGGCAGGGGAAGACTTCTTCTCCGACCGTTTCGGAGAGGAAGATGACTTCTTCTCCGATTGCGCCGATTTAGATGGTATAACCGGTGCCTTTTTCACAATGGCCAAAGAAGGTTGTGTAACCTTCTTCGGGCTGACAGGTCTCGTTTGGACAGCGAGGGGAGACTTTACGATCTCAGAGTAGTTCGTCGTCGAGGGTACAGCACGGGGAACGAAAGTGGCAGGGGTGATAGGTGGCGTCACCTTAGCCGCGAAAGATACCGGAAATTCGGGTGCAGTCATATCACGGTATCTCTTTCGAGCGTCGTGATATGAAAGCCGATCCAATGTTCTGATATCTTGGATCTTTGCTTCCTTGCAGAACTCAGGGCACTGCTTCGACCGCGGAGAGTGACTTCCTTGGCAGTTAGGGCCCGTCGGGGGAGGCGTACACCCCACACCGTCATGTGACCCCTTGCCACACTCTCTACACACCGCCTTGGCAGTGCACCTGGCAGAAACATGACCGAATTTCTGGCAATTGTAGCAGCGCATAGGTGGAGGGATGTACGGTCTAACGTCGCAATGGTACGACGTGACCTTCACCTGCTTAGGCACTACATCACCCTCAAAATGGAGAATGAAAGCGCCAGTATCGACGCTATCATTTCCAATTTTCCGGGTGATGCGCCTAATCCTGGTGACGCCTCGCTTCCCCAGATCCCGCATCAATTCCGCGTCGCTGTTTAAAATGAGGTCGCGAATGAATATAACTCCACGGAGCTCATTCAGCGTATCGTGCTTCTCAACCTTAACGGGAATTTCGCCGAAATGCGTGCATTCCAGCAACGCTTCGGTTTGCTGCCGGTCAACGGTATGCAGCTTTCCGGAGCTTGGAAATCCCGTTAAGGTCGCGATATTTCCCCTCGATTTCCTCTGAAAATAGGATCGATTTTACCTGTTTAAAATCTCCCCCGTCTGTCCTGGTAGCTACCAGGTAGCGAGGAGACCTGTCAACAGGGAACTTCTTATTAAATGCCTCATCCCAAGGCGTATACACCTTGAGATTCGGTCTACACTCCAGAGACGGCTTTTTAAGGGTGCCACCCTGTACAGGTGTCCGTGATCGCTTACTAGGCATCCCGGACGAAATCCTCCCCGAATACTGCCCACTCCGAACGGGGGCTATCACTGTGGGCGCCACCCAGCCAAGGCAATACCTACCTGGCATAGCAGATATTGCCCGGGGTCCCAGTGCCTCGAACAGGCACTTCCCCTCGGCATGCACAGGATTTATGCAGCTCCAGTATTCGGCCATGCAGGGACCTTCGTTGTAAGGCGGATACTACTGTAGGGTACATGGCGCACCCACCTGACGGGATGGGGCATACCGTCTAGGCTTTTTGGCCAGATGGCCAAGCTGGTGGCCCTTCCCCTTACAGCATGCATGTTTATTTCTATTGGTCAAACCAGAGCTGGGACCAGAAAACCAAAGTCGACCTTTATAAGGCCCCCTCTAAGTCGCCTTTTACGACAGGCAGGGGATACCGTGGATGAATTCTGCCCTCCCCATCCACAGGGGGTCTGAACAAATCAAAACTGGCAAGTTATTCGGCCATGTCGGCCCTATTAGTCGCCTCCTACGACAGGCAGGGCATACCGTGGGTGTATTCTATCCCGCACCCACACGGGGTCCAGGATCGTTCCCACCTCTCGGCGACTCTCCTTTTTACCACTGAAATATTGTTTTATCAAGGAGTATTAATAAAGTTTTACATTTTGTAAGTGAGTTAAGCAGGAATTACAAATATTCTATCCACAAAACAGGCAATAAAACAGCGAAAGACATGCGTCATGATCGGCACGCGCATATTTACAAATCAAAGCTGTTTAATATAAGGGTCAAAGACATGCCACTTACATTAAACAAAGAGAGAAATGTCATTGAGAAGTTGTGGAACAGTTCCAGAAGTTCGGATTAGAATCACCTGACCATTCTTCCTGAAAACAACAATAAGGTCACAATAGAAAAAGAGGCCTCGGCGTCCTCATTTCTGTCATCCTGTACACGCCCTTTCATAAGGCTTCCGTGTATTTCAAACGGATATAAAATAAGTCCTGACAATAAAATATTTTAACAGTACGTGTATATACGAATGTCCAAGATTGATTTTTGTTAATGAATGAATGAAGAACTGATAGTAGGTTCGTCAACGCATGATGAGGAATGCGCCAATAGCGCAATACTGGTTAAGGTAAGTGACTCCAGCGAGTGTGACACGTATCTTAAACAAGGATACTATTAGATTCAGCAGTCTTTCCTTTGAATTGCTAGCGAAGATCTACTAGCTATCGTCCCGCTCACTTTAGTTCTGTCTGTAGCTCTGTATACGTGTTACGGTGAGTTACGAAGATTTGATGTAAATGGCATTCCTACGGCTCATCGTGTCATTCCGATGAGCAAAGAAGGGTCATGTCTATTCCATTCCTTATCTTACTACGTTTTTGGTTCAACAGAAATATATCTTGAAATATTTGGATGTATTATAAATTATGTTACGAGTAACTGGGTTAGATTTCAATGCTGGACATACAATCATGACGCCGGGGGTAACAACCATACGTCTCCTGTCGAATATTATAACGACATGATACGGCTATCAACTTATGGTAATACATGTGACCTCACTGCTGCTGGTGTTATAATTATTTCCTTTCACATTTGAAGTATATAGTGATAGACAGGGCTTGTATTGCTTCGGTAATTATGGAAATCCTCTTTTACAGGTGATTACAATAGTGGGCAATTCGATGTTTATGAGGAAATGATCCTGGCATTAGAATCACACAATCTCGATTCCTTCTTACCCTTGTTGAAATTACCTCAACTAATGATCACCAAGCGAAACGTGGAAGACCCGTGAAAGTCAAACGCGGTGGTACGCCTCATGTTCATTTAACGGACGAAGATTCAGGATAAAATCGAGCGAAGAGGATGTAAACAAACAGTGCTGAATTACGGAGAGAACATGAAGCTCCTCTAGACAGAGAGATGTAATTACTTGGTATGAGGAAGAGGAATGAACATGTTAGGAAAATGAAATCTCCTGACGAACGGGAAACGATGAAATTCATTCGACGAGACTTTGGAATACCCGTCGGTTTAAATGACCAGATACAGGAAACAAATAATTCACAGCTTGGGGTTACTATTGAAGAACATACTGTACTTGCGGAAGTATGACGCAGAGTTGCAACTAGTGTGGCGCGTTTTACTGGCGAAATGAGCTCAGAACTTCTCGGAAGTACACCAAATGTTGTCATGATGGAAAAGTTTCACTTGAATACACACCTGTAGCCCCTATTTTAATAAAACATTTACTAACAACAATCTCCCCTGAAGCAAAGAATTATCGAAAGCATGTTCGGGAGTATAACGCTGCTTAATGATTTGTTTCAATGGGAGCCAAAATCAAAGTACCTCCTGGAGTAGGGCAATACTGTTTTCGTATCCACGGACACATTTACCATATGATATCTCCTCTATACACAGAAGAACATCAGAAACCAGGGTATGGGCAACTGTACATATTTGATACGAGTGAAGCAACAAACAGGCGTATGATTAATAACAATGGTTGTTTACGAGCCACAATGGAGAAATTGGATTCCCTAATAAGGAGCATAAACCCATTCGCTGAGTCGTATTCTCAAATGCACACAATAGAAAATTCTAATCCCACAGTTAACGTAAGAATGGAATTCATGGAAAATACGAAATCAGACTTACGAAGGTATAGTGCACCTACTTTGTGACTGTAAGGGTTACATTAAGGACCAAACCCTCATTTTGTGGACTTGGGAGCAAGTCAGGTTATTGTATTGTATCACCTATCATTGTATTAATTTATTTTATTTATTTTATTCATCCTCATTATCATTAGGTTATAGGTTTTATTTTATTATTTGTCTAAATAGTGTATTGGCAAGGGTTCAGTCAGGGCATATGTTATTATATTTGTATATTTCTTATTTAAGTAATTCAGTAGGCATGTTGCAGCGCTATGGTATGCAATGAGGGAAGATTATGTTACAAATCGCCGCCTCTTTGCCTAGGTAACACATATTATCTAGTGGCATAAGATCACTAGATTCCTTGTAGTGAAACCAACGATAAGAGGGCTATGGATGGTGTTGAAGAAGAAGAAGAAGAAGAAGAAGAAGAAGAAGAAGG
The DNA here is from genome assembly GCA_946902985.2 of Meconema thalassinum. NCBI lineage: Eukaryota > Metazoa > Arthropoda > Insecta > Orthoptera > Tettigoniidae > Meconema > Meconema thalassinum. The sequence continues at coordinate 425,270,050 of OX336392.1, read as the reverse complement.
AGAAGTTAAGTCTTCGGATGATTTTTGATGAGAGAAGATGATTTTGGATGAACCTAGAGAATCCTTGCCAGAGTACAGTAGCTACAGTAGTTTCAATAAATTTATTTTAAATAGTTTACTTCAATAGACTTATTCCTGTTAGTTTAGATGCCTGATAATACCTGTTGTGTTAACCCCGTGTGATCAACACTCTACTAACCGAACCTATAAAATCTTTATTATTAATAATATTAAATTAAAAGTGTTTGTCAAGTAGAGCTGGCAAGTTACAAATGGCGCCCAACGTGGGGTGGAGAAGGGAAATCATAGCATAGATTTTCAGAGCACGTAGGTACAGCACCAATAGACACCTTAAGATTAATAGGGTTTGTATTGATTTCTTTTGGTTTAAGGGGTATGTCTACGTTGGACAATTTGGAATTAAGGTCTAGGGATGTAAGTAAATTCAATAGTAACATAGCAGATAAGGAACGAGTAAATAGAAGTGAGGAAGGTATGGAACAAACAAAGGGAGCATCGGATGCCATTGTCATTACTGAGACACAGCTGATCTCTGAAGGGTGTAATTTAAATTTAAATGGGAGGGAGACGAACAACCTTAGTTTGTTCCAAATGCTGATGGAGAAGATGACCAAGATGAGTGAACAGGTTGAGTCCAGTATGGAGTCAGTGAACAAGCTGGTGGAGTCAGTAAACAAGCAGGTAGAATCGATGAATGAGAAGGTAGAGGCTGACAAGCAGGTAGAATCTGTGAAAGTGTCTGTCAACAAGCAGGTAGAATCTTGAATTAACATGGTGTCCACAGAATTTTCAATGTAAATTTTCCTGTCTATTCCTGACTTTTCCTGACCACTTTTCAACAAAATTCCTGACTCGTGAAGTCATCGTAACATCAGAAAAAAGGTTTATTGGGCAAACAAATAAATATATATATATATAAATTTACCATTATGGAAATAGGAAATATTTCTTGTTTATGAATGTCAAGTCACAATATTTTAGAGGCTGATTGCAGACACGTAGTGCAATGTGCTGGGCGATGGGGTCGCCACATCCCTACGCCAATGCCAAAAATGCGTACAAAAAATAGGTAAAAGAGGCTTTTACTATGATGTACTGTAAAAATGGAAACTTACCATAATGTCCAGTGAGTTATTGCTTTTCATCTTTAGAGATTAGTTGAACTAATAACATCAAAATATGGCTGTAAAACACAAAATACTGTAAGGTTAATATAAAATTCCTGACTTTCTAATACTTTTCGCCATTTTTTACTGACTCACGCCATTTTTCCAAACTTTTTCCTGACTTTTCCTGACCAAAAACAAAATTCCTGACTTTTCCTGCCTGTGGACACCATGATTAAGTCTGTAAGAGAGCAGGTTGGGAACAAGGTAGCTTATCTTAACCTCAAAATACAAGAAAGTAATAGGGCCACCAACATAAGAATATATAATCTCAGCAAAGAGATACAGGACCATAAGTCAGTGCTCAATAGTAAAATGGAGTTTATTAACCTGGAATTAAGTGGGAAAATTAGCAAACAGGGAGAGGAAATCAGGGCTGAGATGAAGGGGAATCAGGATAGTGTTAGAAGTAGGCATGGAAATGATAAGGCATGTGCAAGCTAATACCATGGCTTACGGAAAAAAAAGCATGATGAAAAGGAGTGTAGCAAATAAGACATTATTATCATTATGTGTATCAGTTGTGAGAGAGAAATGGACACAAAGAACGTTCGAAAGAGTGAGAATGTGTGAGATATGTTTGTATATATGCTTTCGAGGGTCTATTCATTCATGTTTTTAGGGTATTTTCTTGTGTTGTCTGATTATTGTATGTTGCGTATATGTGATCCGCACTTGTTGCACCCGTGCGAATCACAAGGGGGCGTTAATGTGACTGTACGGGTCACAGACCAGACCCTCATTTTGTGGACTTGGTATCTAGTGGCATAAGTTCACTGGAATCCTTGTGGTGAAAACCAACGATAAGAGGGCTTTGGATATTGTTGAAGAAAAAGAAAAGAAACGGAAGTTAAATCTTTGGATGATTTTTGATCAGGGTAGATCATTGACTATAGAATATGATTTTGGATGAACCTAGAGAATCCTTGCCAGAGTACAGTAGCTACAGTAGTTTCAACAAATTTATTTTAAATAGTTTACTTCAAGAGACTTATTTCTGTTAGTTAGATGCCTGATAATACCTGTTGTGTTAACCCTGTGTGTTCAACACTCTACAAACCGAATCTATCACATCTTTATTATTATTAATATTAAATGACAAGTGTTTGTCAACTAGAGCTGGGAAGTTAGAACTTCAAGAACTGAAGTTCAGCAATTTTCGTTGGGGATGACGGTGAGCCACCTGCCAACCAAGACATCTGCATTTATCCAATTGGGGATAGTTGTAAGACCATTTCGTCAACCAATCTATGCTGCGAACCGATGGTCTACCCGTTATTTTTTCCAACAGGAGAATTCGGTTGGCGTTTAGGAATGCTACATATAGAGGAAGTACGAACGGACAAACGAGTAACATAGTCACAATATCATGCCAGCCGACTTTCTGTACGGCGTGGATTCAGTCTTCTACATAGCAGTGGCAAGTTATTCCAGCAGTACATAGTCGATGCATATGTAAGGGTGGAAGGCGCATGACTAAATTACCTACGATTGAATTAGAAAGACTTGAGGGTTGAACTGGATCAGGGACTGCTGGTTGCGATAGAAACTCGAGCAAAGTCAGAGAATGTTCGGATAGGTAAAATGATAATATTACTTCATCTTTCCAAGGAAGTCCACGATATATGCATCAAAATTATCAAGGCTTTAGTTAGGAAATTTGGACGGCCAGATTTTCCCCTTACTTTTACCTGTAATCCCATGTGGCCTGTGATTTTAGACGCAATGCAAGACTTCCGAAGGCCTGAAAACAGACCAGACATAGTGGTGAGAGTATCCATAATGAAATTAACGAAACTTTTGGATGATCTTGTAAAAAGAAACATTCTTGGAATGGTTCAGGCTTAATTTTACGTTATCGAGTTCCCGAAACGAGTGCTACCACATGCTATATTACTTACTCTCGATTCATATTCAAAAATTCGCACGAAAGATGACATCAACAAGTATATAAGTGCCGAAATACCTGATCAGGGCATCAATCCGAATCTATTTCAAATACTAACAAAATGTATGATTTATGGCCCCTGTGGTGTTATAAATAAACATGCAGCTTGCATGAAGGAAAATACGTGTTGCATAAACATTCCGAAGGAGTTCAGAGAAATAACTGGAGATAATGTAATGTACCGGCACAGAAGAAGATTCACGACATCTTTTAAACTTGGTAAGTTCGACATCGATAATCGCTGAGTAGTCTCTTACAATCCGTTGTTTTTAATGAAGTGCAATACTCATATCAATGTGGAAGTTTGCGCCTCTGTTAAAAGTGTGAAATACCCATACAAATATGTATATTAGGACCATGATGCTCTTAGCTAATGCAATCGATTCCCTCCTGTGCAGTTGTAATATCTTAGCTGGGCACAGCACGAAATCCTGTGGTATCTGCCTGAGATGCTCTTAGCTAACACAATATTGATACCCTCAGTGTTAGTTGGATACAGCTCGAGACCCTGTGGTATCTGCCTGAGATGTTCTTAGCTAGCACAATATTGATCACCTCAGTGTTAGTTGGATACAGCTCGAGGCCCTGTGGTGTCTGCCTGAGGTGTTCTTAGCTAATACAATCGATCCCCTCAGTGTTAGGTTTTAATCCCTTAGCTGGACACAGCACGAGATCCTGTGGTATCTGCCTGAGATGCTGTTAGCTAACACAATATTGATCCCCTCAGTGTTAGTTGGATACAGCTCGAGGCCCTGTGGTATCTGCCTGAGACGCTCTTAGCTAATACAATCGATCCCCTCTCTGTGTTAGGTTTTAATCCTTTAGCTGGACACAGCTCGAAGCCCTGTGGTATCTGCCTGAGATGCTCTTAGCTAATAATATCGATCCCCTCTGGGTTAGTATTAATCCCTTAGCTGGATACAGTTCGGGGCCCTGTGGTATCTAACTGAGATGCTCTTTGCTAGCACAATATTTATCCCCTCAGTGTTAGGTTTTAATCCCTTAGCTGGACACAGCTCAAAGCCCTGTGGTATCTGATAATTATGATGATAATTGTTGTTTTAAGGGGCCTAACATCGAGGTTATCGGCCCCTAATGGTTTGGGGGATCGTGAAGATGAAAATGAAATGCAAACATAAAACTAAAACTAACTACTAACCTACATACTAGAAGAAGAAATGGAAAACTAAAGGAGAACAAGGCAAATAAAGGACAGGAGGAAAAGAAATTGCCTCAACCCTCGAAGAATGCGGATTGAGGGACTTGGAAGAAAGGAGAGCCATGAAAGGTAGATAGGAAAGGGAAAGAGGAGAGGGTCCGCCTCAAAGTTAAGGGACAAAGGGGGAAAACGGACCCAGCTCAGGAATCCCTCGGGGTCGCCAACTCCCGAACTCACCAGCCATGAGCCCCTGATGGTGTAGCACTATCTAGGGTGCACCAAAAGTGGTGGGGCTACATACACCCTGCTCCCTTGAGGGCCTTAAGCAGAAGGCAGGAGATAACATGAAATAAAAAAGAAGGCTGACCCCTCGCAGAAGGAGGGTATCAGAAAAGATGAGTTAAGGACCAATTAAGGCGGGAAAGGAAGAGACTCCCTAGGCCTCGGATATCCTAATACCGTCGGAAGAGAACAAGAGTTGACCAAGTGAGGTCGACAGGAAAGAAGACGGAGAGGAGCCGGCACAAGTAAGTGGAAGCAATGCCGGACTCAGCTGGGGCCCCGTGGTCGCCAACCCACGTCCCACTAGATGTGAGCCCCTGGGGGGCCTGTGGTATCTGCCTGAGATGCTCTTAGCTAATACAATCGATCCCCTCACTCTTTAATCTCGTAAAACCCGCGCTGCCTAATGAAATGATTGTCGTCGTGTTAACAAAACAGTTGACGTGAGCCGGGCGGACGCGGACTCACCAATTACCGGGAATGCATTCCACTCAGAAATGAAATCGCTTGATCCGTCCCGTCCGCAATGCAGAGAAACACAGCCCACTTGGAAGATGTCGTTCTCCCAGCGCAGGGCCAGATTCATCAAATCATTTCAAACAACGCTGTGTTGCCGCCAACAATTGATAAAAAGAGAACACAGGATTTCATCGACAGACTCTTGCTGGCGTTGAATTTAGATGATGATGATGATAATTGTTGTTTTAAGGGGCCTAACATCTTGGTTATCGGCCCCTGATGGTTTGGGTGATCGTGAAGATGAAAATGAAAAGCGAACTTAAAACTAAAACTACCTACTAACCTACATACTAGAAGAAGAAATGGAAAATTAAAGGAGAATAAGGCAAATAAAAGGACAGAAGGAAAAGAAATGCCCTCAACCCTCGGAGAAGGCGGATTGAGGGACTTGGAAGGAAGGAGAGCCATGAAAGGCATATAGGAAAGTGAAAGAGGAGAGGGTCCGCCCCAAAGGTAAGGGACAAAAGGGGAAAACGGACCCAGCTCAGGAATCCCTCGGGGTCGCCAACTCCCGAACTCACCAGCCGTGAGCCCCGGAGGGTGTAGCATTATCTACGGTGCACCAGAAGTGGTGGGGCTACATACACCCTGCCTCCTTAAGGGCCTAGAGCACAAGGCAGGAGGTAAAATGAAGAGATAAAGAAGGCTGACCCCTCGCGGAGGGTATCAGAAAAGATGAGACAAGGGCCAATTAAGGCGGGAAAGGAAGAGACTCCCTAGGCCTCGGATACCCTAATACCGTCGGGGTCAGAAGAGAACAAGAGTTGACCAAGTGAGGTCGACAGGAAAGAAGACAGAGAGGAGCCCGGCACAAGTAAGTGGAAGCAATGCCGGACTCAGCTGGGGCCCCGTGGTCGCCAACCCATTTAAATTTAGTGAATAACTACAAAATTATATCTGTAATGATAATACAAGTTTAAATTACTGATGATAATGATGATGATGATGATAATTGTTGTTTTAAGGGGCTAACATCTGAGCCATTTTTCCCTACTATGATAGTAAGATTAAAATTGAAAATTATGTGGAAACTATAAATTAACTAACAACAGACTACAAGAAGAACAAATGGAAAACAAACAAAAAATAATGTAAATAGTTAGTTATTGTTGCGTTCAGGGCCGGAACAGCGAGGTCATCTGCCCTCGTTAACAAAGTTAAAATTATACAAGTTTAAAAGAATTGAAAACTGTTGAATTGGATGCCTAAATATGGTTTATATATAGCGTAAAGTTGATAAAACAAAAAACTTAATTAGTTATAGTAACTTATAGTTGTTTTAAGGCGGAGGAACTACGAGGTTATCTGCCCCTCTTAACACTGATTAAAGTATACAAATTTAGAATTGAATTAAAAATTTAGAGGTTAACACCTAAATTTGAAAAGACCGAAAATTAATAAAAAATAAAAATTACAAAAAAAAATAATTACAATAATAAACAAATTTACGGAAAATCAAAAATTCAGAATTCAAAAAAGAACATGATGATGATGATGATAATTGTTGTTTTAAGGGGCCTAACATCTAGGTTATCGGCCCCTGATGGTTTGGGTGATCGTGAAGATGATAATGAACAACTAACTTATATCCTAGAAGAAGAGATGGACATCAAAAGGAAAATAACGCAAATAAAGGACAGGAGGAAAAGAAATGCCCTCAACCCTCGAAGAATGTGGATTGAGGGACTTGGAAGGAAGGAGAGCCATAAAAGGCAGATAGGAAAGTGAAAGAGGAGAGGTTCCGTCCCACAGGTAGGTAAAAAAAGAACAAGTCTTTGAGTCAATTAACACTGGAAAATTTAGATTGCTGGCCCTAACCCACTCTCATTTATAAAGCGGATGGCGAGATCAGCAGTCACCGCGTCATCGGCTAATATAAGTTTGAGTGTCATCTGCAAACCAAGGTTTCTTCGTTAGTCAGCAAGATCCACACACTCGGTTAAAATGTGGGCCCGGTGAAAACGGCCCCACGGGTACAAAGTGAGGGTCTTCCCTTCTCATTAGGTACGAGTGGGTGGATCTTGTATGACCTATCCTTAGCCAACACAAAATGACGGACTCCCTCCGTGACAGGAAAGAGCTCCGTCACACGCGGGTTACCTTGATCGCTCTCAGTTTATAATGCATTGGGTTAGCTAGCCACTGACTCCCAGAAAGCCTGTATTTGTCGGCGTAACTGAGAGCGAATATCTCTAGCGGGTACCTCCATTGGCCGAGGTGGTCGTGTTACCGCCTCTTTTGCAACTTCATGGTATTGGATGATATTCGACATTAATTTGCTGAAACAGGTTAAAAATATAGTTTTTAATGTCTAAGTTTTGAATAGACTATAAAAGAAAAATCAGTAGTTTTCATGAATAATGTTCAAGAATATTGTGTCTGTAATTTTATTTCTTCGAAATTAAACATTGGACGCGATGTCGTTTTGTGATATTAAGGTAAAAAAAAAGCAAACTAATCATCATTAGTATTCAAGCTATTGAAATATCTTATTACTTAATGTTCTGATTTATGCTGTTTTAAATTAAATGTGATTTGTTGGAGAGTTATCTATTATTAGGAAGCTGATATATAAAAACGAATGTTTGTTTGTGTGTTAGCTTGTTCTTGTTACATATACCAATCATTCGATTGCGATGAAACTTTGCTGAGTTTCTGTGCACACTCCCGCGAAGTTTTCTGAATTAGTAAATCCACTTAACAATTGATGGCGCGCGAGTCATTTCAACTAGTTAGTGTTGGCACGCGAATTGTTTCAACAAAAACCCGTATGCGTTCATATACCAATCATCCGTTTGCGATGAAACTTTGGTGAGTTGCTGTGTTAATTATTCTTGCTCAAAACGGCGGAACGGCGACATCATCTGCCCTTCTTAACAAAGATAAGATTATACAAAGTTGGATGAAGGTCAAATTTAGAGTTTTCTGAATTAGTAAATCCATATTACAATAGATGGCGGCGAGTCGTTTTAACAAATGAACTACGGTGAGTTATGCGCACGCTCGCGAAGGTTTCTGAGTTAGTAAATCCATTATACAATATGTGGAGTACAAGTCATTTCAAAAAGTGAGTGTTGCCGAGCGAATTATTTCAACAAATTAGACTTGGTAAATTGTTATACTCGAAGCTTTCTGATTTAGTAAATCCATTTTACAATAAATCGCACGAGAGTCATTTCATGAGTGTTGCCGCACGATATATTTCAACAAATGAGTGTATTTCATACCGTTTCGCGGCAGTTACTGTAATTTCATGGTGGTATAATAATAATAATAATAATAATAATAATAATAATAATAATGAATGTGTAAAATATACTGGGACACTGGTATTGTGACAGATAAAACAATAGATCACAATCGACCAGACATCATAGTAGTAAATAAGGCTGATGGCACTACATTCATAATAGACATAGCAGTCCCCAACGACACCAACATCGAACGTAAACACAATGAAAAAATCTCCAAGTATAGACAGCTTGCAGAAGAAATCAAGAGGATATGGAAGATGAACTGCGTCCGGATAGTGCCTGTAATCTTGTCAGTCAACGGCCTCATACCTCACACACTCCACAAGAGTCTGAAAGAATTGGATCTTCCGCCGACCATCTACAAGAGTATGCAGCATTCGGTCCTATTGTCCACATGCAATATTGTGCGATCCTTCCTTGCTAATGAATGAGTGATAATGAACTCTTATATTTTGTATATACATGATATGTATTATAGTTTGTATTATAGTTTGTATGTATTGTTGTAAAGCACTTGGTTTAACCCGTGCTTTAGAGTAACCCATGTTTGTAATGGTGAATTGAATAAATAATAATAATAATAATAATAATAATAATAACGTATGGCCTCGGGTGCCAGGTGTTATTTGACACCCAGAGGGTAGCTAGCATGTCGAATTTCGTTGATCCTTGAAGCACTATGAAAGTCAAGAAAGTTGGATATCTAAGCTCCTTGAACACTATAGCGCTTTCTAGTAGACAAATGAGGAACTTTGTGTTGGCGGAAACTCCCGAGATTAATTTTGCCATTGTGAACACGGCTTACAGAATTCAAAAGGGTTCTTTGACATGCCAACATCGTATGATATGCGAGTCGTAATTTTTGCCGCCTTTCAAAAACCACTTACCACGGCCACGAACGAACCTGCAAGCTTGGCGTCAGTAGACCGCCACGATAACCACTCATCCACCGTATCGTATCCGTTTCTATACTAATCATACGATTACGATGAAACTTTGGCGAGTTGTTGTGCGCACTCCCATGATGGTTTCTGTATTAGTTTGCAATAGAATAAAACAATGTGGCCAAAAATGTGATGATTGTTGATTTATGAGGCAAAACAGCGAAGTCATCTGCCCCTTTGAACACAGATAAAATAATACAAATTTTGATAAAATGTAAATTTAGAGGTTGAGTCCCTAAATATAAGAAGACATAATTTAAACAATAAACAATAATATACCAAAACAAAAATCAGAATTAAATAGAGGATGATGATGATGATAATTGTTGGATTAAGAGGCCTAACATCTAGGTTATCGGCCCTTAATGATCTGGGTGATAGCGAAAATGACAATGAAATGGAAACCAGAACGAAAAACAAGTGAGACGAAAAATACTTACAAAAAGGAACTCAGATTGAAACTACTCACAAATTGGAAAGCAGTAATGCTTACAAAAGGGAATTTAGAACGAAATTACTCACAAAAGGAATAGATTGAAAAATACGCACAAAATGTAGGCTAGGTTCAAAATACGTACAAAATGTAATGTAGAATCGAAATACTTACAAAATGCAAATGAAATTCAAAATACTTACAAAATGCAAAACATGATCGAAAATACGTACAAAATGCAATTGAGGTTCAAAATACTTGACATTGAAAATACACAATGCAATTTAGATTGAAAAAGTCCTCTCGGCACGCCGGAAGGCGGAGGTAGATTTCACCGGACAAACTTGGGGATAGGCGAAAATAGGCAGAATATGCAGGTTTTCGTAGAAGGATCAGACCTCATTTATTGCTAGAAAGTATTTTATAATTGGAGCTTAATTAACTTTGTTTTTCGTCATTTTAAGCATATTTTAAACATTTATTGTCTTATGGGGACGGTAACCTTCTTGTCATTTAGGGTCCATTTTTATACTTGTGGTCACACTGTCCTTATGCAAGGTTTCGACACTGATGTGTAACTGTGTAACGGTCTGTTACTTCTTCACGCAAAATTATATCTCCCGCAGAGATTTTGGTTGGTTCCTCAGTTTAGGGGCTGCGACAACGCGGTCATGTAACCCCGTGTACTTTGGGTGAGTGTAGAATCTGTCTGATAAACGGTGTGAATTGTGATGGCTGTATTAGTCCGTAATTCAGGTAAGGACTGCAGACGGTCAATTTCAAGCAGTAGTTGCTAATGTTGCTACCAGATACTACCGTCAATGACACCTAGCTCTGAACTTGGCTACTAGATGCCACCGCAACCAGCAACTCGCAATGAACGTTGGAACTTCCCCTCCAAAGGAAAGCATACTGAGGGATTTTTAACGCTCTTAGAAAATCCGATGACTTCGGCCGGCTTTGAAACCGCGACCTTGGGCATAGAAGTTTAGCATGCTACCAGTTACGTCACCGAAGCCGCTTCACACTTAGTCAGATGGAAATCTGAATCTGATCTCTTGCAAGTGCGTTGTCATGGCAACGTCTGATGGCTCATCCCTCATCAATTTAATAGTGTTGCCATGGCAACCTCTGATAGCTCTTGGCATTTTCTTATAATTTCGAAATCATTTTTCTCATCCCTTGGCGTAATGGTGGGTCATATCAAAAATTCTTTCAGACAAAAGTTTTAGGTAACTATCAGGGGAATATTGTCCATTTTGTACGGTTTTGATATTGTGCCTATTAAGAGAGATATGATTAATGTTTCCCGAAAAACCCACTTTTTCCCACCCCTTTGGTCAATGGTTGGTGCTATAAAAAACTCTTCAAACATAAATTTTTGGGCTTTATCCGACACATAGTATGAACTTGGAACGGATTCGATATTTCACATATTAAGAGAGTTATAGCAATATTTCACTTTTTCGAAAAAAGCCCCCCATTTTCACCCCCTTCGACCGATTTAGCCCAGTAACGAACTCGACCGAGATTCTACAGGTATACATATTCGGTAAAAATTCAAAGTGATTGGTGCAAAATTACGGCAGTTATCGTGTCCACAAGAAACTGATATACATATATACATATTTATATACATACATAAATTATATATAAACTTTTGAACTGACGGTGGTTTTGGGGTCTGGGGGATGTGAAACGCGAAGATATGTAGAAATTTTGCGGAAGTCGAAACATGGTACCCATTGCAATAGTTAGCTTTCTAATGAAATCTACCTAAAAGGCCGGTTCAGATTCAAAATACTCACAAAGTGCAATTGAAATTCAAAATACAAAATGCAATTGAAATTCAAAATACTCACTAAAAGGCCCGTCTACCTGCATTGAAAGACTTACCAAAAAGCAATTTAGATTGTCAATCTTTACAAATTGCAATTGAGGTTGAAAACACTCTGAAAATGCAATATAGATAGAAAAAACTTATAAAATGCAACGTAGATTAAAAATACCTACAAAATGTAGTGTAGATGAAAAAAAAATCGCCAAAGGGAATTTAGATACACGGGGAGCCAATTAACAAAAAACAGCGCGGGAATCTTAAAGAGAAAAGGAAATATACTGTAAAGAAAACATGAAGTCTGACCCCTCGATGAAGGAGGGATCAGGAAAGATGAGACAAGGGCCAATTAAGGCGGGAAAGTGAAAGATTCCCTAGGCCTCGGATACCCTTATACCGTCGGGGTCGGAAAAGAACAAGAGTTGACCAAGGGATTGATAAACAACTGTGGGGAATTTTGGATATAACACCAGTACACGATACAATTATTGGAATGGTAGTCATCGACTCAAGTTTCCACATCTGCTTTATCTCAATTGCCTGCTCTGTGTACTTAGATATTTTAGTAGCAGCTGTTGTTTGGATGATTTGAGTGTTGGGACAGGCGATATCTATCAGTAAGGCCCCTCTGTGTTCTTTATTGATGGCAATGATATCTGGCCGGTTGTTACTGACTGCAACATCTGTCACAACTCCTCTGTCCCAGTAGAGCTTGTGTGTGGCATTTTTGAGTACTGCGGATGGTGTGTATTTCCAATACGAGACGGAGCTTTAAATAAGTTTGTACTTCAAGGCCAGTTTCTGGTGGATAATGTTGGCAACTTGATCGTGTCGATGTTTGTAGTCAGTGTTGGCAAGGTGGGAACAACCTGATATAATGTGTTGAATGGTCTCACTACATTTGCCACAGCGGCGACACTTCTCACTCTCTGTTGCTGTCTCTTTTATGATAAATTTCCGATAGCTTCGAGTAGCAACAACTTGGTCCTGGATAGCTACAACAAACCCCTCTGTTTCCGGAAAGAGAACCGAGTGGGTCAGCCATGCGTGCGACGCTAACTTGTCGATGTGAGGCTGGTCCAACTCAGGTGGAAACTTCCCATGACCTTCTGTTTCCAATTCTCGATCTTGTATTCAGAAGTTTTCATTTCGTTTACTGGTGAGTCTAAAGATGACAGATGGAGCGGTGTTTAATTATCATCAGTGCAAGATACAGTGCGATGGAGAGGGGATGTTTCTCCTTTGTTGTGGAAAATGCACGCAGAGTTTTCACTTGTTTTGTATGAAGGTTCATGATGTCTATCAGTCCTCTACCACCTTCAGACCAAGGTAGAGTCAGGCGCTCTGTTGCTGATTTCGGATGGTGCATACCATGGCGTGATAAAAGCACCGATGTTTTTCTTTGCAAATCGTGCAGCTCAGTTTGAGATCACCTGATGATACCAAAGGAGTGTGTAACTATGGACATTGCTAATGTGTTAACTTCTTTAATTATATGTTTAGCGCTAAGTTTTGAAGAGAGAACACTGCGAAGTCGTGAAATATACTACTCAGTGATGTTCTTCTTGATATCACCATGTCTGAGACGGGTACTCTGGGGGAATCCATGATATTTGTACAATGCACCTTCCTCCAACAGCGGAATACTTCTTTGTCCCTCTCCAACAGGTATTCCTTGTGCCGAGTGCGAGCCTCTAATACCAGACCGTGTTCTGCACTTATCAAAACCAAACTGCATATGGATATCTGAGGAAATGCTCTGAGTGATAGAGATGAGGTGGTGCACTTTAGTTGATGCATACACTTTAATGTTATCCATGTAAAGAAGATCTTGTACGCCTAACCATGATTACCCTTAATACTAAATCCGTAGTTGCTACTGTTCAGGATTTGCGAGAGAGGATTCAAAGCCAGACAAAACCAGAATGGGCTTAGCGAGTCTCCTTGAAAAAATCCTCGGCGAATCGGTATTAATGGAGATGTTAAAGGAGTGCCACCCACTGTAAGTTGGAGGGCAGTGCTCCATGAAACCATTACGTTCTTCAGGAAGTTCACTATAATAGGGTTGACCTTGTAAAGCTCCAAGCTCTGTATAATCCATGTTTGACGCACGGAATCGAAAGTTTTTTGGTAATCAATAAGCAGACATAAAAGTTTGTGATCTAAGCCAGGCCTGCTCGAATGCCACGGCATCAATAGTGAGCTGTTCCTGACATCCTTGAGAATTCCTTCTGCAACCCTTTTGTTCCTCTGCGGGAATGGCGTTTTCCTCACAATGCGCACGAATTCGTTTTGCAATGATGGATGTAATGAACTTATACAAGTTTGGCAAGCAAGTGAAGGGCCGATATTTGGATGTGTTTGTGATTTTAGAGTACTTTGGCTTGAGATAGTTAACCCTCAGGTTATGAAAAATGGAAATGCAGCAGGATTTCCCAGAAAACATTGTATGTGGATAGCCAGTAAACGGTGTGTACACGTGAACCTTTTATAGTAGCAGTTTTGGATCCGGTCAATTCCAGGTGCTTTCCAATTATGTAGACTGCTGATGACCTGACGTAGTTCTTCAACGTCAACATGTGCGATTTGATTTATTCGTCTGGCAGCATTCTCTATTTCCTAAACCACGGAGCTTCATTGTTGTGTTCTTCCGGTCTAGACCATATTGATGACCAGTAGTCGGTAACACTCTTCGCACTGGGTCCTTCTGGAGACTCATTCTTAACATGAGGTGTCTTTTTCAGGTCGTCATAGAACTTTCTCTCATTTCTCTTGAAGTCATGTTCTGTTTCTTCCGTTCGGTAGTGTTCTGGTATCTCTTAAGACGCTTAGAGAAGGCTGCAAGTTTTTGTTTATAAGTACCAAGTACTTCTGTTATCACAGCGTCCCAGGGGACCTGAAATTCTTGTTGTAAGGAGTCCAACATGATCCTTCGTGTGCGGTTGTTCAAACGTCTACTTCTCACTCCATTCTTATACTGTTGCAGTCTGTTCACATTCTGGCGTAGTTGTTCAATGTGTTGTTTCAAACTTTTTGGCCCATGGTGGATCGCTGAGTTTCCTTGTAGCAGATTGTTGGTTTGGAGGACGTGGCCAACCCCCAATAATTTATACTGTAGCTAGTGCTGCACAATAGATAGCAGTATGAACCTACATGAAAAGCGGCTTCGGTGGCGTAGTTGGTAGCATGCCGAGCTTCTATGCCCAAGATCGCGGGTTCATCCGGCCAAAGTCGTCGGATTTTTAAGAGCGTTTAAATCCCTCGGTATGCCTTCCTTCGGAGGGGAAATAAAGCCGGCGGTCCCATGTTATAGATTTATGGCATGTTAAAGAACCTTCCACTAATTACACCTGTGAGAAGCTAAATTGTATAGGTTAAGAATGTAAACAACGCTTTTAAGTTCCTACGTTCGTTGCCAAGAGCCGACTGCGGTGGCGTCTGGTAGCTAAGTTCTGAACTAGTAGTCGTTGACGGTAGCGTTTGGCGGCAAAAGTAGGAACTATTTCAAAAATTCAAAAGTCTGCAGTCCTTACTTGAATTAAAAATACAGATAACACACACTAATACAGTCATCACAATTAGCACCGGTTATCAGACAAATTCTACACACACCCAAAGTACACGGGGCTAAATGACCGCGTTGTCACAGCCCCTAAACTTAAGAACCAATCAACCAACCTCCATGAGAGATTGATGCTCTTCTAAATAGTTAGGAAGTACGGTTTCGTTCAGTTCTTTCAACGCCATGGCAAACTTACGGGAAGACTCCTGCCCAAAGTATTGAACGTTGGGTAGGGTCGGTACCGGCATATTCAAGCAGAGCTGAATTAAATTCGCCTTGGATCTTGGAATGATGGCTTGTTTCCCCATTCTGAAGTTCATTTACGTGAGTCGATTCATTCATGGTGACCTCATTATCAGTATTTATTTGGATAGTTCCACCACTTGCGGCTGAGGGATATAGTTCATGAGATATCTCCTGTCTGATTCGATTAAGAACAGGGTCGGGAACTAAATGATTCTTTACAATTGCTCTTCTTTGATCCGCGACTAGTTGCTCAGTGATGTTAAACAGAGGATACTGCTGACTGAAAGCCGTATTCAGTGCTCGTTTTATTATTATTATTATTATTATTGATTGCTGCAGCCATGTTTAGCATATGGTGTGATGTGAATGGTACTGGTGAATTTACGCTAAATTAGGGCGCAAACGGGTCAGATAATTGTTTTGACTAATTGGAATCAGGTTAGTGTAGCCTACGTCTTAGTTTATAGTATGTTACTGAACGTCAATCTCAGATCAGAGTGTAGACTGGCCCTGCTTTGACATTTTTTAAATTTATGATGATGATGATGATAATTGTTGTTTTAAGGGGCCTAACATCTAGGTTATCAGCCCCTAATGGTTTGGGTGATCGTGAAGATGAAAATGAAATGTAAACTATAACTAAAAACTAACTACCAACTTATATACAAGAAGAAGAAATGGAAAACAAAAGGAGAATAAGGCAAATCAAGAACAGGAGGAAAATAAATGCCCTCGACCCTCGAAGAATGCAGATTGAGGGAATTGGAAGGAAGGAGAGCCATGAAAGGTAGATAGGAAAGTGAAAGAGGAGATGATGATGATGATGATAATTGTTGTTTTAAGGGGCCTAACATCTAGGCTATCGGCCCCTGATGGTGTGGGTGATCGTGAAGATGAAAATGAAATGAAATGTAAACTTAAAACTAAAACTAACTAATAAGGAAAAGAGGAGAGGATTGGAGAGGAGAGGGGAGGGGGAGAGAGGAGAGGGTCCGCCCCAAAGGGAAGGGACAAAAGGGGAAAACGGACCCAGCTCAGGAATCCCTCGGGGTCGCCAACTCCCGAACTCACCAGCCGTGAGCCCCTGAGAGTGTAGCATTATCTAGGGTGCACCAAAAGCGGTGGGGCTACATACACCCTGCCTCCTTGAGGGCCTTGAGCAGAAGGCAGGAAATAACACGAAATGAAAAAGAAGGCTGACCCTTCGCAGAACGAGGGAATCAGAAAAGATGAGACAAGGGCCAATTAAGGCGGGAAAGGAGAGACTCCCTAGGCCTCGGATACCCTAATACCGTCAGGGACGGAAGAGAACAAGAGTTGACCAAGTGAGGTCGACAGTAAAGAAGACGGAGAGGAGCCCGGCAAAAGTAATTGGAAGCAATGCGGGACTCAGCTGGGGCACCGTGGTGCCTCCTTGAGGGCCTTGAATATAAGGCAGGAGATAACATAAACAGATAAAGAAGGCTGACACCTCGCGGAAGGAGGGTATCAGAAAAGATAAGACAAGAGCCAATTAAGGCGGGAAAGGAAGAGACTCCCTAGGCCTCGGATATCCTAATACCGTCGGGGTCGGAAAAGAACAAGAGTTGACCAAGGGAGGTCGAAAGGAAAGAAGACGGGAAGCAATGCCGGACACAGCTGGGGGGCATTTTTATTTAGATTAAGATAGTAGTGGCCTATTGATCCACAGAGATTGACGTTTCTTCAGTGATAGGCAGTGGGGTCTTCCATCTGTCGTTAAAATATCCAAAGCCTTTTGGAATTAGAATAATACCTATAGGTAGAACCCTGAGCGGGTAAACAAAACGTTATCCGCATCTACCTCGCATGACGTTTATTCACATCCCCCCGCATCCGCATGTTTGTTATCCGAATCTACTGGCATTACAATAATAGTATTCATTAGACAATGTGTTGCCTTAATACTTTATTCTTTTAGACATTTGTGGAGAAAGTCGTTCCCCTAGGCTGTGTGTGTCATGTGCTATCTTTAAAATGAATGTTATGCAGCCAAAAATACAACCCCTTGATGATGATGATGATAATTGTTGTTTTAAGGGGCCTAACATCTACGTTATCGGCCCCTGATGGTTTGGGTGATCGTGAAGATGAAAATGAAAAGCGAACTTAAAAACTGAAACTAACTAATAACCTACATACTAGAAGAAGAAATGGAAAACTAAAGGAGAATAAGGCAAATAAAGGACAGGAGGAAAAGAAATGCCCTCAACCCTCGAAGAATGCGGATTGAGGGACTTGGAAGGAAGGAGAGCCATGAAAGGCAGATAGGAAAGTGAAAGAGGAGAGGATCCGCCCCGAAGGTAAGGGACAAAAGGGGAAAACGGACCCAGCTCAGGAATCCCTCGGGGTCGCCAACTCCCGAACTCACCAGCCGTGAGCCCCTGAGAGTGTAGCATTATCTACGGTGCACCAGAAGTGGTGGGGCTACATACACCCTGCCTCCTTAAGGGCCTTGAGCACAAGGCAGGGAGTAAAAGGAAAAGAAAAAGAAGGCTGACCCCTCACAGAAGGAGGGTGTCAGGAAAGATGAGACAAGGGCCAATTAAGGCGGGAAAGGAAGAGACTCCCTAGGCCTCGGATACCCTAATACCGTCGGGGTCGGAAGAGAACAAGAGTTGACCAAGTGAGGTCGACAGGAAAGAAGACGGAGAGGAGCCCGGCACAAGTAAGTGGAAGCAATGCCGGACTCAGCTGGGGCCCCGAGGTCGCCAACCCACGCCCACTAGAAGTGAGCCCCTGGGGGGGGGGCAAATAAAAGGACAGAAGGAAAAGAAATACCCTCAACCCTCGGAGAAGGCGGATTGAGGGACTTGGAAGGAAGGAGAGGCATGAAAGGCATATAGGAAAGTGAAAGAGGAGAGGGTCCGCCCCAAAGGTAAGGGACAAAAGGGGAAAACGGACCCAGCTCAGGAATCCCTCGGGGTCGCCAACTCCCGAACTCACCAGCCGTGAGCCCCTGAGGGTGTAGCATTATCTAGGTTCACCAGAAGTGGTGGGGCTACATACACCCTGACTCCTTAAGGGCCTAGAGCACAAGGCAGGAGGTAAAAGGAAGAGAAAAAGAAGGCTGACCCCTCGCAGAAGGAGGGTATCAGAAAAGATGAGACAAGGGCCAATTAAGGCGGGAAAGGAAGAGACTCCCTAGGCCTCGGATACCCTAATACCTTCGGGGTCAGAAGAGAACAAGAGTTGACCAAGTGAGGTCGACAGGAAAGAAGACAGAGAGGAGCCCGGCACAAGTAAGTGGAAGCAATGCCGGACTCAGCTGGGGCCCCGTGGTCGCCAACCCACGCCCACAAGATGTGAGCCCCTGGGGGACAACCCCTTGAGTTTGGAGTGTTAATTATACTTAGTGACATTATTTGAACGAGATTAGCTTAAATCATCATATTACATTTGTCATGAAAAAATGATGATGATGATAATTGTTGTTTTACGGGGCCTAACATCTAGGTTATCGGCCCCTGATGGTTTGGGTGATCGTGAAGATGAAAATGAAAAGCGAACTTAAAACTAAAAACTAACTACTAACCTACATACTAGAAGAAGAAATGGAAAACTAAAGGAGAATAAGGCAAATAAAGGACAGGAAGAAAAGAAATGCCCTCAACCCTCAAAGAAGGCGGATTGAGGGACTTGGAAGGAAGGAGAGCCATGAAAGGCAGATAGGAGAGTGAAAGAGGAGAGGGTCCACCCCAAAGGTAAGGGACAAAAGGGGAAAACGGACCCAGCTCAGGAATCTCTCGGGGTCGCCAAGTCCCGAACTAACCAGCCGTGAGCCCCAGAGGGTGTAGCATTATCTAGGGTGCACCAAAAGTGGTGGGGCTACATACACCCAGCCTCCTTGAGGGCCTTAAGCAGAAGGCAGGAGATAACATGAAAAGAAAAAGAAGACTGACCCCTCGCAGAAGGAGGGAATCAGAAAAGATGAGACAAGGGCCAATTAAGGCGGGAAAGGAAGAGACTCCCTAGGCCTCGGATACCCTAATATCGTCGGGGTCGGAAGAGAACAAGAGTTGACCAAGTGAGGTCGACAGGAAAGAAGACGGAGAGGAGCCCGGCACAAGTAAGTGGAAGCAATGCCGGACTCAGCTGGGGGCCCCGTGGTCGTCAACCCACGCCCACTAGATGTGAGCCCCTGGGGGTATTCTATAAACTATCTGCACATTTATTCCAAACATTATCCGCAGCTTATCCGCTATCCGCACGGCAACGCAAACTATATTGTTTAGGCCCAACCCTTGACAGGGCCTAACTACAGCCTCTCCCAAATCCCATGGTAAAGGGATTCGAGGAACAGCTTACAGACAGCGCAATTATTACACACAGGTGAGGCAACTATTTCCTCACAGTCATAACACTGTGGCTACACTTTTGCAACACTACCTCAAACAACAAAAATAATAATCAGAATACTGCTGACAACGGACGACTAGATGAGCCTTGAAATAAGGAGAGGACCTACGGGCTCGGGACAGTTGGGGCACGGACAGTGACGATGAAGACCAATTGACGCCGGAGGCTAGCGCCAAGAATCACGTAACAAAGATTTGAGAAAATACAGACTTGGACATTCTTTTCTAGGAAATTCTTACGAAAACATACATATTACATATGCTAGTGATATCTTCGGACCCAGTAATAAGTCATAAAACCAAATATCAACATAAAAAGAGAAGAGCATTATCCAGTGAAGTATTACTACTCCTGAAAGAACCAGATGTACCTGCTCATCATGAACAGCATGAGACAGTGAGTGACGATGATGCTTCAGATGACACATGTGATGAGTCATCAAGGTCAGGGTCATCGAGTGATTATTTTGTTTTGTTTTTGTTTTTAGTGATAGTGACTGAAGTACTGTCTGCAATTATCCACAACTGCAGTCTTCCAAAATAAAGGTAAACTGAATACAATCTATTGTAGTTTTAGGCTCTATCCAACTCCTAGTCATAGACAATTTCTTGCATGTGTAGACGTAGATGTAGCTTAAAAAGGTCTTAACTGATGTTTATTATGAAGTAAACAAATTATATACTTTGCTTTCACTCTAAATTCATGATTAAAACGTAAAAATAATGTTGTCCTCTAGATTTCGATTTTGACCCACTGAGCCACGGCGCGACGGCTCCCACATCGCGGACGAGGCTCGACTTCGAGACCACCAGGGACATCACCGCAGCAGCACATCTATGGATAAGTATGCCAGCTTTTCCCGTTTCCTCCCTTTTTTAATTGTGTTTGAGCATCGTTATATTTCGTGCTTCGGAATCCACGTCGCATCTTGGTGAGCTGCAGAAATGTTTGTTTTTGTTAATTCTTTCTTAACTTCCGTTCCTCCCTTTCTCTTGAGCTTGTTACGCGAGTGGTAACCTTGCCTGGTGGCTTTTCGTTTTGGGCTGGGTCTCTTTATTTATGTTATGAGGTCAGGGTTTGATTGAATAGTGTGATGCATTTCCTGACGCTCATATGACCATGCGATGTTTGGATTTTCGCCGTGTTTTTGAGTGTTCCATTATGGCCATTTCAGACGATTCTGTGTTCTCCACGTTCGTTCTGGGTCAGAAACGAATCGGCAATCCACATTCCTGTTGGGACCTGCAAAGCGATATAAGATCTTTGTTCCATCACGTGGCAACCTGAAGATTATATTTGTGTATCTCGTATTTATTGCGATTTGATTGACGTCCCTGTATCTTTGTTGTTTTCTCCCATTTCTGTAGTTCATTTAATGCGATATGGCTCCGTTTCACAGTTCTGTTGTGTCGAGTACCCTTACTTGATCAACCTTTGGAACTATCAGGAACTCGAGAGCGTAAAAAAAAGTACATCGATTAACTGAAGAATTCAAATCAGAGCCGAAGGACATAGAAATTCCTGAGAGGAGAGGAACGTCACTTGGATCGATTCCTCGTACAGAAGCCACTATTCAGGATTAGGGAATAACCCATCTCATTTGGGTACAATCGTGTTTACCGACTGTTGTTTACCAACGCAACATCTCCTAGCCTTCAGCGGAGACGGACGTGTAGACCTGCGCTCTTCCGTTTAAATTAGCCAAGACCGAGTTAACAATTACGCGGAAGGGAAATAACGGCAGGAAACAAATTGTTAAGTGTAAAGTGTGTGCCAGAAATCTAAAAAACGGAATTGAGTGTATTACATGTGAAAAATGGTTCCATTTTAAGTGTGTAGGTATGAACGATGAAGTAAATGTAGCAGATGCCTGGAAGTGTAATGACTGTGATGTTGTTGTCGTTTCAAGCGAGGAAATGAAACGCAAGGAATATATGATTGTGCAGTTACAGATAGAGCTCGAACAGGCGGAAAAAAAATCTTGAAGGAAGTAGAAGATGAAAACTAAGTCCTAAAAGACATTCTTAGAGAAGAAGAAAATTCGAAAGGCAGCTGGGCCACAGTGACGAAGGGGACAGGGTAAAAAAAGCCTCATCGAAAAATTGAAAGCAAACCTGTAGCAGTGCGTATATTAGGGGACTCAATGATCCGATTCAGTGCAGAAGAGTGCAGGAAGCAAAGAGCAGCCGTTGAATGCTACCCGGGAATAAGGATAGAACAAATGGCTCGCCAGATAGAAGACAGGGATGAAGAAAGGGAAGAAAAAGTGGTAGTGCTAAATGTAGGAACAAACAAGTTAAGGAGCTCAAGATTCGCGGATCACATAATGGGGAAAATATGGGACTTAGGTATGGCTGCAAGAAAAGTGTTTAAAAAGCAAAAGTTGTGATAGCTGAAATTGTAAGGAGAAAGGACACGCAAATCGAGTACACGGACTCGGTAAATGAAAACATTGACTGGGTCTGCAATCGGTTGGGTCTCGGATATTTCGATCCAAATTGCTGGATAGATTGGAATGATTTGGGAAGTGATGGTGTCCATTTGAATAGACGTGGTTCATGAAGATGGGAACTCCCCTGTGTAATGTGATGCGCCATTTCGGGCAACAGGAAAACTAACGGGACAGATTAAAGGTGAACAAACTCAACAGCACGCCACGGGGGTTACTGCAGCTTTCGAAGGGTGTACGGAGAGAGGTAAACTACCCCCAACTAACGGGACGGGCGAGTGGTGAAGCACCCCAATACCGCAGCCTGGAGGCGGCAGCAGATCTCCAAGGACATTCTCAGACAGGTAAGGTTCTAACATTTCTTCAGGTCAATTGTCAAAGTATTGTGAACAAAAGTATAAAATTTTCGACTTTGATTGAATTACACAAGCCAGATGTAGTCATCGGAACGGAATCTTGGCTATCAGATGAACTAGGAAATAATGAATTCTTCCCGGCTGGCTTCACTGTGTACTGGAGAAATAGATTAAGGAGAGGGGGAGGTATTTTTATTTGCGTTAAAAATGACTTAACATCACAATTACATTGGATAGATGAGGAATACGAAGCTCTCGGCATAAAACTCCTTAGAACCACTGACGGTAAGATACTAAGAATAATTGGTGTCTACAGAGCTCCAAACGAAAACACCGACATCCTTTGCAAGCTAATTAGCATTTGTTCAGAGCTTGGGCCAGACAAAGATCTTATCTTAGCAGGGGATTTAAATCTCCCAAGTGTCGATTGGTCAGGAGATAAAATGCTAGGAGGGAGGGAACAACAAATAGCGAACTCATTGTTACAGGAGTGTGGACTTTCACAAGTAGTGGAAAGACCCACCAGGGGTAGAAATATACTAGAAGTTTTCCTCATTAAGCCTGTGGACAATCTGATCAGTGTTGAAAATATTCCGGGAATTAGTGACCAACAGGCTGTCGAAATTTTATTCCATTGGGAACTGGAACGCAGCCAAGATATTAAAGAAATGTTTGTTTCGAAATACAATAAGGCGGACACTTTAGGTTTTCAAAATTACTTAAAAGTAAATTTTCCTCAATGGGCATCGACTGGGGCTAGCGTTGAAGATGTGTGGTTAAATTTCAAAAATATTATTCTAACGGGCCAATCGCTATACGTTCCAAAATATAGAGTGAAGGGAAACCAGGATCCAGAATACTACAATTCACGTGTTAGAATTCTTGAGAGAAAAACTAGAAAAATACACAACAGACTAAAATCAAATAGGAACTATTACAGTCAATACCAACTAATTATCAAGGAAAACCGTAAAACACACGATTCTTATATGAAGACTATACTAAAACCGGGAAATACAAATACTTTTTATAATTATCTTAGGAGACGGAAAAAGATCAGAGATGACATTAAGTCTCTGAGGGGCTCAGAAGGAAATCATGTCACAGGAAACACACAAAAATATGAAGTGCTTAATGAATGGTATTGTAGCTTTTTTTACTGCGAAAGCTAGCATGCCCGTGTCTTCAAAATTAAAGGAAAATACATTTAAACCATTCACTATTCACAACAGGGAGGTTGGAAAAAACCTGAAGAAAATCAAAAATTCAAGTCAGTAGGACTCGATGAGGTGTCTGGCGACATTCTCAAGATAGGCGGAGAACAAATAATTCCCTTTCTTAGGGTATTGTTCACAGTCTCTCTGAACAATAGGTCTGTCCCGTCCGACTGGAAGAAAGCTATTGTAGTTCCAATTTATAAAGGAGGGGACAGAACCATGCCGGGTAACTATAGACTAGTGAGTCTGACAGCAGTAGTTTGTAAACAAATGGAACAAATAATTGCAGATTATATAAGGGAATTTTGGGAGAAAAATAACTGGTTGTATGATAGACAACACGGATTCAGGAAAGGATATTCATGTGAATCACAGGTGGTGGGTTTTTGTCAAGATATAGCAGAAGTCATGGACACAGGAGGCCAGGTGGACAGTGTCATTATTGACTTAGCTAAGGCTTTTGACATGGTTCCACATGACCTCCTGTTACATAAGCTTGCAAATTTGAGTCTTGATGGAAGAGTGGTTTGTGGATCCGGGACTTTCTCCAAAACAGAACCTAAACAGTCAAAGTTTGGGAAGTATTTTCGAAAGAGACAAAAGTCACCTCTGGAATTCCACAAGGAACTGTAGTTGGGCCATTGTTGTTTCTTCTATATATAAACGACCTGGCAAAATATGTTAAATTGGACGTCAGACTATTCGCTGACGACTGTGTAATATATAGAAAAGTCAATAATCAAGTTGAAATGCGCTCCTCCAACAAGACATGGAACGTATAGAATGCTGGGTTATCCGAAATAGCATGAGGATAAGTGCAGAAAGAGTAAATGCCTGTATTTTACTAACAGCAGAAAAGGGACAATAGCTGATTATAAATTAGGAAACAAAATTATTCCTCGAGTGGAGTCATGCAGCTATCTCGAGATTGCCATAAATAAAAGGTTACACTGTGGTGAGCACGTTGAGAGCGTTGCTAATATGGCACAGAAGTAATTATACTTTGTTATGAGAAACATGAAGGGTAGCAGTATTCAGGCCAATGAATTGGCTTACAAATGTCTTGTGAGACCAATTTTGGAATACGCCACGAGTGTGTGGGAGCCCTTCCAATCAACTCTAACGAAAGAATTGGAGATGGTGCAAAAGAAAGCAGCAAGATTCGTACTTGGCAAATTTTCCCAGACTGATAGTGTCTCTGCATGTTAAAGTCATTGGGTTGGGAATGACTACACACCAGAAGAAATAAAAGAAGACTCAGGGAGATGTACAAAGCATACACAGGGGAGCAGGCCTGGAATGAGTTGCGAAACAGAATATATATATATATATATATATATATTGTACCCGTTCGTCCTGGGGATGCGATGACCCATCTGCTATAACATCGCATTCCTGGAGTTCCGGGACAGAGCGGAGTTAAATGAACCTCTAGTCAAATAAGGAATGTGTCGGAAATTCAGCTGAGCTCTCGAAAAAGCAGTGGGTATCACGAGACAAAGTATCTCTAGGGTCGTTACGGGCTTAAGTTTAATAGAAATAATGCAAATATAAATGGGCGCCATCAACTGAATTCCTAGCAAACCACTTCCTTTCCGGATAAGCCTTACTCAAGACTAGGAAAGAAAAAGGAACATCACACCATCATCAGATCACAACTAAGATAAAAACAAATTTATTTCACTTTGATAGTCAGACAGACATTTTAAATATAACTCCTACCTGAGAGTATGGTCGAATGCCAAAGTTAAATTGTCATTGTCCAAAATCGAACCATCTCTTTTCTAATCCAAAATTATTTCATCCACATAACAAGAAAAATCTCTAAAGTTCTCTTGGGTTCTCAGGATCACTGTAGCACTATGTCTTTCGTCACTGACATTTGTGAAACCTGAGACCTAATTTCTCTTTAATTTAACATCAAAGTGGATTTGAAAAAAAGTTATTAATCTGTCTAAACATACACATATTATAATCACATATATTAAACATCACGTAATTTATGGTTTGCATGGCATAATTTAAATGTTGAACATGTTAGTCAAATGCTCCTAAACATCGAATAATTAATTTACACTATTTACATTGTCATTCATAATCACTTATCTGTGAATTACAGAAAATTCATGGCTCATTGGTCATCGTTATCGTCATCATCAAAATTAAATATTTCTCACATTAATTCTCACTTCAAAATTCTACATATTCCTGTCAGAATCCTTGATTCATCACCATTACATCATTTAAATTCTCAACTCAAGTTGCAATTCCTTCAAATTATATCTTAATTAAATTTATTTAATTCCATATAAATTCATTAATCATCAGCTTCTTTAAATAATTATCACCTTCTAATTCAGTTATTCATCATCATTGCAATCGTCTATTAATTTATTTCAATCAGTTTATTTATCCAATCTTTAATTCATCCATTTATTTAATTCATTGATTTATTTCAAAATTTAATTTATCAAATTATTTAAATTTCAATCATCTGGTTATTTAGATTTTCATTATTTCATCTAGTCATTCTGATTTTTATTTCATTAGGTCAGATCGTTAATATGCTTAATTTTCAGATTATTATTTCATTAATTATTATTTTCAGAAAATCTTGTATTATCAACTTCATTTATTTGTTTAATTTCCTAACAAATTGTTTAATATGGTTTATAGAACGTTGTCTTACAGTTTTATCACTTCCAAGTTATATCTCGTATTTAATTTATCATGCCAAAAAATATTATTGCCTCCACGACATCACGTTGGATCTAACTATCCACAACTACAATACATTTCCTCAATACTTCAAATATCACATTTGAATACAACAATCATTCCACAAAACTCCATAAATATTCAGCACATGCAGCATGAATCTCAACAAATACGCTAGAATGGGAACGACGACCTCATGTCTGCTTCAAAATACATTATCAACGTTGCAACTATCACATGGCAACTTCCACAAAATGCCTATCACAAACTCCACTTAACCATGTTGCATGATCTACAAAAAATATATAACTGGCTTCAAATTATCAACGCACACAATCTCCAATAACTGTAATTACTCTGATCACATCTAGACAACTTCTTAAACAATTGGAAAAATATTACTTCAGTAATTTAAGATCTGCTTTCAAATAGCATAAATTCTCTTACAATTTTCATAACTCACATCACAGAAAAACACCAATGTGCTATAATCTCTCATATCAAAATCTGCAATACTGATCTGCCTTAAAATAATTCTGACCATTAATGATTAATCTTACAAGATTCAATTACTTTAAATCCTTCTCAAAGGTATCAAACACAATTATAAAACTTCATCAAAAGCATCAGCTGTAACAGCTGTTAAACTGAAATTACTCTCAAAAGAGTATAGCAACAAAATATTGGATTGGCAAACAAGAATTACTAAATGCAATCCTGCTGACATTTATCGTTACTTTATTTAACAAAATCTCGACTGATATGTGACTAGTAGTTCCTTGTTTGATTCACTTACAATCTCGTGTACATTCGGATGATAAAAATGAGTCCCTCAATGGCGAGTAAGATGTGTAACCACCGTACAGTCGTATAAATACGAAAGACCTCGCCCCGTCGACTTGGATGATATTGCCCTGAACGATGGGTAAGATGAGTAGCCACCATACAATCGTATAAATACGAAAGACCCCATCTCGTAGATTATATGAGTGAATGTACCAGATAGGAATCAACAAGTTTCTAGTTGTCATATAAAAGCGATGTTCATTCACTAAAGTGAATAACTTCTTAATATCTCCAAACAATCCAATGGAAAAAATCCCTACTGATGAATAATACACACTCGCTAGTATGCAATGAACTGACGAAGTAATTTTAGATAATCAATTGCAGATCACGAGTTCGAAATACTCGTTACACAAAAAAAACTATTCATGAAAAATATCCTAGCTGGAAAAATATCTAAAAGACCAAACATCTGCTTAATAAAGCCAACCAATGGTGAGAATTTCGTATAATGATGCCTGCCATATCATATGGTCACTCCATATTCTAGCAAATTCGAAGTATATAAAGTCAAACCATGTCTTAATCATCGTATCACTCCTATTAGAAAAATACACATGTGTGCCCAGTATTCATGAAAATAATCGTATCAGGTAGTTATGACTCTTACAGTACCTTTTATAATCAGCTGTTATTAAATTTCCAAGATCGTCGATTTTCCCTACATAATGAATTTCTCGAAAGATCGGCGTGAATATCATTCCATCCATGAAATGACGATTGCATTCGATATCCCAAGTGAATCAGCTGGTGGACTCCTCTCGTCAGGAATCGAATCCATCGCTCTGCGGTGCCATCTTGTCTCTATCTGCGTCTACTCTGACATGTTGAACTTCGGATTACCCATAGCGGATATTGTCCAACTCCTCTCGAAAAAGTTCATGGAAACAGCGGACCCCCTACTCCTCTTCTAATTTACGCCACTGTCCCATTAAATGTTGAGTTTGAGTATTGAAAGATCAATCTCCGACAACTGTAATTACTCACTTTCGTAAAATAAAATTTTACTTGAGAGTGTCCAAGTTTATTAAACACCCTGTAGTTGTCTGTATTTGGTAATTCATGAAACTGCATAAGAAATAAATTTCATTAATGCACGATCTAATGTTCATCAGTGCCTATGCTAACAACATTCCGTTTGCTTGAAATTGTGAAAGTAACTTTGAATGCGTTATAGAAAAGCATAGTCATAAAGTTATTCATAAAAGCTGTGTTCAAACTGCGTTGAAATGTAGCTTGTAATAAAGTTTCCAACTACTTGCAGTGCTGTTCTAACATATCCCGGCCGTCTATGATTGCTTCCTCGGCAAGTCCGCCTGGATCAATGACCTGCTTGGCGTTCGCTGCTCGGCGATGCTGAAACTGTCGCCTACACTCTGCCGTGACAGTTTCGGTATGCTACGCGACCTTCACCGTGCGTCTCGCTTGCGCTACAGAGCTCGACCTTACTTGCTCGACTGACAGAGCTCCACTGAATGTGCTGGCACTGTCTTCACTCTCTTATCTGCCTGGCGCAGACACGTGGTGTAGTCCCCCACCACAGTGCTCTCGCGTCACGATTTTAATCTCGAACCCACATCATCTCGGCTATTCCGTTATAAAATAACTTAAGGGTTATCTGACTTCCTTACAATTATTTCCACATATAATGCATGTTATATATCCTCTTCTAAGATGTTTAATTACCATATTCCATACATAACTTAATAAAACTTCACATCTCTATCCATAATTCCATTTTCTTACAGATGTCAGTGCCTCCTTGATCCTAGACCTCCTACGTCATCTTGACATTCTTCTTGACTCGATCGGTGCGCTATCTTTTCCTAACTCTTCTCAAAACCTCAACTACGGCTTAATGTCTGCTAGCGTAGCCGATAGCCTAAACTAGGTATCGGGTACATCTCTCCCGTACATCTCCTTTTTTTATCAGGATTGAGAAAAAAAATACACTCTCAGGCATTCTATATATAATACATGTACACGATAGCTCTACGATTCCCTTACTCAGCATGATGGTACTTTCTGACTCTCAATAATGATGATTGACTTCCAATGATTAGCATCTTGATTCCGTGTTATTCTGACGTTTGTTTCTCCCTTCGCCACTCGTGCTTGCTCGATTGACATCTCTCACTGTCTCCTCGGGTGGTGCACTAGGCTGTCTATCTTCTTGCCTCGACCTCTCATGTCCACGAATATCTCGTCTGTCGTTAGGATCGTTTCTTCGGCCATCCTGCCTGTCGTTCCCATTATACTGTTGACCTTGGCTCCAGTTATTTCTGCCCCGATATCTATTGTTATATCGATTCCTGTCTTGATATCTGGAATTCTGGTTATAATTCCTATATCGGCTATCTCTTGCTTCTTGATCGTATGGCCTCTCATATGGTCCTCTATATCGATCATTTCCTCGAGCGTTACGGATGTTTCGTCGATTCCCTTCGTTCCGTCGGTTTTCCCAGGAATCTCTTCTGTCCGTTTGAGCTGCATTGTCTACGACTACCGCATTCACTTCTTGCGTGTTTCTATTGTCGTTTCTGGTATTTCTAGGCGTAACCTGTGCGCTTGTATAGTCCAATCGCCGTAAAATGTCGTCATAATGTTCAAGTGTATTGGCTCCCGACGCTATTAGTGATCGCTGTACCTCAATCGGTAACTGTCTCGCTATAGCTTGCAAAAGCTCTTCTTCTGGCAATGGAGGAATCAGAAACTGTAATTTAGCCAGCTGTGACGTGACATAGTTGGCATAATGCGTCGGATGTGACGTAGAATAGCGCTTTGAGTACATTTCCGCTCTTACGTTAAGTTGATCCTCGGCACTCCAAAATCTCCTCAAGAAAGCTATGGAAAATTGCTCCATGTTCGCAAAATTGCTTCTGAACGCTCTAAACCAAGTAAGCGCAGACCCATCTAAGGCGCGTTCGACTATCCTTAGCTCTCTTTCTTTGGCTACCCTATGTTCCGCCATGTAGTCTCGAATATCTCGCAGAAATTCGACTGGTGTGACTCCTGTATTTCCCGAAAACTTTCTCGGCTTGTCATCCAGATTTCTAATAATGGTGACTGGACCTGAGTATCGTTCGCTTGGACCCAACGTACTCCTATTCGAACTTGGATTATCCTGAGGGGTTGAACTTGCCCTTTCGAATGTCACATTCGGTTGCATTTGACGGTCTTCTCCCATGCTCGCTTCTTGATTAGTTATACTGCGGTCTATCGCTGTCTGATTTATCAATGTTTCCCCTGATGTTATATTCTGACTGGTGAAACTGTTGAACATGGATTCTAGTTTAGTTATCCTGTCTTCGGCTAATTTCTTGACCTGAGTCTTCAACTCATTTAAAGATGTAACATCCTGCGTTTTGTTACTCTCGTCTAAGTCGTTTTTCAACTTGTCAATTTTGCCTTCGCACGTGTTCTTTACTGACGCGACTTGTTCCTTTAACAGATCAACATCTGTTCTAAATAGAGTTGAATCTATATTCATCGCTTCCTTGTTCTCCGTAAACCTCGCTTCTAAATTTGCCATACCTGCGATTAATTTTTCATCTAACCCTTCACGTTTCTCTTTTGCTTCGGCATCGACCTCACTATACCGTTCTTCCACAATTGCACCGACTCTATTTTTGATTAAAGCTAAGTTTTCATTAACCTTTTGCTCTATATCGTCGTCTATCTTCCTAATATCTTTCTGCAATTGATTTTCTAATGATTTTAAATTAGAATTAACCTCTCCTAAGACTTACTCTTTAATGGTCCCAATTACTGTCTTTAAATCTTTAATCTCATTACCTAGATTCGTTTCTAGACCTTTAATCTTAGTCTCGAAAGATACTTCGGTAGACCACTCTTGAATTTTGCCTACATCTGCCACTAAACCATCGATGTCGAATCTCAACTTCGATACATCTGATTTAATGTCTTTCTGTATGGACATAACGTCAGTTCTTAAAGTAAAAATATTTTCTTCTCCTCTACTTTCTAATTCAATAATATTTTTTTTAACATTTGAACATTTTCCTCTCCTTTCATATTTACTGCAATTATGTCTAATTGTAAAGTCTTCAGCATTTCATTATTCTTTAAAGTTAAACTATTCTCTAATCTAGTTAACTTGTTTTCTAATTCAGTGTTAGTTTCTTCACTACGAGCTTGTAATTTCTCTTCCAATGATTTAAAGTTAGCTTCACTAGCTTTTAAATGACTTTCAGTACTAGTCTGTAATCTAGTTTCTAATGACTTCAACTCATCTTTGCTATTTGACTGTAGCCTTTCTTCTAATGACTTAAAATTGTCTTCACTATTTAACTGTAACCTAGTCTCTAATAACATCAACTCATCTTTGCTATTTGACTGTAACCTAGTCTCTAATGACTTTAAATTATCTTCACTAGTTGACTGTAATCTTTCTTCTAAGGACTTAAAATTGTCTTCACTATTAATCTGTAATGATTTTAAATTTTCTTCAGTACTAGTTTGTAATGCTTGCACATTTTCTTTACATCTAGCTTCTAATCTAGCTTCTGAATTATTAATTTGTTCTTTAACTTCCGTTTCCATCTTAGAAATAGTTTCTGCAATACCAGACATACCCGTCTGTAACTCTCCTAACACCTTAGCTAAATCTTCTGGCAACATAATTATATTTTCAATATACGTTTTATATAGAGACGTTAGACAACAACACATCACAATGTCTCAATTCCTGCATTCACTTCTGGGTATAGGAAAAATGTCTTATAACTAACATAATATAATACTAATACGATTAACATGAACACTGGAATGGGCACACAAGTACATTGTCTGACTAAGTTTAATAAATTTTGTAACACACTTAAATGAACTTGAGATCAATTTCTCAGTAATCTAAATCTGATGTGATTCCATAGAATAAACAAAATCGAGGCCCCACTAGTTGGACAAAGCCAATTCTCCCTCTCTCCCTGTACCCGTTCGTCCTGGGGATGCGATGACCCATCTGCTATAACATCGCATTCCTGGAGTTCCGGGACAGAGCGGAGTTAAATGAACCTCTAGTCAAATAAGGAATGTGTCGGAAATTCAGCTGAGTTCTCGAAAAAGCAGTGGGTATCACGAGACAAAGTATCTCTAGGGTCGTTACGGGCTTAAGTTTAATAGAAATAATGCAAATATAAATGGGCGCCATCAACTGAATTCCTAGCAAACCACTTCCTTTCCGGATAAGCCTTACTCAAGACGAGGAAAGAAAAAGGAACATCACACCATCATCAGATCACAACTAAGATAAAAACAAATTTATTTCACTTTGATAGTCAGACAGACATTTTAAATATAACTCCTACCTGAGAGTATGGTCGAATGCCAAAGTTAAATTGTCATTGTCCAAAATCGAACCATCTCTTTTCTAATCCAAAATTATTTCATCCACATAACAAGAAAAATCTCTAAAGTTCTCTTGGGTTCTCAGGATCACTGTAGCACTATGTCTTTCGTCACTGACATTTGTGAAACCTGAGACCTAATTTCTCTTTAATTTAACATCAAAGTGGATTTGAAAAAAAGTTATTAATCTGTCTCAACATACACATATTATAATCACATATATTAAACATCACGTAATTTATGGTTTGCATGGCATAATTTAAATGTTGAACATGTTAGTCAAATGCTCCTAAACATCGAATAATTAATTTACACTATTTACATTGTCATTCATAATCACTTATCTGTGAATTACAGAAAATTCATGGCTCATTGGTCATCGTTATCGTCATCATCAAAATTAAATATTTCTCACATTAATTCTCACTTCAAAATTCTACATATTCCTGTCAGAATCCTTAATTCATCACCATTACATCATTTAAATTCTCAACTCAAGTTGCAATTCCTTCAAATTATATCTTAATTAAATTTATTTAATTCCATATAAATTCATTAATCATCAGCTTCTTTAAATAATTATCACCTTCTAATTCAGTTATTCATCATCATTGCAATCGTCTATTAATTTATTTCAATCAGTTTATTTATCCAATCTTTAATTCATCCATTTATTTAATTCATTGATTTATTTCAAAATTTAATTTATCAAATTATTTAAATTTCAATCATCTGGTTATTTAGATTTTCATTATTTCATCTAGTCATTCTGATTTTTATTTCATTAGGTCAGATCGTTAATATGCTTAATTTTCAGATTATTATTTCATTAATTATTATTTTCAGAAAATCTTGTATTATCAACTTCATTTATTTGTTTAATTTCCTAACAAATTGTTTAATATGGTTTATAGAACGTTGTCTTACAGTTTTATCACTTCCAAGTTATATCTCGTATTTAATTTATCATGCCAAAAAATATTATTGCCTCCACGACATCACGTTGGATCTAACTATCCACAACTACAATACATTTCCTCAATACTTCAAATATCACATTTGAATACAACAATCATTCCACAAAACTCCATAAATATTCAGCACATACAGCATGAATCTCAACAAATACGCTAGACTGGGTACGACGACCTCATGTCTGCTTCAAAATACATTATCAACGTTGCAACTATCACATGGCAACTTCCACAAAATGCCTATCACAAACTCCACTTAACCATGTTGCATGATCTACAAAAAATATATAACTGGCTTCAAATTATCAACGCACACAATCTCCAATAACTGTAATTACTCTGATCACATCTAGACAACTTCTTAAACAATTGGAAAAATATTACTTCAGTAATTTAAGATCTGCTTTCAAATAGCATAAATTCTCTTACAATTTTCATAACTCACATCACAGAAAAACACCAATGTGCTATAATCTCTCATATCAAAATCTGCAATACTGATCTGCCTTAAAATAATTCTGACCATTAATGATTAATCTTACAAGATTCAATTACTTTAAATCCTTCTCAAAGGTATCAAACACAATTATAAAACTTCATCAAAAGCATCAGCTGTAACAGCTGTTAAACTGAAATTACTCTCAAAAGAGTATAGCAACAAAATATTGGATTGGCAAACAAGAATTACTAAATGCAATCCTGCTGACATTTATCGTTACTTTATTTAACAAAATCTCGACTGATATGTGACTAGTAGTTCCTTGTTTGATTCACTTACAATCTCGTGTACATTCGGATGATAAAAATGAGTCCCTCAATGGCGAGTAAGATGTGTAACCACCGTACAGTCGTATAAATACCAAAGACCTCGCCCCGTCGACTTGGATGATATTGCCCTGAACGATGGGTAAGATGAGTAGCCACCATACAATCGTATAAATACGAAAGACCCCATCTCGTAGATTATATGAGTGAATGTACCAGATAGGAATCAACAAGTTTCTAGTTGTCATATAAAAGCGATGTTCATTCACTAAAGTGAATAACTTCTTAATATCTCCAAACAATCCAATGGAAAAAATCCCTACTGATGAATAATACACACTCGCTAGTATGCAATGAACTGACGAAGTAATTTTAGATAATCAATTGCAGATCACGAGTTCGAAATACTCGTTACACAAAAAAAAAAAATTAATTCATGAAAAATATCCTAGCTGGAAAAATGTCTAAAAGACCAAACATCTGCTTAATAAAGCCAACCAATGGTGAGAATTTCGTATAATGATGCCTGCCATATCATATGGTCACTCCATATTCTAGCAAATTCGAAGTATATAAAGTCAAACCATGTCTTAATAATCGTATCACTCCTATTAGAAAAATATACATGTGTGCCCAGTATTCATGAAAATAATCGTATCAGGTAGTTATGACTCTTACAGTACCTTTTATAATCAGCTGTTATTAAATTTCCAAGATCGTCGATTTTCCCTACATAATGAATTTCTCGAAAGATCGGCGTGAATATCATTCCATCCATGAAATGACGATTGCATTCGGAATCCCAAGTGAATCAGCTGGTGGACTCCTCTCGTCAGGAATCGAATCCATCGCTCTGCGGTGCCATCTTGTCTCTATCTGCGTCTACTCTGACATGTTGAACTTCGGATTACCCATAGCGGATATTGTCCAACTCCTCTCGAAAAAGTTCATGGAAACAGCGGACCCCCTACTCCTCTTCTAATTTACGCCACTGTCCCATTAAATGTTGAGTTTGAGTATTGAAAGATCAATCTCCGACAACTGTAATTACTCACTTTCGTAAAATAAAATTTTACTTGAGAGTGTCCAAGTTTATTAAACACCCTGTAGTTGTCTGTATTTGGTAATTCATGAAACTGCATAAGAAATAAATTTCATTAATGCACGATCTAATGTTCATCAGTGCCTATGCTAACAACATTCCGTTTGCTTGAAATTGTTAAAGTAACTTTGAATGCGTTATAGAAAAGCATAGTCATAAAGTTATTCATAAAAGCTGTGTACAAACTGCGTTGAAATGTAGCTTGTAATAAAGTCTCCAACTACTTGCAGTGCTGTTCTAACATATCCCGGCCGTCTATGATTGCTTCCTCGGCAAGTCCGCCAAGATCAATGACCTGCTTGGCGTTCGCTGCTCGGCGATGCTGAAACTGTCGCCTACACTCTGCCGTGACAGTTTCGGTATGCTACGCGACCTTCACCGTGCGTCTCGCTTGCGCTACAGAGCTCGACCTTACTTGCTCGACTGACAGAGCTCCACTGAATGTGCTGGCACTGTCTTCACTCTCTTATCTGCCTGGCGCAGACACGTGGTGTAGTCCCCCACCACAGTGCTCTCGCGTCACGATTTTAATCTCGAACCCACATCATCTCGGCTATTCCGTTATAAAATAACTTAAGGGTTATCTGACTTCCTTACAATTATTTCCACATATAATGCATGTTATATATCCTCTTCTAAGATGTTTAATTACCATATTCCATACATATCTTAATAAAACTTCACATCTCTATCCATAATTCCATTTTCTTACAGATGTCAGTGCCTCCTTGATCCTAGACCTCCTACGTCATCTTGACATTCTTCTTGACTCGATCGGTGCGCTATCTTTTCCTAACTCTTCTCAAAACCTCAACTACGGCATAATGTCTGCTAGCGTAGCCGATAGCCTAAACTAGGTATCGGGTACAATATATATATGTTTTGAAGGTTTAGGGTCTCTGATGTTTCATTCTTTGTTTGAAAGTTTTTTTTGTTTCTCTCAGGGACCTTGTTTTAGGTCGAAGGTTGTTATTTATGTATTTTATATTTCAATAAAGTAATGGGCCCTCAGCCTGATCGCTCCTTCGCTGGCCGGCTGCGCCCATGCTCTGGCTTCGCCCTTTGTACATGACCAGCCTGGTTTTGTATATAAGGAGCGGGGCTGGGTGGCTAGGGAGCAGTCGGTCGGCGGAGGAGGGGATCAGCAGCATTATATATCTCTCCTGTTGTCACTCGCCGTGACCCGTTTAACTATTACGTCGGAGTATGCCACCTGAGGTGCAGAATAGAACCGGCACTGATAACAAGAGTACTCCCCAGAATGGAACTCCGCAGAACAGAAGGATAAGCAAACTCCTGGTAAAAGCAGCATTGTGCAACATTTCAAAGAAGTTAAGGATTCCAAGGCCAAGAACAAGTCTAGCGCAGCCAAACATAACAACGAGGAGCGAACGCCGTCTCCGGGTCCAGTTTCTACTTCAGGGTTCACCAATACGACCCTAGGATCATCACCAGCATCTACTATCGCTACTGGTATTATGGCTACAGACAAGAAGATGGACGAGTTACTTAAGATGATGAGGCGTATGGATCAGCGCATGTCTTTTTTTAGAGCCAGGCGGGCAGATCAACGCACCGGACGAACAGGAGTACTACGACGAAGGGGACCACTTTCCCAGACCACGATATCCTTGGCGAACGCTAGTCCCAGGGGAATACACAGGGGACTTCCTATACCTCAGGAACAACGAGTTTGTACCTTGGGAGAAGCGTTGGAGCAGCAATTGGTACTTATTCCTGCGGGGCGAGACCATCACGACATCCAGACGACGCTGTACCTGCTGTCCCTCTGGCCTTCCATGGACGAGGGGCAAAAGAAGTATGCGTTCAACCGAGCGAATCTTCTGTACGCCGCCATAACAAAGGGGTGGAATTTCACCATCCAGGTAGACAGTGCATTTCCAATATGTGCAGCCAGTCCGCCAGCCCGCGGTCTCCCGCGGAGGATGACGAGCATCCAACCGAGGTCGCGGACCACGCGGGGGCGGACGAGGGGCTCCAGCAACCAAATAGAGGTGTCTCTTTCTTCACCTCCTCGGGGGAAGGAAGGGAACCGCCATCATTCCAGACCGACATATCGTCAGCATCAGATGACTACACGACTCCAAAGACGCGTTCTTGGAGGTGCCTTCACGATTACGAACGAGCTCTGGCAGCCTGCGGCGGCAGTCACGAACGCACCGAGATCGAGGACGTGCCTATCGACGACGATGGCGGTGCTGTGCTAGTGAAGTTTTCACAGAACTTTGAACTTTATATATATATATATATATGTGTGTGTTTTGAAGGTTTAGGGTCTCTGATGTTTCATTCTTTGTTTGAAAGTTTTTTTTGTTTCTCTCAGGGACCTTGTTTTAGGTCCAAGGTTGTTATTTATGTATTTTATATTTCAATAAAGTAAAGGGATCAGCTGCTGACCCCTTCCTCCGCCGACCGACTGCTCCCGAGCCACCCAGCCCCGCTCCTAATATACAAAACCAGGCTGGTCATGTACAAAAGGCGAAGCCAGAGCACGGGCGAAGCCAGAGCACGGGCGCAGCCGGCCAGCGAAGGAGCGATCGGACTGAGGGCCCATTACTTTATTGAAATATAAAATACCTAAATAACAACCTTGGACCTAAAACAAGGTCCCTGAGAGATACAAAAAAAAACCTTTCAAACAAAGAATGAAACTTCAGAGACCCTAAACCTTCAAAACAGATTATATGGGTAAGAGAGATCACGAATACAAAATTAGACCCATCTTTCAAAAAACAAACTTAGCTAAGTATTCTTCTATAAACAGGGGTATTCAAACATGGAATGAGTTACCTGAAGGAGTCTGAGAACCTTTTCCTATCGGTTTAAAAGTTCTCAAGAAGAAATTAAATGTTGCATTCAGGGAACCCAGATACATTATGGAGAGAAATTGAGTTATAGGCAGCATGTTCAACTTTTCTGTGACTATATGGCAGCCCACATTCTATTGCAGTACTTCGGTACTTATATCATAAGTTATTCAATATCTGCGTAATTGTGCCTGTTGTTTCGAACGCTGCATTTGATTTTAGTATGTACACGTTCCTCTCCGCATCGTTATTTAATTTGAATTTTATCTGAATACATCCTCCCGGTCTGTTTCATATTCCTTCGATTTATTGTAGAAGTAGCCTACTCTCCCGGTTACGTTAAAGACCGAGTGATGGCGTGAGTTGTCTTGGGGTTTCGATTGTGCTTATTTCCTCGCGAAATACGCTCGCCCGCACCTCTGGAGGTGACAGTTTGTCATCTTCTCGGCTTAGCACATAACTTCCACTGCGTATAACATCTTACGCTCTGCGAGAAGGTGATGCTGTTCATCATCCAATTTAGGGTCAATATTCCCGCTCTCCTAAATCCTAGGTGGTGCACACTGCATCCGGTCAGCTCACCGACTCAGCATGCAATTAGCATTCTTTGCAAGGTCGCGTACGCACGCCCTTGATCAAGCCAATGACAGCAGTGCGGAGCATCCCATCCTGAGTCCACTTTCACTCTCCTTGACCCCTACATCCCCCAACATACACACACGCACCCTCACAGACACATTAAGATTGAATTCATGTATTATAAGGTGGGGAGAAGAGCGGTGGTAACACGTTGCTTTCGGTGCTTGGGTTATGGCCATAAAGTGAGGAATTGCAATGGTCCGGATAGAAGTAGGCTTTACTATAGATGTGGTCAATTTGGTCACAAGGCCGCAGGTTGTACGGCAAAAATGAAAGCGTGCTGTGCTCCGACTGTAACCTGGAGGAATTGAACATAAATCATGATGATGATGATAAGTGTTGTTTTAAGGGGCCTAACATCTAGGTTATCGGCCCCTAATGGTTTGCGTGATCGTGAAGATAATGAAATGTAAACTATAACTAAAATTAACTACTAACTTATATACTAGAAGAAGAAATGGAAAAACAAAAGGAGAATAAGGCAAATAAAGGACAGGCGGAAGTGAAATGCCCTCAACCCTGGAAGAATGCGGATTGAGGGACTTGGAAGAAAGGAGGGCCATAAAAGACAGGTAGGAAAGTGAAAGAGGAGAGGGTCCACCCCGCAGGCAATGGATAAAAGGGGGAAAACCGGACCCGGCTCAGGAATCCCTCGGGGTCGCCAACTCCCGAACTCACCAGCCGTGAGCCCCTGAGGGTGTAGCATTATCTAGGGTGCACCAAACGTCGTGGGGCTACATACCCCCGGCCTCCTTGAGGGCCTTGAGCAGAAGGCAGGATATAACATGAAAAGAAAAGAAGGCTGACCCCTCGCAGAAGGAGGGAATCAGGAACATAAATCACATCCCTGGAACAAGTACTGTACCCGATATCCGGATAGTAGGCTGCCAGATATCCGCCCCCTCAATCGGATTGCCAATAATCAAACGCACCGGCACAGCTACATCAATGAAAATGGCACTGACAGATACTATCGAGATTAGAGCACAATAGTTAACAAGAAAATTATTGTGGAACACACCAAAATATACGGGGGTCCATACTTACCTTTACTTATCTCTTAAATTTATCTCGGGGACTGGGTTGTCAACTAGATCACTTAAAAGTATGCCCACACAATAACCTCCACCATGATATTTAAAATGAACCAGAACGAAGACGAGAAACTTTAAACTGCACAATAATTTATTTCACATAAAGAATGATTTAACAAAACAAAAAAAACAAAAAAACAAAAAAAAATCCACGTGGCAATCAGAAGCCATCGACCACATAACCATGTCCTCCTGTAGGACCTGTATTCTCTACATATAATGTTTCAGCTTTCTCAAGCTCATAGCAACGTAAAATAATAATGCACTGGGGATGGAAACGGGATTTGGGATGAGACACATATATTAATTGTTTTGCGTGTTTATATACTTCACATTTTATTTATAGCCACAAGGCTATTATGGAACGTCCTTGGCCTCTGTAACACAGTTGTCCGGGCCAGCTGCAATGCACCTGCACCGTCAAAGTGGACTCCCGTTCGTTCAACCCTAGCATAAGCGTGTTACCTCAGAGCTTGGCTCTCCTTTTCAAACGCGTAAATGTTCACATCTCAACTGAAATATTATCACGCAAATGTCTAAAATGCTTCATTCAAACACCAGTGGATTACTCCAACAATCCCAAATCATGTTTAATTGTTCAAACTACCTGCTTAATTAGCGTTGTTTAGAGTATATAAAAACTCTAAATGTTAATAACAAAAGTTCATTAATTATTTATAACAATAATAAATTGTTTATAACAATGTCAAATGACCATTGAAAATTTTATACACGCCTGTATTAATCACTATCATTTCAAATTATTTAACAAAGATATTTACAAAATTATTTACAATATTAATTGTTTATATTATTTATACAAGAAATACATTAAACCACACGTTTATCCGGTTGATAATTACTCAAATCGTGATGATATAATCGACCAATGAAGGTTAGTTATATTTAACTGTCAAATTCAGGTTTAATAAGGTTTAATAATAATTATTAATATTTGTGACGGTAACCTCCATTCAAAATCTTTATCTCAAATTATATAACACTCTTGTTAATTTTTACAGTATCTTCATATGAATAATCTTTCAAAGAACAAGAACAATACATTCAGCGGGAAAATACTTCGCTCAAGACGCCCAAAATTACACAACAATTGGCCCAAAATTCATCATATATCTTCATATATATGGCATAAAAATCCTTCAAACTACACACAAAAACCTCCACTTATAAATTCATCAACTTCATTAATTATTGTGGGAACCTCCTTCATTATTCAAGTGCATTACTCAACAGCGACTTTTACACGTCCACTGAACTAACGATTATACATGCATTGTTCCTCTTTAAAAATTCTTATATTCATCAATTGTAATAATGACTGTTATTATTTAACCTTCGTGGGTTTCATTCATGAATCGATATGAAGTAAAAATTTGCCAATCACAAATAAATTTAATAGCAAATACGATTAGACACTCCTGCCTGGTCTATCAAAATTGAGATTAACATCTTCAAAGTAACGCAGTATAAAAATACTATCTACAAACAAAGTTCATCTAAACTGCAAAATAGTCGAATAGAATACAATCAGATTGTGGAATGCAAACATTATTATTCCAATCTATAATTGAGAAAAACTCCTATCAAATGTTCATTACTATAGTGTATTCAATAAATTGTAATCAAATTTCATATTTCATAAAATTGTCTATAATGCAATGATAAATGTCTATGTTGCAATCATGTTCATAAGACGACTAGTATTTCAAAGATCGTCGATATCGTAATAGATTTTAACACTCTAAAATCTTTTAATCATTCTTCTTTCTTGAGGATGACAGAAAATTGGTCAAAGTAATTTACTGAATAGAATTACTTTAATAAAATGACACGCTGTCTGAATTCAAATCTGCCATAGCAAATCATTAACTTTACAGTCAAATCGTGACTACAAAAATATGCAAATTACTGAAAGAATCTAAATCATCAGTCTCAACTGATCCAAAATTATTAAGTATGCCAATGACATAGCAATGTCTCAAAAATCGAAGAAAAAGGCATAAATCATCGAAGTGTACTGAGTACAGAAATATCAATCAAGAAAATGGGGCAAAAGATAGGACAGAAAATATGGGAAGAATGGTTGCTCAGATATCGCTACAAGACTCAAATAATACAAGAAACGTTCACGACTACCTTATCTGTTGATTCAAGATCTAGAGGAAAGTTTTCAAAGAAAACTGCTGTTGGTTCCATTTCACCAGCGTAAAGATGTGCTCCGTCCTCGAACCTGGAATCAGCGTCCTCGGAGAATCGAACTGCTTCCTCCTCCGAAATTGCACTGCTCCGTGGATACGAAAAACATCCTTCTGGCAAAACTCTTCTTTGTG
The DNA here is from genome assembly GCA_946902985.2 of Meconema thalassinum. Lineage (NCBI taxonomy): Eukaryota > Metazoa > Arthropoda > Insecta > Orthoptera > Tettigoniidae > Meconema > Meconema thalassinum. Next base: position 425,227,593 of record OX336392.1, on the reverse strand, counting down.
CGCCGGGACAACCCTGGCCTCTCTTGAAAGTTCCCTGAAGTTCTTGCAGGAATTCGCCATGAAGTTTATTGTAGTTATTTCCGCAGAAATATTCATAGTTGTGGAGTATGAAAATATTTCCACTGCCATCTGGTATAATTCAGCGATGGATTCACGATGCATGAGTGTAGTTGGAGGTTCACTACATGCTCGCTTTTGTAGAAAGACGATTAACGAAGTTCCATGCTGTTACTTTACTCCAACGATATATGTCCCAATTGCATTAAAGCCTTAGCCTTCCATCTCAACTACTGTTATAATCATCGAAAGCACTGCAAGATTATAATGTTCCATAGTCGAATGTATCGTTGTAATAGCAAACGTATTCTCCAATATCACTGTTGCACTCCACGTGTCAGCCGTAGTGTATAATGTGGAATTTTAAAAGTGTTTCTCATGTGGCGAGAAAATCACTTTTGTTGGCAGCCTTAAAGTTCCAATATCTTTCGAAGTATAACTGTGAAATTGTTCAAATCTTCTACACACCTCAATGTTATACTGCCCAATAGAACTATAATAAAGGCTGAAGTTAACGCTTGATATCTTGACTGGTGGAAACGTTAATGTGAGCGTTTCAACTTCACCTAGTTTCGAGCAGCGTAAAATGGAACTGCTCCGTGTTCGTTCGATGCGCCGGGCTTTCACCACGCTAAATACAACTTACTTCACTGAATCACTTGAAAATAACTATATATCACCAGAAATATATATGCGATCTGACATATGAGATCTGAGTATGAGTTCTGATATTATGAGTTCTGAGAGCTCCTCTCTTCTGTGCACGACCTTTTATCAACTTCTTAAGGGGCGTATCCATCCCTTCCATAGCCTGTTGCTGCGTCATTGCTGGAAGTTTTAACTTTGGCTATACTTGACGGATTTTCAAATTTCAAAAACTCAAAATTAATTTCTTCAAAATTCCAAATCAATGCCATAACTGAAAATAGATTTCCACACATCTGCATGCCAAAAGTAATCAAATATCGTAGTTTCAGCAATCTCCGTCTTCCTTCCAAACTATCGTTCATTGGTTCGAGTCTCTCCTCCAATAGCGTAGCTTCTTCCTTAGCACAATACCTTGTTTCCTGCGACTGCGTCGTAAATCTAAGATCTTTCTCGAACAAAATCATGACGTCACCAAGAATCTCAGCTCAATCAGCCTACTTACATGAAGTATACGTCATCCGTGCCTACGTCATGAATATCCACGTCATAACTATGACATCCATAACTTTACTCATATTTGCCAATACAGCCATCGTGGTCTCAATATAATTCAATTTCCGGGGGCAGTACCTGTGCAGTGTTTTGAGAGACCCTCGCGAAGATTAAAGGGAACACACAATGACGAAAGTTCTACAAGGGAACCTAAAACGAACCAAAATCACTAATGATCTTTTGATACAGCTTAAGTTTGAAAGAAAGAGGGCCATTCTCCTGATCAGTGAGCAATATCGAAACTAGGTCGTGTTGAGCTGGTTTTCGCATCCCCTGGGTAAGGCAGCTATCTGGATACCGGATCTGAGCAAAATCCATGTGGAGGATCACTGATCCGGTGAAGGGTTCGTTTGTGTTAAGAGTGGTGGGGTTACGAATGTAAGCTGCTATCTTCAAAGTGTTGTATGATTTATATCAGAGCTACAGTCGGTTATTTCATTAAGGAACACTACATTCACCACAAGTGGAAGTTTTTATATAGGCTAATAAATTATATATATATATATATTGTACGAGGGCAGATCAAAAAATAAGTTGCACTTCCCAGTTATGGCCATTTATTACACCACCTATACAACAGCAACACACCTATAACGACATACAATGTAACGTCACTTTTCCACATAGTTTCCAAGAGTCTCCAAACATTTCTGCGAACGCACAACCAACTTGTCGATGCCGGATGCATAGAACGTTCCTCCAGCGTTCTGCAACCCCACGGAGACAGCGGCCTTCACCTCCTCATCGGTCTGGGAATGTTGACCACTGCTCTGTCTAATAATCGCATTCACACTGTTGACAATTGCACGGGTCTGGACATTGCGGGCCTGCCCTCGCGATATTCGTCCGTGATATCCGTGCGTGCGGCTTCGAATTGCTGACACCACTTTATGATCCCTTGCCGGGAAATGGCCCGCTCCCCATACACAGTACTAATTTCACGATGAATGTCGGTGCAATTCTTCCTTTTGGCCCATAGGAATCTCATTGTCGCACGCACCTCATATTTGAAGTGAACGTCCAGTCGACGCGCCATTGCTTTTGGCCGCTATTCACACCATACAAGACGAGACCCCACAGCGACCTGCCTAACAGACGTGTGGGCAGTGTCTGTCCCTTTCTCCGCTGTGCCCACGTTTGCGACACACAGCGCGCTGCTGCAGCGCGTTAGTGCAACTAACTTTTTGATCTACCTTCGTATCTTGCTCTCATCTAATGTGTCCTGGTTGGTGACTGTATCACATCATCCCTCGGGAAGGGAGAGTTTTGAAGTGCTCTACCGAATATTATTTGTGTATTTGTTCACAAGCGTTCTGGTTGTGAACTGGCGCCCACCCAGATATATTTTATCAATACAAAAAGGTGAAGAGCACACGTCACATTTTAAAAATCATTACAAGCTGATATTTCACTCCTAATGAACATATTCAGTACTTTCAAAGTAAGCTGGACAATTTGAAAGATACTGCCCGTGAGATGGAAAGTGTTGCGGTAGTAACCGGTGACTTCAACTTTAGGGCATTGGAATGGGGTATGAAACATCAAAATTCGAGGGGACGACAGATCTTAGACATGTCAGCCAGATAAGGATTGGTCGTGGAGAATACAGGGACCTCAACGACATTTAGACGACCTGGTTATATGGAGAATAAACCAGATATTACGCTGGTGTCGAATCGTCTGGCAGCTTTGGTAGTAGAATGGGAAGTGACAGTCGCCCTGAGTGGACTCATAGCTAATGTACATGGTCCACGGCAAAGCAAGCGGCGACTCCTGATGTCCACTGCATGGTTCGAAGATTTGGTCAGATTCGTTGAGGAAGGAGAAATATCGAAAACGCATGGCTGCAATTCAGACGGGAAGAGCTCTGAGGGTGGCGAGCGCTTATAGTACTGTTTAGGAGCCCACAGTACTGGTTGTCACAGGTGTTGCGCCAGTGGACTTATAGCGCAAGAATGTCAGTACGTATACTTCAGACAAGAAGAACTGGGCAAGGTACAAGCCCAGAAGGTAGCATTGGCCCGCAAGATGGAGCTTTGACAGCAGAGATGGAATGCTGATCTCAGAGGAAGATGGACGGCTCGGCTGATACCGAGTTTGGTTGAGTAGACAACCAGAAGGCATGGTGAGATCAATTACTATGTCACTCAGATGTTGACTGGCTAAGGCTACTTTCGGAGTTACCTCTATCAGATGACCAAAGTAAGGAGTTCTGTATTCATTTACTGCGAATACAATCCAGATTATGTATATCATACGTTCTTCAACCGCGTTCGATGGACGGCAGAAAGAAAACAACTTGAAATCGACGTTGGTTCAATAACTCTAGACAACATCGTTGACATTATGCTAAGTAACCAGTACTGCTGGGGAAAGGTCACTTTCTATGTCGAAACGGTTCTCCGTCATAAGAAGAATGAGGGAGACATATGAATTATGAGAGTGAGGCTGCGATCTACGGATTGCGTATGAATAGAGAAGTAAGAAGGTGTTCGAGGAGCATAGAAAACGATACCATCTTGAAGTAATACGTAAGTGGTCCCAGGATGGATATTATCAAGATTAGGTGTGGTTTTTAGCGGGTACGAATCCCACACACTTGAGGAATGTCAAGATTTTCTAATGACAGTTCCATATTGCTCTGCAAGGTACAAGACCTCGAAATTAGTTTCCATGTCAATTTGCCGAATCTCTCAAGTGTCTTATGTAAGATTTTCCACATCCCTCGAAAAAAAAAACTATTATCACTATAACTATAACTATTACTGTTACTATTATTATTCCCTCGATGTTCCATTCCTTAAAACACCAGCTACCAGCAGAGAATGCCCTCGTTTTCCTGAAATACCTCACATAGTAGTATATTTAGCGTTGAGAGTCAATTTATCTTTCACCGAAATCGCAACGTATATTTAATTATTTTTTTCAGATAGCTAGTCTCTTCAAAGGACTCTGCAGCCAGGTGATCAATAGCTTAATGAAGTGACACATGGTCAATTAGAAAGCTGGCCTGCTAAATGTCCCTTGCTCACTTTGTCTTTGCATTTCCCTTTTGTACAATGGCGTGTTTTCACTTTCCAATTAGCCCAAGAAATTACATGGCCACGTCGTCTCTGACCTTTGACTCGAAAACACAGAAGCAATTTTCTTTTTTACGCGCTGCATGGCGAGCTATTACACAGGGATATTAATTGTATTGTCACTCAATCCCAGGTTTATTTGCCAGACAAAGGCAGAGCGGGCGACCTCCCCTGCCACCACTTCATCGGCCACCATTATTTTATTTTACATTCACACACTTCCAAGTTTCAATTAATCATAGATTAATGGAATACGAAGTACATTTGTAAAAACAGAAATTGAGAAACAATATGGAAACCAGGGGAAATGTTTTGCACGTAAGCGGAAATTATCAGGCCGAACTGTTTTTTTAATGGAAACACTTCAAAAGAATGACCGGCTATACGAGTGAGAATGAAGGGTTCTCTTCCACCAGATCAAATCCTTGTTCGGATTAGTATTTCACGTACAGTCTGCTTCTATGATAAAGATAGTCATTTCCTGATGCCAGTTCTATATTGCTCTGCAAGGTACAAGACCTTGATATTAGTGACCATGTCGATTTGCCCAATCTCCTTCTTTTATGTGGTAGTGGAAATTATAGTTTTAAGGGGAGAAACATCTAGATCATCTGCACCTAATGAAATGACTGACAATAAAAACATATGAAAACTGCTGCTGTCTCTACTGCCATATCTTATTTACATTTTATAAGAAGATGATGATGATGATGATGATGATGATGATAATTGTTGTTTTAAGGGGCTTAACATCGAGGTTATCGGCCCCTAATGGTTTGGGTGATCGTGAAGATGATAATGAAATGCAAACTATAACTAAAACTAACTACTAACTTAGATACTAAAAGTAGAAAAGGAAAACAAAAGGAGAATAAGGCAAATAAAGGACAGGAGGAAAAGAAATGCCCTCAACCCTCAAAGAATGAGGATTGAGGCACTCAGAATAGAGTAGAGCCATGAAAGGCAGATATGAAAGTGAGAGAGAAGGTCATCCCCAAAATCACTGGTGAAAGGGGGAACCAACCCATCTCAGAAATCAGTCCGGTTCACCAACTCCCGAGCTCACCAGCTGTCAGTCCTTGAGGGTGTAGCACTATCATGGACGCACCACAAGTGGTGGGGCTACACACACTCTGACTCCTTTAGAGCCTTGTACAGAAGGCAGGAGATATCATGAAAATAAAAACAAGAGGTCTGACACCTCGAAAAATAGACAAGTAGCAATTAAGTTAGGAAAGTGAAATACTCCCTGGAATGTGGATACCCTAATACCGTTGGGGTCGGAAGAGAACAATCGTTAACCAAGGGAAGTCGATAGGAAATATTATAGTGGTAAAATCTAGAACTAAAAACTAGATCGACATGCAAAAAAGGGGCTATTCCATTTGGTATTCTTAGGGAATAATGACAATAGTATAGATAGTTTTGATGGCGATGATGATAATTGTTGTTTTAAGTGGCCTAACATTTAGGTTATCGGCCCCTAATGGTTTGGGTGGCAGTGGAAGATGAGACGAGAATGAAAACTATAATACTAATTACAGACTTACATAATAGATGGTTTTGCAAAGCAAATATTTTGTCACTTGACTTCGGTTAATAACTCGATATGTTATCGTCAAATAAGAAGAATTATTCTGAAATTGCTAGAAATACATTAATTGTATCACATCCGAAGCCAACCAAAAATAGACATAGCCTAACTAGTATTTTTGAGATAGGATCTGCAGCTATTAAAGTGTAACCCTGGTGAGACCATGATTGAGGAACACCTGCCAAGAGATATCAACAACGGTGAGCAACTTACGTGATCTTGCACAAGTTCAATCTGTGGTTTGTTTTCTTTGAATATTCTGTAAATATTGCTTAACGTCTATATTTTCTTAACATAAATTCCTTCCATTTTTCAGATCACTGATGAACCCTGGTTGGTGACAGTATCACCCTACGGCTCAAGAGATAGAGGTCTCCATTGCTCTTTCAAGCATACATACACCCGGCCTCCTTGAGGGCCTTAAGCAGAAGGTAGGAGATAACATGAAAAGAAAAAGAAGGCTGACCCCTCGCAGAAGGAGGGTATCAGAAAAGATTAAACCAGGGCCAATTAAGGCGGGAAAGGAAATGACTCCCTAGGCCTCGGATACCCTAATACTGTCGGGGTCGGAAGAGAACAAGAGTTGACCAAGTGAGGTCGACAGGAAAGAAGACGGAGAGGAGCCCGCACAAGTAAGTGGAAGCAATGCCGGACTCAGCCCTCGATGTGACTACAGATTAATATGAGGGTAAAATAAAAGGGGTTCAGTATCGTTTGCAGGATATGAGTGCAGTGCGTTAGTATCGATGATAATGATAAGTGTTGTTTTAGGAGGCCTAACATCTAGGTTATCGGCCCCTAATGGTCTGGCTGATAGCGAAAATTGCAATGAAATGGAAACCATAACGAAAAGCAAGGTGGATTGAAAATACTTACAAAAATCGAACTTAAGATTGAAAAGACGCACAAAATGTAGTTCAGGTTCAAAATACTTACAAAATGCAATTGAAATTGAAAATACTTACAAAATGAAATTGAGACACAAAACACTTACGAAATGCAATTAAAATTGAAAATACTTACACATACAAATTAGATTGAAAATGCCTCAACCAGATTCAAAATACTCACAAAATGCAAGTGAAATTGAAAATACTTACAAAATGTAATTTAGATTCAAAATACTCACAATATGTCAGCTCGCAATTCAAAATACTGTACTTACAAAATGTAATTTAGATTCAAAATACTTACAAAATGGAGTTTGATGATGATGATGATGATGATGATGATGATGATAATTGATGTTTTAAGGGGTCTAACATCTAGGTTATCGGCTCCTAATGGTTTGGGTGATAGTGAAAGATGAGATGAGAATGAAAACTATAACTAATACTAACTACAGACTTACATACTAGAAGAAGAAATGGTGAACAAATAAAGGATAAGACAAATAAAGACAGGCAGAAAAGAAATGCCCTCAACCCTATGAGAAAGAAGAATGAGGATTCAGGGACTTAGAAGGAAGGAGAGCCATGAAAGGCAGATAGGAAAGGGGGAAAAGGAGAGGGCCGCCCCAAAGTCAGTGGAAAAAGGGGGGGGGGGGGATGGACCCAGCTCAGGAATCCCCCGGGATCGCCAACTCCCGAACTTACCAGCCGTTAGCCCTTGAGGGTGTAACACTATCCAGGGTGCTCCAGAAGTGGTGGGGCTACACACACCCTGCCTCCTTGACGGTCTTGTGCTGAAGGCAGGAGATAACATGAAAAGAAAAAGAAGGCTGACCCCTCGCAGAAGGAGGGTACCAGTAAAGATGAGACAAGGGCCAATTAAGGCGGGAAAGGAAGAGACTCCCTAGGCTTCGGATGCCCTAATACCTTCGGGGTCGGAAAAGAACAAGAGTTAACTAAGAGAGGCCGACAGGAAAGACGACGGAGAGGATCCCTGCATAAGTAAGTGGAAGCAATGCCGGACTCAGCTGGGGTCCCGTGGTCGCCAACCCACGTCCCACTAGATGTGAGCCTCTGGGGGGTTGCGGGGCGAAGTGAAATGGCAGGCGGGAAGAGAAGGGTCTGTCAACAGCCCACTGTTTTATCTGGAATTCATGTCTATTCCAATACTGCTAACATAGGGCCTTTGCCCAAACCACTGTGGTGTTGCGAATGAGTGAGTGAGTCACCGACCAATGTATTTGGTTCTGTTACTACGCACGGACCGGAAACGCTTATCACTCCTCACCAACTTGGGTGGGAATCACTGGAGGCTAGGAGGATGAAATCTAGACTCTGCGCTATGTACAACACGTATACAAATCAACCAGCATGGGGTGAGCTTAGCAAACGATTGGGAAAGCCCACTTACATGGGTAGGAGCGATCATCCTTTCAAAGTTAAGGGCCGACCACAGCGAACAAATTATGGTAAATATTCTTTTGTAAACCGTGCCATTGATAACTGGAACTCTCTACCTGCCGCAGTCTTAGAGCCTTTTCCCAAACATATAGGTGTGTTTAAGAAAAGACTGACTATTTGAGTAAATACTCCAGTTTAATTGTTGTATAATTGTTATTGAATTGTTATGTATAATTATTTATTTGTTATGTATATCCAATTTGCCACCGGGGGACACCCCCCCCCCCCCCCATTGCAAATAAATGAATGAATGAATCACTCCTCATAGTCCGCGATCCACATTCGTCTCAGGTTCACGGTGCCTGGTCCCGAGCAGTATGTTTCACAAAGCTCAAGCTATTAAACAAGACGAAGTTGGAATGTGCGGTTTGTGCCAACACCTTCCAAATCGTCCCAATAATACAGTAAAAGTCCTGTATTTCTTAAAAAGTCAACGGAAATATATTTATTTATGTGTAATCGAAATTTGATGTTTTTCAGTCGGCCAATTGTACCCAATTGTGATGGGTTATTTCCTAATCCTGAAAAATATTGTCCTGTAATTAATAAAAATACACTTCAAAAGTCAAAATTCTGATGACACTGAAAAATTTAAAAAGCACTTTATAAGCAAATACATATCTTTCCGTTGACTTTTCAACAAATGCAAGAGTTTTCCTGCACTATTGAGACGATTTGGAAGATTTTGGTACAAACCACACCTTCTAACTCTCTCTTGTTCACGAGCTTGAGTTTTGTGAAACATACACCTTAGCGTATTATATAATAAGACTAGCAGTAGTGCCCGGCTTCGCCCGGTGGATTTATTTGTTTTATGGATGATAATGAATACTATGGCCTGTTTGCCATCTCTTGATGAATGCAGTACATTTGCATTTGTCTGTTGGCACAGGCTAGAGTAAAATGTGGCTTTTCACCGATGTCTCAGTCTCACTTATGGCTGTGATTATATGGAAGCTACTGAGGTATGGGTGGTGCTTAGTAATGACATCCAGGGCACAGTCAGTGCCTGTGGATGCTGTGAAAGGCTCTGCTCATAGTGTTAGTACTGGTGTACTGACTCAGTGAGGAAAGAAATGGCAACTACCTCACTCCTCATCTTGCCTAGTATGCCTCAATATAGCGCTGCCTTGGATTTTTGTGGGTATCTTCCCACATAACCTATCGGCGGTACATTTTGAGGATCCAACCAGCCTTCGGGCTGAATACCTAACAGAACAGACAATGAATACTACTGCAGAACTGGCACATGATACTTAAACTAACAGAAAACAATATTTTTAAAATATATATATTTGTGGTGGTGGTGGTGGTGGTGGTGGTGGTGGTGGGGGTGATAAGTAGTACAGTATAATGGACGTAACATTCAGGTCATTTTCCCGTAATTAAATTATGAATAGGGAAACAGCTATTTACTAACTACAGCACTGACACATGTAATTTACAAACAAATTTTAAAAAAATAGAAAGAGGAGTAAGTGAAATAAAAGACTCTGCCTAGGGCCTATATCTCATTGGCTGTTAGAAATGTAGAGACCAATAGTGTCGTCTTTTGTCGCATAGCGCCGTAGGAAAATAATCAGAACTCTTTGGAAAACTTCGGCTGTCCCGAGCTACTGAGGTAGCAATAGTATCATTTATCGCCACAAAGCGCTTAACGATAAGTTTCGGAATAAATGAAGGTACATTTGAAAGCACCAACGCTTATTGCAGCTGATAACCTTAATGTACCGCACCAACACCATTGCACTTAAACAGAGGCATAATATTTTCATGATGATAACTGTTTAAAGGAGCCTAAGAAATCTTTTTGCACTAATTACCCCCCGTGACTGCAATTTATAAACTGCACAAGATGTAACTATTTTCGCAATTGTGCACCAGAACAATGGTAGGGGTGACGTGATGCAGCCCGAACTGCCCGTCAACAATAAACATATTAAAATACTCTTACAGTTACACTACTACGAGCATGAATGGTTCTAGGGCCTTAATACGTAGTTTTCAAGTTCATTTTGTCTGTTATTCTAAATGTAGGGAATGGGGAGCATTGTCCAAAATATCAAATGGACAGTGTTACCAGCTGGGTTTCAATGTGTATGTAAAATTTGGTGCAATTAGGAGAAACGGTGTAGATTTGTGATGAAGGGCCTAAATGCAGGGAATGGAGTGGTCTGTCCAAAATTTAAAGTGGACACTGTCACCCGCAGGGTTCCAAAGGGTAAGTATACATATGATGATGATGATGATAATTGTTGTTTAAAGGGGCCTAACATCTAGGTTATCGGTCCCTAATGATCTGGGGGATAGCGAAAATGAGAATGAAATGGAAACCAGAACGAAAATTATGTGAGACGCAAATACGTACAAAGAGAAACTCAGATGGAAACAACTCACAATATGGTCTTACAAAAGGGAATTTAGAACGAAAATATTCACAAAAAGAATAGATTGAAAAAAGACCTACAAAACGTAGGCTAGATTCAAAATACGTACAAAATGAAATGTAGCGTCGAAATACTTACAAAATGCAACTGAAATTCAAAATACTTACAAAATGCAAATGAGATCGAAAATACGTACAAAATGAAATTGAAAATGCTTACAAAATGTACGGGAGATTCAAACGACTCATGTGGATTGACAATACTTACATAATGCAATTTAGATTGAAAATACTTGACAAAATGTAATTTAGATTCAAAATACCCACAAAATGCAATTGAGAATCAACATATGTGCAAAATGCCCACCAAACAAAATGCAATTTCGATTCAAAATTCGTGCGAAATGCGGTTTTGGTTGAAAATACTTACAACATGCAATTGAAATTCAAAATACTCACTAAAAGGCCCGGCCACCTGCATTGAAAGACTTACTAAAAGCAATTTAGAATGTCAATCTTTACAAAATGCAATTGAGGTTGAAAACAATCGCTAGATGTAATTTAGATCGAAAAAAACTTACAAAATGCAACGTAGATTAAAAATGCCTTGAAAATCGCTAGAAGGGAATTTAGATACACGGTGAACCAAGTAACAAAAACAGTGCGGGAATCTTAAGGAGAAAAGGAAATATAAGGAAAAGAGGAGAGGAGAGGGTCCGCCCCAAAGGTAAGGGACAAAAGGGGAAAACGGACCCAGCTCAGGAATCCCTCGGGGTCGCCAACTCCCGAACTCACCAGCCGTGAGCCCCTGAGGATGTAGCATTATCGAGGGTGAACCAGAAGTGGTGGGGCTACATACACCCTGCCTCCTTAAGGGCCTTGAGCACAAGGCAGGAGGTAAAAGGAAAAGAAAAGGAAGGCTGACCCCTCACAGAAGGAGGGTATCAGGAAAGATGAGACAAGGGCCAATTAAGGCGGGAAAGTGAAAGACTCCCTGGGCCTCGGATAACCTAATACCGTCGGGGTCGGAAGAGAACAAGAGGTGACCAAGGGAGGTCGACAGGAAAGAAGACGGAGAGGAGTCCGGCACAAGTAAGTGGAAGCAATGCCGGACTCAGCTGGGGTCCCGTGGTCGCCAACCCACGTCCCACTAGATGTGAGCCCCTGGGGGTGGTAAGTATACAAAATGTGGTTCAGATCGGTGAAACTGTGTGGATTTGTGCCAAAGGACCTAACTGCAGGGAATGGAGTGGTTTGTCCAAAATTTCAAGCAGACAGTGTTACTCGTCGGGTTCCAAAGGGTAAGTATGTAAAATTTGTTTCAGATCTGTGAAACGGTGTATATTTGTGCCAAAGGGCCTAAGTACAGAGAATGGAGGGGTCTGTCCAAAAATTCATGCAGACAGTGTTACTCGCAGGGTTCCAAAGGGTAAGTATACAAATTGCCGTTCAGATCGGTGAAACGGTGTACATGTGTGCCAAAGGGCCTAAATGCAGAGAATGGAGGGGTCTGTCCGAAATTTCATGTAAACAGTGTTACTCGCAGGGTTCCAAAGGGTAAGTATACAAATTTTGGTTCATATCAGGGGAAAGGTGTAGATTTGAACCAAAGTGCCTGAATGCAGGGAATGGACTGCTCTGTCATAAATTTCACGTATACACTGTTACCATCAGGGCTCCAAAGGGTAAGTATACAAATTTTGGTTCAGATAGGTGAAACTGTGTACGCATCATTAACCATAACGCCAGCGCATGCGGATAGAGCTGTTCGGGAGCGCTTGTTCTACCGACTTACTGAACAAAAATCAATCTTTAAGGTTACCTGAGAGGTGTAGCCGAATGCTACATAGCCTATAATATTCCCCTTGAATCTGGCTATCATATAAAAAAGAATTTTTCGAATCGGACTGGTAGTTCCAGAGATTAGCGCGTTTAAGCACATAAACACAGAAACACATAAACTTTTCAGCTTTATTATATTAGTATAGATTTACACATGCTAGTGCAACAATTACAATAACTCTGGTTATCACATACATTCTACACACACACGCATGTACACGGGGAAACATGACCACGATGTATAAGCCCCGCAAATGAAATATTAACTGTGCATACGATAGCATAGAGAATACTACAGTCCAATACAATCCTTGATAGTCAATTGGTCAGTGTTCCCATGTGTCCTTTAGGAAATTTTACCGGACTATCATGATACAGAGTAAATCGTTGTTGCCTAGTGACAACCTGTCCATCAATGGTGCGGCGTTGACTATCATGATACAGTGTTAGTCGTTGTTGCCTAGCGACAATATATCCGTCAAGTTATTAGATCGGTGAAACGGTGTAGACTTGTGCAAAAGGGCCTAAATGCGGGGAATGGAGTGGTCTGTCCGAAATTTAACATAGCCTAAACTATTCCTCTTCAAACAGGCTATCATATACAAAAATAATTTTTCGAATCCGACTGGTAGTTCCAGAGATTAGCGCGTTTAAACACATAAACACACAAACTCTTCAGCTTTATTATATTAGTATAGATTACTGTATTGAGTATTGAGAGGTTGAAATACAGTACAAAGCAGATGTTTTCTTATTGCATGCAAACAATTCTCGCCTATAGACCTAATTGATAAGCTGGTTAATGACATTTGGCTAAAAAAAAAGCAGCCTTACAGTAGTCGCATATGATGTGTAACATCTGACATAGAAGAAACCTCACGTGAAATTGTTGATACACCGGCATTTTATACTATTATTGGCACAAATATTAATCTATTGTAAAAGGGAGTGTTTTACAGATATTGTAGTTTATAATACGGAACTCATTTTATTAGATGATTTGTAGCTTCCACCAGCACTAGCCTAAATAAAGAATACGATATGGATCAACTAGATTAATAGACGCGACACCGCTCATAACCTTAAATTCCTTAGCCTATAAACAGGACCTCTTGATTCACAGACCAACACGTAATTTCATATGGATTCTGTTAAAATGAGTCATATTGATATGATAAATATCGTTTAAAATGAATCTGGTAGCAAAAGTATCTACCCCGTCCGGGATTGGAAACCGAGATCTCTAGATTCACAGTCATAGGCGCTAACCCCACGGCTATTTCGACTACGCATGTATTGCGCACTAGATGGTGACTTATTTCTACGTTCCAATAATACTGCATTACGGAATTACGTTTCATTTATATTTTGCTTGTTTCAATAATGTTCCTGCGTGAAATTGAGTTTAAAAAGCCTTATGAATAGGCCCTCTTGTGAGTAAAGGGAATGTATTTAGCAATAGTTCATGAAGGCTTGCTCAATTCTCGTATAACCACAACGATTATATTATATTGATGACTGCATTACCGTTATGTGGGTTAATATTTGAATAGCCATTGTGGAGAAACATAATACCGGCAATGCCGACTACTTAGAATGTTTGATATTAAGTCATTTTTACCATTTAAATACTGATACGAAGACTTCGAACATGTACCATGTACTTTGTTTCAATCACTTGACACCAGAGTTCGCATGAGCGTTTACCGTTCAGTATGTCATATACATTCCACGTGGCCGAGAGTACGTCATGGTATCAATTTCCGACACCGCGCGATCATTGTTTCTCTTACCACTGCCAACTGGATCTTACCACTGCCAGCTGAATCGATCGATCGAGTTGGCAGTGCGTCTTACACTTCCGTTCGATCCACCACTGCCAGTTAGCACACTTCCGTTCGAGCACACTTCCGTTAGATCGAACGGATGTGTGCCAGCTGGTGCCACCTCGATAATTCCGATCCACTTCCGTCCCATTTTTCAAAATCACTCCCACAAAAATATCCAGCAACCGAGTGGAAAGATGTTACACATCAAAAACCTGAACCACGGCACTAAAATAATGTGAGTGGTCTCTGAAATGCGTACACACAATTTCCTGTACTAAGTAAAGCAGGGGATCTCAAACATCTTTCGTTCGCAGCACACTGTGTCGCTATTCTGAATATAGCGGCACACCCCAACGTATACATGTACATGTGCCTTGCTTTAGAGGAATTTCGAACGCTTCAGATCAGTCCCGAAAAATTGAGTGATTGCAGTGAAATGAGATTTCTCAATGTTATCAGGGCATGCCATATCTATATTATTGCAGTTTTCAACAACATATCTGTGCGAAAAGGGATTTTTGGCACTGACCTGCATTAAAAATAAGAAACGTGAGAAACTTCTTTCCGTAGAACAAGAATTACGGGTGTGTTTGTCTGCGATTCCTGTCCACAAACGATTCTATTCCATAATAAGTATTTTTCTATTTTTATGAATTAATATTCAGGTACATTTATTTCAACATATAGGCCTACTTATTATATTGTTTGTTTTCTCTATTCATACAGGTTACTTCATTATTACGCAGACTCGTACCTATCTATTGACTCAATCCTAACCTAACAAATTCCACATATACAGTATTAAATCCACGTAAATGTTCTATGGTATATGTATCCCCTCCCTTCTGAGTTTCTAGTATTCGTTTCTCATTTCTATATTAATTTTCTTTTTACATCTCTCCTACTTCAAGCTGGTTTTGTATCAAGACTTACATCTTTCTTATTTAATACAATTTTGTAACACATCTGTTTTCTTTAATTTTAATGTGTTGTTTTTATGATGATGCTGATGATGATAATTGTTGTTTTAAGGGGCCTAACATCTAGGTTATCGGCCCCTGATGGTTTGGGTGATCGTGAAGATGAAAATGAAAAGCGAACTTAAAACTAAAACTAACTACTAACCTACATACTAGAAGAAGAAATGGAAAACTAAAGGAGAATAAGGCAAATAAAGGACAGGAGGAAAAGAAATGCCCTCAACCCTCGAAGAAGGCGGATTGAGGGACTTGGAAGGAAGGAGAGCCATGAAAAGCAGATAGGAAAGTGAAAGAGGAGAAGGTCCACCCCACAGGTAAAGGACAAAAGGGGAAAACGGACCCAGCTCAGGAATCCCTCGGGGTCGCCAACTCCCGAACTCACCAGCCTTGAGCCCCTGATGGTGTAGCATTATCTAGGGTGCACCAAAAGTGGTGGGGCTACATACACCCTGCCTCCTCGAGGGCCTTAAGCAGAAGGCAGGAGATAACATGAAAAGAAAAAGAAGGCTGGCCCCTCGCAGAAGGAGGGAATCAGAAAAGATGAGGCAAGGGCCAATTAAGGCGGGAAAGGAAGAGACTCCCTAGGCCTCGGATACCCTAATACCGCCGGGGTCGGAAGAGAACAAGAGTTGACCAAGTGAGGTCGACATGAAAGAAGACAGAGAGGAGCCCGGCACAAGTAAGTGGAAGCAATGCCGGACTCAGCTGAGGCCCCGTGGTCGCCAACCCACATCCCACTAGATGTGAGCCCCTGGAGGTGTTAAATGTAAGTTCTTGCACCTTTGCTCTGAAGAAGGTCACAATGTGACCGAAACCGGTACAACATTATATTATACTTTGTCAATAAGGAACAGGGTAAATATGGTCAGTTTCATGTCCTTTCATACTATGTAATAATAATAATAATAATACTAATATCGTATTGCCTCGGATGCCGGGTGCAAGCTTTGTTATTTGACACCCAGAGGGCAGCTTGCATGTCGAATTTTGTTGTTCCTTGAAGCACTATGAAAGTCAAGGAGGTTAAATATTTATGCTCCTTGACACTATAGCGCTTTCTAGTAGAGAAACGAGGAACTTTGTGTTGGCGGAAAATCCCGAGATTAATTTTGCCACTATGAACACGGCCTACCTAATTCAAATGGGTTATTTACCAAGCCAACATCGTATGACATGCGTGTCGTGATTTTTGCGCCATTCAAAAAATAATTTACCACGGCCAGGAGCGAACCTGCCAGCTTGGGGTCAGTAATCTGACACGATAACCACTCACCTACCGTGGCAAGCTTCCTTTCATACTAATGCTAACCAAGTCGTGCTAAAGTAAACAAGTCCACTATACTGCAACAATGGTGTAATATTATTGACAGAGCATCTTAATTTCATAATATATTACTGCATGTAGGCTTACGCCGTTTTATAATATTAATAAATAGTATTACTAAAATATTGAATAAGGCAGCTTTTTGCGCGGCACAATCCGACAATTTCACAGCACACCCTTTGAGAACCCCAGCATTGAAGAGTTTAAAAATAGCAAGATAATAAAGGAATTAGAGTGACTAGGATCATAATTTTAGCACTCGCATTTGTGCGGGGTCGTCTGAAGTTCCTTGCTCAGTTTACCAACTCGACTATTATGTGAATACACGGCCAGTGCATTGTTTCGGCCCGCTGTTCTGCATATTATCAGCGGGGAGACAGAGGCTGGAGTGTTAAAGACCCTGCTCAAATAATACTCACAAACATTCTTACAGAAAGGGGCAGTGGTGGCGGCTGTTGTTTAAAGGTGATAATAATCATAATTGTGGTTTTAGGGGGCCTACCATCTGGGTTATCGGCCCCTAATAGTATGGATGATCGTGAAAATGTAAATGAATTAAACTATAATTAACTACATACATACTAGAAGAGGAAATGGAAAACAAACAGGAGAATAAGGGAAACAAAAGACAGGAAGGAAGGAAACGCCCTCAACTCTCGAAGAATGAGAATTGACGGACTTGGAAGAAAGGAAAGCCACGATCGGTAGACAGGAAAGCGAAAGTGGAGAGGGATCGCCAGAAAGGCTATGGAAGGAGACAAACCGGACCCTGCTCAGGAATCCCTCGGGGTCGCCAACTCCCAAACTCACCAGCCGTGAGGCCTTGAGGGTGTAGCAATATCCAGGGTGCACCAAAAGTGATGGGGCTACATACATCCAGCCTCCTTGAGGGACTTGTGCAGAAGGCAGGAGATAACATTAAAAGAAAACAAGAAGTCTGACCCCTCGAACAATGAGGGATCAGGACATATGAGACAAGGGCCAATTAAGGCGGGAAAGGAAATTAATCCCTAGGCCTCGAACACCCTAATACCGTCGGGGTCGGAAGAGAACAAGAGTTGACCAAAAGAGGTCGACAGGAAAGAAGACGGAGAGGAGCCCGGCACAAGTGAGTGGAAACAATGCCGGACTCAGCTGAGGTTTCGTGATCGCCAACCCATATCCCACTAGGTGTGAGCCCCTGGAGGTAGTTTTCAACATTGAGTTGCTTGGCTGAAGGGCTACAACTGTGGGTTTCTTTTCTCCCCAAATTCTTCATCTGAGAACTGAAACTCTTCCTCCGATCTTGGTCCTGGAATTCATTTTGATAACTGTTTTCAATTGGAGTCATCCTGGTATAATTTCCTCAATGATCAACATCTCTTTAAGGGCGTTTTCTATTTCACTAAGTCAGTTCTTCTTGACTTTCATTGAGAGAGCAAAGTGGAGAATCATTATGCTCAGATTGTAATTGTTCATTCTGAGTTTATGGCTGCAGAATGTAATTCTCCAGTTCCTGAACGTGACAGAGATCTCTTCAGAATGGTGATAAAGCTTCCGAGACTTTTGTTATATCCAGATTCCTTCTGAGCAAACTGATGGTTTTGCTAATGGTTGTTTTAAGGGGCCTAACAACTAGGTTATCGCCCCCTAATAGTTTGGGTGATAGAGAAAGATGAGATGAGAATATAATGAACACTTTAGTCTTACAAACTAGAAAGAGAAAATATGGTTAACAAATAAAGAATAAGGCAAAGAATGGACAGGAGGAAAAGAAATGCCCTCAACCCTCGAAGAATGAGGATTGAGGGACTTGAAATGAAGGAGAGCCAGGAAAGGCAGATAGGAAAGGGAAAGAGGACAGGGTCTGTCCTAGAGGCAATGGAAAAAGGAAAAAAAACGGACCCAGCTCAGGAATCCCTCGGGGTTGCCAACTCCCGAACTCACCAGCCGTCAGCCCTTGAGTGTGTAGCACTATCGAGGGTGCACCAGAAGTGGTGGGGATACACACACCCTGCCTCCGTAAGGGCCTTGAGAAGAAGGCAAGAGATATGAAGAGAACAGAAGAGATACGACACCTCGAAAAATGAGGGATCAGGAAAGATGAGACAAGGGCCAATTAAGGCGGGAATGTAAAAAACTCCCTAGGCCTCGGATACCCTAATACCGTCGGGGTCAGAAAAGAACAGGAGTTGACCAAGGGTGGTCGATAGGAAAGATGACAGAGAGGAGCCCGCTACAAGTAAGTGGAAACAATGCCGAAATCAGCTGGGGTTCCGTGGTCGCCAACCCACGTCCCACTAGCCGTGCGCCCCTGGGGGATCTGAGCAGACTGGACCAAGGATTTCATCAATAATTTCCTATCCTGTTTCTCTATGTTTTAATAAGAAATCTCCCTCCGATATTCCAAGTTTCCAAGACTGTGTAATAATCTTGCGTTGATTTCTTGTTATAGGCCTACCTGTTCCAGATGATTCTAAACGCCTTATCTAATTTCGACATTCTCTCTTTTCCTTACGATTCAATCCTGATGAAAGAATTACTTCTCCTAAATACTTGAATTTGCTGCATTTTTCCGAAGTCTCTAGAAGTTTCCAATCTAGATAACGAGCGGATCTTTCGATGAACTGAATTATTTTCATATGATACACCCTCTGTCTGAAAAGTTCTGTGAATGGGCTATATTACGAACAGATTGTTGGCTTACCTGAAACAGCCGTTACTGTCCTTCGGAAGTGATCCTCGTGGATGGTTATGCACTTCTGAGAACGACTGAACAAGTCCTGGAAACTCCCGGTATAGTCTTCTTTAGGAATAGCCTTCAGTTTAGGTCATCAAAACTCTAAATTGAAAGCAAGAGAGAAGCGTGAATTTAGCCTGTCTTAAATTACATTTTGTGAAGTTTTTCAGGGGCCTCTTGTCTATCGTTAGAAAGAACAGCTAGATCACCTTCGGAGGCCAAACACCGCAGATGAATTTTGATTTTGGGTAGTCGCCCAACAGCAATTCCATTTGTTTCACTTTCCCATGTCCTAATAACTATTTAAGCACAAGATGTAACAATAACGAAGATAGTTTCTTTGTAGAGGCGTTGATGATGTTTAATTGTTGTATTAAGGGGCCTAAAATCGGAGTTATCAGTCATTAATGATATGTATCAAGCTGAAATAAAATATACTGAAAAGAACCTACTACTACTGCTAACGACAGACAAACTTACATATTATAGGAATACAGGGTCTTTCATATAAAGTAAGAACGCCAAGCGGCGGTTTTGTTATTCGCTGCTGCGGTGGCCATGGCCGAGCTTGTGGTGCGCCGTGGCCCCCTGCTTTAAGAGTGTGTACAGTCCTTTATGAAATATTACCGTATAAAAGATGCACGAAGTGTCGTTCTTCCTGGGTTATACAGGCATTGTATCTGGTAACCACATTCTGGCTGACGCGAGTAAAGGTACGTCCACACCAAGATGTTTTCGTTAACTTTGTTAATGAACAATGTTCATGAACATTTTTGACTGTTCATAAACAAAATAGCGTGTTCGTTAACATTTCGAGCATGTTCATGAACAAAATCTCTTTAACTTTTGTGAATGAAACTTTTCATTAACTTTTCGTGTTTCCGTTAACATTTTGGTTTGCGCATGCGCAAATACGCAATTTAGGTTGTAAATTCGTAGCGCGGAATACGGTGCTCTTTTATTTATCTAAAAATCGACTATCGAATCTCAAGCGACTCGTATATTTCGCGGAATTATGAAATACCAGGAAGCACATGAGAATATTAATTTTGTTCTTAAGGAGTCTAGGATCATGGAGTGGTCGAACGAAAACGTTTTGGCGCTTATCGATGCGTATCTAAATCATCCCGTTTTGTGGGACAGTCGGCATCCCAGTCACAAAGACAGGAATGCTCGCAAGGATGCCTACTCAGAACTGGCCTCCGAGTTTAATATTGCACTCAAAATGATATTGAGCAAAAAATTAACAAACTCAGAGGCCAGTTCCATAGGGAATTCCTGAAGGTTAATTTGTGTCATTTCTTGCAATTTCAGGCCCAATTACTGTCAACAAGAACTGAAAGTCATGTGGAGATATTCTCAGAAAGTTTTGAAAGTCTGCTGCATCATGAATTAATAGTTCTGACATAAGTGTTCTCTCCAAACTTAATTATAAACGCCTTTCCAAGATTTTTCTTTGCCACACCTTGCGTCTGCAATTTTCTCTAATTGCACTCACTAAATTAATGAAAGCTGCAGCTGTAAGTACTCTTCTTCCTGACCCTATCCATTATAACCTCACAAACTGTTTATTTAATGTTGAAGATATTTGTTAACAAAAGTTTATTTGGTGTGGACATAATGTTGAAGAAGTTTGTTAACAAATGTTTAGTAAACATGTTGAGAAATGTTTTCATTAACATTGTTCATGAACATTGTTCATTAACTTTGGTGTGGACTAGCCTTGAGATCTGCCACTGTAATGTTTCTGATCTTTTATTTCATGTAGCCTCTTTTATTGATCACTGAGCACTGAGCCAGTAGTGTCAAACTTATTTTCAATTACGTGAATCTGTGCTAGAGAAGGTGGCACTTCCTAGGGAAATTGCCGAACAATTGCATCGCCTACCCGCCGTGCCGACTCGCACTTAAAATAAGTTTTACATACAAAAATACGATGTTGCAATGATAACTGTCTCACCATGTTAGCATCTGAGGTTCTGACTGGCGACTGAACACCTACACGCTTATTGCAAGGTCAAGAATATACAATGCGTGCTTTCAATACTACAGCAGGGAGCTGTGGCGCGCCACATGCTCAGCCAAGTCCACTGCAGCAACGGATAACAAATCCGCCGCTCGCCGTTCTTAATCCATATGAAAGACCCTGTATATGGAATATGAAAGGAGAAACATAAATAAAGACAGGAAGAAATGAAATGAACTCAATCCTGGAAGAATGAGGTTTTAAAGACTTGGAAAGAAGAAGATCCATGAAAGGCGGATACGAAAGGGAAAGAGGGAAAAGTCCACCCCAAAGACGGTTAAAATAAAAAAAAAGGGTGGAAACCCGGATTGAGCTAAGGAATCCTTCGGGATCACTAATTCCCGAATTCAACCGCAAGCCCTCGAGGGTTTAGCCTTACCCAAGGTGCACCATAAGTGGTGAGGTTACATACACCCTCCTCCCTTAGGGCTTTGTGCAGAAGGCAGGAGATATCATGAAGAGAAAAACAAGAGGTCTGACCCCGCAAAGAATGAGGTTATCAGGAAAGATGTGACAAGAGCCAAGGTGGAAAACTGAAGGCCTAGGATAACCTAATACCGTCTGGGTCAGAAAAGAACAAGAGTTGACCAAGGGAGGTTGACAGGAAAGATGACTGAGAGGAGCCCAGCACAAATAAGTGGAAGCAATGCCTGACTCAGCTGGAGTCCCGTGGTCGTCAAGCCACGTCCCACTAGTCGTGAGCCCCTGGGGGAACGTCTTGACAGGTATCAAGTGGGGTAATATTTTCTTTCCATCGGGGATGGGAAACCATAATCTGGAAGAAGGTTGCTGTGCGAAGTGCTAATAATGTGTTGTTGGTTTACTTGAATTAATTGGTTTTATCCCATGGAGGCCGATCCCTCAATATGACGTGACTAATGCCGGCCGCCCTCTCCTAAATCATCCCGCGAGGGGACAAGCGTTTACTGAAATTGAGTAAAACTAATTTTACAAAATGGTATGTCTGCGAGAATATATGAAGCAATTAAGAAAGCGCAGGAAAAATGTGATTACCTTGGGTGAAAAAAAAAATGTTGGTAGTTACGTTTTTTAATTAAGAGGTATCGTGGATCCTATATAAATATTAACAATCAGATTTGAGGGATGTGTTCTCCTAGAATCTAGTCATCAGCTGAAGGAAGTAGACGTGGTAATAGCTGTATAAGAGGCTAAATATCTAGGATATCATCCCCTAATTATATTTGAGTGATGGAAAAAATGAATATGTAATTAAATTTAAATCTACGTCTAAAACGAAGGAGATAATGATAATAATTGTTGTGTCAAGGGGCCTAACATCCAGGCTATCGGCCCCTAATGGATTTAGGCGATGATGAAAAATGAAACGAAAATCCAACAACACACTTACAACTAAAACTAGCGATTTGAAGTAACGGGAAATAAAAGGAGAAAAATAAATAAAAACATAAAGAAAAAAATATCCTCAATCCTCAAAGAATGAGAATTGGGAGACTTCGGCAGAAGTAGAGCCACGAAAGGCAGATAGGAAAGGGAAAGGGTCCGCCCCAAAGGCAATGAAAGAAGGGGGAAACCGAACTCAGCTCAAAAATCCTTCGGAGAGGCCAACTCCCCAACTCACCAGCCGTGAGCCCTTGAGAGTGTAACACTATGCAAGGGCAGATCACATGAAAAAGAAAAAGGTCTAACCTCTCAAAGAAGAAAGGTATCAGGTAAGATAAGGCACGGGGTCAATTAAGGCAGGAAAGTGAAAAACACCCCAGACCTTGGATACCCTAAAACGTCGGGGTCAGAAGCGAACAGGACCTGACCCAGGGAGGTTGACAAGAAAGATAACAGAGAGGAGCCCAGCACAAGTGGAAGCAATGCGGACCTCACGAGGGGTCCCGTCTTTGCTACCCACTAGTCGTGAATCCCTGGGGGATCACAAATTGTGTTCTGTTTTGTGTTGAGTTGAAAATGACTTTAAAACTGTCTGGCGCACAAAATAGGAAACGGAAAGTTGATGCGTTAGCTAGTTATTGTTGTTGTAAGGGGCGGAACAACGAGGACTTTTGCCCCTTTTAACACAGAGTGTACAAATTTAGAATTGAATTAAAATTTAGGGTGGAGGCCCAAATAAAGCTGATACGAGAGTTAGCGTTAAACTCAGGTAGATTTCATTAGATAGGCTACCTATTGGAATGGGTACCATATTTCGACTTCCGGAAAATGTCGACATATCTTCGCGTTTGACCCCCCCCCCCCCCTCCAGACCCCAAAACCACCGTCAGTTCAAAAGTTAATACTGTATATAATTTATGCATATATATGCACTAGCAAAAGTACCCGTTCTTCGAACGGTTTTCGGTATTAATGGCCAATCTTTCTCAGAAAGGCAGTAATTAGTAGCGATCCGTGACAAAAAATCAGAGAAGGAGGGAACCAAGTTAATCTTGGAAGAAGTATGAATTTTCCAACTGTAGAACAATAAAATACGTATACATTAATTAATACCAGTTTCGGCCATATTATGTATGGCCTTCTTCTGTAATTACTTTTTAAAAGAAAGGAAACTATTGTAATTACGAGCAAAATGTTTAAATAATATTTTACTTGGTATATTGGCTTTCACGGCAAGTGAATTAAAGCTCAGCAATTGTTCTATGTTTGTGGCGTGTGACGGCACATACCTAGAGGAATTGCTGAGTTTGAATATTTTACTTGTCTTTTTTCTACAAAAAATATAAAAAATCTTTAAAAATCAGATCTGTAACAGATGTGGGCTTTAATTTGATGATAATATAAAATTGTGAAAATGACATAGCCTATATCTAAATAGTTGGTGCTTGCATGTTCCTATAAAATATACTAAAATAGACTGCTTATTCCTATAAAATATACTAAAAATAGACTTAACTTCTTTTCTTTTAAAAATATCATGAGATGGTCAATGCTATGAGATGAATAAAGGCTCTTTCAAAACTTTGCTCGTAATTACCGTAATTCTTTTCTCTTAAAAAAAAATTACGAGCCTTACAGTAGTCGCAAATGATGTGTAACATCTGACATAGAAGAAACCTCACGTGAAATTGTTGATACATCGGTATTTTATACTATTATTGGCACAAATATTAATTTATTGTAAAAGGGAGTGTTTTACAGATATTGTAGTTTATAATACGGAACTCATTTTATTAGATGATTTGTAGCTTCCATCAGCACTAGCCTAAATAAAGAATACGATATGGATCAACTACATTAATAGACGCGACACCGCTCATAACCTTAAATTCCTTATAAACAGGTCCTCTTCATTCACAGACCAACACGTAATTTCATATGGATTCTGTTAAAATGAGTCATATTGAAATGAAAATCCACAGCCTGCTTCCAGTCTCCGACCGGGTCAGGAATGGAATGAATGAAGCCCCTATCTAGCGGCGAGGATATGAACTGTGCCGGCTGCCGAGGCCTGACGCACTCCTCTGGGGCAATGATTAAATGAATGACAGATGAAATGAAATGATAGTGGAGAGTGTTGCTGGAATGAAATTTTGAGAGAAAACCGGAGTACCCGGAGAAAAACCTGTCTGCCTCCGTTTGTCCAGCACAGATCTCACAAGGAGTGACCGGGATTTGAACCACGGACCCAGCGGTGAGAGGCCGGCGTGCTGCCGCCTAACCCACGGAGGCTCAAAATGAGTCATATTGATATGATAAATATCGTTTAAAATGATAATCTGGTAGCAAAAATATCTACCCCGTCCGGGATTCGAACCCAAGATCTCTAGATTCACAGTCATAACCACTAACCCCACGGCTATTTCGACTATGCATATTTTGTGCACAAGATGGTGACTTATTTCCACGTTCCAATAATACTGCATTACGGAATTAAGTTTCATTTATATTTTGCTTGTTTCGATAATGTTCCTGCGTGAAATTGAGTTTAAAATGCCTTATGAATAGGCCCTCTTGTGAGTAAAGAGAATGTATTCAGTAATAGTTCATGAAGGCTTGTTCAATTCTCGTATAACCACAACGATTATATTATATTGATGACTGCATTACCGTGATGTGGGTTAATATTTGAATAGCCATTGTGCAGAAACATAATGCCGACAACTTACAAATTTTGATATTAAGGCATTTTATCATTTAAATACTGATACGAAGACTTCGAACATGTACCATGTCATTTGTTTCAATCACTTGACACCAGAGTTCGCATGAGCGATTTCCGTTCAGTATGTCATATACATTCCACATGGCCGAGAGTGCGTCATGGTATCAATTTCCGACACCGCGCGCTCATTGTTTCTCGTACCACTGCCCACTGGATCGATCGATCAAGTGGGCAGTGCATACTTCCGTTTTCCACCACTGCCAGCTAGAACACTTCCGTTCTATCGATCGAGCGGGCAGTGCATACTTCCATTTCCCACCACTGCCAGCTAGTACACTTCCGTTCTATTGATCGAGCAGGCAGTGCATACTTCCGTTTTCCACCACTGCCAAGTAGTACACTTCCGTTCGATCCACCACTGCCAGCTCGATCGTTCCGATCCACTTCCGTCCCCAATTTTCAAAATCACTCCCACAAAACTATCCAGCAACCGAGCGGAAAGATGTTACACATCCATAATCACAGAAGACGGCCATAATATTGCCGAAACTGGTATTAATTAATGTATATTAATATCTAGGAATTACCCTTGGCCACGCTCTCACTTACAGGAAGCACTGTTTGAACACCAAGCAAAAAAGTGGCAGCCAGAAATAACATCATAAGGAAGTTAACAGGCACAACATGGGGAGCACATCATAGTACTTTGAGAACCTCTTTTCTTGCGTTATGTTACTCCGTCTGAGAATACGCAAGCCCAGAATGGTACAAATCCAGTCATGCCAAAGTGGTAGATGTTGCACTTAACGATACTTGTCGTATTATGACTGGGTTCCTTAAGCCCACTTCGCTGGACAAGCTGTACACCCTTGCTGGAATCGCACCCCCTGACATCCGCCGAGAGGTAGCGGCGAAAAATGAGGGAAAAAAAGGGCAGAAACTTCTGAAGCCCATCCTCTGTTTGGACATCGACCTGCAAACCCCCGACTAAAATCTAGGAAAAGCTTCCTCAGAACAACAGACGCTCTTTTCGGGACTTCACAACAATCCGGAACCAATTTGTGGCGTACAAGGTTTTACAGTCCTGGACAATGGTTTCCACCCTCTGAAAAACTACCAGCCGGTTTCACAGAGAAATGGAGTACATGGAGATCACTCAATAGACTTCGGTCGAGTGTCACAAGATGCAAAAGCAAATTCTGAGATGGGGTTTCCATGTGGAGTCACCGTCTTGTGAATGTGGAACAACGCAGACGTCCTACCATCTGCTTCAGTGCAGTCAGTGCCCAACAACATGTACGTTAGAGGACCTGTTACATGCAACACCTAATGCCATAGAGGTCTCCAACTTCTGGGTGGCTATAATTTGAACAAATTGAAATGTAAAATTTTGTATATAATATTATGTAGTCTACTTATTGTATATTCAATTTCACACTGTCACTGTTCATTTTCCTTAGATTATTTTAGGTTAAGGTTATAGCATGGTTACCTTCTTGGCTGATAGATCATTGCAAGGAGTATTGAGCCTTGAGCCATGGTATTCCTTGTAATGATCTAGTAGTGAGGTGGGAGGGGGCCGTGAATCATAGAGTGACACATCTGTATTTTTTATTTCTATTTTTGATGCTGTTTAGTTTTTTATATATCTTTGATTATTATTTTTATTCCATGCTGTAAAAATGTTGTTAGAGGTCTGATTATTAGTGAGTACCTGTGGAGATTATCTATGGAGATTGTAGGAAGCCATGCTGGAAGATTGCTTATAAATTATGTGTAAGAGGTCAGATTATTGGTGATATGTTTGGTAATAGTAGTAAGGGGAAGAGATATGAAAAAGAATGAGTTTCTGGAGTTAAGAAAGTGGAACTGGCTGAGTATTAGGTCTGTTTATTGCAAATGAAGGAAGAAGGAAAAAGTATGGGCTTGGAGGGTGCTGCTGAGAAGGATGATGATGATGATAATTGTTGTTTTAAGGGGCCTAACATCTAGGTTATCGGCCCCTGATGGTTTGGGTGATCGTGAAGATGAAAATGAAAAACGAACTTAAAACTAAAACTAACTACTAACCTACATACTAGAAGAAGAAATGGAAAACTAAAGGAGAATAAGGCAAATAAAAGGACAAAAGAAAAGAAATGCCCTCAACCCTCGGAGAAGGCGGATTGAGGGACTTGGAAGGAAGGAGAGCCATGAAAGGCATATAGGAAAGTGAAAGAGGAGAGGGTCCGCCCCAAAGGTAAGGGACAAAAGGGGAAAACGGGCCCAGCTCAGGAATCCCTCGGGGTCGCAAACTCCCGAACTCACCAGCCGTGAGCCCCTGAGGGTGTAGCATTATCTAGGGTGCACCAGAAGTGGTGGGGCTACATACACTCTGCCTCCTTAAGGGCCTAGAGCACAAGGCAGGAGGTAAAAGGAAGAGAAAAAAGAAGGCTGACCCCTCGCAGAAGGAGGGTATCAGAAAAGATGAGACAAGGGCCAATTAAGGCGGGAAAGGAAGAGACTCCCTAGGCCTCGGATACCCTAATACCGTCGGGGTCAGAAGAGAACAAGAGTTGACCAAGTGAGGTCGGAGCTGAGAAGGAAGATTGGGTTATGTTTTAGATGATAATGGATGTATAAAGGCTTGTTTTAAATGATGATGATGATAATTGTTGTTTTAAGGGGCCTAACATCTAGGTTATCGGCCCCTGATGGTTTGGATGATCGTGAAGATGAAAATGGAATGGAAACTTAAAACTAAAACTAACTACCAACCTACATACTAGAAGAAGAAATGGAAAACTAAAAGGAGAATAAGGCAAATAAAGGACAGGAGGAAAAGAAATGCCCTCAACCCTCGAAGAATGCGGATTGAGGGACTTGGAAGGAAGGAGAGCCATGAAAGGCAGATAGGAAAGTGAAAGAGGAGAGGGTCCGCCCCGAAGGTAGGGGACAAAAGGGGAAAACGGACCCAGCTCAGGAATCCCTCGGGGTCGCCAACTCCCGAACTCACCAGCCGTGAGCCCCTGAGGGTGTAGCATTATCTAGGGTGCACCAGAAGTGGTGGGGCTACATACACCCGGCCTCCTTGAGGGCCTTAAGCAGAAGGCAGGAGATAACATGAAAAGAAAAAGAAGGCTGACTCCTCGCAGAAGGAGGGAATCAGAAAAGATGAGACAAGGGCCAATTAAGGCGGGAAAGGAAGAGACTCCCTAGGCCTCGGATACCCTAATACCGTCGGGGTCGGAAGAGAACAAGAGTTGACCAAGTGAGGTCGACAGGAAAGAAGACGGAGAGGAGCCCGGCACATGTAAGTGGAAGCAATGCCGGACTCAGCTGGGGCCCCGTGTTCGCCAACCCACGCCCACTAGATGTGAGCCCCTGGGGGGACTTGTTTTAAAGAAAAATATAGAAGAAGAAATTACAATTGTGGAATATGGAATATGAGATAAATAAATATAAATAATCGGTATCAGACAAGAAGGAGGTGTGCCCATTTGAAGAGAGTTGATTTTCGTACGAGGAAAGATTTCCTAATTGTGCCAGAACAACCATGACCCCAAGAAAGTTAGTTAGTTAGTTATTGTTGTTTTAAGGGGCGAAACTACGAGGTCATCTGCCCCTCTTAACACAGATTAAACAATACAAATTTTGAATTGAATTTAAAATTTTGAGGTGGACATCTAAATTTAAAAAGACCAAAAATTAATAAAACAAAAACAAACAATTAAATAAAAAATAAAAAATATAAAAATAAACAAAAAACAAGATGTTCGGGAAAGAACATATAGCCTACTTTCTCCGAAATGTATGGGTATAGTTATAACTCTCTGTCCTTATCATCTCCTAATTTCTTTCTATTTGAAGTGCAAATTGGCACACAGGATTTGAACAGTGGCGTTCAAACCATAGTTTATAATTTACCCCAGCATTTTGCAATTTCATCAGCAAACACTCCAAACACCGACTACTTACAATAATTGAAACTTCGTTGCTCTAATAAGGCCCATCTACAATGCGCAGTCGGCAGTCCGTAGTTGGTAGTCCTCGGTCGGCAGTCGCGATCGACTCCGTGTATACTATAGGCACCATACACAACATGAAGTTGCAGTTGGTAGCTGGCAGTTGGCAGTCGAGAATTTTATCCTTGACTACCAACTACCCGACTGCAGCAATGTAATAGCCAATCAGAGCAGATCAGAAACTGACGTCACGTTGTTGTTCTGTGTCGTGTACGAATGATATAGAACTAAGTGAAGTAACTTCGCAACCCGTTAATTTATAGGCTAATCTTAAATACACGGTATAACAAAATAATCCATCTCCAAATCATCCATATTGCAAGTTTTGAGATTATCAACAACGCCTCTGTGCACAAGGAATAAACGAATGTTACTGTCTTATTACTCCTAGCAGTCGTTAAGACTGGGTTCACTAACTGGCCGGTATAGAGCGCTGCTCGAATCTATAGTTTCTGCATAGTACAACTGAAGGCTGGAAGATGTCACTCCAGTGGAGAATGTCGTTTTTTTAATATATAATTTCCATTGCAAAAAGCACCATATAAAGCTTTATTTTATAACGTCTCAGTACTCAAGAAACAATAAATATAAAAACTAGTCGTGATATCTAGTTGTGAAATATCGAACAATATAATCCTAACAGAGCGAGTGCATTCTAGCGGCCAGAAGAAGAAACTTTTCAATAAAATCTGTTACCTTTTTGTCAGCTAGATGTCTCGATTAAATCTGCTGGCGAATTATGTTTTAATTAAGTATATGTTTTGCACCGTAATATCCACAATATAACGCTTAATTTTAAAACGTCTGAGTCATTACAAAGCAACAAATATGTAAAATGTCAAGCAAAAAACTAACTCTGATGGGGTTTGAACCATAGGCATATGAATGACAGACTAACGCTTTACCACTGAGCTAATTGTGTCAACGAATATCGTTCTATATAAAATGACTTACATAGAACTTGTTAGCAAATAATGATTTATACTAAACGATTTCATCACTGAAGTATATTATTTATATATAAAGCATTTCATACAAAGTTTATTTATTTTGTTTCAGTACGCTATATTGCAGGCAATACTCAAATTAGTGAAATATAAGTCAGGCACAAGATATCCGCTGCCATCTTGTCTTATTAATGAATCAGCTGAGCTTTTTAAAATCACGTCTGCACTATAGTATTACAAAATAAACTTTTAATTTCGTACGTGCCTCTTGCTTTAGAACAGTTAAAACGATTCTCGGCTCGATAATCGGAACTGGTGGGTCCCATGATATGGATTATAAAGTTTGCATAATTCGCACGGCCGCCATCCTGAAATGGTATGGCGGACGACCTTGTAGTTTGCTCACAAGACGCATCCTATACGAAGGTATGTTGTTACCAAATTTGGTAGAGATTGGATGATTTGGTTAGTCGTTATTTGATTTTACGTTTTGAACGTTTGAGTGGCCGCTATTCAGTTTTAGTAAAGATGGCGGCGATATAAAACATGACACTGAGGTGTCCTTTGCTAGTGCTACCTTTGTACCAAATTTCGTTCAATTCGCATTCACCGTGTTCGAATTGATAGGGGGGGGGACAGACATTCAGAGTACACACACTCACACACACACACACAGACTCACACACACACATACACACACACAGACTCACACACACACATACACACACACAGAGAGACACACTTTTTTCGCCCTGTGTTGATCTCATAAGTCTACTTTCATTTTTTGCAAAAATCGAAAGTAGGCTAATACGGAAAAAACAAAACATTATCATTCAAAAACAAACAAGTCGTTGAGTCAATGTTCACTGGAAAATTTAGATTGCTGGCCCTAACCCACTCTCACTTATAAAGCGGATAACCCGATCAGCAGCCACCGCGTCATCGGCTAATATAAGTTTGAGTGTCGTCTGCAAACCAAGGTTTCTTCGGAAGTCAGCAAGATCCACACACTGGGTGAAAATGTGGGCCACGGTGAATACGGCTCCACAGGTACAAAGTGGGGGTCTTCCCTTCTCATTAGGTACGAGTGGGTGGATCTTGTATGACCTATCCTTAGCCTACACAAAATGACGGACTCTCTCCGGGCCCGGAAGGAGCTCCGCCACACGCGAGTAGTTCCCTTGATCGCTCTCAGTTTACTGGGCAGTGGGTCAGCTAGCCACTGACTCTCCCAAAAAGCCAGAACTTGTAGGCGTAACTGAGAGCGAATATCTCTAGCGGGTACCTCCATTGGTCGAGGTGGTAGTGATACCGCCTCTTTTGCAGCTTGATCTGCTAACTCATTTCCCGCAATCCCCATGTGGCTTGGAAGCCACAGAAAGGTGATTCGAGTGTCAGCGTGGCACAGCCCGGCTAGTAGGTCGTGGATTCGCTGCACTAGGGGGTGTTGCGGGAAACATGTAGCAATTGACTGCAACGAACTCAAAGAGTCGGTACACACGAGAAAGTGGATTCGTGCATCCTGTAGTGCAAACTGCAGAGCTTCATAGATGGCAACGAGCTCCGCAGTAAACACATTACAGTCCTCAGGCAAAGAGATCTTGGTACTTAAACCATCAATAACGTAGCACAACCCACTTTCTCGTCTACCTTCGAACCATCCGTGTATAGAATGCCAGCGTCCGGAAATTGGTGAACTATGCTGTGGAACTGCCTCCGGTAAACGGTCGCATCCGTGTCCACTTTAGGACCTTGGTGAAGGTCTAACCGAATTTCCGGACGCGGGGCTTGCCACGGAGGCACCTCGCTAGATGTCCGGATCATACAGGGACCTACAGCCACTCCTATTTCAGTACACGAGCTATCAAGTCTAATACCAACCGGCCGAGTGGCACGAGGCCGGTTGGCGTACCCCTGGTGGTTTTGGGTACCGAAGAGAGCTTGATAGGTTGGGTGTTGCGGCATTTGACGCACATTGGCAGCATATGTTAAAAGCATATGTTGGCGTCTATAATTTAAAGGTGGAACACCCGATTCGGCGAGTAGGCTGGGTATCGGGCTGGTCCGGAAGGCACCGGTAGCCAGCCTAACGCCACTATGGTGGATACTGTCCAGCATTTTCAAGGTTGCCGGCCTTGCTGAACCGTATGCCGCAGAACCATAGTCTAGCCGGGACAGGACGAGGGCTTGGTAGAACCGTAGCAGCACCGCACGGTCAGCCCCCCACGTAGTGCCACTAAGAAACTTGAGCATGTTCAGTTTCCTGAGACAAGTCATTTTTAATTGCCGTATATGGTGCTGCCACGTTAACTTGCTGTCAAAATGGAGCCCCAGGAAGCGATAAGTGTCAACCAACGGCAACGCAGCATCCCTGAGATGTAGTTCAGGGTGAAAATGTAGCCTCCGTAGCCGACAAAAATGGACGACGGAGGTTTTCGCTGCTGAAAAACGAAAACCCCGGTCTTGAGCCCACCTGTCGACCCGGTTGATGGCTAGCTGCAATTGCCGTTCCACGACTGCCATACTTCCAGAGCTGTAATGCAGAGCTAAATCGTCTACATACAGCGATGGAACTACCGCGGACCCGGCGGCGGCAACAATGCCATTAATGGCAATCGCGAACAAGGTGACACTCAGCACTGAACCCTGAGGAACTCCATTTTCTTGGGTATAGTATTGCGATAATGTCCTACCGACCCTTACACGGAAGAGTCGGACGGACATGAAATTCGCAATGAAAGTCGGTAAGTTACCACGGAGTCCCCACTTGTGAAGGGTGGAAAGTTAGTTAGTTAGTTATTGTAGTTTTAAGGGGCGGAACTACGAGGTCATCTGCCCCTCTTAACACAGATTAAAATATACAAAATTTGAATTGAATTTAAAATTTTGAGGTGGACATCTAAATTTAAAAAGACCAAATATTAATAAAACAAAAACAAACAATTAAATAAAAAATAAAAATTATAAAAATAAACAAAAATTACGGAAAAAACAAAACATTATCATTCAAAAACGAACAAGTCGTTGAGTCAAAGTTCACTGGAAAATTTAGATTGCTGGCCCTAACCCACTCTCACTTATAAAGCGGATAACGCGATCAGCAGCCACCGCGTCATCGGCTAATATAAGTTTGAGTGTCGTCTGCAAACCAAGGTTTCTTCGTAAGTCAGCAAGATCCACACACTCGGTGAAAATGTGGGCCACGGTAAATACGGCTCCACAGGTACAAAGTGGGGGGTCTTCCCTTCTCATTAGGTACGAGTGGGTGGATCTTGTATGACCTATCCTTAGCCTACACAAAATGACGGACTCTCTCCGGGCCCGGAAGGAGCTCCGCCACACGCGAGTAGTTCCCTTGATCGCTCTCAGTTTACTGGGCAGTGGGTCAGCTAGCCACTGACTCTCCCAAAAAGCCAGAACTTGTAGGCGTAACTGAGAGCGAATATCTCTAGCGGGTACCTCCATTGGTCGAGGTGGTAGTGATACCGCCTCTTTTGCAGCTTGATCTGCTAACTCATTTCCCGCAATTCCCATGTGGCTTGGAAGCCACAGAAAGGTGATTCGAGTGTCAGTGTGGCACAGCCCGGCTAGTAGGTTGTGGATTCGCTGCACTAGGGGGTGTTGCGGGAAACATGTAGCAATTGACTGCAACGAACTCAAAGAGTCGGTACACACGAGAAAGTGGATTCGAGCATCCTGTAGTGCAAACTGCAGAGCTTCATAGATGGCAACGAGCTCTGCAGTAAACACACTACAGGCCTCAGTTAAAGAGGTCTTGGTATTTGCACCATCAATAACGTAAGCACAACCCACCTTCTCGTCCACCTTCGAACCATCCGTGTATAGAATGCCAGCGTCCGGAAATTGGTGAACTATGCTGTGGAACTGCCTCCGGTAAACGGAGGCATCCGTGTTCACCTTAGGACCTCGGTGCAGATCTAACCGAATTTCTGGACGCGGGACTTGCCACGGAGGCACCTCGCTAGATGTCCGGATCATGCAGGGACCTACAGCCACTCCTATTTCAGTACACGAGCTATCAAGTCTAATACCAACCGGCCGAGTGGCACGAGGCCGGTTGGCTTACCCCTGGTGGTTTTGTGTACCGAAGAGAGCTTGATAGGTCGGATGTTGCGGCATTTGACGCACATTGGCAGCATATGCTAAAAGCATATGTTGGCGTCTATAATTTAAAGGTGGAACACCCGATTCGGCGAGTAGGCTGGGTATCGGGCTGGTCCGGAAGGCACCGGTAGCCAACCTAACGCCATTATGGTGGATACTGTCCAGCATTTTCAAGGTTGCCGGCCTTGCTGAACCGTATGCCGCAGAACCATAGTCTAGCCGGGAGAGGACGAGGGCTTGGTAGAACCGTAGCAGCACCGCACAGTCAGCCCCCCACGTAGTGCCACTAAGAAACCTGAGCATGTTCAGTTTCCTGAGACATGGCATTTTCAATTGCCGTATATGGTGCTGCCACGTTAACTTGCTGTCAAAATGGAGCCCCAGGAAGCGATAAGTGTCAACCAACGGCAACGCAGCATCCCTGAGATGTAGTTCAGGGTGTAAATGTAGCCTCCGTAGCCGACAAAAATGGACGACGGAGGTTTTCGCTGCTGAAAAACGAAAACCCCGGTCGTGAGCCCACCTGTCGACCCGGTTGATAGCTAGCTGCAATTGCCGTTCCACGACTTCCATACTTCCAGAGCTGTAATGCAGAGCTAAATCGTCTACATACAGCGATGGAACTACCGCGGACCCGGCGGCGGCAACAATGCCATTAATGGCAATCGCGAACAAGGTGACACTCAGCACTGAACCCTGAGGAACTCCATTTTCTTGGGTATAGTATTGCGATAATGTCCTACCGACCCTTACACGGAAGAGTCGGACGGACATGAAATTCGCAATGAAAGTCGGTAAGTTACCACGGAGTCCCCACTTGTGAAGGGTGGAAAGGATCCCGTAGCGCCATGTGGTGTCGTAGGCTTTCTCGAGGTCAAAGAAAACCGTGACTAGGTGCTGCTTTCGGAAAAAAAGCCTCCTGTATGGCGCTCTCAAGTCGCACCAGATGGTCAGTGGTGGACCTATAAGAGCGAAATCCACATTGGTACTCAGACAGGAGACCTTTATCCTCCAAGAACCACACCAGTCGACGATTCACCATCTTTTCGAGCAGCTTACATAGGCCATTTGTCAAACAAATGGGCCTATAGCTGCTTACAAACTTGGGATCCTTTCCAGCCTTAGGAATCGGTATCACGATCCCCTCTCGCCATTGAGATGGAAACTCCCCTTCAATCCATATACGATTGAAGAGGATCAACAGTTTTTTTTATACTGGATTCACACAGATGTTTTAACATTTGATTATGTATGTTATCCGGTCCAGGAGCCGTATCCCTGCACAGTGCAAGCGCACTGCGCAGTTCCCATTCAGAGAATGGTACATTATAGGACTCCGAAGCAGCAGTGGCAAAGGACAAGGGGTGAGTCTCTGCCTCCCGCTTCATAGAAAGAAATGTAGGATCGTAACTCCCGGAGCAGGATACATCGGGGAAGTGCGAGCCAATGCTGTTGGCAATGGCGAGATGGTCCGTGATGATGTCTCCATTGATGGACACTCCAGGTATAGAGAGTGATGTCGGGAGTCCGGAGATCCGACGAAGCTTAGTCCACACTTGAGATGAAGGAGTATGCGCCGTCATGGACGACACATACTTTTCCCACGTCGTTTTCTTACTCTCCCGAATCAGATATCGGGCTCTAGCACGCATCCTTCTGAAGGTGATAAGGTTGGCCATAGTGTTTTGCCTCCGATAGCATTTGAAAGCACGTCGACGATCTTTAATGGCTGCTGCAATCTCGGCTGTCCACCAAGGGACAAGCTTCCGGCGTGAGTTTCCGGATGAGGAAGGTATTGTTTCCTCAGCAGCAGCCAAAATACCATTCGTTATATGAATGGTATGATCGTCGACACTCTCAAAGGTATCTTCGGCAAACACCGCACGTGCCGTGAATGTTGGCCAATCAGCCCGACGGAGAAGCCATCGACTTGGTAACACGATGGCTCTCTGGTTCGGAAGAGTAACGATAATTGGAAAATGGTCACTATTACAAAGGTCATCGTGTACACCCCACTGTAGCAGGGGAACCAGCGCACGACTGCACAGGGTAATATCGATACTTGAATAAGTACCGTGTGCAATAGAGAAGTGCGTAGGCTCCCCTGTGTTCAACAGACACAGGTCCAGCCGCCTGATCAGCCTCTCAAAATCTCTCCCTTTACCGCTAGTGGTAGCGGAGCCCCAGATGGTGTTGTGGGCATTAACATCTCCCAGAAGGAGGAAAGGAGGGGGGAGCTGAGAGACTAGATCCACCAGCTGGTCGTAATCCGGCTGAGAATCAGGCGGGATGTACACGTTACATACTGTTGCCATTACTGGCAACGAAGTACGAACTGCAACTGCCTCTAGCTGAGTACGCAACGGCACCTCTTCACTAAAGAGGTTAGAGTGGACGAGAGTACAGACGCCACCAGCGGCCACAGCTCCGTCCACCCGGTCTTTAGAGAAGAGTTTGAAGTGACGCATTGTTGTCTCATGTCCAGGACGAAACCTGGATTCCTGAAGACAGACAATGGTTGCCGAAAACGAAGATATTATTTGTCGTAACTCAGCGAGATGAACAGAATAGCTATTACAGTTCCATTGTAATAGTGCCATGGTGTGGACTTAAGTAGAAATGGGTCTTCTACTTATGCTTGACCGTTTGCCACCCTTCCCCAGCTCTAGTTGGAAATGATGGGGCAGGAGAGCACACCTCAATCTCCACATCTCCGTCCGAAGACGAAGAAAATGGAGCGGGCGCTCTCTTGGGTTGCGCGCGGTCGTCGTCGGACCTCACGAGTCTCGCTCTTGGGGAAGAGCGAGAGCGGTGTCGAGGGACTTTCTCCCGGTCCGAAGACTGGGTGTCTGTCCCCGACACGCCCCGAAGAATTTTCTTCTTGGATCGGCGCCGACGCGTGTTTGGGGAAGTAGATGGTCCCTTCCCCACAGACGCCGGGTCCTTATAAAACAAGGTCGCTCCTGCTGGCACCGCTCCACTGGTAGTGGTGGGAGCGGGATGGTCAGCAGATACGTGAGCAGCCCTGCCTTTAGGAGAGGAAGAGAAACGGCGCTGAACCGTTCCCCTCTCCTCCGCCGATCTATTTTCTTTTCTATAGGGGAGTTCCTCCATGCGTACGGGCTTGGCTTCAGCAGGCTTCGCTCCCTTGGTGGTAATGGGAGCGGAAAGGCCAGCAGAGACAGTAGCCACCCCGTCAGCAGGAGGGCGAGAGAGACTGCGGCGAACCGTCTCCCTCTTCTCCCCTATATTTTTCGTATTAGTTGGGCTGGAAGAAGGACCAGCCCCGGTCGGCAAAGTCTTCTTTCCCCCTTTAGCTGGGGAAGACTTGTTCGCCGAGAAGAAGAGGACTTCTTCTCCGATTGCGCCGGTTTTGATGGTATAACCGGCGCCTTCTTTTGCTGGGCCGAAGAAGGTTGTTGTACCTCCTTCGGGCTGACATTTTTCGCTGGTACAGCGAGGGGTGATTTTAATACAGCTGATAATACGGGCGTCGAGGGTACTACACTCGGTAAAGATGCGGCAGGGGTGAATGAGGGCGTCGTTGCAGCTGCAAACGATACCCGAAATTCGGGGGCATTCATATCACGGTACCTCTTGCGAGCGTCGTGATATGAAAGCCTATCAAGAGTTCTTATTTCTTGAATTTTTGCTTCCTTACAGAACTCAGGGCACTGCTTCGATCGTGGAGAGTGGCTTCCTTGGCAGTTAGGACAAATCGGGGGAGGCGTACACCTCTCACCCTCATGTGTCCCCTTGCCACACTCTCTACACACGGCCTTGGCAGTGCACCTGGCGGAAACATGCCCGAATCTCTGGCATTGATAGCAGCGCATAGGTGGAGGGATGTACGGTCGAACATCGCAGTGGTACGATGTGACCTTCACCTGCTTAGGTACTACATCACCCTCAAAATGGAGAATAAAAGCGCCGGTATCGACGCTGTTCTCCCCAATCTTTCGGGTGATGCGCCTAATCTTGGTGACGCCTCTCTTCCCCAGATCCCGCAACAATTCCGCATCGCTATTTAAAACGAGGTCACGATGGAAAATAACTCCTCGGACCTCATTCAGCGTTTCGTGTTTTGAGACCTTAACGGGAATTTCGCCGAATTGCGTGCATTCCAGCAACGCTTCGGTTTGCTTCCGATCAACGGTGTGCAGCAGCAGCTGACCGTTTCGGAGCTTGGAAATCCCGCTTAGGTCCCCAAATTTCCCCTCGATTTCCTCAGAAAAAATTATTGATTTTACTAGTTTAAAAAAATGAAAGCCTCCGTGGCTTAGGCGGCAGCACGTCGGCCTCTCACCGCTGGGTCCGTGGTTCAAATCCCGGTCACTCCATGTGAGATCTGTGCTGGACAAAACGGAGGCAGACAGGTTTTTCTCCGGGTACTCCGGTTTTGCCTGTCAAAATTCCATTCCAGCAACACTCTCCACTATCATTTCATTTCATCTGTCATTCATTTAATCATTGCCCCAGAGGAGTGCGTCAGGCCTCGGCAGCCGGCACAGTTCATATCCTCGCCGCTAGATAGGGGCTTCATTCATTCCATTCCTGACCCGGTCGGAGACTGGAAGCAGGCTGTGGATTTTCATTTTCACTAGTTTAAAATCACCCCCGTCAGTCCTCGTAGCTACCAGGTAGCGAGGAGACTTATCAGCGGGGAATCTTCTATTAAAGGCTTCATCCCAAGGCGTATACACCTTGGGATTAGCTCGACACTCAAGAGACGGCTTTTTAAGGGTGCCACCCTGTACAGGTGTCCGTGATCGCTTTGATGGCATCCCGGACGAAATCCTCCCCGAATACTGCCCACTCCGAACGGGGGCTATCACTGTGGGCGCCACCCAGCCAAGGCAATACCTACCTGGCATAGCAGATATTGCCCGGGGTCCCAGTGCCTCACACAGGCACTTCCCCCTCGGCATGCACAGGATTTATTCAGCTCCAGTATTCGGCCATGCAGGGACCTTCGTTGTAAGGCGGATACTACTGTAGGGTACATGGCGCACCCACCTGACGGGATGGGGCATACCGTCTAGGCTTTCTGGCCAGATGGCCAAGCTGGTGGCCCTTCCCCTAACAGCACGCATGTTTATTTCTATTGGTCAAACCAGAGCTGGGACCAGAAAACCAAAATTGACCTTTATAAGGCCCCCTCTAAGTCGCCTTTTACGACAGGCAGGGGATACCGTGGATGAATTCTGCCCTCCCCATCCACAGGGGGTCTGAACAAATCAAAACTGGCAAGTTATTCGGCCATGTCGGCCCTATTAGTCGCCTCCTACGACAGGCAGGGCATACCGTGGGTGTATTCTAACCCGCACCCACACGGGGGGAAGGGTGGAAAGGATCCCGTAGCGCCATGTGGTGTCGTAGGCTTTCTCGAGGTAAAAGAAAACCGTGACTAGGTGCTGCTTTCGGAAAAAAAGCCTCCTGTATGGCGCTCTCAAGTCGCACCAGATGGTCAGTGGTGGACCTATGAGAGCGAAATCCACATTGGTACTCAGACAGGAGACCTTTATCCTCCGAGAACCACACCAGTCGACGGTTCACCAGCTTTTCGAGCAGCTTACATAGGCCATTTGTCAAACAAATGGGCCTATAGCTGCTTACAAACTTGGGATCCTTTCCAGCCTTAGGAATCGGTATCACGATCCCCTCTCGCCATTGAGATGGAAACTCCCCTCCAATCCATATACGATTGAAGAGGATCAACAGTTGTTTTATACTGGATTCGCACAGATGTTTTAACATTTGATTATGTATGTTATCCGGTCCAGGAGCCGTATCCCTGCCCAGTGCAAGCGCACTGCGCTGTTCCCATTCAGAGAATGGTACATTATAGGACTCCGAAGCAGCAGTGGCAAAGGACAAGGGGTGAGTCTCTGCCTCCCGCTTCAGAGTCAGAAATGTAGGATCGTAACTCCCGGAGCAGGATACATCGGAGAAGTGCGAGCCAATGCTGTTGGCAATGGCGAGATGGTCCGTGATGATGTCTCCATTGATGGACACTCCGGGTATCGACAGTGATGTCGGGAGTCCGGAGATCCGACGAAGCTTAGTCCACACTTGAGATGAAGGAGTATGCGCCGTCATGGACGACACATACATTTCCCACGTCGTTTTCTTACTCTCCCGAATCAGATATCGGGCTCTAGCACGCATCCTTCTGAAGGTGATAAGGTTGGCCATAGTGTTTTGCCTCCGATAGGATTTGAAAGCACGTCGACGATCTTCTATGGCTGCTGCAATCTCGGCTGTCCACCAAGGGACAAGCTTCCGGCGTGAGTTGCCGGATGAGGAAGGTATTGTTTCCTCAGCAGCAGCCAAAATACCATTCGTTATATGAATGGTATGATCGTCGACACTCTCAAAGGTATCTTCGGCAAACACCGCACGTGCCGTGAATGTTGGCCAATCAGCCCGACGGAGAAGCCATCGACTTGGTAACTCGATGGCTCTCTGGTTCGAAAGAGTAACGATAATTGGAAAATGGTCACTATTACAAAGGTCATCGTGTACACCCCACTGTAGCAGGGGAACCAGCGCACGACTGCACAGGGTAATATCGATACTTGAAAAGTACCGTGTGCAATAGAGAGGTGCGTAGGCTCCCCTGAGTTCAACAGACACAGGTCCAGCCGCCTGATCAGCCTCTAAAAATCTCTCCCTTTACCGCTAGTGGTAGCGGAGCCCCAGATGGTGTTGTGGGCATTAACATCTCCCAGAAGGAGGAAAGGAGGGGGGAGCTGAGAGACTAGATCCACCAGCTGGTCGTAATCCGGCTGAGAATCAGGCGGGATGTACACGTTACATACTGTTGCCATTACTGGCAACGAAGTACGAACTGCTACTGCCTCTAGCTGAGTACACAACGGCACCTCTTCACTAAAGAGGCTAGAGTGGACGAGAGTGCAGACGCCACCAGAGGCCACAGCTCCGTCCACCCGGTCTTTAGAGAAGAGTTTGAAGTGACGCATTGTTGTCTCATGTCCAGGACGAAACCTGGATTCCTGAAGACAGACAATGGTTGCCGAAAACGAAGATATTATTTGTCGTAACTCAGCGAGATGAACAGAATAGCTATTACAGTTCCATTGTAATAGTTCCATGGTGTGGACTTAAGTAGAAATGGGTCTTCTGCTTATGCTTGACCGTTTGCCACCCTTCCCCATCTCTAGTTGGAGATGATGGGGCAGGAGAGCACACCTCAATCTCCACATCTCCGTCCGAAGACGAAGAAAATGGAGCGGGCGCTCTCTTGGGTTGCACGCGTTCGTCGTCGGACCTCACGAGTCTCGCTCTTGGGGAAGAGCGAGAGCGGTGTCGAGGGACTCTCTCCCTGTCCGAAGACTGGGTGCCTGTCCCCGACACGCCCCGAAGAGATTTCTTCTTGGATCGGCGCCGACGCGTGTTTGGGGAAGTAGATGGTCCCTTCCCCACTGACGCCGGGTCCTTATAAAACAAGGTCGCTCCTGCTGGCACCGCTCCACTGGTAGTGGTGGGAGCGGGATGGCCAGCAGATACGTGAGCAGCCCTGCCTTTAGGAGAGGAAGAGAAACGGCGCTGAACCGTTCCCCTCTCCTCCGTCGATCTATTTTCTTTTCTATAGGGGAGTTCCTCCATACGGACGGGCTTGGCTTCAGCAGGCTTCGCTCCCTTGGTGGTAGTGGGAGCGGAAAGGCCAGCAGAGACAGTAGCCACCCCGTCAGCAGGGGGCGAGAGAGACGGCGGCGAGCCGTCTCCCTCTTCTCCCCTATATTTTTCGTATTTGGTGGGCTGGAAGAAGGACCAGCCCTGGTCGGCAAAGTCTTCTTTCCCCCTTTAGCTGGGGAAGACTTGTTCGCCGACCGTTTCGGAGAAGAAGAGGACTTCTTCGCCGGTTTAGGTGTTAAAACCGGTGCCTTCTTAACCGTGGTCGAAGAAGGTTTAGGGACCTCTTTCGGGCTGACAGTGCTCACTGGTACAGCGAGGGGAGATTTCAAACTCGTACTAAAAGAGGACATCGAGGGTACTGCACTGGAAACTTTAACGGCAGGGGTGATTGAGGGCGTCGCTGCAGCTGCAAACGATACCCGAAATTCGGGGACATTCATATCACGGTACCTCTTGCGAGCGTCGTGATATGAAAGCCTGTCAAGAGTCCTGATTTCCTGGATCTTGGCTTCCATGATGAATTCAGGGCACTGTTTTGACCGTGGAGAGTGGCTTCCTTGGCAGTTGGGACATATCGGGGGAGGCGTACACCTCTCGTCACCCTCATGTGCCCCTTGCCACACTCTCTACATACGGCCTTCGCAGTACACCTGGCGGAAACATGCCCGAATCTCTGGCACTGGTAGCAGCGCGGTCGCACGATGTGACCTTCACCTGCTTAGGTACAACATCACCTTCAAAATGGAGAATAAAAGCGCCGGTATCGACGCTCCTTTACCCAATCTTTCGGGTGATGCGCCTAATCTTTGTGACGCCTCTCTTCTCCAGATCCCGCAACAGTTCAGCATCGCTATTCAAAATGAGGTCACGATGGAAAATAACTCCACGGACCTCATTCAGCGTTTCGTGCTTTGTGATCTTAACGGGGATTTTACCGAATTGCGTGCATTCCAGCAACGCTAACGGTTTGCAGCAAGAGCTGCCCGTTCCGGAGCTTGGAAATCCCGTTAAGATCACCAAATTTCCCCTCGATTTCCTCAGCGAAAATGATCGATTTTACGAGCTTGAAATCATCCCCGTAGCTACCAGGTAGCGAGGTGATCTGTCTGTCGCAAATCGTTTGTTAAAGGCTTAGTTAGTTAGTTATTGTTGTTTGAAGGGGCGGAACTACGAGGTCATCTGCCCCTCTTAACACAGATTAAAGAATACAAATTTTGAATTGAATTCAAAATTTTGAGGTGGACATCTAAATTTAAAAAGACCAAAAATTAATAAAACAAAAACAAACAATTAAATAAAAAATAAAAATTATAAAAATAAACAAAAATTACGGAAAAAACAAAACATTATCATTCAAAAACGAACAAGTCGTTGAGTCAATGTTCACTGGAAAATTTAGATTGCTGGCCCTAACCCACTCTCACTTATAAAGCGGATAACGCGATCAGCAGCCACCGCGTCATCGGCTAATATAAGTTTGAGTGTCGTCTGCAAACCAAGGTTTCTTCGTAAGTCAGCAAGATCCACACACTCGGT
Organism: Meconema thalassinum; assembly: GCA_946902985.2. Taxonomy (NCBI): domain Eukaryota; kingdom Metazoa; phylum Arthropoda; class Insecta; order Orthoptera; family Tettigoniidae; genus Meconema; species Meconema thalassinum. The sequence continues at coordinate 425,183,847 of OX336392.1, read as the reverse complement.
AAAAATGTGGGCCACGGTGAATACGGTTCCACAGGTACAAAGTGGGGGGTCTTCCCTTCTCATTAGGTACGAGTGGGTGGATCTTGTATGACCTATCCTTAGCCTACACAAAATGACGGACTCTCTCCGGGCCCGGAAGGAGATCCGCCACACGCGAGTTGTTCCCTTGATCGCTCTCAGTTTACTGGGCAGTGGGTCAGCTAGCCACTGACTCTCCCAAAAAGCCAGAACTTGTAGGCGTAACTGAGAGCGAATATCTCTAGCGGGTACCTCCATTGGTCGAGGTGGTAGTGATACCGCCTCTTTTGCAGCTTGATCTGCTAACTCATTTCCCACAATTCCCATGTGGCTTGGAAGCCACAGAAAGGTGATTCGAGTGTCAGCGTGGCACAGCCCGGCTAGTAGGTCGTGGATTCGCTGCACTAGGGGGTGTTGCGGGAAACATGTAGCAATTGACTGCAACGAACTCAAAGAGTCGGTACACACGAGAAAGTGGATTCGTGCATCCTTTATTGCAAACTGGAGAGCTTCATAGATGGCAACGAGCTCCGCAGTAAACACACTACAGGCCTCAGGCAAAGAGATCTTGGTATTTGCACCATCAATAACGTAAGCACAACCCACTTTCTCGTCCACCTTCGAACCATCCGTGTATAGAATGCCAGCGTCCGGAAATTGGTGAACTATGCTGTGGAACTGCCTCTGGTAAACGGAGGCATCCGTGTTCACCTTAGGACCTCGGTGCAGATCTAACCGAATTTCCGGACGCGGGACTTGCCACGGAGGCACCTCGCTAGATGTCCGGATCATACAGGGACCTACAGCCACTCCTATTTCAGTACACGAGCTAGCAAGTCTAATACCAACCGGCCGAGTGGCACGTGGCCGGTTGGCGTAACCCTGGTGTTTTTGGGTACCGACGAGAGCTTGATAGGTCGGGTGGATCGGCATTTGACGCACATTGGCAGCATATGCTAAAAGCATATGTTGGCGTCTATAATTTAAAGGTGAACACCCGATTCGGCGAGTAGGCTGGGTATCGGGCTGGTCCGGAAGGCACCGGTAGCCAGCCTAACGCCACTATGGTGGATACTGTCCAGCATTTTCAAGGTTGCCGGCCTTGCTGAACCGTATGCCGCAGAACCATAGTCTAGCCGGGACAGGACGAGGGCTTGGTAGAACCGTAGCAGCACCGCACGGTCAGCCCCCCACGTAGTGCCACTAAGAAACCTGAGCATGTTCAGTTTCCTGAGACATGTCATTTTCAATTGCCGTATATGGTGCTGCCACGTTAACTTGCTGTCAAAATGGAGCCCCAGGAAGCGATAAGTGTCAACCAACGGCAACGCAGCATCCCTGAGATGTAGTTCAGGGTGTAAATGTAACCTCCGTAGCCGACAAAAATGGACGACGGAGGTTTTCGCTGCTGAAAAACGAAAACCCCGGTCGTGAGCCCACCTGTCGACCCGGTTGATAGCTAGCTGCAATTGCCGTTCCACGACTGCCATACTTCCAGAGCTGTAATGCAGAGCTAAATCGTCTACATACAGCGGTGGAAATACCGCGGACCCGGCGGCGGCAACAATGCCATTAATGGCAATCGCGAACAAGGTGACACTCGGCACTGAACCCTGAGGAACTCCATTTTCTTGGGTATAGTATTGCGATAATGTCCTACCGACCCTTACACGGAAGAGTCGGACGGACATGAAATTCGCAATGAAAGTCGGTAAGTTACCACGGAGTCCCCACTTGTGAAGGGTGGAAAGGATCCCGTAGCGCCATGTGGTTTCGTAGGCTTTCTCGAGGTCAAAGAAAACCGTGACTAGGTGCTGCTTTCGGAAAAAAGCCTCCTGTATGGCGCTCTCAAGTCGCACCTTATGGCCAGTGGTGGACCTATGAGAGTGAAATCCACATTGGTACTCAGACAGGAGACCTTTATCCTCCAAGAACCACACCAGTCGACGGTTCACCATCTTTTCGAGCAGCTTACATAGGCCATTTGTCAAACAAATGGGCCTATAGCTGCTTACAAACTTGGGATCCTTTCCAGCCTTAGGAATCGGTATCACGATCCCCTCTCGCCATTGAGATGGAAACTCCCCTTCAATCCATATACGATTAAAGAGGATCAACAGTTGTTTTATACTGGATTCGCACAGATGCTTTAACATTTGATTATGTATGTTATCCGGTCCAGGAGCCGTATCCCTGCACAGTGCAAGCGCACTGCGCAGTTCCCATTCAGAGAATGGTACATTATAGGACTCCGAAGCAGCAGTGGCAAAGGACAAGGGGTGAGTCTCTGCCTCCCGCTTCAGAGTCAGAAATGTAGGATCGTAACTCCCGGAGCAGGATACATCGGAGAAGTGCGAGCCAATGCTGTTGGCAATGGCGAGATGGTCCGTGATGATGTCTCCATTGATGGACACTCCGGGTATCGACAGTGATGTCGGGAGTCCGGAGATCCGGCGAAGCTTAGTCCACACTTGAGATGATGGAGTATGCGCCGTCATGGACGACACATACTTTTCCCACGTCGTTTTCTTACTCTCCCGAATCAGATATCGGGCTCTGGCACGCATCCTTCTGAAGGTGATAAGGTTGGCCATGGTGTTTTGCCTCCGATAGCATTTGAAAGCACGTCGACGATCTTTAATGGCTGCTGCAATCTCGGCTGTCCACCAAGGGACAAGCTTCCGGCGTGAATTTCCGGATGAGGAAGGTATTGTTTCCTCAGCAGCAGCCAAAATACCATTCGTTATGTGAATGGTATGATCGTCGACACTCTCAAAGGTATCTTCGGCAAACACCGCACGTGCCGTGAAAGTTGGCCAATCAGCCCGACGGAGAAGCCATCGACTTGGTAACTCGATGGCTCTCTGGTTCGGAAGAGTAACGATAATTGGAAAATGGTCACTATTACAAAGGTCGTCGTGTACACCCCACTGTAGCAGGGGAACCAGCGCACGACTGCACAAGGTAATATCGACACTTGAATAAGTGCCGTGTGCAATAGAGAAGTGCGTAGGTTCCCCTGTGTTCAACAAACACAGGTCCAGTCGCCTGATCAGCCTCTCAAAATCTCTCCCTTTACCGCTAGTGGTAGCGGAGCCCCAGATGGTGTTGTGGGCATTAACATCTCCCAGAAGGAGAAAAGGAGGGGGGAGCTGAGAGACTAGATCATCCAGCTGTCCGTAATCCGGTTGAGAATCAGGCGGGATGTACACGTTACATACTGTTGCCATTACTGGCTACGAAGTACGAACTGCAACTGCTTCTAACTGAGTACGCAACGGCACCTCTTCACTAAAGAGACTAGAGTGGACGAGAGTGCAGACGCCACCGGCGGCCACAGCTCCGTCCACCCGGTCTTTAGAGAAGAGTTTGAAGTGTCGCATTGTTGTCTCATGTCCAGGACGAAACCTGGATTCCTGAAGACAGACAATGTTTGCCGTAAACTGAGAAATCAATTGGCGTACTTCAGAGAGATGTCGAAAATAGCTATTACAGTTCCATTGTAATAGTGCCATAGTGTGGACTTAAGTAGAAGATAGTCGTCTACTTATGCTTAACCGTTTGCCAACCATCCCTATCCTTAGGAGTGGGTGATAGGGTAGGAGAGCATTCCTCAATCTCCACATCTCCTTCGGAGGACGAAGAAAACGGAGCGAATACTCTCTTGGTTGGCGAACGGTTATCGCCGGACTTTCCGGGTCTCGTCCTTGGTGAAGAGCGAGAGCGGTGACGAGGGACCTTCTCCCGGTCCGATGACTGGGAGACCGTCCCCGGCACGTCCCGACTATTTTTCTTCTTGAACCGGCGTTGACGTCTATTTGGGGAAGTAGTTGGTCCCTTCCCCGCTGACGTCTCCGTCCTGCCAAACAATGCAGCACTTGCTAGGACTGCTCCTCCGGTGGTCGTGGAAGCAGAATTGCCAGCAGGTATTGGAGCTGCCTTTTCAGCAGGAGGGCAAGAGAGACGGCGATGAACAGTCTCTTTCTTACCCGCCGTTCCTGTTAACTGTTTTGTTTGGCTGGATGTGGGTCCAGCCGTGGCCGGCGAAGACTTCCTCCTCGAACGAGTCGGAGATTGCTTCTTCACTGGCCTTATCGGAGGAGTTGCCTTCTCCGATGGCGCCGGTTTAGTTGGAGGCACCTGCGCCTTTTGTTGGATGCCAGAAGAAGATTCCGTAACCTTCTTCTGGCTAACAGGGGTGATAATAGGGCTATTTGTAGCCCCTTTAACAGTGGTAACTCTTTTAGAACTTGCCGATGTCAAGTTTGCCGCTTGATTACTAGATTCGTTTGATACCTTTTGAGCATATGATACTGAGAAAATAGGAGAGGCCATGGAGCGATATTTTCTGCGTGCTTCAGTGTAGGAGAGCTCGTCTAAGGTCTTTATTTCTTGAATTTTCTTCTCCTCTAGGAAGGCAGGACATTCCTTCCAGCGAGGAGAGTGCTCTCCCTTGCAATTTGGACATGCGGGAGGTGGTGTACATTCCGCTCTCTCAGTTAGTTAGTTAGTTAGTTATTGTTGTTTTAAGGGGCGGAACTACGAGGTCATCTGCCCCTCTTAACACAGATTAAAGAATACAAATTTTGAATTGAATTTAAAATTTTGAGGTGGACATCTAAATTTCAAATGACCAAAAATTAATAAAACAAAAACAAACAATTAAATAAAAAATAAAAATTATAAAAATTAACAAAAATTACGGAAAAAACAAAACATTATCATTCAAAAACGAACAAGTCGTTGAGTCAATGTTCACTGGAAAATTTAGATTGCTGGCCCTAACCCACTCTCACTTATAAAGCGGATAACGCGATCAGCAGCCACCACGTCATCGGCTAATATAAGTTTGAGTGTCGTCTGCAAACCAAGGTTTCTTCGTAAGTCAGCAAGATTCACACACTCGGTGAAAATGTGGGCCACGGTGAATACGGCTCCACAGGTACAAAGTGGGGGGTCTTCCCTTCTCATTAGGTATGAGTGGGTGGATCTTGTATGACCTATCCTTAGCCTACACAAAATGACGGACTCCCTCAGGACCCGGAAGGAGCTCCGCCACACGCGAGTAGTTCCCTTGATCGCTCTCAGTTTACTGGGCAGTGGGTCAGCTAGCCACTGACTCCCAAAAAGCCAGAACTTGTAGGCGTAACTGAGAGCGAATATCTCTAGCGGGTACCTCCATTGGTCGAGGTGGTATTGATACCGCCTCTTTTGCAGCTTGATCCGCTAACTCATTTCCCGCAATTCCCATGTGGCTTGGAAGCCACAGAAAGGTGATTCGAGTGTCAGCGTGGCACAGCCCGGCTAGTAGGTCATGGATTCGCTGCACTAGGGGGTGTTGCGGGAAACCTGTAGCAATTGACTGCAACGAACTCAAAGAGTCGGTACACACGAGAAAGTGGATTCGTGCACCCTGTAGTGCAAACTGCAGAGCTTCATAGATGGCAACGAGCTCCGCAGTAAACACACTACAGGCCTCAGGCAAAGAGATCTTGGTATTTGCACCATCAATAACGTAAGCACAACCCACTTTCTCGTCCACCTTCGAACCATCCGTGTATAGAATGCCAGCGTCCGGAAATTGGTGAACTACGCTGTGGAACTGCCTCCGGTAAACGGACGCATCCGTGTTCACCTTAGGACCTTGGTGAAGATCTAACCGAATTTCCGGACGCGGGACTTGTACGGAGGCACCTCGCTAAATGTCCGGATCATACAGGGACCTACAGCCACTCCTATTTCAGTGCACGAGCTATCAAGTCTAATACCAACCGGCCGAGTGGCACGAGGCCGGTTGGCGTAACCCTGGTGGTTTTGGGTACCGAAGAGAGCTTGATAGGTCGGGTGTTGCGGCATTTGACGCACATTGGCAGCATATGCTAAAAGCATATGTTGGCGTCTATAATTTAAAGGTGGAACACCCGATTCGGCGAGTAGGCTGGGTATCGGGCTGGTCCGGAAGGCACCGGTAGCCAGCCTAACGCCACTATGGTGGATACTGTCCAGCATTTTCAAGGTTGCCGGCCTTGCTGAACCGTATGCCGCAGAACCATAGTCTAGCCGGGACAGGACGAGGGCTTGGTAGAACCGTAGGAGCACCGCACGGTCAGCCCCCCACGTAGTGCCACTAAGAAACCTGAGCATGTTCAGTTTCCTGAGACATGTCATTTTCAATTGCCGTATATGGTGCTGCCACGTTAACTTGCTGTCAAAATGGAGCCCCAGGAAGCGATATGTGTCACCAACGGCAACGCAGCATCCCTGAGATGTAGTTCAGGGTGTAAATGTAGCCTCCGTAGCCGACAAAAATGGACGAGGGAGGTTTTCGCTGCTGAAAAACGAAAACCCCGGTCGTGAGCCCACCTGTCGACCCGGTTGATGGCTAGCTACAATTGCCGTTCCACGACTGCCATACTTCCAGAGCTGTAATGCAGAGCTAAATCGTTTACATACAGCGATGGAACTACCGCGGACCCGGCGGCGGCAACAATGCCATTAATGGCAATCGCGAACAAGGTGACACTCAGCACTGAACCCTGAGGAACTCCATTTTCTTGGGTATAGTACTGCGATAATGTCCTACCGACCCTTACACGGAAGAGTCGGACGGACTTGAAATTCGCAATGAAAGTCGGTAAGTTACCACGGAGTCCCCACTTGTGAAGGGTGGAAAGGATCCCGTAGCGCCATGTGGTGTCGTAGGCTTTCTCGAGGTCAAAGAAAACCGTGACTAGGTGCTGCTTCCGGAAAAAAGCCTCCTGTATGGCGCTCTCAAGTCGCACCAGATGGTCAGTGGTGGACCTATGAGAGCGAAATCCACATTGGTACTCAGACAGGAGACCTTTATCCTCCAAGAACCCCACCAGTCGACGGTTCACCATCTTTTCTAGCAGCTTACATAGGCCATTTGTCAAACAAATGGGCCTATAGCTGCTTATAAACTTGGGATCCTTTCCAGCCTTAGGAATCGGTATCACGATCCCCTCTCGCCATTGAGATGGAAACTCCCCTTCAATCCATATACGATTGAAGAGGATCAACAGTTCTTTCATACTGGATTCGCACAGATGTTTTAACATTTGATTATGTATGTTATCCGGTCCAGGAGCCGTATCCCTGCACAGTGCAAGCGCACTGCGCAGTTCCCATTCAGAGAGTTAGTTAGTTATTGTTGTTTTAAGGGGCGGAACTACGAGGTCATCTGCCCCTCTTAACACAGATTAAAGAATACAAATTTTGAATTGAATTTAAAATTTTGAGGTGGACATCTAAATTTAAAAAGACCAAAAATTAATAAAACAAAAACAAACAATTAAATAAAAAATAAAAATTATAAAAAATAAACAAAAATTACGGAAAAAACAAAACATTATCATTCAAAAACGAACAAGTCGTTGAGTCAATGTTCACTGGAAAATTTAGATTGCTGGCCCTAACCCACTCTCACTTATAAAGCGGATAACGCGATCAGCAGCCACCGCGTCATCGGCTAATATAAGTTTGAGTGTCGTCTGCAAACCAAGGTTTCTTCATAAGTCAGCAAGATCCACACACTCGGTAAAAATGTGGGCCACGGTGAATACGGCTCCACAGGTACAAAGTGGGGGGTCTTCCCTTCTCATTAGGTACGAGTGGGTGGATCTTGTATGACCTATCCTTAGCCTACACAAAATGACGGACTCTCTCCGGGCCCGGAAGGAGCTCCGCCACACGCGAGTTGTTCCCTTGATCGCTCTCAGTTTACTGGGCAGTGGATCAGCTAGCCACTGACTCTCCCAAAAAGCCAGAACTTGTAGGCGTAACTGAGAGCGAATATCTCTAGCGGGTACCTCCATTGGTCGAGGTGGTAGTGATACCGCCTCTTTTGCAGCTTGATCTGCTAACTCATTTCCCGCAATTCCCATGTGGCTTGGAAGCCACAGAAAGGTGATTCGAGGGTCAGTGTGGCACAGCCCGGCTAGTAGGTCGTGGATTCGCTGCACTAGGGGGTGTTGCGGGAAACATGTAGCAATTGACTGCAACGAACTCAAAGAGTCGGTACACACGAGAAAGTGGATTCGAGCATCCTGTAGTGCAAACTGCAGAGCTTCATAGATGGCAACGAGCTCTGCAGTAAACACACTACAGGCCTAAGGTAAAGAGATCTTGGTATTTGCACCATCAATAACGTAAGCACAACCCACCTTCTCGTCCACCTTCGAACCATCCGTGTATAGAATGCCAGCGTCCGGAAATTGGTGAACTATGCTGTGGAACTGCCTCCTATAAACGGAGGCATCCGTGTTCACCTTAGGACCTCGGTGCAGATCTAACCGAATTTCCGGACGCGGGACTTGCCACGGAGGCACCTCGCTAGATGTCCGGATCATACAGGGACCTACAGCCACTCCTATTTCAGTGCACGAGCTATCAAGTCTAATACCAACCGGCCGAGTGGCACGAGGCCGGTTGGCGTAACCCTGGTGGTTTTGGGTACCGAAGAGAGCTTGATAGGTCGGGTGTTGCGGCATTTGACGCACATTGGCAGCATATGCTAAAAGCATATGTTGGCGTCTATAATTTAAAGGTGGAACACCCGATTCGGCGAGTAGGCTGGGTATCGGACTGGTCCGGAAGGCACCGGTAGCCAGCCTAACGCCACTATGGTGGATACTGTCCAGCATTTTCAAGGTTGCCGGCCTTGCTGAACCGTATGCCGCAGAACCATAGTCTAGCCGGGACAGGACGAGGGCTTGGTAGAACCGTAGGAGCACCGCACGGTCAGCCCCCCACGTAGGACCACTAAGAAACCTGAGCATGTTCAGTTTCCTGAGACATGTCATTTTCAATTGCCGTATATGGTGCTGCCACGTTAACTTGCTGTCAAAATGGAGCCCCAGGAAGCGATAAGTGTCAACCAACGGCAACGCAGCATCCCTGAGATGTAGTTCAGGGTGTAAATGTAGCCTCCGTAGCCGACAAAAATGGACGACGGAGGTTTTCGCTGCTGAAAAACGAAAACCCCGGTCGTGAGCCCACCTGTCGACCCGGTTGATGGCTAGCTGCAATTGCCGTTCCACGACTGCCATACTTCCAGAGCTGTAATGCAGAGCTAAATCGTCTACATACAGCGATGGAACTACCGCGGACCCGGCGGCGGCAACAATGCCATTAATGGCCATCGCGAACAAGGTGACACTCAGCACTGAACCCTGAGGAACTCCATTTTCTTGGGTATAGTACTGCGATAATGTCCTACCGACCCTTACACGGAAGAGTCGGACGAAAATGAAATTCGCAATGAAAGTCGGTAAGTTACCACGGAGTCCCCACTTGTGAAGGGTGGAAAGGATCCCGTAGCGCCATGTGGTGTCGTAGGCTTTCTCGAGGTCAAAGAAAACCGTGACTAGGTGCTGCTTCCGGAAAAAAAGCCTCCTGTATGGCGCTCTCAAGTCACACCAGATGGTCAGTGGTGGACCTATGAGAGCGAAATCCACATTGGTACTCAGACAGGAGACCTTTATTCTCCAAGAACCACACCAGTCGACGGTTCACCATCTTTTCGAGCAGCTTACATAGGCCATTTGTCAAACAAATGGGCCTATAGCTGCTTACAAACTTGGGATCCTTTCCAGCCTTAGGAATCGGTATCACGATCCCCTCTCGCCATTGAGATGGAAACTCCCCTTCAATCCATATACGATTGAAGAGGATCAACAGTTCTTTCATACTGGATTCGCACAGATGTTTTAACATTTGATTATGTATGTTATCCGGTCCAGGAGCCGTATCCCTGCACAGTGCAAGCGCACTGCGCAGTTCCCATTCAGAGAATGGTACATTATAGGACTCCGAAGCAGCAGTGGCAAAGGACAAGGGGTGAGTCTCTGCCTCCCGCTTCAGAGTCAGAAATGTAGGATCGTAACTCCCGGAGCAGGATACATCGGAGAAGTGCGAGCCAATGCTGTTGGCAATGGCGAGATGGTCCGAGATGATGTCCCCATTGATGGACACTCCGGGTATCGATAGTGATGTCGGGAGTCCGGAGATCCGACGAAGCTTAGTCCACACTTGAGATGAAGGAGTATGCGCCGTCATGGACGACACATACTTTTCCCACGTCGTTTTCTTACTCTCCCGAATCAGATATCGGGCTCTAGCACGCATCCTTCTGAAGGTGATAAGGTTGGCCATAGTGTTTTGCCTCCGATAGCATTTGAAAGCACGTCGACGATCTTTAATGGCTGCTGCACTCTCGGCTGTCCACCAAGGGACAAGCTTCCGGCGTGAGTTTCCGGATGAGGAAGGTATTGTTTCCTCAGCAGCAGTCAAAATACCATTCGTTATGTGAATGGTATGATCGTCGACACTCTCAAAGGTATCTTCGGCAAACGCCGCACGTGCCGTGAAAGTTGGCCAATCAGCCCGACGGAGAAGCCATCGACTTGGTAACTCGATGGCTCTCTGGTTCGGAAGAGTAACGATAATTGGAAAATGGTCACTATTACAAAGGTCATCGTGTACACCCCACTGTAGCAGGGGAACCAGCGCACGACTGCACAGGGTAATATCGATACTTGAATAAGTACCGTGTGCAATATAGAAGTGCGTAGGCTCCCCTGTGTTCAACAGACACAGGTCCAGCCGCCTGATCAGCCTCTCGAAATCTCTCCCTTTACCGCTAGTGGTAGCGGAGCCCCAGATGGTGTTGTGGGCATTAACATCTCCCAGAAGGAGGAAAGGAGGGGGGAGCTGAGAGACTAGATCCACCAGCTGGTCGTAATCCGGCTGAGAATCAGGCGGGATGTACACGTTACATACTGTTGCCATTACTGGCAACGAAGTACGAACTGCAACTGCCTCTAGCTGAGTACGCAACGGCACCTCTTCACTAAAGAGGCTAGAGTGGACGAGAGTGCAGACGCCACCAGCGGCCACAGCTCCGTCCATCCGGTCTTTAGAGAAGAGTTTGAAGTGACGCATTGTTGTCTCATGTCCAGGACGAAACCTGGATTCCTGAAGACAGACAATGGTTGCCGAAAACGAAGATATTAATTGTCGTAACTCAGCGAGATGAACAGAATAGCTATTACAGTTCCATTGTAATAGTGCCATGGTGTGGACTTAAGTAGAAGTGGGTCTTCTACTTATGCTTGACCGTTTGCCACCCTTCCCCATCTCTAGTTGGAGATGATGGGGCAGGAGAGCACACCTCAATCTCCACATCTCCGTCCGAAGACGAAGAAAATGGAGCGGGCGCTCTCTTGGGTTGCGCACGGTCGTCGTCGGACCTCACGGGTCTCGCCCTTGGGGAAGAGCGAGAGCGGTGTCGAGGGACTTTCTCCCGGTCCGAAGACTGGGTGTCTGTCCCCGACACGCCCCGAAGAGACTTCTTCTTGGATCGGCGCCGACGTGTGTTTGGGGAAGTAGATGGTCCCTTCCCCACAGACGCCGGGTCCTTATAAAACAAGGTCGCTCCTGCTGGCACCGCTCCACTGGTAGTGGTGGGAGCGGGATGGCTAGCAGATACGTGAGCAGCCCTGCCTTTAGGAGAGGAAGAGAAACGGCGCTGAACCGCTCTCCTCTCCTCCGCCGATCTATTTTCTTTTCTATAGGGGAGTTCCTCCATACGGACGGGCTTGGCTTCAGCAGGCTTCGCTCCCTTGGTGGTAGTGGGAGCGGAAAGGCCAGCAGAGACAGTAGCCACCCCGTCAGCAGGAGGGCGAGAGAGACGGCGACGAACCGTCCCCCTCTTCTCCACTATCTTTGTCTTATCAGATGGGCTGGATGACGATCCAGCCCCGGTCGCAGAAGTCTTCTTTGCCTCGTTGGCAGGGGAAGACTTCTTCTCCGACCGTTTCGGAGAGGAAGATGACTTCTTCTCCGATTGCGCCGGTTTAGATGGTATAACCGGCGCCTTTATCACAATGGCCGAAGAAGGTTGTTTAACCTTCTTCGGGCTGACAGGTCTCGCTTGGACAGCGAGGGGAGACTTTACGATCTCAGAGTAGTTCGTCGTCGAGGGTACAGCACGGGGAACGAAAGTGGCAGGGGTGATAAGTGGCGTCACCTTAGCCGCGAAAGATACCGGAAATTCGGGTGCAGTCATATCACGGTATCTCTTTCGAGCGTCGTGATATGAAAGCCGATCCAATGTTCTGATTTCTTGGATCTTTGCTTCCTTGCAGAACTCAGGGCACTGCTTCGACCGCGGAGAGTGATTTCCTTGGCAGTTAGGACACGTCGGGGGAGGCGTACACCCCACACCGTCATGTGTCCCCTTGCCACACTCTCTACACACCGCCTTGGCAGTGCACCTGGCAGAAACATGACCGAATTTCTGGCAATTGTAGCAGCGCATAGGTGGAGGGATGTACGGTCTAACGTCGCAATGGTACGACGTGACCTTCACCTGCCTAGGCACTACATCACCCTCAAAATGAAGAATGAAAGCGCCAGTATCGACGCTATCATTTCCAATTTTCCGGGTGATGCGCCTAATCCTGGTGACGCCTCGCTTCCCCAGATCCCGCATCAATTCCGCGTCGCTGTTTAAAATGAGGTCGCGATGGAATATAACTCCACGGACCTCATTTAGCGTATCGTGCTTCTCAACCTTGACGGGAATTTCGCCGAAATGCGTGCATTCCAGCAACGCTTCGGTTTGCTGCCGGTCAACGGTATGCAGCAGGAGCTGCCCGTTCCGGAGCTTGGAAATCCCGTTAAGGTCGCGATATTTCCCCTCGATTTCCTCTGAAAATAGGATCGATTTTACCTGTTTAAAATCTCCCCCGTCTGTCCTGGTAACTACCAGGTAGCGAGGAGACCTGTCAACAGGGAACTTCTTATTAAATGCCTCATCCCAAGGCGTATACACCTTGGGATTCGGTCTACACTCCAGAGACGGCTTTTTAAGGGTGCCACCCTGTACAGGTGTCCGTGATCGTTTACTACGCATCCCGGACGAAATCCTCCCCGAATACTGCCCACTCCGAACGGGGGCTATCACTGTGGGCGCCACCCAGCCAAGGCAATACCTACCTGGCATAGCAGATATTGCCCGGGGTCCCAGTGCCTCGAACAGGCACTTCCCCCTCGGCATGCACAGGATTTATTCAGCTCCAGTATTCGGCCATGCAGGGCCCTTCGTTGTAAGGCGGATACTACTGTAGGGTACATGGCGCACCCACCTGACGGGATGGGGCATACCGTCTAGGCTTTCTGGCCAGATGGCCAAGCTGGTGGCCCTTCCCCTAACAGCATGCATGTTTGTTTCTATTGGTCAAACCAGAGCTGGGACCAGAAAACCAAAATCGACCTTTATAAGGCCCCCTCTAAGTCGCCTTTTACGACAGGCAGGGGATACCGTGGATGAATTCTGCCCTCCCCATCCACAGGGGATCTGAACAAATCAAAAACTGGCAAGTTTTTCGGCCATGTCGACCCTATTAGTCGCCTCCTACGACAGGCAGGGCATACCGTGGGTGTATTCTATCCCGCACCCACACGGGGGTCCGCTCTCTCATGAGTGGCCTTGCCACAGGAAAGACAGATAGGCTTTCCCGAGCAACGAGATGAGGTATGTCCAAATCGCTGACACTGAAAACACCGCAATGGAGATGGAATATACGGTCGCACATCGAGAGTGTACATTGACACTTTGATCCTCTTGGGCAGGCTATCCGACTCAAACGATAAGATGAACGCCCCGGTGTCAACTAGTACACCATTCATCTTACGTTTGATTCGTCTCACCTCGACAACGCCATGCTTTCCAGTTCTTTCCAGGATACGCTCGTCGGTAGTGTTCACCAGGTCCCTATGAAATACTAAACCTTTCTTCAGGTTTAGGGACTGGTGCTTCACTACCTCGACTGGAATACCACCGAAACTTGTCGTCCCAAGAAGACCATCTGTCTGTCTCTTTCCTTGAGTTTTTATCAAGAGTGCGCCGTTTCGCAGCTTTTTTACTGTGTCTACATCGCCCCATTTCCCCTCAATTGCATCATGTAAATCAAAAGGATCAACGTTTGTAAAATTTTGCCCATCGGTCCTTGTTACCATAAGGTACCGAGGGAAAAACGTTGAATCCTTTTCATCAAGCGGCGAAACTAGAAGCATAAACTTCCTCTTCTTAAATTTTAAAGACGGCTTTGTAAGGGAGCCACCCTGTGAAATAATGGACGCTATGTTTGGTCCCACGAGTAGCTAGGGAACTAAAAGTCAACCCCCGGCAGAGCCCCGCTTGCCCGGGGTAAGGCTAAGGTTCTCCAGAGGTCGCCAGGTATCTGGAGGTGGGTCGCTTGTGACTACTCACTCAGTAGCCATTCTTCACCTCGCCACGACCACTCAGCTTGTGATTAGGGGAGGATTCCACCTCCTGTCACGCACACACACATTTAGTTAGTTAGTTAGTTATTGTTGTTTTAAGGGGCGGAACTACGAGGTCATCTGCCCCTCTTAACACAGATTAAAGAATACAAATTTTGAATTGAATTTAAAATTTTGAGGTGGACATCTAAATTTAAAAAGACCAAAAATTAATAAAACAAAAACAAACAATTAAATAAAAAATAAAAATTATAAAAATAAACAAAAATTACGGAAAAAACAAAACATTATCATTCAAAAACGAACAAGTCGTTGAGTCAATGTTCACTGGAAAATTTAGATTGCTGGCCCTAACCCACTCTCACTTATAAAGCGGATAACGCGATCAGCAGCCACCGCGTCATCGGCTAATACAAGTTTGATTGTCGTCTGCAAACCAAGGTTTCTTCGTAAGTCAGCAAGATCCACACACTCGGTAAAAATGTGGGCCACGGTGAATACGGCTCCACAGGTACAAAGTGGGGGGTCTTCCCTTCTCATTATGTACGAGTGGGTGGATCTTGTATGACCTATCCTTAGCCTACACAAAATGACGGACTCTCTCCGGGCCCGGAAGGAGCTCCGCCACACGCGAGTTGTTCCCTTGATCGCTCTCAGTTTACTGGGCAGTGGGTCAGCTAGCCACTGACTCTCCCAAAAAGCCAGAACTTGTAGGCGTAACTGAGAGCGAATATCTCTAGCGGGTACCTCCATTGGTCGAGGTGGTAGTGATACCGCCTCTTTTGCAGCTTGATCTGCTAACTCATTTCCCACAATTCCCATGTGGCTTGGAAGCCACAGAAAGGTGATTCGAGGGTCAGTGTGGCACAGCCCGGCTAGTAGGTCGTGGATTCGCTGCACTAGGGGGTGTTGCGGGAAACATGTAGCAATTGACTGCAACGAACTCAAAGAGTCGGTACACACGAGAAAGTGGATTCGTGCATCCTGTAGTGCAAACTGCAGAGCTTCATAGATGGCAACGAGCTCCGCACTAAACACGCTACAGGCCTCAGGCAAAGAGATCTTGGTATTTGCACCATCAATAACGTAAGCACAACCCACTTTCTCGTCCAACTTCGAACCATCCGTGTATAGAATGCCAGCGTCCGGAAATTGGTGAACTATGCTGTGGAACTGCCTCCGGTAAACGGACGCATCCGTGTTCACCTTAGGACCTTGGTGAAGATCTAACCGAATTTCCGGACGCGGGACTTGCCACGGAGGCACCTCGCTAGATGTCCGGATCATACAGGGACCTACAGCCACTCCTATTTCAGTGCACGAGCTATCAAGTCTAATACCAACCGGCCGAGTGGCACGAGGCCGGTTGGCGTAACCCTGGTGGTTTTGGGTACCGAAGAGAGCTTGATAGGTCGGGTGTTGCGGCATTTGACGCACATTGGCAGCATATGCTAAAAGCATATGTTGGCGTCTATAATTTAAAGGTGGAACACCCGATTCGGCGAGTAGGCTGGGTATCGGGCTGGTCCGGAAGGCACCGGTAGCCAGCCTAACGCCACTATGGTGGATACTGTCCAGCATTTCCAAGGTTGCCGGCCTTGCTGAACCTTATGCCGCAGAACCATAGTCTAGCCGGGACAGGACGAGGGCTTGGTAGAACCGTAGGAGCACCGCACGGTCAGCCCCCCACGTAGTGCCACTAAGAAACCTGAGCATGTTCAGTTTCCTGAGACATGTCATTTTCAATTGCCGTATATGGTGCTGCCACGTTAACTTGCTGTCAAAATGGAGCCCCAGGAAGCGATAAGTGTCAACCAACGGCAACGCAGCATCCCTGAGATGTAGTTCAGGGTGTAAATGTAGCCTCCGTAGCCGACAAAAATGGACGACGGAGGTTTTCGCTGCTGAAAAACGAAAACCCTGGTCGTGAGCCCACCTGTCGACCCGGTTGATGGCTAGCTGCAACTGCCGTTCCACGACTGCCATACTTCCAGAGCTGTAATGCAGAGCTAAATCGTCTACATACAGCGATGGAACTACCGCGGACCCGGCGGCGGCAACAATGCCATTAATGGCAATCGCGAACAAGGTGACACTCAGCACTGAACCCTGAGGAACTCCATTTTCTTGGGTATAGTACTGCGATAATGTCCTACCGACCCTTACACGGAAGAGTCGGACGAAAATGAAATTCGCAATGAAAGTCGGTAAGTTACCACGGAGTCCCCACTTGTGAAGGGTGGAAAGGATCCCGTAGCGCCATGTGGTGTCGTAGGCTTTCTCGAGGTCAAAGAAAACCGTGACTAGGTGCTGCTTCCGGAAAAAAGCCTCCTGTATGGCGCTCTCAAGTCGCACCAGATGGTCAGTGGTGGACCTATGAGAGCGAAATCCACATTGGTACTCAGACAGGAGACCTTTATCCTCCAAGAACCACACCAGTCGACGGTTCACCATGTTAGTTAGTTAGTTATTGTTGTTTTAAGGGGCGGAACTACGAGGTCATCTGCCCCTCTTAACACAGATTAAAGAATACAATATTTGAATTGAATTTAAAATTTTGAGGTGGACATCTAAATTTAAAAAGACCAAATATTAATAAAACAAAAACAAACAATTAAATAAGAAATAAAAATTATAAAAATAAACAAAAATTACGGAAAAAAAAAACATTATCATTCAAAAACGAACAAGTCGTTGAGTCAAAGTTCACTGGAAAATTTAGATTGCTGGCCCTAACCCACTCTCACTTATAAAGCGGATAACGCGATCAGCAGCCACCGCGTCATCGGCTAATATAAGTTTGAGTGTCGTCTGCAAACCAAGGTTTCTTCGTAAGTCAGCAAGATCCACACACTCGGTGAAAATGTGGGCCACGGTAAATCCGGCTCCACAGGTACAAAGTGGGGGGTCTTCCCTTCTCATTAGGTACGAGTGGGTGGATCTTGTATGACCTATCCTTAGCCTACACAAAATGACGGACTCTCTCCGGGCCCGGAAGGAGCTCCGCCACACGCGAGTTGTTCCCTTGATCGCTCTCAGTTTACTGGGCAGTGGGTCAGCTAGCCACTGACTCTCCCAAAAAGCCAGAACTTGTCGGCGTAACTGAGAGCGAATATCTCTAGCGGGTACCTCCATTGGTCGAGGTGGTAGTGATACCGCCTCTTTTGCAGCTTGATCTGCTAACTCATTTCCCGCAATTCCCATGTGGCTTGGAAGCCACAGAAAGGTGATTCGAGTGTCAGTGTGGCACAGCCCGGCTAGTAGGTCGTGGATTCGCTGCACTAGGGGGTGTTGCGGGAAACATGTAGCAATTGACTGCAACGAACTCAAAGAGTCAGTACACACGAGAAAGTGGATTCGAGCATCCTGTAGTGCAAACTGCAGAGCTTCATAGATGGCAACGAGCTCTGCAGTAAACACACTACAGGCCTCAGGTAAAGAGATCTTGGTATTTGCACCATCAATAACGTAAGCACAACCCACCTTCTCGTCCACCTTCGAACCATCCGTGTATAGAATGCCAGCGTCCGGAAATTGGTGAACTATGCTGTGGAACTGCCTCCGGTAAACGGAGGCATCCGTGTTCACCTTAGGACCTCGGTGCAGATCTAACCGAATTTCTGGACGCGGGACTTGCCACGGAGGCACCTCGCTAGATGTCCGGATCATACAGGGACCTACAGCCACTCCTATTTCAGTACACGAGCTATCAAGTCTAATACCAACCGGCCGTGTGGCACGAGGCCGGTTGGCGTACCCCTGGTGGTTTTGTGTACCGAAGAGAGCTTGATAGGTCGGATGTTGCGGCATTTGACGCACATTGGCAGCATATGCTAAAAGCATATGTTGGCGTCTATAATTTAAGGGTGGAACACCCGATTCGGCGAGTAGGCTGGATATCGGGCTGGTCCGGAAGGCACCGGTAGCCAGCCTAACGCCACTATGGTGGATACTGTCCAGCATTTTCAAGGTTGCCGGCCTTGCTGAACCGTATGCCGCAGAACCATAGTCTAGCCGGGACAGGACGAGGGCTTGGTAGAACCGTAGCAGCACCGCACGGTCAGCCCCCCACGTAGTGCCACTAAGAAACCTGAGCATGTTCAGTTTCCTGAGACATGTCATTTTCAATTGCCGTATATGGTGCTGCCACGTTAACTTGCTGTCAAAATGGAGCCCCAGGAAGCGATAAGTGTCAACCAACGGCAACGCAGCATCCCTGAGATGTAGTTCAGGGTGTAAATGTAGCCTCCGTAGCCGACAAAAATGAACGATGGAGGTTTTCGCTGCTGAAAAACGAAAACCCCGGTCGTGAGCCCACCTGTCGACCCGGTTGATAGCTAGCTGCAATTGCCGTTCCACGACTGCCATACTTCCAGAGCTGTAATGCAGAGCTAAATCGTCTACATACAGCGATGGAACTACCGCGGACCCGGCGGCGGCAACAATGCCATTAATGGCAATCGCGAACAAGGTGACACTCAGCACTGAACCCTGAGGAACTCCATTTTCTTGGGTATAGTATTGCGATAATGTCCTACCGACCCTTACACGGAAGAGTCGGACGGACATGAATTTCGCAATGAAAGTCGGTAAGTTACCACGGAGTCCCCACTTGTGAAGGGTGGAAAGGATCCCGTAGCGCCATGTGGTGTCGTAGGCTTTCTCGAGGTCAAAGAAAACCGTTACTAGGTGCTGCTTTCGGAAAAAAGCCTCCTGTATGGCGCTCTCAAGTCGCACCAGATGGTCAGTGGTGGACCTATGAGAGCGAAATCCACATTGGTACTCAGACAGGAGACCTTTATCCTCCAAGAACCACACCAGTCGACGATTCACCATCTTTTCGAGCAGCTTACATAGGCCATTTGTCAAACAAACGGGCCTATAGCTGCTTACAAACTTGGGATCCTTTCCAGCCTTAGGAATCGGTATCACGATCCCCTCTCGCCATTGAGATGGAAACTCCCCTTCAATCCATATACGATTGAAGAGGATCAACAGTTTTTTTTATACTGGATTCGCACAGATGTTTTAACATTTGATTATGTATGTTATCCGGTCCAGGAGCCGTATCCCTGCACAGTGCAAGCGCACTGCGCAGTTCCCATTCAGAGAATGGTACATTATAAGACTCCGAAGCAGCAGTGGCAAAGGACAAGGGGTGAGTCTCTGCCTCCCGCTTCAGAGAAAGAAATGTAGGATCGTAACTCCCGGAGCAGGATACATCGGAGAAGTGCGAGCCAATGCTGTTGGCAATGGCGAGATGGTCCGTGATGATGTCTCCATTGATGGACACTCCAGGTATCGACAGTGATGTCGGGAGTCCGGAGATCCGACGAAGCTTAGTCCACACTTGAGATGAAGGAGTATGCGCCGTCATGGACGACACATACTATTCCCACGTCGTTTTCTTACTCTCCCGAATCAGATATCGGGCTCTAGCACGCATCCTTCTGAAGGTGATAAGGTTGGCCATAGTGTTTTGCCTCCGATAGCATTTGAAAGCACGTCGACGATCTTTAATGGCTGCTGCAATCTCGGCTGTCCACCAAGGGACAAGCTTCCGGCGTGAGTTTCCGGATGAGGAAGGTATTGTTTCCTCAGCAGCAGCCAAAATACCATTCGTTATATGAATGGTATGATCGTCGACACTCTCAAAGGTATCTTCGGCAAACACCGCACGTGCCGTGAATGTTGGCCAATCAGCCCGACGGAGAAGCCATCGACTTGGTAACTCGATGGCTCTCTGGTTCGGAAGAGTAACGATAATTGGAAAATGGTCACTATTACAAAGGTCATCGTGTACACCCCACTGTAGCAGGGGAACCAGCGCACGACTGCACAGAGTAATATCGATACTTGAATAAGTACCGTGCGCAATAGAGAAGTGCGTAAGCTCCCCTGTGTTCAACAGACACAGGTCCAGCCGCCTGATCAGCCTCTCAAAATCTCTCCCTTTACCGCTAGTGGTAGCGGAGCCCCAGATGGTGTTGTGGGCATTAACATCTCCCAGAAGGAGGAAAGGAGGGGGGAGCTGAGAGACTAGATCCACCAGCTGGTCGTAATCCGGCTGAGAATCAGGCGGGATGTACACGTTACATACTGTTGCCATTACTGGCAACGAAGTACGAACTGCAACTGCCTCTAGCTGAGTACGCAACGGCACCTCTTCACCAAAGAGGCTAGAGTGGACGAGAGTGCAGACGCCACCAGCGGCCACAGCTCCGTACACCCGGTCTTTAGAGAAGAGTTAGAAGTGACGCATTGTTGTCTCATGTCCAGGACGAAACCTGGATTCCTGAAGACAGACAATGGTTGCCGAAAACGAAGATATTAATTGTCGTAACTCAGCGAGATGAACAGAATAGCTATTACAGTTCCATTGTAATAGTGCCATGGTGTGGACTTAAGTAGAAATGGGTCTTCTACTTATGCTTGACCGTTTGCCACCCTTCCCCAGCTCTAGTTGGAGATGATGGGGCTGGAGAGCACACCTCAATCTCCACATCTCCGTCCGAAGACGAAGAAAATGGAGCGGGCGCTCTCTTGGGTTGCGCGCGGTCGTCGTCGGACCTCACGAGTCTCGCTCTTGGGGAAGAGCGAGAGCGGTGTCGAGGGACTTTCTCCCGGTCCGAAGACTGGGTGTCTGTCCCCGACACGCCCCGAAGAGATTTCTTCTTGGATCGGCGCCGACGCGTGTTTGGGGAAGTAGATGGTCCCTTCCCCACAGACGCCGGGTCCTTATAAAACAAGGTCGCTCCTGCTGGCACCGCTCCACTGGTAGTGGTGGGAGCGGGATGGTCAGCAGATACGTGAGCAGCCCTGCCTTTAGGAGAGGAAGAGAAACGGCGCTGAACCGTTCCCCTCTCCTCCGCCGATCTATTTTCTTTTCTATAGGGGAGTTCCTCCATGCGTACGGGCTTGGCTTCAGCAGGCTTCGCTCCCTTGGTGGTAATGGGAGCGGAAAGGCCAGCAGAGACAGTAGCCAACCCGTCAGCAGGAGGGCGAGAGAGACGGCGGCGAACCGTCTCCCTCTTCTCCCCTATATTTTTCGTATTAGGTGGGCTGGAAGAAGGACCAGCCCCGGTCGGCAAAGTCTTCTTTCCCCCTTTAGCTGGGGAAGACTTGTTCGCCGACCGTTTCGGAGAAGAAGAGGACTTCTTCTCCGATTGCGCCGGTTTTGATGGTATAACCGGCGCCTTCTTTTGCTGGGCCGAAGAAGGTTGTTGTACCTCCTTCGGGCTGACATTTTTCGCTGGTACAGCGAGGGGTGATTTTAATACAGCTGATAATACGGGCGTCGAGGGTACTACACTCGGTAAAGATGCGGCAGGGGTGAATGAGGGCGTCGTTGCAGCTGCAAACGATACCCGAAATTCGGGGGCATTCATATCACGGTACCTCTTGCGAGCGTCGTGATATGAAAGCCTATCAAGAGTTCTTATTTCTTGAATTTTTGCTTCCTTACAGAACTCAGGGCACTGCTTCGATCGTGGAGAGTGGCTTCCTTGGCAGTTAGGACAAATCGGGGGAGGCGTACACCTCTCACCCTCATGTGTCCCCTTGCCACACTCTCTACACACGGCCTTGGCAGTGCACCTGGCGGAAACATGCCCGAATCTCTGGCATTGATAGCAGCGCATAGGTGGAGGGATGTACGGTCGAACATCGCAGTGGTACGATGTGACCTTCACCTGCTTAGGTACTACATCACCCTCAAAATGGAGAATAAAAGCGCCGGTATCGACGCTGTTCTCCCCAATCTTTCGGGTGATGCGCCTAATCTTGGTGACGCCTCTCTTCCCCAGATCCCGCAACAATTCCGCATCGCTATTTAAAACGAGGTCACGATGGAAAATAACTCCTCGGAACTCATTCAGCGTTTCGTGTTTTGAGACCTTAACGGGAATTTCGCCGAATTGCGTGCATTCCAGCAACGCTTCGGTTTGCTTCCGATCAACGGTGTGCAGCAGCAGCTGACCGTTCCGGAGCTTGGAAATCCCGCTTAGGTCCCCAAATTTCCCCTCGATTTCCTCAGAAAAAATTATTGATTTTACTAGTTTAAAATCACCCCCGTCAGTCCTCGTAGCTACCAGGTAGCGAGGAGACTTATCAGCGGGGAATCTTCTATTAAAGGCTTCATCCCAAGGCGTATACACCTTGGGATTAGCTCGACACTCAAGAGACGGCTTTTTAAGGGTGCCACCCTGTACAGGTGTCCGTGATCGCTTTGATGGCATCCCGGACGAAATCCTCCCCGAATACTGCCCACTCCGAACGGGGGCTATCACTGTGGGCGCCACCCAGCCAAGGCAATACCTACCTGGCATAGCAGATATTGCCCGGGGTCCCAGTGCCTCGAACAGGCACTTCCCCCTCGGCATGCACAGGATTTATTCAGCTCCAGTATTCGGCCATGCAGGGACCTTCGTTGTAAGGCGGATACTACTGTAGGGTACATGGCGCACCCACCTGACGGGATGGGGCATACCGTCTAGGCTTTCTGGCCAGATGGCCAATCTGGTGGCCCTTCCCCTAACAGCATGCATGTTTGTTTCTATTGGTCAAACCAGAGCTGGGACCAGAAAACCAAAATCGACCTTTATAAGGCCCCCTCTAAGTCGCCTTTTACGACAGGCAGGGGATACCGTGGATGAATTCTGCCCTCCCCATCCACAGGGGATCTGAACAAATCAAAAACTGGCAAGTTATTCGGCCATGTCGACCCTATTAGTCGCCTCCTACGACAGGCAGGGCATACCGTGGGTGTATTCTATCCCGCACCCACACGGGGGGACGGTTCACCATCTTTTCGAGCAGCTTACATAGGCCATTTGTCAAACAAATGGGTCTATAGCTGCTTACAAACTTGGGATCCTTTCCAGCCTTAGGAATCGGTATCACGATCCCCTCTCGCCATTGAGATGGAAACTCCCCTTCAATCCATATACGATTGAAGAGGATCAACAGTTCTTTCATACTGGATTCGCACAGATGTTTTAACATTTGATTATGTATGTTATCCGGTCCAGGAGCCGTATCCCTGCACAGTGCAAGCGCACTGCGCAGTTCCCATTCAGAGAATGGTACATTATAGGACTCCGAAGCAGCAGTGGCAAAGGACAAGGGGTGAGTCTCTGCCTCCCGCTTCAGAGTCAGAAATGTAGGATCGTAACTCCCGGAGCAGGATACATCGGAGAAGTGCGAGCCAATGCTGTTGGCAATGGCGAGATGGTCCGTGATGATGTCCCCATTGATGGACACTCCGGGTATCGATAGTGATGTCGGGAGTCCGGAGATCCGACCAAGCTTAGTCCACACTTGAGATGATGGAGTATGCGCCGTCATGGACGACACATACTTTTCCCACGTCGTTTTCTTACTCTCCCGAATCAGATATCGGGATCTGGCACGCATCCTTCTGAAGGTGATAAGGTTGGCCATAGTGTTTTGCCTCCGATAGCATTTGAAAGCACGTCGACGATCTTTAATAGCTGCTGCAATCTCGGCTGTCCACCAAGGGACAAGCTTCCGGCGTGAGTTGCCGGATGAGGAAGGTATTGTTTCCTCAGCAGCAGTCAAAATACCATTCGTTATGTGAATGGTATGATCGTCGACACTCTCAAAGGTATCTTCGGCAAACACCGCACGTGCCGTGAAAGTTGGCCAATCAGCCCGACGGAGAAGCCATCGACTTGGTAACTCGATGGCTCTCTGGTTCGGAAGAGTAACGATAATTGGAAAATGGTCACTATTACAAAGGTCATCGTGTACACCCCACTGTAGCAGGGGAACCAGCGCACGACTGCAAAGGGTAATATCGATACTTGAATAAGTACCGTGTGCAATAGAGAAGTACGTAGGCTCCCCTGTGTTCAACAGACACAGGTCCAGCCGCCTGATCAGCCTCTCAAAATCTCTCCCTTTACCGCTAGTGGTAGCGGAGCCCCAGATGGTGTTGTGGGCATTAACATCTCCCAGAAGGAGGAAAGGAGGGGGGAGCTGAGAGACTAGATCCACCAGCTGGTCGTAATCCGGCTGAGAATCAGGCGGGATGTACACGTTACATACTGTTGCCATTACTGGCAACGAAGTACGAACTGCTACTGCCTCTAGCTGAGTACACAACGGCACCTCTTCACTAAAGAGGCTAGAGTGGACGAGAGTGCAGACGCCACCAGCGGCCACAGCTCCGTCCATCCGGTCTTTAGAGAAGAGTTTGAAGTGACGCATTGTTGTCTCATGTCCAGGACGAAACCTGGATTCCTGAAGACAGACAATGGTTGCCGAAAACGAGGATATTAATTGTCGTAACTCAGCGAGATGAACAGAATAGCTATTACAGTTCCATTGTAATAGTTCCATGGTGTGGACTTAAGTAGAAGTGGGTCTTCTACTTATGCTTGACCGTTTGCCACCCTTCCCCATCTCTAGTTGGAGATGATGGGGCAGGAGAGCACACCTCAATCTCCACATCTCCGTCCGAAGACGAAGAAAATGGAGCGGGCGCTCTCTTGGGTTGCGCACGGTCGTCGTCGGACCTCACGGGTCTCGCCCTTGGGGAAGAGCGAGAGCGGTGTCGAGGGACTTTCTCCCGGTCCGAAGACTGGGTGTCTGTCCCCGACACGCCCCGAAGAGACTTCTTCTTGGATCGGCGCCGACGTGTGTTTGGGGAAGTAGATGGTCCCTTCCCCACAGACGCCGGGTCCTTATAAAACAAGGTCGCTCCTGCTGGCACCGCTCCACTGGTAGTGGTGGGAGCGGGATGGCTAGCAGATACGTGAGCAGCCCTGCCTTTAGGAGAGGAAGAGAAACGGCGCTGAACCGCTCTCCTCTCCTCCGCCGATCTATTTTCTTTTCTATAGGGGAGTTCCTCCATACGGACGGGCTTGGCTTCAGCAGGCTTCGCTCCCTTGGTGGTAGTGGGAGCGGAAAGGCCAGCAGAGACAGTAGCCACCCCGTCAGCAGGAGGGCGAGAGAGACGGCGACGAACCGTCCCCCTCTTCTCCACTATCTTTGTCTTATCAGATGGGCTGGATGACGATCCAGCCCCGGTCGCAGAAGTCTTCTTTGCCGCGTTGGCAGGGGAAGACTTCTTATCCGACCGTTTCGGAGAGGAAGATGACTTCTTCTCCGATTGCGCCGGTTTAGATGGTATAACCGGCGCCTTTTTCACAATGGCCGAAGAAGGTTGTTTAACCTTCTTCGGGCTGACAGGCCTCGCTTGGACAGCGAGGGGAGACTTTACGATCTCAGAGTAGTTCGTCGTCGAGGGTACAGCACGGGGAACGAAAGTGGCAGAGGTGATAGGTGGCGTCACCTTAGCCGCGAAAGATACCGGAAATTCGGGTGCAGTCATATCACGGTATCTCTTTCGAGCGTCGTGATATGAAAGCCGATCCAATGTTCTGATTTCTTGGATCTTTGCTTCCTTGCAGAACTCAGGGCACTGCTTCGACCGCGGAGAGTGACTTCCTTGGCAGTTAGGACACGTCGGGGGAGGCGTGCACCCCACACCGTCATGTGTCCCCTTGCCACACTCTCTACACACCGCCTTGGCAGTGCACCTGGCAGAAACATGACCGAATTTCTGGCAATTGTAGCAGCGCATAGGTGGAGGGATGTACGGTCTAACGTCGCAATGGTACGACGTGACCTTCACCTGCCTAGGCACTACATCACCCTCAAAATGAAGAATGAAAGCGCCAGTATCGACGCTATCATTTCCAATTTTCCGGGTGATGCGCCTAATCCTGGTGACGCCTCGCTTCCCCAGATGCCGCATCAATTGCGCGTCGCTGTTTAAAATGAGGTCGCGATGGAATATAACTCCACGGACCTCATTTAGCGTATCGTGCTTCTCAACCTTAACGGGAATTTCGCCGAAATGCGTGCATTCCAGCAACGCTTCGGTTTGCTGCCGGTCAACGGTATGCAGCAGGAGCTGCCCGTTCCGGAGCTTGGAAATCCCGTTAAGGTCGCGATATTTCCCCTCGATTTCCTCTGAAAATAGGATCGATTTTACCTGTTTAAAATCTCCCCCGTCTGTCCTGGTAGCAACCAGGTAGCGAGGAGACCTGTCAACAGGGAACTTCTTATTAAATGCCTCATCCCAAGGCGTATACACCTTGGGATTCGGTCTACACTCCAGAGACGGCTTTTTAAGGGTGCCACCCTGTACAGGTGTCCGTGATCGTTTACTACGCATCCCGGACGAAATCCTCCCCGAATACTGCCCACTCCGAACGGGGGATATCACTGTGGGCGCCACCCAGCCAAGGCAATACCTACCTGGCATAGCAGATATTGCCCGGGGTCCCAGTGCCTCGAACAGGCACTTCCCCCTCGGCATGCACAGGATTTATTCAGCTCCAGTATTCGGCCATGCAGGGACATTCGTTGTAAGGCGGATACTACTGTAGGGTACATGGCGCACCCACCTGACGGGATGGGGCATACCGTCTAGGCTTTCTGGCCAGATGGCCAAGCTGGTGGCCCTTCCCCTAACAGCATGCATGTTTGTTTCTATTGGTCAAACCAGAGCTGGGACCAGAAAACCAAAATCGACCTTTATAAGGCCCCCTCTAAGTCGCCTTTTACGACAGGCAGGGGATACCGTGGATGAATTCTGCCCTCCCCATCCACAGGAGATCTGAACAAATCAAAAACTGGCAAGTTATTCGGCCATGTCGACCCTATTAGTCGCCTCCTACGACAGGCAGGGCATACCGTGGGTGTATTCTATCCCGCACCCACACACACATTTACACCAAAGAAAGAAAAGATGAGACAAGGGCCAACTAAGGCGGGAAAGTGAAAGACTCCCTAGGCCTAGGATACCCTAATACCGTCGGGGTCAGAAGAGAACAAGAGTTGACCAAGTGAGGTCGACAGGAAAGAAGACAGAGAGGAGCCCGGCACAAGTAAGTGGAAGCAATGCTGGACTCAGCTGGGGCCCCGTGGTCGCCAACCCACTTCCCACTAGATGTGAGCCCCTGGGGGATTGTTAAAGGCTTCATCCCAAGGCGTATACACCTTGGGATTAGCGCGACACTCCAGAGACGGCTTTTTAAGGGTACCCTGTACAGGTGTCCGTGATCGCTTACTAGGCATCCCGGACGAAATCCTCCCCGAATACTGTCCACTCCGAACGGGGGCTATCACTGTGGGCGCCACCCAGCCAAGGCAATACCTACCTGGCATAGCAGATATTGCCCGGGGTCCCACTGCCTCGAACAGGCAATTCCCCCCCCCCCCCCCCCCGGCATGCACAGGATTTATGCAGCTCCAGTATTCGGCCATGCAGGGACCTTCGTTGTAAGGCGGATACCCCAAGAAAACCTTAATACCATTTAATAGAAATGTTTCAACACTGTAAGTGTTTCTGACACGAATGAATGAATGAATTCAATTTTATTGACTATAGTGTACTACATTTACTAAATATCTGTTGATATTTCCCTTATATAAATTGTTCTCTTGAAAGGTAGGTACTTTGATAAGAAAACGTATGCTTCAATCCGATTTCCGTGAAAAAGAATCAGGCCGATAGTTTTAACAGAAGCGTACAACTAAAGGCATGGGTATTTCATCTTTATTTTCACAAAACAGAAATCAGATACGGTAAGTAATACGAAAAAGGTCACCGAAAAGTAAGGAGACGAATATTTTAATCGAATCTCCAAGTAACCAATGACACAAATAGCACACAATGTGTTGAAAGAAATTAAGTAACTGACTGACGGGGGAATGGGTGACAATGATAAAACAAATGAAGTCGAGGAATATTAAAAATGACTTACCTAATTAACTAACTGATTTATCGTGGAATGAATCTACCACAACAAAGTTATACACTGTATGTAATGATGAGAAATGGTAATGACGTAGGCCTATCAAATATAACAAAAATCCGGAAGAGGATACATAAAAAAAAGTAATTATTAAGCTATCGCCACCGTGAACGGGCTGAAACTGTAATATTATTCAAGAGGAGTTGCTTTTTGCTTCCGAGGCGGGAATCAGCAGTATTCTACCTAAGTTCCTCACGGTACACAACATTAGTAGTTTTGTTTTCAGGAGCACACACGAAAAGCTTGTCACTACTACCCACCCTCGAGAAGGCAGCATATAACTGTCCGTGTGAAAAGCAGTGAGATTGAAAATCAACGTCAGCTATTTTCAACGTCTGCCCTTGTGATTGATTTATTGTCATAGCAAAGCATACAGTGATCGGGAACTGCAGACGCTTAAACTCAAATGGATAATTCGTTGGTATAAGGGGAATCCTTGGAATGAATACTGATTCACCATTGCCACAACCTCGTTTAAAAGAGTGTTTATAGATCTATACACCGCTTCATGAGCACGAAATCATTTAAGGATAGCACAGTTGATACCGGCAGCCAGGTCATTATTAGGGGTCAAAATGGCTCGTTCGCAAAGCCAAGAGTTGTCTCTGGATGAAATATCATCGATACATGGATACACACAGCAAATAAGCTCCTGGATCGTTTGTACAACAGTACAAAGGGAGGGAAGAAGGGTTTTAGAACTTCCTTCCTCCTGTAAGGTCCCTTCACCTATCCTCAATAGCAAATCCGAGAACTCTTGGCTCCGAAGATAACCTTCCAGATGAACCCTCATATTTACTGATAATGATTGCTTCTTGACCAGTGTCCAAAGTGCAGAACTCTTGAGAGAGGCATTGACTTCGTCAGCTCTAGTGCCATTCGGTAAGACTGGCAGGGTCTGACGGAAGTCACCTGAGAAGAGGACCGTGATACCTCCCATCACTCGATCATCTTCTCTGACATCTCTCAATGTCCTGTCTAAAGCTTCTACTGATTGTTTGTGGGACATAGTGCATTCGTCCCAAACGATCAATGCACATTGTGCAATTACTTGAGCAATATTGCTCGTTCGGGTTATGTTACACGATGGTGTCTCTATCTTACCCACATGCAATGGAATTTTAATGGTAGAATCGGCAGTCCTGCCACCCGGAAGCAAGGTTGCTGCAATGCCAGATGACGCAACAGCAACTGCAATTTTCCATCACATCGAAGTTCGGACAAAAGGAATTTTACTATTAACGTTTTTCCCGTCCCTCCGGGGGAGTCAAGGAAAAACATATTTCCCTCTCCTTTGCTTACGCTGTCCAATATTGTGCGGTAAATGACGGCTTGTTCTTGGATTAGCCTTGGTTCATTTTCACGAACAAAGTTTCCCATCTCCACAGGATCATAATTGGTTTCTCGCTGAAATTCTTCGTTGAGGTCCGTTTCATGCAGTATCTGAGGGGACGGCAGACCATAATGTGCAAGTCTTTGTCCTCCAACTGAAACGCCTGCAGCCTGTAGAGACGAAAGACCTTTGTTGTAGATGTGCTCATTGTACATGATGTTAACATCATTACATGCTCTTTGTAATTGCCGAAATATGTCCTCGCATAGGCCATTTCTATACTTGTTCCATAAGGAAAGGGGATCACTAAGGTTGCAAAAGACCAACATAATTGCAAACAGCTCCCTCAATTTGGACGGGCAATCTGAAATGCTGGCTTCGCTCAATGTGTCGTCCCAATGGCTGTCATCCTGTAACAGACCTAGCACTCTGCAAGCTGCCTGGTATGTAGGATGTACAAGTTAGTTAGTTAGTTAGTTAGTTATTGTTGTTTTAAGGGGCGGAACTACGAGGTCATCTGCCCCTCTTAACACAGATTAAAGAATACAAATTTTGAATTGAATTTAAAATTTTGAGGTGGACATCCAAATTTAAAAAGACCAAAAATCAATAAAACAAAAACAAACAATTAAATAACAAATAAAAATCATAAAAATAAACAAAAATTACGGAAAAAACAAAACATCATTCAAAAACGAACAAGTCGTTGAGTCAATGTTCACTGGAAAATTTAGATTGCTGGCCCTAACACACTCTCACTTATAAAGCGGATAACGCGATCAGCAGCCAACGCGTCATCGGCTAATATAAGTTTGAGTGTCGTCTGCAAACCAAGGTTTATTCGTAAGTCAGCAAGATCCACACACTGGGTGAAAATGTGGGCCACGGTGAATATGGCTCCACAGGTACAAAGTGGGGGGGGTCTTCCCTTCTCATTAGGTACGAGTGGGTGGATCTTGTATGACCTATCCTTAGCCTACACAAAATGACGGGCCCGCGAGTAGTTCCCTTGATCGCTCTCAGTTTACTGGGCAGTGGGTCAGCTAGCCACTGACTCTCCCAAAAAGCCAGAACTTGTAGGCGTAACTGAGAGCGAATATCTCTAGCGGGTACCTCCATTGGTCGAGGTGGTAGTGATACCGCCTCTTTTGCAGCTTGATCTGCTAACTCATTTCCCGCAATTCCCATGTGGCTTGGAAGCCACGGAAAGGTGATTCGAGTGTCAGCGTGGCACAGCCCGGCTAGTAGGTCGTGGATTCGCTGCACTAGGGGGTGTTGCGGGAAACATGTAGCAATTGACTGCAACGAACTCAAAGAGTCGGTACACACGAGAAAGTGGATTCGTGCATCCTGTAGCTTCATAGATGGCAACGAGCTCCGCAGTAAACACACTACAGTTCTCAGGCAAAGAGATCTTGGTACTTAAACCATCAATAACGTAAGCACAACCCACTTTCTCGTCCACCTTCGAACCATCCGTGTATAGAATGCCAGCGTCCGGAAATTGGTGAACTATGCTGTGGAACTGCCTCCGGTAAACGGAGGCATCCGTGTTCACCTTAGGACCTCGGTGCAGATCTAACCGAATTTCCGGACGCGGGACTTGCCACGGAGGCACCTCGCTAGATGTCCGGATCATACAGGGACCTACAGCCACTCCTATTTCAGTACACGAGCTATCAAGTCTAATACCAACCGGCCGAGTGGCACGAGGCCGGTTGGCGTAACCCTGGTGGTTTTGGGTACCGAAGAGAGCTTGATAGGTCGGGTGATGCGGCATTTGACGCACATTGGCAGCATATGCTAAAAGCATATGTTGGCGTCTATAATTTAAAGGTGGAACACCCGATTCGGCGAGTAGGCTGGGTATCGGGCTGGTCCGGAAGGCACCGGTAGCCAGCCTAACGCCACTATGGTGGATACTGTCCAGCATTTTCAAGGTTGCCGGCCTTGCTGAACCGTATGCCGCAGAACCATAGTCTAGCCGGGACAGGACGAGGGCTTGGTAGAACCGTAGCAGCACCGCACGGTCAGCCCCCCACGTAGTGCCACTAAGAAACCTGAGCATGTTCAGTTTCCTGAGACATGTCATTTTCAATTGCCGTATATGGTGCTGCCACGTTAACTTGCTGTCAAAATGGAGCCCCGGGAAGCGATAAGTGTCAACCAACGGCAACGCAGCATCCCTGAGATGTAGTTCAGGGTGTAAATGTAGCCTCCGGAGCCGACAAAAATGGACGACGGAGGTTTTCGCTGCTGAAAAACGAAAACCCCGGTCGTGAGCCCACCTGTCGGCCCGGTTGATAGCTAGCTGCAATTGCCGTTCCACGACTGCCATACTTCCAGAGCTGTAATGCAGAGCTAAATCGTCTACATACAGCGATGGAACTACCGCGGACCCGGCGGCGGCAACAATGCCATTAATGGCAATCGCGAACAAGGTGACACTCAGCACTGAACCCTGAGGAACTCCATTTTCTTGGGTATAGTATTGCGATAATGTCCTACCGACCCTTACACGGAAGAGTCGGACGGACATGAAATTCGCAATGAAAGTCGGTAAGTTACCACGGAGTCCCCACTTGTGAAGGGTGGAAAGGATCCCGTAGCGCCATGTGGTGTCGTAGGCTTTCTCGAGGTCAAAGAAAACCGTGACTAGGTGCTGCTTTCGGAAAAAAACCTCCTGTATGGCGCTCTCAAGTCGCACCAGATGGTCAGTGGTTGACCTATGAGAGCGAAATCCACATTGGTACTCAGACAGGAGACCTTTATCCTCCAAGAACCACACCAGTCGACGGTTCACCATCTTTTCGAGCAGCTTACATAGGCCATTTGTCAAACAAATGGGCCTATAGCTGCTTACAAACTTGGGATCCTTTCCAGCCTTAGGAATCGGTATCACGATTCCCTCTCGCCATTGAGATGGAAACTCCCCTTCAATCCATATACGATTAAGGAGGATCAATAGTTGTTTTATACTGGATTCGCACAGATGCTTTAACATTTGATTATGTATGTTATCCGGTCCAGGAGCCGTATCCCTGCACAGTGCAAGCGCACTGCGCAGTTCCCATTCAGAGAATGGTACATTATAGGACTCCGAAGCAGCAGTGGCAAAGGACAAGGGGTGAGTCTCTGCCTCCCGCTTCAGAGTCAGAAATGTAGGATCGTAACTCCCGGAGCAGGATACATCGGAGAAGTGCGAGCCAATGCTGTTGGCAATGGCGAGATGGTCCGTGATGATGTCTCCATTGATGGACACTCCGGGTATCGACAGTGATGTCGGGAGTCCGGAGATCCGGCGAAGCTTAGTCCACACTTGAGATGATGGAGTATGCGCCGTCATGGACGACACATACTTTTCCCACGTCGTTTTCTTACTCTCCCGAATCAGATATCGGGCTCTGGCACGCTTCCTTCTGAAGGTGATAAGGTTGGCCATGGTGTTTTGCCTCCGATAGCATTTGAAAGCACGTCGACGATCTTTAATGGCTGCTGCAATCTCGGCTGTCCACCAAGGGATAAGCTTCCGGCGTGAGTTTCCGGATGAGGAAGGTATTGTTTCCTCAGCAGCAGCCAAAATACCATTCGTTATGTGAATGGTATGATCGTCGACACTCTCAAAGGTATCTTCGGCAAACACCGCACGTGCCGTGAAAGTTGGCCAATCAGCCCGACGGAGAAGCCATCGACTTGGTAACTCGATGGCTCTCTGGTTCGGAAGAGTAACGATAATTGGAAAATGGTCACTATTACAAAGGTCGTCGTGTACACCCCACTGTAGCAGGGGAACCGGCGCACGGCTGCACAAGGTAATATCGACACTTGAATAAGTGCCGTGTGCAATAGAGAAGTGCGTAGGTTTCCCTGTGTTCAACAAACACAGGTCCAGCCGCCTGATCAGCCTCTAAAAATCTCTCCCTTTACCGCTAGTGGTAGCGGAGCCCCAGATGGTGTTGTGGGCATTAACATCTCCCAGAAGGAGAAAAGGAGGGGGGGGGGGAGCTGAGAGACTAGATCCGCCAGCTGTCCGTAATCCGGTTGAGAATCAGGCGGGATGTACACGTTACATACTGTTGCCATTACTGGCAACGAAGTACGAACTGCAACTGCTTCTAGCTGAGTACGCAACGGCACCTCTTCACTAAAGAGACTAGAGTGGACGAGAGTGCAGACGCCACCGGCGGCCACAGCTCCGTCCACCCGGTCTTTAGAGAAGAGTTTGAAGTGTCGCATTGTTGTCTCATGTCCAGGACGAAACCTGGATTCCTGAAGACAGACAATGTTTGCCGTAAACTGAGAAATCAATTGGCGTACTTCAGCGAGATGTCGAAAATAGCTATTACAGTTCCATTGTAATAGTGCCATAGTGTGGACTTAAGTAGAAGATAGTCGTCTACTTATGCTTAACCGTTTGCCAACCATCCCTATCCTTAGGAGTGGGTGATAGGGTAGGAGAGCATTCCTCAATCACCACATCTCCTTCGGAGGACGAAGAAAACGGAGCGAATGCTCTCTTGGTTGGCGAACGGTTATCGCCGGACTTTCCGGGTCTCGTCCTTGGTGAAGAGCGAGAGCGGTGACGAGGGACCTTCTCCCGGTCCGATGACTGGGAGTCCGTCCCCGGCACGTCCCGACTATTTTTCTTCTTGAACCGGCGTTGACGTCTATTTGGGGAAGTAGTTGGTCCCTTCCCCCCTGACGTCTCCGTCCTGCCAAACAGTGCAGCACTTGCTAGGACTGCTCCTCCGGTGGTCGTGGAAGCAGAATTGCCAGCAGGTATTGGAGCTGCCTTTTCAGCAGGAGGGCAAGAGAGACGGCGATGAACAGTCTCTTTCTTACCCGCCGTTCCTGTTCCCTGTTTTGTTTGGCTGGATGTGGGTCCAGCCGTGGCCGGCGAAGACTTCCTCCTCGAACGAGTCGGAGATTGCTTCTTCACTGGCCTTATCGGAGGAGTTGCCTTCTCCGATGGCGCCGGTTTAGTTGGAGGCACCTGCGCCTTTTGTTGGATGCCAGAAGAAGATTCCGTAACCTTCTTCTGGCTAACAGGGGTGATAATAGGGCTATTTGTAGCCCCTTTAACAGTGGTAACTCTTTTAGAACTTGCCGATGTCAAGTTTGCCGCTTGATTACTAGATTCGTTTGATACCTTTTGAGCATATGATACTGAGAAAATAGGAGAGGCCATGGAGCGATATTTTCTGCGTGCTTCAGTGTAGGAGAGCTCGTCTAAGGTCTTTATTTCTTGAATTTTCTTCTCCTCTAGGAAGGCAGGACATTCCTTCCAGCGAGGAGAGTGCTCTCCCTTGCAATTTGGACATGCGGGAGGTGGTGTACATTCCGCTCCCTCATGAGTGGCCTTGCCACAGGAAAGACAGATAGGCTTTCCCGAGCAACGAGATGAGGTATGTCCAAATCGCTGACACTGAAAACACCGCAATGGAGATGGAATATACGGTCGCACATCGAGAGTGTACATTGACACTTTGATCCTCTTGGGCAGGCTATCCGACTCAAACGATAAGATGAACGCCCCGGTGTCAACTAGTACACCATTCATCTTACGTTTGATTCGTCTCACCTCGACAACGCCATGCTTTCCAGTTCTTTCCAGGATACGCTCGTCGGTAGTGTTCACCAGGTCCCTATGAAATACTAAACCTTTCTTCAGGTTTAGGGACTGGTGCTTCACTACCTCGACTGGAATACCACCGAAACTTGTCGTCCCAAGAAGACCATCTGTCTGTCTCTTTCCTCGAGTTTTTATCAAGAGTGCGCCGTTTCGCAGCTTTTTTACTGTGTCTACATCGCCCCATTTCCCCTCAATTGCATCATGTAAATCAAAAGGATCAACGTTTGTAAAATTTTGCCCATCGGTCCTTGTTACCATAAGGTACCGAGGGAAAAACGTTGAATCCTTTTCATCAAGCGGCAAAACTAGAGGCATAAACTTCCTCTTCTTAAATTTTAAAGACGGCTTTGTAAGGGAGCCACCCTGTGAAATAATGGACGCTATGTTTGGTCCCACGAGTAGCTAGGGAACTAAAAGTCAACCCCCGGCAGAGCCCCGCTTGCCCGGGGTAAGGCTAAGGTTCTCCAGAGGTCGCCAGGTATCTGGAGGTGGGTCGCTTGTGACTACTCACCCAGTAGCCATTCATCACCTCGCCACGACCACTCAGCTTGTGATTAGGGGAGGATTCCACCTCCTGTCACGCACACACACATTTACACCAAAGAAAGAAAAGATGAGACAAGGGCCAACTAAGGCGGGAAAGTGAAAGACTCCCTAGGCCTCGGATACCCTAATACCGTCGGGGTCAGAAGAGAACAAGAGTTGACCAAGTGAGGTCGACAGGAAAGAAGACGGAGAGGAGCCCGGCACAAGTAAGTGGAAGCAATGCCGGACTCAGCTGGGGCCCCGTGGTCGCCAACCCACGCCAACAAGATGTGAGCCCCTGGGGGAAGATTATTAAAGGGTATTGCAGAGCGTCGTAAGAACGATGTGTCTCACATATTCTCTGCAAGCCTTCACTTCGCCTTCTAAGTACTATATCCCTCTTGTCACATTGCTGGTCGAACAAGAGTACTGCAACTTCGTCAGTCGTTGCCTCATTTTATCTCCTAGCGTGTTCTGACGTAGGTTTCCGATCAGCATTGATCACAATTTTATAATTATCCTTCCTACCTTCAGGAATAGAATCTATTGCAGTTTTAAAATGATTGACATAAGTATTGCATTGATGGAGCATATGCTGCAACTTTGTAACTAAATGTTCATTTACATTCCTTATATGGGACATCCTAATATCAGCCTGTGTTTTATAGTGAGTGATGAAGTACACTTGAAGAAATTTTGAGTTTTCAGTGGTTTCGGGTAGCAATGATCCAATGGGATGATACACCTGACCCTGCACCTTAACAGTTGGCAATAAACCCACTTCTATAATTGTGGAAGCCCCAAATGACGTCATTTTGAAAGCGGAATTGTATGAAGAATGTGTGTGAGATCTATGAAGTGAATGCTGTACACGATATCATGCAAAATATTGCCGACAAAGACATAGCCTACATCAATAATCCAATATTGGGATTGGAATAATGTACAGCTGGTTGGTTACTCAGTTTTGTATTTTGCACATTGTGTGCTTCTTTTTTTTTTCAATAATAATAATGGCCCACATTCATGAAAGCCGAAAAAAATACTATTTCAATTCAAGAATTTTTTAAAATAATGTTGCTGTTTGGAGATATGGGCCCTAATCTACCTTCTGTACGATATATCGCACGTGTAAGTCGTGTGAAAAACTTGTAGGATAAACCTTGATCCCCTTGGCATTGATGGATTTTACAGTCTAAGTTGGTTCCGTAATAACCTTATAACCATTTGCAAACTTTCACTGAAATTTAATAAATTGAGTGGCATTGCTTCTTCCAGAAATAGATGGAAGTTGGATGTCACCTCTTGAGATACTGTTGTCATTGTTACAGACTTGATTTACTTCATTTTCTTCTTCTTCTTCTTCTTCTGCTTTCGGATGGGCCAGCTAAGGACCACGATTTCCAACTTTTCACCTTGGCGATTGACTTGATGTTTGCCCGATATTCGCGCATTCTCTGGCTATGTTTCTACTTTCTCCATTTTGTCCAGATGATGCCGGATTTCTTAGAGGGTGGTCTGTCCAGAAACATCTTTTGTTTAATTATCTTTCTGAGATGTGATCAGTTTCTAATATCACTTCCCATTATATTCAGTTCTTGGATGTCCTTGACGCACGTGTAAATCGCGTGAAAATATTCTAGAGTACCCCTTGAACCCCTTAAGCGCATGATATACAGTACGTATTGATGAATTTTACAACTTAAGTTGGTTCCGTGATAACCTTATAGCCGTTTGCGAACGTTCACAGTAATGTAATACATGGAATGGCATTGCGTCTTACAGAAATAGATGGACTTCTGAGATTGTGTTGCCATGGTTACCGGCTTGCATTCTTTCAATCTCTATCTCTATATTATATAAAAATGAAAGTTTGTCTGTTTTTTCTGAATTTCCACGGAAGTTTGAGTTATTAACGCGTTTCAGACTGGTTTATGACGGTTGCGCGCAAAAACAAAATTTTTGTCTGTCTGTGCACAATTTTGCACGCGCATCACTCGAGAACGGCTGAGTGGATCAACGTAAAATTTGGTACAGAAGTCCATCAGAGGCACAAATGTAATCATTGAAGTAACTATTCTCCATACCTCTCATAAAAGAGGGCCTACCCCCTTAAAATTCATGCCGAAACGGGCGTAGAAAGACGAGACAAAGCTAATTTTCAGCGTCTCAATGTGAGAAACAAAACTCGAGCCCTACGGGTCCCGAAAACCACATTTTAAGGTCCTAAAACCAACAGTTTCTGAGATATACCCAGAAAACTAATTTCATTTATTAAACTATTGAAAGATGATGATGATGATAATTGTTGTTTTAAGGGGCCTAACATCTAGGTTATCGGCCCCTGATGGTTTGGGTGATCGTGAAGATGAAAATGAAAAGCGAACCCAAAACCAAAACCAACTAATAACCCACACACTAGAAGAAGAAATGGAAAACTAAATGAGGATAAGGCAAACAAAAGGACAGAAGGAAAAGAAATGCCCTCAACCCCCGGAAAAGGCGGACCGAGGGACCCGGAAGGAAGGAGAGCCATGAAAGGCACACAGGAAAGTGAAAGAGGAGAGGGCCCGCCCCAAAGGCAAGGGACAAAAGGGGAAAACGGACCCAGCTCAGGAATCCCTCGGGGTCGCCAACTCCCGAACTCACCAGCCGTGAGCCCCTGAGGGTGTAGCATTATCTAGGGTGCACCAGATGTGGTGGGGCTACATACACCCTGCCTCCTTAAGGGCCTAGAGCACAAGGCAGGAGGTAAAAGGAAGAGAAAAAGAAGGCTGACCCCTCGCAGAAGGAGGGTATCAGAAAAGATGAGACAAGGGCCAATTAAGGCGGGAAAGGAAGAGACTCCCTAGGCCTCGGATACCCTAATACCGTCGGGGTCAGAAGAGAACAAGAGTTGACCAAGTGAGGTCGACAGGAAAGAAGACAGAGAGGAGCCAGGCACAAGTAAGTGGAAGCAATGCCGGACTCAGCTGGGGCCCACTATTGAAAGAATGCAAGCCGGTAACCATGGCAACACAATCTCAGAAGTCCATCTGTTTCTGTAAGACGCAATGCCATTCCATTTACTGTGAACGTTCGCAACCGGCTATAAGGTTATCATGGAACCAACTTAAGCTGTAAAATTCATCAATACGTATATAATGCGCTTAAGGGGGTCAAGGGGTACTAAAGGTCTATTATATCCCTAACCCTATATTATTAAATTATTATTAAGATTATTATTATATTATGGCGTACAAGGTCGAGCAAAACTCATTTTCAGCCCGCCAGTGGCTCGGAGGCTACTGTGTTTTAAGGCTCTAAAACCACGTTTCTGAGATATTCCCAGAAAACTAATTTCATTTAATAAACTAATAAAGAAGACCTCGTGGCGCAGTGGCTAGCATTGTTGGCTGTCACCCCCGAGGTACCGGGTTCGAACCCCGGCTCTGCCAAAAATTTAAAAGTCTTCGTATGGTCTGGTACGGGGTCTTCCAGCCTCGAGATACAAAATGGGAACCTGTCGGATGCTATGGTAGGAGGAGGAGTGGAAAGGAACTGGCCACCCTACCACACGCAAACTCCGGCTCGGTATGCCTGGTTAGTGATCCCTTGACTTAGTCAAGGGCTCTTATTCAGGTCGCCTACGTCCCTGGAGGGGATATGGCACTCTTTTATTTTATAAACTAATAAATAGATGACGAGTACAGAAGAAGACCAAATCAGGAGCTATATAGATATACTGAGAAAATCACAGATGTGGCCAGGAAGAGACGTCTGGCTTTCTATGGACATGTCTCATGGATGAACCCAACAAGACTAACAAACCGGCTTCTCAACTACTGGGGGAAGAGAAAGACGTGTCACCGTCGCCAACAGTAGTTAACAAGGATATCCAAGAACTGAAGATAATGAAAAGTGATATTAGAAGCCGACCACATCTCAGAAAGATACTTAAACACGAGAGATTTCAGGACAGGCCACCCTGTAAGAAAACCGGCATCATCTGGACAAAAGAGGGGAAGGAGAAACATAGCCAGAGAATGCGCGAATATTGAGCAAACATCAAGTCCCTCACTATGCTGAAAAGTTGAACGTCTTGGTCCTTAGCTGGCCCATCCGAAAGAACAGGAAGAACAAAAAGAAACTAATGAAGTATTGCAAGCCGGTAGCCATGACAACAGTGTCACAAGAGGTGACATCCAATTTTCCATCTATTTCTGTAAGAAGCAATGCCACTCAATTTATTAAATTTCTGTTAAAGTTTGCAAATGGCTATAAGGTTATCGTGGAATCAAACATGGACTGTAAAATTCAACAATGCGATTAAGGGGGGTCAAGGGGTACCCTAGAAATTTTACACGTGACTTACACGTGCGATATGCGATATGTTGTACAGAAGGTCTATTATATTTCCAAACAGCAACATTAATTTCAAAAATTCCTGAATTGGAATAGTGTTTTTTTTTCAGCTTTTGGTAATTCGGGCCATTGGAGGCTAAAAATCCCGAATTTCCATGCACCACGAGCCTTTATAATTTATTAAAAGGGTCTTCCTGGGGATGGCGACTTTCCACAACGGTGAGGGTCAGTTTTATTTGACATATATTGCGTTTCGTCTACGAGGTTTTCAATATTATTTTCACGTCACGAAGTACACGTTAGGTGAATTTAGTTTGAGAGCACAATTTAAGTAATCATATTTTTGTCGACAAACGGGTTCATCGTAAAGATGATTTTGTTTGATACTGTGTGGTTGATATATATTTATGTTTATGTACGCCTATAATTCATGTTCGGGTGCTTGGAGCGTCGTAAAATTAGGTATTGTAACCATGAGTCAATACACCAATCATTTAGAAAACTCTTCAACATACTTCTCATAGAAGGGTGGGTATAAGGAAGAACTTTTCAAAATACATGCTAAAATAGGCGAAAAATAAAAAACTATCCTAGAAAGACGACCAAAGCATATGATGCGCTTCTCAATGTGTGACACAAAACTAGGGAGTCTATAAAGGGTGTCCGAAAACCACATTTTACGGCCCTTAAATTAACAGTGTCTGCGATATACCCAGAAAACTACTGTAACTTCGTTCTGATAAACTTTTGAAGGAATGATAAGCCCCTATCCATTGGAACATTACCTCAATTGATAACGTCTGGTTATTATTACCGAAGACCGTTCGAAGAGCGGGTACTTCTGCTACTAGTATAATAAAAGAAATTAGTTCTCTGGGTATATTTGAAAAACTGTTGGTTTTAGGACCTTAAAATGTGGTTTTCGGAGCCCGTAGGGCCTCCGAGTTTTGTTTCTCACATTGAGACGCTGAAAATGAGCTTTGTCTCGTCTTTTTACGCCCATTTCAGCACGCATTTTAAGGGGATAGGCCCTCTTTTATGAGAGGTGTGGAGAAGAGTTACATCAATGATTACTTTCGTGCCTCTGTTGGACATCTGTACCAAATATTACGTTGATCCACTCAACCGTTCTCGAGTGATGCGCGTGCAAAGTTGTACACAGACAGACATACAAACAGACAGACAAAACTTTGTTTTTGCGCGCAACCATCATAAACCAGTCTGAAACGCGTTAATAACTCAAACTTCCGTGGAAATTTAAAAAAAATACAGACAAACTTTCATTTATATATATAGATGTATTATAAAATAGTATAATATAAAATATTATTCACTGATGCCGGCCCCGTGGCGCCTGCCTCTCACCCGGAGGCCCCGGGTTCGATCCCCGGCTCCGTCAGGGATTTTAAAACTGACGTGAGGGTTGGAACGGGGTGCACTCAGCCTCGTGAGGACAATTGAGTAGCTGTCTGACAGTGAGACAGCGCCCCGATCACGAATACCAAGATTAACGGCCGAGGGGACCCGACGCGCTGATCACGCGTCACCCCAATATCTGCAGGCCAAATCGCTGGGCAGCGGTCGCTTGGTCGGCCTTAGCCCGTCATGGGCTGGATAGTGCCAGGGGTTGACTTGATTATTCACTGATAAGAGGTGGGGATTTTAGGATCATTGCTGAAGTTGGTCTGCCGATGCATGTTCTAGCGGTAAATTTTGTTAATTATTAAAAGTAAAATACAACTCAAAAATCCTCTATATGCACTATGAAATGTGGAGTGCAATAACCAATCACTTCATCTCAAAAGAAAATTACTGCATCATGATTATTTTTAAATATTTTAACCCTATTTTTTGCACTCAGTTTAGGATGTCGACGCATTGAAGAATATATGAACACATCTACACAATATTACCGCTGTTAGAAAATTAATTCGCAAACACTGATTAAACTGCGATGTACAGGTTTTGTTTCATAGTATCGAATGTAGAAAGAGTTATCGAGTGAATAAGTATTTTCCCATCTCATTCAACCCTGTGCCATATATCAAGTGTGAAGTTCAAGAAATGTCAGCATTGTTTATTTATTATTTCTACTTTATTTTATACTAGCAGTAGTACCCGGCTTCGCCCGGTGGAATGATGATAATGTTTTAAGGTCTCCTTAGAAATATAATGGACTTAAAATCTAAGTCATTTGCCCCCAAAGACAATGAGGGAGTAATATCTAGGTCATTTGCCCTTTTGATAAGGATGATAATAAAAAATACTGTTGAATTGACACGTCAAACTTACAAACTACCGTAATAGAAATACATATTTCAAAATTCACAGGCGAGGAAGACTTATTGTGTGTGGTGATGTAATGGTGTAATGGGCGTAACATCTACTGTAGGTCATTTGCTCTTATGATCAGGATGATAAGGGAAACTACTACCGGTATTGAATTGACACTTCAACGTATAATGTACACAATGTACTGTAATAAAAATAACTATATGGTGGCTTCGGTGGCGTATTTGGTAGCATGCTGAGCTTCTATGCCCAAGATAGCGGGTTCAAACCCAGCCAAAGCCGTCGGATATTTTAAGAGCGTTAAAAATCCGTCAGTATGCCTTTCTTCGGAGGGGAAGTAAAGCCAGCGGTGCCATGTCAGATTTATGGCATGTTAAAGAACCTTCCACTAATTACACCTGTGTGAAGCTAAATTGGATAGGTAAACAACGCTCATAGATGTCTACGTCCGTTGCCAAGAGCCGACTGCAGTGGCGTCTAGTAGCTAAGTTCCGAACTTGGCCTAGTAGTCGTTGACGGTGGCGCTTGGCGGCAAAAGTAACGAACTATTTGAAGAATTCTAAATTGCAGTTTGTACTTAAATTAAAAAACAGATAACACACACTAATACAGTCATCACATTTAACACCGGTTATCAGACAGATTCTACACACACCCAAAGTACACGGGGCTACATGACCGCGTTGTCACAGCCCCTAAACTTAAGAACCAACCTACCAAAAATAAATATTTTAAAAATCACAGTCGAGAAAGACTTTATGCGGCGGTGATTATTGGTACGATGCGCGTAACATCTAGGTCATTTGCACTTATGATGATAATAATAAGGTAATGAAAAAATGACTACTAAACGAACATGGTGTTATTTTAAAACTGATATAGGTAATTCAGGTGTCTAGCTTCGATGTCTTCCAAAGTCTCAACCTTATTTTCTGGCTTATGCCTGTACTGGATGCGTCTAGTGAAAGAGCGTACTGCTCGGCAAAGACAAAGAATATAGGTCCAAGCTGCACGAACCTGAGATGATCGCAGATGATGATGAAATATGATGACACACGTTCGGGGTTCCCCGTCCTATACAGATTGACCGGGAATCACTCACTGTTTCGCAACGGCCCTGTGCTGGCATCAGCATAGACAGCAGGAGATAACACGGCGGGCTCTGGAAAGTACTCTCAAGTCACCTCGCGATGAATCAGCAAGCTATTCTCACAACTGACCCCCCCCCCCCCCAGGGTCTCACAACTTGTGGGACGTGGGTTGGCGACCACGGAACCCCAGCTGAGTCTGGCATCGCTTCTACTTCCTGGTGCCGGGCTTATTTCAGTTCTCTTTCCTGTCGGCCTCCCTTGGTCAACTCTTGTTCTCTTCCAACCCAGACTGTATTAGGGTATCCGAGGGCTAGGGTGTCTTTCAATTTCCCGCCTTAATTGGCTTTGTCTCATCTTTCCTGATACCCTCATTCTTCGAGGGATCTGCCTTCTTTTCCATTTCATAATATCTCCTGTCTTCTGCTCAAGGCCCTCAAAGAG
Source organism: Meconema thalassinum (assembly GCA_946902985.2). Classification (NCBI taxonomy): domain Eukaryota; kingdom Metazoa; phylum Arthropoda; class Insecta; order Orthoptera; family Tettigoniidae; genus Meconema; species Meconema thalassinum. Next base: position 425,140,011 of record OX336392.1, on the reverse strand, counting down.
GCAGGGTGTGTGTAGACCCACCACTTCTGGTACACCCTCAAGGGCTCATGACTGGTGAGTTAGGAAGCTGGCAACCCCGAGGAATTCCTGAGCTACTTGCAGGGAATGGCGTGGTATGTCAGAAATTTCAAGTGGACAGTGTTACTCATCGGGTTCCAAAGGGTAAGTATACACACTTTGTTTTCGATCGGTGAACGATGTAGATTTGTACCAAAGGGCCTTAATGCGGGAAATGGAGTGGTCTGTCCGAAATTTCGAATGGACAGTTTTACTCGTCGAGTTCCAAACGGTAATTATGCAAAATCTGGTTGAGATCGTTTTTTTTTTGTCGTGTGGCCTCCTGAGAGGCCGAGTGCAGGTCTTTCTAGTCGACGCCCGTGGGCGACCTGCGCGTCGGGATCAATCTCAACAAAATTAAAACATTACAAGACGGTGGTTCAACCAGAGGTGACCTATGGAAGTGAAACTCTTTTTAAAGTTACTCAGAAAAACAGAATCGACAAAATTTTAAAAGTAGAAAGGAGAATAGCTAGAACATGCATAAATAAAAAATATCAGAAAGATGGACAGTGGCGGATAGTACCAAATGAAGTGGTATACAGAGAACTGGAGCCCATCACAGATACTATTCGGAAGAAACGGATTTCTTTCTTTGGTCACATCATGAGGACACCAGAAACCAGGTTATCTAGAAAAATTGTAGTGAAACTTTGGAATATGAAACAACAAGTAGGATGGATTAAGGAAATTAGAGAAGATATGAAAGAATTGGAAATAACCTTGGATGACTTGCAAAACAAAACAACAAAATTAAAAAAACTGAGAGATATAAAAATAAGATTTCAGGCTAAAATAGACAAACGTAATACAGTAAAAAGGGTATTTACAGATGAGGAACGCCTGAGAAGATCAGAGCGAATGAAGAGCTACTGGGCGACTCGGAAAGGAAACTTACTGAAGAAGAGGACCAAGAAATGATTGACTGAAGTGGTCCAATGAGGCCGTAAAAGCAGAAGAAGAAGAAGAAGAAGAAGAGCCTACATTGTGACCCCGCCCAGTCGTGTTGACCGACTGAAGAGTTACAACTAACAGTTTGCATAGGCAGCACTGAAATGGCTTCAAAACTTGACTACATTTCCTTAGGTCTATCATTCCCCTTGCTGATACATATTATAGCATAGCGGATAGTGCTACTAGCACAAAGAACGCACTGATTTAAAATATATTCACGAGCCATTAAAAAAAATAGACAAATACGAAATAATTAACAACTTTCTTATTTCAAAGTTTATCTCAGACTGCCGATATTCCAACCATCACGCTGAGAAGTATATATAGTCCAATTACTTTTATTAAGAAATAAATAAAAGGCGGTGTTTCAAGCAGACCAGATCTACGGTTAGAATTATTCTCTTCGGATGCACGTAAGTTAATACCAGAGATATTCCGTTTCCAAATATGTCAAAAATATTCCTCTACGACGATTATGATAATAATTGTTGTTTTAAGGGGCCTAACATCTAGGTTATCGGCCCCTGATGGTTTGGGTGATCGTGAAGATGAAAAGGAAATGCAAACTAAAACAAAAACTAACTACTAACCTAGTTAGTTAGTTAGTTATTGTTGTTATTGTTGTTTTAAGGGGCGGAACTACGAGGTCATCTGCCCCTCTTAACACAGATTAAAGAATACAAATTTTGAATTGAATTTAAAATTTTGAGGTGGACATCTAAATTTAAAAAGACCAAAAATTAATAAAACAAAAACAACCAATTAAATAAAAAATAAAAATTATAAAAATAAACAAAAATTACGGATAAAACAAAACATTATCATTCAAAAACGAACAAGTCGTTGAGTCAATGTTCACTGGAAAATTTAGATTGCTGGCCCTAACCCACTCTCACTTATAAAGCGGATAACGCGATCAGCAGCCACCGCGTCATCGGCTAATATAAGTTTGAGTGTCGTCTGCAAACCAAGGTTTCTTCGTAAGTCAGCAAGATCCACACACTCGGTAAAAATGTGGGCCACGGTGAATACGGCTCCACAGGTACAGAGTTGGGGGTCTTCCCTTCTCATTAGGTACGAGTGGGTGGATCTTGTATGACCTATCCTTAGCCTACACAAAATGACGGACTCTCTCCGGGCCCGGAAGGAGATCCGCCACACGCGAGTTGTTCCCTTGATCGCTCTCAGTTTACTGGGCAGTGGGTCAGCTAGCCACTGACTCTCCCAAAAAGCCAGAACTTGTAGGCGTAACTGAGAGCGAATATCTCTAGCGGGTACCTCCATTGGTCGAGGTGGTAGTGATACCGCCTCTTTTGAAGCTTGATCTGCTAACTCATTTCCCACAATTCCCATGTGGCTTGGAAGCCACAGAAAGGTGATTCGAGTGTCAGCGTGGCACAGCCCGGCTAGTAGGTCGTGGATTCGCTGCACTAGGGGGTGTTGCGGGAAACATGTAGCAATTGACTGCAACGAACTCAAAGAGTCGGTACACACGAGAAAGTGGATTCGTGCATCCTGTAGTGCAAACTGCAGAGCTTCATAGATGGCAACGAGCTCCGCAGTAAACACACTACAGGCCTCAGGCAAAGAGATCTTGGTATTTGCACCATCAATAACGTAAGCACAACCCACTTTCTCGTCCACCTTCGAACCATCCGTGTATAGAATGCCAGCGTCCGGAAATTGGTGAACTATGCTGTGGAACTGCCTCCGGTAAACGGAGGCATCCGTGTTCACTTTAGGACCTCGGTGCAGATCTAACCGAATTTCCGGACGCGGGACTTGCCACGGAGGCACCTCGCTAGATGTCCGGATCATACAGGGACCTACAGCCACTCCTATTTCAGTACACGAGCTATCAAGTCTAATACCAACCGCCCAGTGGCACGAGGCCGGTTGGCGTAACCCTGGTGGTTTTGGGTACCGAAGAGAGCTTGATAGGTCGGGTGATGCGGCATTTGACGCACATTGGCAGCATATGCTAAAAGCATATGTTGGCGTCTATTTAAAGGTGGAACACCCGATTCGGCGAGTAGGCTGGGTATCGGGCTGGTCCGGAAGGCACCGGTAGCCAGCCTAACGCCACTATGGTGGATACTGTCCAGCATTTTCAAGGTTGCCGGCCTTGCTGAACCGTATGCCGCAGAACCATAGTCTAGCCGGGACAGGACGAGGGCTTGGTAGAACCGTAGCAGCACCGCACGGTCAGCCCCCCACGTAGTGCCACTAAGAAACCTGAGCATGTTCAGTTTCCTGAGACATGTCATTTTCAATTGCCGTATATGGTGCTGCCACGTTAACTTGCTGTCAAAATGGAGCCCCAGGAAGCGATAAGTGTCAACCAACGGCAACGCAGCATCACTGAGATGTAGTTCAGGGTGTAAATGTAGCCTCCGGAGCCGACAAAAATGGACGACGGAGGTTTTCGCTGCTGAAAAACGAAAACCCCGGTCGTGAGCCCACCTGTCGACCCGGTTGATAGCTAGCTGCAATTGCCGTTCCACGACTGCCATATTTCCAGAGCTGTAATGCAGAGCTAAATCGTCTACATACAGCGATGGAACTACCGCGGACCCGGCGGCGGCAACAATGCCATTAATGGCAATCGCGAACAAGGTGACACTCAGCACTGATCCCTGAGGAACTCCATTTTCTTGGGTATAGTATTGCGATAATGTCCTACCGACCCTTACACGGAAGAGTCGGACGGACATGAAATTCGCAATGAAAGTCGGTAAGTTACCACGGAGTCCCCACTTGTGAAGGGTGGAAAGGATCCCGTAGCGCCATGTGGTGTCGTAGGCTTTCTCGAGGTCAAAGAAAACCGTGACTAGGTGCTGCTTTCGGAAAAAAGCCTCCTGTATGGCGCTCTCAAGTCGCACCAGATGGTCAGTGGTGGACCTATGAGAGCGAAATCCACATTGGTACTCAGACAGGAGACCTTTATCCTCCAAGAACCACACCAGTCGACGGTTCACCATCTTTTCGAGCAGCTTACATAGGCCATTTGTCAAACAAATGGGCCTATAGCTGCTTACAAACTTGGGATCCTTTCCAGCCTTAGGAATCGGTATCACGATCCCCTCTCGCCATTGAGATGGAAACTCCCCTTCAATCCATATACGATTAAAGAGGATCAACAGTTGTTTTATACTGGATTCGCACAGATGCTTTAACATTTGATTATGTATGTTATCTGGTCCAGGAGCCGTATCCCTGCACAGTGCAAGCGCACTGCGCAGTTACCATTCAGAGAATGGTACATTATAGGACTCCGAAGCAGCAGTGGCAAAGGACAAGGGGCGAGTCTCTGCCTTCCGCTTCAGAGTCAGAAATGTAGGATCGTAACTCCCGGAGCAGGATACATCGGAGAAGTGCGAGCCAATGCTGTTGGCAATGGCGAGATGGTCCGTGATGATGTCTCCATTGATGGACACTCCGGGTATCAACAGTGATGTCGGGAGTCCGGAGATCCGGCGAAGCTTAGTCCACACTTGAGATGATGGAGTATGCGCCGTCATGGACGACACATACTTCTCCCGCGTCGTTTTCTTACTCTCCCGAATCAGATATCGGGCTCTGGCACGCATCCTTCTGAAGGTGATAAGGTTGGCCATGGTGTTTTGCCTCCGATAGCATTTGAAAGCACGTCGACGATCTTTAATGGCTGCTGCAATCTCGGCTGTCCACCAAGGGACAAGCTTCCGGCGTGGGTTTCGGGATGAGGAAGGTATTGTTTCCTCAGCAGCAGCCAAAATACCATTCGTTATGTGAATGGTATGATCGTCGACACTCTCAAAGGTATCTTCAGCAAACACCGCACGTGCCGTGAAAGTTGGCCAATCAGCCCGACGGAGTAGCCATCGACTTGGTAACTCGATGGCTCTCTGGTTCGGAAGAGTAACGATAATTGGAAAATGGTCACTATTACAAAGGTCGTCGTGTACACCCCACTGTAGCAGGGGAACCAGCGCACGACTGCACAAGGTAATATCGACACTTGAATAAGTGCCGTGTGCAATAGAGAAGTGCGTAGGTTCCCCTGTGTTCAACAAACACAGGTCCAGCCGCCTGATCAGCCTCTCAAAATCTCTCCCTTTACCGCTAGTGGTAGCGGAGCCCCAGATGGTGTTGTGGGCATTAACATCTCCCAGAAGGAGAAAAGGAGGGGGGAGCTGAGAGACTAGATCCTCCAGCTGTCCGTAATCCGGTTGAGAATCAGGCGGGATGTACACGTTACATACTGTTGCCATTACTGGCAACGAAGTACGAACTGCAACTGCTTCTAGCTGAGTACGCAACGGCACCTCTTCACTAAAGAGACTAGAGTGGACGAGAGTGCAGACGCCACCGGCGGCCACAGCTCCGTCCACCCGGTCTCTAGAGAAGAGTTTGAAGTGTCGCATTGTTGTCTCATGTCCAGGACGAAACCTGGATTCCTGAAGACAGACAATGTTTGCCGTAAACTGAGAAATCAATTGGCGTACTTCAGCGAGATGTCGAAAATAGCTATTACAGTTCCATTGTAATAGTGCCATAGTGTGGACTTAAGTAGAAGATAGTCGTCTACTTATGCTTAACCGTTTGCCAACCATCCCTATCCTTAGGAGTGGGTGATAGGTTAGGAGAGCATTCCTCAATCTCCACATCTCCTTCGGAGGACGAAGAAAACGGAGCGAATGCTCTCTTGGTTGGCGAACGGTTATCGCCTGACTTTCCGGGTCTCGTCCTTGGTGAAGAGCGAGAGCGGTGACGAGGGACCTTCTCCCGGTCCGATGACTGGGAGTCCGTCCCCGGCACGTCCCGACTATTTTTCTTTTTGAACCGGCGTTGACGTCTATTTGGGGAAGTAGTTGGTCCCTTCCCCCCTGACGTCTCCGTCCTGCCAAACAATGCAGCACTTGCTAGAACTGCTCCCCCGGTGGTCGTGGAAGCAGAATTGCCAGCAGGTATTGGAGCTGCCTTTTCAGCAGGAGGGCAAGAGAGACGGCGATGAACAGTCTCTTTCTTACCCGCCGTTCCTGTTCCCTGTTTTGTTTGGCTGGATGTGGGTCCAGCCGTGGCCGGCGAAGACTTCCTCCTCGAACGAGTCGGAGATTGCTTCTTCACTGGCCTTATCGGAGGAGTTGTCTTCTCCGATGGCGCCGGTTTAGTTGGAGGCACCTGCGCCTTTTGTTGGATGCCAGAAGAAGATTCCGTAACCTTCTTCTGGCTAACAGGGGTGATAATATGGCTATTTGTAGCCCCTTTAACAGTGGTAACTCTTTTAGAACTTGCCGATGTCAAGTTTGCCGCTTGATTACTAGATTCGTTTGATACCTTTTGAGCATATGATACTGAGAAAATAGGAGAGGCCATGGAGCGATATTTTCTGCGTGCTTCAGTGTAGGAGAGCTCGTCTAAGGTCTTTATTTCTTGAATTTTCTTCTCCTCTAGGAAGGCAGGACATTCCTTCCAGCGAGGAGAGTGCTCTCCCTTGCAATTTGGACATGCGGGAGGTGGTGTACATTCCACTCCCTCATGAGTGGCCTTGCCACAGGAAAGACAGATAGGCTTTCCCGAGCAACAAGATGAGGTATCCCAAATCGCTGACACTGAAAACACCGCAATGGAGATGGAATATACGGTCGCACATCGAGAGTGTACATTGACACTTTGATCCTCTTGGGCAGGCTATCCGACTCAAACGATAAGATGAACGCCCCGGTGTCAACTAGTACACCATTCATCTTACGTTTGATTCGTCTCACCTCGACAACGCCATGCTTTCCAGTTCTTTCCAGGATACGCTCGTCGGTAGTGTTCACCAGGTCCCTATGAAATACTAAACATTTCTTCAGGTTTAGGGACTGGTGCTTCACTACCTCGACTGGAATACCACCGAAACTTGTCGTCCCAAGAAGACCATCTGTCTGTCTCTTTCCTTGAGTTTTTATCAAGAGTGCGCCGTTTCGCAGCTTTTTTACTGTGTCTACATCGCCCCATTTCCCCTCAATTGCATCATGTAAATCAAAAGGATCAACGTTTGTAAAATTTTGCCCATCGGTCCTTGTTACCATAAGGTACCGAGGGAAAAACGTTGAATCCTTTTCATCAAGCGGCGAAACTAGAGGCATAAACTTCCTCTTCTTAAATTTTAAAGACGGCTTTGTAAGGGAGCCACCCTGTGAAATAATGGACGCTATGTTTGGTCCCACGAGTAGCTAGGGAACTAAAAGTCAACCCCCGGCAGAGTTCCGCTTGCCCGGGGTAAGGCTAAGGTTCTCCAGAGGTCGCCAGGTATCTGGAGGTGGGTCGCTTGTGACTACTCACCCAGTAGCCATTCATCACCTCGCCACGACCACTCAGCTTGTGATTAGGGGAGGATTCCACCTCCTGTCACGCACACACACATTTACACCAAAGAAAGAAAAGATGAGACAAGGGCCAACTAAGGCGGGAAAGTGAAAGACTCCCTAGGCCTAGGAAACCCTAATACCGTCGGGGTCGGAAAAGAACAAGAGTTGACCAAGAGAGGTCGACAGGAAAGAGAAGGAGAGGAGCCCGGCACAAGTAAGTGGAAGCAATGCCGGACTCAGTTGGGGTCCCGTGGTCGCTAACCCACGTCCCACTAGATGTGAGCCCCTGAGGCCCTACTAACCTACATAGGCTACTAGAAGAAGAAATGGAAAACTAAAGGAGAATAAGGCAAATAAAGGACAGGAGGAAACGAAATGCCCTCAACCCTCGAAGAATGCGGATGGAGGGACTTGGAAGGAAGGAGAGCCATGAAAGGCAGATAGGAAAGTGAAAGAGGAGTGGGTCCGCCCCACAGGTAAGGGACAAAAGGGGAAAACGGACCCAGCTCAGTAATCCCTCGGGGTCGCCAACTCCCGAACTCACCAGCCGTGAGCCCCTGAGGGTGTAGCATTATCTAGGGTGCACCAGAAGTGGTGGGGCTACATACACCCGGCCTCCTTGAGGGCCTTGAGCAGAAGGCAGGAGATAACATGAAACGAAAAAGAAGGCTGACCCCTCGCAGAAGGAGGGAATCAGACAATATCAGACAAGGGCCAATTAAGGCGGGAAATGAAGACTCCCTAGGCCTCGGATACCCTAATACCGTCGGTGTCGGAAGAGGACAAGAGTTGACCAAGTGAGGTCGAAAGGAAAGAAGACAGACAGGAGGCCGGCACAAGTAAGTGGAAGCAATGCTGGACTCAGCTGGGGCCCCGTGGTCGCCAACCCACGTCCCACAAGATGTGAGCCCCTAGGGGGCCTCTACGACGAGGCTTAGCGAATGCTCTCCATAATCGTAACGGTTTCAGACAGTTGTGAGTGCTGTGCAGGTACTCGTTCATTCAATACCGTAGTTGTTAAAAGATTTTACAGAATAGTACGGTAGTAACACTATATCAAGTGGTGTGACGGTCTTCGGGTGTCGGTGAAGAATGAGTCGACGGGCCGTGACGTCACAGCGGACCACTATGACCTTCTCTCTCGGTGGTCACGGCTATATTGAGTGGGCCGCCATGTTTTGCTGAGTATCTTCATGTCTGGAGGTCCAGAACATTTTCTAACCTGCACTAGTTTTCGCCTTGGGATCTCTCACACAATTCGTCCCTGTATTTTGCCAGATGTGTTAGTTAGTTATTGGTGCTTTAAGGGGCGGAACAGCGATGCCATCTGCCCTTCTTAACAAAGATAAAATTATACAAATTTAAAAGAGTTTAAACATTTATAGGTGGATGCATAAATATGCATTATAAATTGCCTAAAATTAATCAACCAAAAAATACACAAAAAATTACGAAAAACATAAATTCAGAATTTACTCTTTGAGTAAATGTACTCTTTACAATTTAGATTGCCGGCCCTAACTCACTCCCACTTATAAAGCAGAGGCCGAGATCAGCAGCCACTACGTTATCGGCTAATATAATATGATGATGATAATTGTTGTTTTAAGGGACCTAACATCCAGGTTATCGGCCCCTAATTGTCAGTGTGATAGCGAAAATGTCAATGAAGTGGAAACCAGAACGAAAAGTAAGTGAGCAGGGAAATACTTACAAAAAGGAACTCAGGTTGAAACTACTCACAAAATGGACAGCGGTAATACGTACATAAGGGAATTTCGAACGAAAATACTCACAAAAGGAATAGATCGAAAAATACGCACAAAATGTAGGTGAAGTTCAAAATACGTACAGTCGAAATACTTACAAAATGCAAGTGAAATCAAAATACTTACAAAATGCAAATGAGATTGAAAATACGCACAAAATGTAATTTAGACTCAAAATACCCACAAAATGCAATTGAGAATTAACTACTTGAACAAAGCGGGGTAGGTTGAAAATACAAAATGCAATTGAAATTGCTTACAAAATGTATGGTAGATTCAAACTTCTCATTTGTATGGACAATACTTGCAAAATGCACTTTAGATTGAAAATACTAACAAAATGTAATTTAGATTCAAAATACACACAAAAATGCAATTGAGACTTAACTACTTGCAAGAAAGCGGTGTAGGTTGAAAATACAAAATGCAATTGAAATTCAAAATACTCACAAAAGGACGCCCCCCCATATTGAAAGACTTACTAAAAAGCAATTTAGATTTTAAATCCTTACAAAATGCAATCGAGGTTGAAAAACACTCACAAAATGCAACGTAGATCGAAAAGACTTACAAAAGGCAACGGAGATTGAAAACACCCACAAAATGGAGTGGAGATGCAAAAATAACTGTGCGGGGATCTTAAAGGGAAAAGGAAATATAATGGGCTAATATAAGATCAAGTGTCAAGGTTTTCGTAGATCCGTAAAATCCACACACTCGGTCATCAACAGTAGGCTTTGACTGAAGAACTAGTCTTCCCGTGACGATATAAATGATATATTGATGATGTTTATGATGATGATGATGATGTTGATGATAATAATAATTGTTATTTTAAGAGGCCTAAACATCTAAGTTATCGGGCCCTAATGAATGATATGGAATGAAATGATCAAGTTAAAAACAGCCCACTGCCAGCGATAGAGATGAAAATGGTTTGTATAAAATAGACAATGGGCCCGAACACTTATGCCTTATTTGGATAAAGTTAAACAGGAGGATGATAAAAAACAATAAAACAAATGGCATTTTGAACGATAAAAATAGATATGTACAAACTAAACACATAAAAATAGAATAGGTCTAAACTAAAAGTCTGAAACTATATTAAAACTTTAAAAAGTAACCACTATCCTCCATGAACCGGCTAATGAGGTCTGCAATAAGCGGGGTGATAGGCAGTTTGAGAGTCCTTCGCAAATCGGTCAGGTCCAGTGTGTGCCACGGTAAGGTGGGCGCCGCAAGTACACACAAGATGGGCTTCTCTCTTCAATAAATGGGAGTGCGTAGCAATCCCATGGCTGATCCGAAGTCGACGGAGTACCTCACCTTTCTTCCGGTTTAATCGGATTGTGTACGGGAGGACCACAGAGAAACACAGTTGTCAGAAGAGATGTGCATGACGGGGTTAAATGGAGGAGAGCTGTCAGAAACATCGACCCCACATAGGAGTGGGAATGATGTAAAGAGAAAGAAGAAGTTGTCACCTTGATGGCTCTCAGTTTGTTGGGCAGAGGCTTGGCCACCACGCTTCCTCCCAATGCGACATGATAGAATATCGCAACTGAGAGCGTACATCACCTTATAAGGAAGCGAGGGCAATTATATTGAACAGTAAATAGGCAACAGAGGAATTACAGAAGAAAGTCTTCGTTCCAATCTCCGATTAGTTGTGATCCCCTGGGGAAGCCGTCTTGTGTGCTCCTTACTTGGTGATCAGACTGTAGCCGATGGTCGACCAGAGGCAGCTCTGGTAATACAAATTGCCAATTTGGAAATGGAAAGTTGAAGTTAATTGCATCCTCTCGTCGTGGACGATATGGGGGCGGAAGGGGGGCGGAGGGTTACATCACAATGGGACACGACTGGCTGATTTCATCCGCAATAAGGTAACAAGCAGGCAGCCAATTACGAGCAAGGAACTGTTCATCTCACGCTGGGGAATAAATATTAGCTCAAATCTCTCACAAAAGTTGTTTATACAACTTTCGTAAACAGCATTAATTAACTCATTTTAAACAAAAAACATCTGCGTGAATTTTAAAACTAACTTAGGTGGACTCGGTTACAAAATTCAAGGTGTTTATGTTAACTGTTAATTAAATTTGAAAGTTGGTACAATTGAGCGGTAAGTACAATAGGGGAACAAACATAGCCTTTTTAACATCGGCCATTGTTCTGTTTTTATAATTATTATAATGATAATGTACGGCTCGCTTTGTCTGCGAGTTGAGTTGTGTGGTTAGCATTGGTCGAGCTTCCTCAACGACGAGAGTTTTCTTCATTGTATCCAGACATCTAATTGGAGGTCTCTGTGTAAAAGAAGGGGATAAAACCATTTTCACTCTAACCTTTCTGTAAGGGGTTATAAAAATTAAAAATTCTCTCTTTTGGCTCGGCATATTCATGACGATGATGTTGAAGACTTGAGGGCCGGAACACCAAAATAATCCGCCCCTCGTCACCAAGTTAAAAATACAAATTTTAATTCTTTTAACATTTTGAGGAAGATGTCAAAATAAGATGATAATCGTTGATTTGAGGTTCATCGCCCCCAAAAGTTTGGGTGATCAGTGTATATGAAAATAAAACGGAAACTATAACAAAACCTAACTACTGACTTACAGTACATACTAGACGATGATGATAATTGTTGTTTTGAGGGGTCTAACATCTAGGTTATCGTCCTCTAATGGTCAAGGTGACAGTGAAAATGAGAATGAAATGGAAACTAGAACGAAAACTACTTTAGATTGAAAATACTCACAAAGCGGAATGTAGAGAGAAATTACTTACAAAATGTAATTTAGCTTGAAAATACTCACAAAATATAATCGAGAGGGAAAATACTTACAAAATGAAATTTAGATTGAAAATACGTACAAAAAGGAATTTAGATTCAAAATGTAATTTAAAGATGATGATGATAATTGTTGTTTTAAGGGGCCTAACATCTAGGTTATCGGCCCCTGATGGTTTGGGTGATCGTGAAAATGAAAATGAAATGTAAACTTAAAACTAAAACTAACTACCAGCCTACATACTAGAAGAAGAAATGGAAAACTAAAGGAGAATAAGGCAAATAAAGGACAGGAGGAAAAGAAATGCCCTCAACCCTCGAAGAATGCGGATTGAAGGACTTGGAAGGAAGGAGAGCCATGAAAGGCAGATAGGAAAGTGAAAGAGGAGAGGGTCCGCCCCGAAGGTAAGGGACAAAAGGGGAAAACGGACCCAGCTCAGGAATCCCTCGGGGTCGCCAACTCCCGAACTCACCAGCCGTGAGCCCCTGAGGGTGTAGCATTATTGACGGTGCACCAGAAGTGGTGGGGCTACATACACACTGCCTCCTCAAGGGCCTTGAGCACAAGGCAGGAGGTAAAAGGAAAAGAAAAAGAAGGCTGACCCCTCGCAGAAGGAGGGTATCAGGAAAGATGAGACAAGGGCCAATTAAGGCGGGAAAGTGAAAGACTCCCTAGGCCTCGGATAACCTAATACCGTCGGGGTCGGAAGAGAACAAGAGTTGGCCAAGTGAGGTCGACAGGAAAGAAGACAGGAGCCCGGCACAAGTAAGTGGAAGCAATGCCGGACTCAGCTGGGGCCCCGTGGTCGCCAACCCACGCCCACAAGATGTGAGCCCCTGGGGGAGAAATTTAAAGACACGGGTGAGCCAATTCACAAACCAGTGCGGGAACATTACACGATAGCCAATGACGCCTCCTTTTAGTCACCTCTTACGACAGGCAGGGGAGACAGTGGGTGCATTCTAAACCCCCCACCCACAGGGGAATTACTTACTAGAAGGGATGATGATGATAATTGTTGTTTTAAGGGGCCTAACATCTAGGTTATCGGCCCCTAGTGTTTTGGGTGATCCTGAAGATGATAATGAAATTAATGTAAACTATAGCTAAGACTAACTACTAACTTATAAACTAGAAGAAGAAATGGAAAACAAAAGGAGAATAAGGCAAATAAAGGACAAGAGGAAAAGAAATGCCCTCAACCCTAGAAGAATGCGTATTGAGGGACGTGGAAGGAAGATGATGATGATGATGATGATAATTGTTGTTTTAAGGGGCCTAACATCTAGGTTATCGGCCCCTAATGATCTGGGTGATAGCGAAAATGATAATGAAACGGAAACCAGAACGAAAATTAAGTGAGACGGAAAATACCTACAAAAAGGAACTCAGATTGAAACAACTCACAAAATGTCCTTACAGAAGGGAATTTAGAACGAAAAGATTCACAAAAGGAATAGATTGAAAAATACCCACAAAATGAAGGCTAGGTTCAAAATACGTACAAAATGCAATGTAGCGTCGAAATACCTACAAAATGCAATTGAAATTCAAAATACCTACAAAATGCCAAATGAGATCGAAATTACGTACAAAATGCAATTGAGGTTCAAAATACTTACAAAATGCAATTGAAATTGAAAATACACGATGCAATTCAGATTGAAATATCCCAGTTCCAATCCAAATTATTCACAAAGTTCAATTGAAATTCAAAATACTTAAAAAATGCAATTGAAGTTGAAAATGCTTACAAAATTTACGGTAGATTCAAACGACTCATGTGGATTGACAATACTTACTAAATGCAATTTAGATTGAAAATACTTGACAAAATGTAATTCAGATTCAAAATACCCACAAAATGCAATTAAGAATCAAAATATGTGCAAAATGCCCACCAAACAAAATGCAATTTAGATTCAAAATTCGTGCGAAATGAGGTTTTGGTTGAATATACTTACAAAATGCAATTGAAATTCAAAATTCTCACTAAAAGGCCCGGATACCTGCATTGAAAGACTTACCAAAAAGCAATTTAGATTGCCAATCTTTACAAAATGCAATTGAAGTTGAAAACAATCGCGAGATGTAATTTAGATCGAAAAAACGTACAAAATGCAACGTAGATTAAAAATGCCTTAAAAAATCGCTAAAAGGGAATTTAGATACACGGTGAACCAAGTAACAAAAACAGTGCGGGAATCTTAAAGAGAAAGGAAATATAATGAAAACAGGAGAGGTGAGGAGAGGAGAGGGGAGAGAGGAGAGGGTCCGCCCCAAAGGTAAGGGACAAAAGGGGAAAACGGACCCAGCTCAGGAATCCCTCGGGGTCGCCAACTCTCGAACTCACCAGACGTGAGCCCCTGAGGGTGCAGCATTATCTAGGGTGCACCAGAAGTCGTGGGGCTACATACACCCGGCCTCCTTAAGAACCTTGAGCACAAGGCAGGAGGTAAAAGGAAAAGAAAAAGAAGGCTGACCCCTCACAGAAGGAGGGTATCAGGAATCATGAGAGAAGGGCCAAAGAAGGCGGGAAAGTGAATGACTCCCTAGGCCTCGGATACCCTAATACCGTCGGGGTCTGAAGAGAACAAGATTTGACCAAGTGAGGTCGACAGGAAAGAAGACGGAGAGGAGCCTGGCACAAGTAAGTGGAAGCAATGCCGGACTCAGCTGGGGCCCCGTGGTCGCCAACCCACGTCCACTAGAAGTGAGCCCCTGGGGGTGTGGAAGGAAGGAGAGCCATGAAAGGCAGATAGGAAAGTGAAAGAGGAGAGGGTCCACCCCACAGGTAATGGACAAAAAGTGGAAACCGGACCCAGCTCAGGAATCCCTCGGGGTCGCCAACTCCCGAACTCACCAGCCGTGAGCCCCTGAGGGTGTAGCAATATCTATGGTGCACCAGAAGTGGTGAGGCTACACACACCCTGCCTCCTTGAGGGCCTTGAGCAGAAGGCAGGAGATGACATGAAAAGAAAAAGAAGGCTGATCCCTCGCAGAAGGAGGGTATCAGAAAAGATGAGACAAGGGCCAATTAAGGCGGGAAAGGAAGAGACTCCCTAGGCCTCGGATACCCTAATACCGTCGGGGTCGGAAGAGAACAAGAGTTGACCAAGTGAGGTCGACAGGAAAGAAGACGGAGAGGAGCCCGGCACAAGTAAGTGGAAGCAATGCCGGACTCAGCTGGGACCCCGTGGTAGCCAACCCACGTCGCACTAGATGTGAGCCCCTGGGGGAACTAGAAGAGAAAATGATGATGATTATGTTAATTGTTTTAGGGAGCCTAGGATACAGCAAGCAAAAAACGATTATGATCCAAACAATAAAACAAATAAGACACATTCAACAATAACAGTAGTAATGTTCACAATAAAATATACCAAAAATAAATAAACATAAACTTAAGGTCTTAACTTCATTAAAATATTAAAAATTCCTCTCGGCACGCCGGAAGGCGGAGGTAGATTTCACCGGGCAAACTAGGGGATAGGCTATAATAGGCTATGTTACACATAGCACATACGAAATTTGGTTGAAATCCAACTGACAGTATAGAAGTTACATGTATTTAAAAATTGGTCCTATCAGCAGGCTTAGAATCATGTTGGTAGAACTGACGTATATAAGTTACTCCAAATTAATGTAGAATGTCAGGTAATATACGTGTTCACAGTTTAAAGCTGTCGGCTTGCATACTTTCTGATATATTGGTATTTGGATAAAAAAAATAGAGATAGCAATTATTAACAGTTGGCAGCCCCGGTGGCTCTTAAGAATACACTCAGTCATATCTGTTTATGTACACATATTACATACAAAATTTGGTTGAAATCCAATTGATAGTGTAGAAGTTCTATGCATTTAATGTAATAATGATGATGATAATTGTTGTTTTAAGGGGCCTAACATCTAGGTTATCGGCCCCTGATGGTTTGGGTGATCGTGAAGATGAAAATGAAAAGCGAACTTAAAACTAAAACTAACTACTAACCTACATACTAGAAGAAGAAATGGAAAACTAAAGGAGAATAAGGCAAATAAAAGGACAGAAGGAAAAGAAATGCCCTCAACCCTCGGAGAAGGCGGATTGAGGGACTTGGAAGGAAGGAGAGCCATGAAAGGCATATAGGAAAGTGAAAGAGGAGAGGGTCCGCCCCAAAGGTAAGGGACAAAAGGGGAAAACGGACCCAGCTCAGGAATCCCTCGGGGTCGCCAACTCCCGAACTCACCAGCCGTGAGCCCCTGAGGGTGTAGCATTATCTAGGGTGCACCAGAGGTGGTGGGGCTACATACACCCTGCCTCCTTAAGGGCCTAGAGCACAAGGCAGGAGGTAAAAGGAAGAGAAAAAGAAGGCTGACCCCTCGCAGAAGGAGGGTATCAGAAAAGATGAGACAAGGGCCAATTAAGGCGGGAAAGTGAAAGACTCCCTAGGCCTCGGATACCCTAATACCGTCGGGGTCAGAAGAGAACAAGAGTTGACCAAGTGAGGTCGACAGGAAAGAAGACAGTGAGGAGCCCGGCACTAGTACGTGGAAGCAATGCCGGACTCAGCTGGGGCCCCGTGGTCGCCAACCCACGCCCACAAGATGTGAGCCCCTGGGGGTATATGCATTTAAAAATTGGACCTATCAGAAGGCATAAAATTATTTTGGCAACACTGTCATGTACGGCCTCCGGGAAATTAAACTTAAATAGTATTATCTACAATGTGTGCCAATTTTGGAATAGCTCCCATGTATACATTCAAAGATATCCAACATGGAGCTCAAATTTCTAGTGCGTTTTTTAGCAGTTGGTAGCACTGACATCTTTTTCAAATATGGGCCTGAGATATTCCGGTATACATCTTTACTCTCATACTAAATTTGGTTTCGATTGCTGCAGCCGTTTAGGAGTTGATAGGACACACACACACACACACACACACACACACACACACACACACACACACACACACACAGCCAGCCAGAAGTACAGACAGACAGACACATTTTCCCGGATCGATCTCATAGGTCGACTTTTTCGTAATTTTTGCAAAGTGTGAAAAGTAGGCTAAAGTAATGAATGTGATCTCGTCGATGGCGTTGTCTTGGCAACCTCTGATAGCTCATCCCTCATCAATTTAGAAGCGTTGTCATGGTAACCTCTGATGGCACTTGGCATTTTCGTTAATTCCGAAATCAATTTTTCTCATCCCTTGGCGTAATGGTGGGTCATATCAAAAATTCTTTCAGACAAACGTTTTAGGTAATTATTAGGGGAATATTTACCATGTTGTACGGTTTTGATATTGTGAGAGATATGATTAATATTTCCTGAAAAACCCACTTTTTTCCACCCCTTTGGTCAATGGTTGGTGCTATCAAAAAACGTATTTGACATAAAATTTTGGCACTTATCCGACACATATTATGAACTTTGAATGGATTCGATATTTCACGTATTAAGAGAGTTATAGCGAAATTTCACTTTTTCGAAAAAAAAGCCCCCGATTTTCACCCCCTTCGACCGATTTTGCCCATTAACGAACTCGACCGAGATTGTAATTGGATACTTAGTATGTAAAAAATTCAAACTGATTGGGGCAAAATTACGGCAGTTATCGTGTCCACAAGAAACTGATATATATATATATATATTGAACCCTTAATAAGCTACGCATATTAATGATTCTAATTATTCATTTCATTATATTCTGATTTTACTGCCAGAATCATACAGGAAGGCCAGACTGGATTGCGAAATATCAAGCTTATTTGGAGACAGTACGTTTGAACGTGCCCAGTCCTGAAACAAAGGAATGACGAGATCGGAATGTTTGACAGACACTTTATCAGACAAAGGTGTGTTGGGGTCCTGACTCATTTCAGACCGTAATTTCTTTGTCACCCTAGCGTTACGAGTAAGATAGTTGCTGGATGAGAGAGATGAGAGGAACTTTCAACCAATCATAGGACAGAGGCTTCTGTTCTAAACTGCGATATTGACGTCATGAACTACCAATCAGAGAGGGTCACCAATTTTAGCGCCAAGGGAGCGTCTGACGCCGGCTTGAAGTTGAAAGCGGGAAAGATTGGATTAACGAAATCTATGATCGATTCCAGAGCACGATAGCCCCATTGTGACCTGTATAATTTTTCAAACTGTTTGATACCTGTTGCATGCCAATAGTCGCATTATTATAGAAGTTAGTGATAGATTTCCCTCTCCCTCCGTCCTTTTGCTAAATTCACATAAATACTGTCGTCTGAGTGACGACGAGGTTGATTCTTGGTGACACCGTGAGGTGATCACTTATTCTTTTCCATACCGTGAAGATATACTGTGTTAAATTTATCAGAGATAGGGTCATTATTGAAAGCATTATAATAAAGTTGTGTGCGCACAGCTGAGTGTGAAATTTGTGTATCGGTAAGATTTTAGTAGTCTCCCACGACTACAACTATTAGGGAAAGTCTACGTTTAATTTTGCACTAGACAAATGGTGAATAAAGTAACTATTGGCAAAATTTAGATAGAAAAATTACGTGTGACTATAAATAACATTTTATTTTTATTCAACGTCAAGATGGAACTCCAGACCCAGAGAAAGACATCGAACCAACGTTTCTACGGCTCCATGTGGTCTGAGATGAGCTAAACACTTTGGAGAGAGAATGTCAGGCGATGTTCGATGAGACGACGCAGAAAGAGGAATGAGTACTGAAATAATTTATTATTTGACAAACTGGTTATGGTTTTGTGGGAACATATTATTTTGTGTAAATATTTTATTTTATTTTTGTCTTCGTGTTTTTATTGTAGTTGGTTGGTGGTATTGACACACTTTAGTTTAGTTCATGAGCAACGTGGCATGTATTCTATCTGTGTGAAGATTTTTTTTGTTGATGTCAAGTACACGGGGCAAGCGTACTCGAGTGCGCTTCGCTACCGTAAAATGCGCGGCTAAGCGACGCAAATTGGGAACCGATATCATAACAGAAGCGAAACTGAATTAACTAGAGTAGATAATAGAATTGGTGGGAAATCTTTTTATTGTATAGATTTTTATTGTTACACAGGCTTGTGTGTTAATTGCCGTTTGTTGCATTTTTGTTAAGTGAGGGGTCATATGCCCAATGACTTTATTTGTTGATGATGTTTCTCTTTTAGTGTTATGGTACACAAAATCTATGATATTTGATTGGAGTGTCGGCCCGTGGTAGATTTGTGTTGTGTTCTGCCCTAAATGCTTTGTTGAGTCTGCAAAAATTTTGTGTCGCGATTAACAGGTGGCGTATAAATAGCATGACTCAAAGCTTCGACGTTTTGAACACAGACGTTAATGAGTGGTAAGTGAAGGTATTTCTACCCGGCGCACTCCATCAGATAAGGAGCAAGCTGTGCTCATTAGTATTCACGGACCAGGTCTCCGTTCTTCGTAATTGTTTATCTTATATTAAAATAAAGCCTGTTTAATAATAAAAGAATTGTAATCGGTAAATGGGTGCTGTTCGCGTTTTGATTGATCGAGTCCCAGCGTGTTAGCTTATCCATGCTTTTATTTCATGTAAATATCATCGGGTTTTAGGCATCTTATTTCTTGTTTATTTATTGTCATGTTCATTGACCTCGGGTGGTCTCGATGTTCGGTCACGTTGTTGTCATGTATGTGTTGAGCAATGTGAGCCATTGGGCAAGCTTCTGTTTTGCTGGGAGTTTCCTGACTCACTGCGATCTCGATGGAGATCAATTAGTTTATAAATTTTTAAATGGTTGCGTGTGTCAGTAAAATTTTAATTGTTGGTATGTTATTCTACGAGTGTGTCCCATAAAGCCATAATAATGGTTTGCAGTATGGGGGTTTGCAAGCATATTGGCTGTTCCATCTGTGAGCAAATCTCCATCAAAAGTACTTATTTCTTCTCTAGCGTAGTTATACGCGTGCATACATATTAATCAGACAAGTGGAATTTTGATCCACAATTTTAATTCTTTGGAGTGGACCTTTCTAGGCCACTCAGATCTGTGTAAATTTTTGTACAGTGGGAGTAAAGTTCAGGGTGGACTTTGTTTATGTTATATTTTTTATGTTTTGTTGTTTTTATTCAGTTATTAAATGGTGGTAATTTTATTTGTTTTTCACTCATTTCTTGTTTGTAGTTTTGCATATGGTCCTTGTATTTGTAAGCAGCCGTCTGGTATTTGAGCTCTAGTGAAAGCATACCCGGACTGAACGCCCCCCGAAGTTTGATTCTCGTATATACGACGCTGTTATATACAAGGGCACATAGGCAACGCTGGCATTACCCAACGTGGGGCGTTTCACTGTTTTAGGCTTTTCTAGCGCATTTTTGATAAACTGACATGCCACAAGTGGAGGCAGAATGTGACAGTATTTGAATCACCGAATGTGATAATTTTAAGTAACATAGTTATGGCGAAGGTATTACCGCCAAGTGAGTGAATTATACATTAAAATCAGGAGTTGCAATGTAAAATACAGTACACGTTTTTATTTCTTGCATTAATTGTAAAGATAATATCGTGAGACTGGGCGCCCATATTAATGATAAAAATTAGCTTTGCATAGAAAGACAACTCCATGTATGTAATAGGAAGGCGTGTAGCTTTTCCAAGGCAATTAATACTTGATTAATTAGTCTGTTCTTGTAGCGTTTTGTAAGGCTAGCATTTAATAACTGAATGTGTGTGTTAAGTTTTAAATTATGTAAAATGAAGGATACTCAGGGATGCTATTGGATTAATAGGATTGTGTTTATAAATTTAAACGAACTGAGTATGTGTAAATTGATATAAATGTGTGTTAATATGTATGCACATATCGGAGAACATCGCCAATTGGCATTTTCTCTATTTTCTCAAGTGTATTGTGGTGATGGCTTCTTTAGACGAAATAAGACAGGTTGTAGAGAGCGCTGCGGCACGCACTCAGCAGCAAATGGTGTTGTTACGGCAGGAGATGACGGCTGAATTTAAGGCACAAATGGACAGTAGCAGGGCTGAACAATCAGCGGAATTAATAGCACAGAGTGAAACATTTAAGGCACAAATAGACAGTAGCAGGGCTGAACAATCAGCGGAATTAATAGCACAGAGTGAAACATTTAAGGCACAAATAGACAGTAGTAGGGTTGAACAGTCAGCGGTGATCAAAGCCCAAATTAATGAATCTATTGGCACACAATTAGCGCTTCAAAATGATAGTATTAATACACAATTAGCTCTACAGAATGATAATATTAGTTCTCAATTGACACAACAAAGTGAATCAATAAACTCTCAACTAGACGCGCAAAACAGTCGTAACACTGAGCAACTCGATAATGTAGTGGTTGAAATGAAAGAACATACAAGGAAACAGCTTATACTACTCGCCTTAGATGTAAGTAAGAACAATGAGAAGCAGGTTAAACAGATAAAACAACTTGAGGACCAGTTTAACGCTAAACTTAATAACTTAGACGATACAGTTCTGGCAAAATTGGCACAGATTGAATTGGCATGCACAACTAAAAATAGCGAAATTATAACTGCACAGGACAGGTTACAAAACAGATTTAATAAAGTGGAGAAAATAACCGTAGTTATACAGGAACAGATAAAGGCGGTAGATGAAAACGTGACCGGCCTTATAAAAGACATAGACCGTCTCGAAAACCAATCAACAGATCGCTGGAAAAATGCAGAAGTAGACCGGGAGGGATTAAAAGCCACTATTGAAGAAAACAATGTACGCGTGGAGGATCGCTTGGAACGGATCGAAGTGAGCCAGGACACTAATAATCTGAAGATAGAAAACGTTAGAAAGGATTGGCAAAAATTATGTAAGGACTCCAAGGAAGAAAGGTTGGCGGTAATTAAGAAGCTGGGGGAGAACCACACACGGATACAGACGTTAGAAGATGAGATAAAAGCAAAATTTAAAGAACAAGGTGACAGGCTGATAAAAGCAGAATTATTTTCTATGGAACATAATGCAGGGTCATTAGGCGTGAAGGGGAGAGATGGAGACAGAGATAGCCCGGGGGCGACTCATTCAACTGGTAGTCAGGTTGACACGGAAAGTCCAATTGCTCGGAACACGGAAGAATTTCGTAATCACATAGGGAGAAGTTCTACACCACATGACGGTAATCAGCACCCTCAACTTGTACAAATCATCCGTTCTAATGAATTCAAACCGGCTAAGTTTATGGAAAATTCTGGAGTCACACCCAAGGCATTCTTGCGGGAAGTCGAACATTATTATAATGATAATGATATAGCTCCCGCCCGGCAACTGCGCATGATGGAATTTTTTTTAACTGGAAATGTTTTAACGTGGTACTTGAGCTTCAAATACACGTTTGAAAGCGTAGATGCATTCAAGCATGCTTTCCTTCGAAAATATTGGTCGTCTTCATATCAACAGGGGTTAAGAATGGAATTGTACTCCAGAAAGTACCAATCTACTCAGCAAACTAAGTATTCAGATTTTTTTCATCACAGCTCCTTAAATTTAAAGATCTGGATAATCCTTTAAGTGAGGCCGAGCTAGTCATGACTATCGGACGCCAGCTTCCCGTTAACGTTCAGCAGGTATTGGTCGCAGCTAACGTTTCAGACGCGGTACACGCTGAACAGATCCTGCGCCAGATAGATGAAACCACGTCCCACTTACACAATAGAGTTGGAAGACAGGTCGAAATGGTAAATACAACCGAGGTGATTAAGCCGAGCCAGATAAACACAAGATCCCAGGCTACCAATACAAATACAAACATTTCAACACCCGTGAGAGGTCAGGATGATGTCGAGAAAAGACAGCGCCAACATTACGATAACAACCGTAATAACAACAGACAGTTCCAAGGACAGAATAGATTCCAACAACGAGGATTTCAACAATGGAGGGACAATCGGAGACAAGATGTACCATACAGGAGATGGGGAGATCGGAATGAAAATCAGAGATGGCACGACCGCAGATTTCAGAATCGTGAGGACTCTAGAAGCTACCGAGACGACTGGAACGATAGGCATTCTCAATCGCAGATATACTTAGAGGAAGTTCATGTAAACGAGGGAAATGAACAAGGACGTTGGAAACAGGCAATTGACAAGCGGAAAAATCCCGACACCTACAATGAGGAAGGAAGAACAAATCAAGGGTTTGAAGCCATGCACATAGAGACGCAGAGATACTTGGATCAGCTGCATGGAGAACAAGCACATAGCGAAGCCAGTAAGGAAGACGAACAAAGATTAGCGGCACAGGGCATTAGAGAACGCAGCCCGGTGGGGAAGAGAAACACCGGTGCGATCCGAAAAACTGGTCACTACTAAACGAAGAAGATGGCAACACGCGGGAGAGAGGAAGAGGATGGCAGCATGGAGGAGTGAAAAACGTTCAGCATAGTGAGGAATCTTGGAAATAACGCAGCGAATTAAGTACGTGATCGTCCAACATCATGCAAGTGAACGGGGAGCAAGCAGAAGCCAGCACGACATCGAGGAAGTGATTAGCGTCTGGCCTGTTTACATCTTGAAGCAAGCAGAGTTGACAGGTATGTCGACAGACGAGCAACAGAGAGGGGAATAGTCTTTAAGCAACAAATAGCCCCAGGCGAAGCGCTGGGCAAGTGAGCAGCAGACTGGTACTGTCCTAATGAATGGGCGAGAATGTAAACATTGGAACGAGGAAAACACTTGTCAACTAGCAGAGGCGGACTGACTGAGCACTTTGAAGGGAGGCTAACCCAGTATCTGCACCATATGACTTAGGGAAAAAAATCGACTTTATCTCTAAGTTCGATTTTTTCCAACTAAGGGAGTTGTGAACCCTTAATAAGCTACGCATATTAATGATTCTAATTATTCATTTCATTATATTCTGATTTTACTGCCAGAATCATACAGGAAGGCCAGACTGGATTGCGAAATATCAAGCTTATTTGGAGACAGTACGTTTGAACGTGCCCAGTCCTGAAACAAAGGAATGACGAGATCGGAATGTTTGACAGACATTTTATCAGACAAAGGTGTGTTGGGGTCCTGACTCATTTCAGACCGTAATTTCTTTGTCACCCTAGCGTTACGAGTAAGATAGTTGCTGGATGAGAGAGATGAGAGGAACTTTCAACCAATCATAGGACAGAGGCTTCTGTTCTAAACTGCGATATTGACGTCATGAACTACCAATCAGAGAGGGTCACCAATTTTAGCGCCAAGGGAGCGTCTGACGCCGGCTTGAAGTTGAAAGCGGGAAAGATTGGATTAACGAAATCTATGATCGATTCCAGAGCACGATAGCCCCATTGTGACCTGTATAATTTTTCAAACTGTTTGATACCTGTTGCATGCCAATAGTCGCATTATTATAGAAGTTAGTGATAGATTTCCCTCTCCCTCCGTCCTTTTGCTAAATTCACATAAATACTGTCGTCTGAGTGACGACGAGGTTGATTCTTGGTGACACCGTGAGGTGATCACTTATTCTTTTCCATACCGTGAAGATATACTGTGTTAAATTTATCAGAGATAGGGTCATTATTGAAAGCATTATAATAAAGTTGTGTGCGCACAGCTGAGTGTGAAATTTGTGTATCGGTAAGATTTTAGTAGTCTCCCACGACTACAACTATTAGGGAAAGTCTACGTTTAATTTTGCACTAGACAAATGGTGAATAAAGTAACTATTGGCAAAATTTAGATAGAAAAATTACGTGTGACTATAAATAACATTTTATTTTTATTCAACGTCAAGATGGAACTCCAGACCCAGAGAAAGACATCGAACCAACGTTTCTACGGCTCCATGTGGTCTGAGATGAGCTAAACACTTTGGAGAGAGAATGTCAGGCGATGTTCGATGAGACGACGCAGAAAGAGGAATGAGTACTGAAATAATTTATTATTTGACAAACTGGTTATGGTTTTGTGGGAACATATTATTTTGTGTAAATATTTTATTTTATTTTTGTCTTCGTGTTTTTATTGTAGTTGGTTGGTGGTATTGACACACTTTAGTTTAGTTCATGAGCAACGTGGCATGTATTCTATCTGTGTGAAGATTTTTTTTTGTTGATGTCAAGTACACGGGGCAAGCGTACTCGAGTGCGCTTCGCTACCGTAAAATGCGCGGCTAAGCGACGCAAATTGGGAACCGATATCATAACAGAAGCGAAACTGAATTAACTAGAGTAGATAATAGAATTGGTGGGAAATCTTTTTATTGTATAGATTTTTATTGTTACACAGGCTTGTGTGTTAATTGCCGTTTGTTGCATTTTTGTTAAGTGAGGGGTCATATGCCCAATGACTTTATTTGTTGATGATGTTTCTCTTTTAGTGTTATGGTACACAAAATCTATGATATTTGATTGGAGTGTCGGCCCGTGGTAGATTTGTGTTGTGTTCTGCCCTAAATGCTTTGTTGAGTCTGCAAAAATTTTGTGTCGCGATTAACAGGTGGCGTATAAATAGCATGACTCAAAGCTTCGACGTTTTGAACACAGACGTTAATGAGTGGTAAGTGAAGGTATTTCTACCCGGCGCACTCCATCAGATAAGGAGCAAGCTGTGCTCATTAGTATTCACGGACCAGGTCTCCGTTCTTCGTAATTGTTTATCTTATATTAAAATAAAGCCTGTTTAATAATAAAAGAATTGTAATCGGTAAATGGGTGCTGTTCGCGTTTTGATTGATCGAGTCCCAGCGTGTTAGCTTATCCATGCTTTTATTTCATGTAAATATCATCGGGTTTTAGGCATCTTATTTCTTGTTTATTTATTGTCATGTTCATTGACCTCGGGTGGTCTCGATGTTCGGTCACGTTGTTGTCATGTATGTGTTGAGCAATGTGAGCCATTGGGCAAGCTTCTGTTTTGCTGGGAGTTTCCTGACTCACTGCGATCTCGATGGAGATCAATTAGTTTATAAATTTTTAAATGGTTGCGTGTGTCAGTAAAATTTTAATTGTTGGTATGTTATTCTACGAGTGTGTCCCATAAAGCCATAATAATGGTTTGCAGTATGGGGGTTTGCAAGCATATTGGCTGTTCCATCTGTGAGCAAATCTCCATCAAAAGTACTTATTTCTTCTCTAGCGTAGTTATACGCGTGCATACATATTAATCAGACAAGTGGAATTTTGATCCACAATTTTAATTCTTTGGAGTGGACCTTTCTAGGCCACTCAGATCTGTGTAAATTCTTGTACAGTGGGAGTAAAGTTCAGGGTGGACTTTGTTTATGTTATATTTTTTATGTTTTGTTGTTTTTATTCAGTTATTAAATGGTGGTAATTTTATTTGTTTTTCACTCATTTCTTGTTTGTAGTTTTGCATATGGTCCTTGTATTTGTAAGCAGCCGTCTGGTATTTGAGCTCTAGTGAAAGCATACCCGGACTGAACGCCCCCCGAAGTTTGATTCTCGTATATACGACGCTGTTATATACAAGGGCACAATATATACATAAATTATATATAAACTTTTGAACTGACGGTGGATTTGGGGTCTGGGGGATGTGAAACGCGAAGATATGTCGAAAATTTCCGGAAGTCGAAACATGGTACCAATTGCAATAGTTAGCTTTCTAATGAAATCTACCTAAAAATATCCACTCTCCCTCATGTACCGGATGACGAGTTCTACTGACGGCCCGTCATCACGGAGAACAAGGGACAGGGTGTTAGGCAGTTTGAGAGTCCTTCGCAGATCGGCAGAAGAGGAAATGGAAAACAAAAAGAAGAATAAGATAAATGAGGAAAAAATAAATACCCTCAACCCTCGAAGAATGAAAATTAAGGAACTTAGAAGAAATGATGATGATAATTGTTCTTAAAGGGGCCTAATATCTAGGTTATCGGCCCCTAATGGTCTGGGTGATAGTGGAAATGAAATATGATCAAATGAAACTTACAACTAGAACTAACTACTGACTTAAAAACTAGAAGAGAAAATGGGAAACAAAAAGTAGAAGAAGGTAAATAAAAGACAGGAGGAAAGGAAATGCCCTCAACCCTGGAAGAATGAGAATTGAGGGACCTGGAAGGAAGGAGAGCCAAGAAAGGCAGAGAGAAAAGGGAGAGAGGAGAGGGTCCGCCCCAAAGACAATGGAAAAAGGAGGGAAAACTTGACGCTGCTCAGGAATCCCTCGGGGTTGCCAAATCCCGAACTCACCGGCCGAGAGCCCCTGGTGGTGTAGCACTATCCAGGGTGCACCAGAAATGGTGGGGCTACACACACCCTGCCTCCTTGAGGGCCTTGAGCAGAAGGCAGGAGACATCAAGAAAAGAAAAAGAAGGCTTACCCCTCAAAGAATGAGGGTATCAGGAAAGATGAGACAAGGGACAATTAAGGCGGGAAAGTGAAAGACTCTCTAGGCCTCGGACATCCTAATTCCGTCGGGGTCGGAAAAGAACGAGAGCTGGCCAAGAGAGGCCGAAATTAAAGGTGACAGTGAGAAGTCCGGCACAAGTAAGTGGAAGCAATAACAGACTCAGCTGGGGCCCCGTGGTTGTCAACCCACGTCCCACGAGTCGTGAGCCCCTGGGTGAACTTAGAAGAAAGGAGAAAGCTGAATAATGCCTCGCGGTCGCCACCTCTCGAACTCACCAGCGCGAGCCCATGATGATGATGATGATGATGATGATAATTGTTGTTTTAAGGGGCCTAACATCTAGGTTATCGGCCCCTAATGGTTTGGGTGATCGTGAAGAGCGAGCCCATGAGGGTGTAGCACTATGACGGGTGCAACATAAATTGGAAGACTCCCTTACAACAATCCCTGGCACTACAGCCCATGAAGGGCCTAGGCCTACCAAGCTACTGCAGCCCTGCAGATATTGGGGTGACGCGTGGTCAGCACATCGGGTCCCCTTGGCGGTCAATCTTGGTTTTCGTGACCGGAGCGCTGCCTCACTGTCTTACAGCTACTCAATTGTCCTCACGAGGCTGAATGCACCCCGTTCCAACCCTCACATCTGTTTCTAAAATCCCCGACGGAACTGGGAATCGAACCCCGGGTCTCCGAGTGAGAGGCGGGAACGCTACCCCAACACCACGGGGGGGCATGGAAGACTCCCTTGGATACTGTAATACCGACGGGGTTGGATGAGAACAAGAGTTGACCAAGGGAGATGGACAGAAAATGTTCAGCATCTCGTGCTCAGCTCAAGCCCTGTGTAGGTTATAAGCAGGATATTTGTCGCAAGTAGACCTGCAGCTGTATAATTATGTTTGATTGCAATATTATTGCAGCGCAGTGTGTGTTTGTCCTACCTCATCTAATTAGCGCTTCTCTTTAGACAAGGTTTTTCTTTTCCGTGTTCTGTGTTTGTGTGCGAGCTGGCTGTTTAGACTGCCCCATCACATTAAGGCATAGCTCACCAACGCAATTGCTCCCCGGCCGGCTCCGGACTGCTAACCTCCAAGTAAGTCGCCCTGACGCCCGGAGTACCTCGAGTGACTGGATTGCAAAGCCCGAAAGGTTTTCATTTTAAAGTTCAACGAGGGAAAGAGTGTCTCACCTGGTGGCAAAGTTAATGATTACCTGTTGAATTGGATAGTTGATGATAATGATAATTCTTGTTTTAAGGGGCCTAATATCAAGGTTATCGGCCACTAATGAAATTGAATGTTATTAAATGTTATGAAATGAGTTCATGAAGATTAAAAAAAACGCCGACTCCCAGGGGATGGAAACGAAAATGCTTTATATAAAACAGACAGTGAGACCCAACAATAAGGCCTTATTTGGATAAAATGAGAAAACAATAAACGCGGATAGTAAAAAACAATAAAACAAATAAGGAATTTTGAACAGTAAAAAAGAGATATGTACACAGTAAAAACATAAAGCAGACTACAATTAAACTAAAAGTCCTAAACTGCATCGAAACTTAAAAAAGTAACCACTCTCCCTCATGAACCGCAT
This sequence comes from Meconema thalassinum, assembly GCA_946902985.2. Lineage (NCBI taxonomy): Eukaryota > Metazoa > Arthropoda > Insecta > Orthoptera > Tettigoniidae > Meconema > Meconema thalassinum. The sequence goes on along the minus strand of OX336392.1, from coordinate 425,111,165 downwards.
GACGAGGTCTGCCAACGGTCCGTCATCACGTAAAAGAAGGGAGAGGGTGTTGGGCAGTTTGAGTGTTCTTCACAGATCGACCAGGTCCACACACTTCAAGAGAATGTGTCCACGGTAAGGTGGACACCGCGATACACACAGGGTGGGGGGTTCCTCCCTTTAGCAAGTGGGAGTGCGTAGCAAACCATTGGCCGATCCAGAGTCGACAGAGTACCACAGCTTCCTTTCGGAGAGATCGGAAGGAAGTTTTCCACACCTTCGTTGTCTCCTTGATACCTTTCAGTTTGTTGGGCACGCCACGCTTTCTTCCGAGCGATAGGATCGAATGTACATCACTAGCAGATACCTTATACGGTAGCGAGGACAGGAATTCGATAGTTGATCAATAGAACTAATAAATATACTTATCCACCAGAAAATGATGATGATTAAGATGATAATTGTTGTTATAAGGGGCTTAACATCGCTGTTAACAGAAATGGAAAGTACTGCTGCAACTACTACTGTAAACTTATAAACCCAATGGAAAAAGGGGAAGAAACGACCCAGCTCTTCAAAGCAATGTCAGTAACTAAATTACAATGGTCAACATCTGATGCAGAGTACATCTGAATAGGAACTGAAGCACGCCACGCTCATCTTACGACTTGTACTTCAATTGCCCATACCTCATGTAAATATGGATATGTATTCACTAAACGAACTTTCAGTGTTATTTGACCTCTTCCGACCCAAGACTGAATTTGATGCTGAGAATTTATGTTTCCCTTCTTATTAAATAACGGCACACATAATCTTATATATTAAAATATACTGACCGGCAAAAAGAGTGGAACACTTTAATTTTTATGTAATTTCTTAATTTATTCCACTAAAATATATCGGTTTTCCAATATTTGCATTATTCATGTAAATTTTAGATGGTTGGCTACAGAAAATACCGAAACATGTTTTACAACACGCCTTAACTCTCAAATTTCGTTACATTTTGCAAATCTTACAATTTTCTATTTTATTAGTAATGTTCTTTTGGGCTGGTTTTTATCAAACGTATTTCCAAACAAAACAGCATTAATGTTTGCAGTCACTGCACGAGAACACTGGTCACTTAAAAAAAGTGTTTCCACCCTTAGCGTCTATGGCAGCTTGTAAACGCTCAGGCATACTGTTCACAACTCGTCGAATGTCATCTGGTGGAATGCGATCACATTCCTCCAGCAGCGATGTTCACAGTTGTGCCAAGGTGGTGTGGTCACGCTATCTGACGTTCCTTCCAAGCATATCCCATACATGTTCGATGGGGTTTAAGTCAGGACTACGAGCTGGCCAGACCGGGGTTTGAATCCCAACTTCCTGCAGATATTGTACAACACAGCGAGCAGTATGAGGGCGGGCATTATCCTGCATCAGCATGAAATTCTGACCAATGAAAAGAGCAAAGGGCATCACATGGTACATCAGGATCTCTTCGACGTACCTTTGGGAATTGAGCGTCCCGTGATCAATCCTTACCAAATCAGTGCGGGCCAAAACGTTGATGCCACCTCACACCATAACCGAGCCACCTCCAAATAGAGTCCTGGAGGAGAAAGCAACAGGCCAGTAACCTCTCCCCGCACTTTCTCCACACTCTTTCTCTTCCATAAGGAGATCTAAGATTGTGACATGCAAAGCCTGTCTCAAACATTATTATAAATCTATTTCGACGTCTTTGTACCCTGTACCATTTAAAGTGCCCGCTAAGATGACTTGGTTTGGCTAATGAACTCGAGATGGCACCACCTTTCGGCAAGCTGCTGATTTTGGTTGAAGATCTACCTAACAGAGCGCAGCATCATCACGTCATGAAAGTCAAATGTTCTATTAAACCTACGTCATTAAAACAAAGGACTGCATGTAAATTATGACGCCAAATTAATATTGTAATTTTGTACATTGTCACATGGTGTGTCAAGAGTTGATTGGACAATTTCAAAATACCAGGCATGCCTTGCGGCCTGGCTTGCTTGTCTTCCGCCATGTTGTTGTCTCCTGTGACTTGATAAGACTGGAGTGTACTAAGAAGTCCTGAATTTGGTAGCCTATTGAGGCGAGGGCCCCGCCTCCCCAAGAAATGGAATTAAATTCCTAGGTAATGTGAACCGAAGTTGGTTGGGTAAGAAATTATCACCCAAGAAGCAAGGTGTGCAATTTACTTTCGCCGGAATGTAGAAAACTAGAAGATGTTTGGTGTCCGTTGTAGCGTGTGCCACCGGGAGTCATGTTGGGTAGTTTTTATTATTTAAAATTATTTATTAGTGTTGAGTTGGTTTTATATTTTAGTGTCTTAAAAAAAGGATTATTTAAAGTATGTTATAATGTAATATATATTTTATTTGTGTGCGTCCACAACTGGTATGTTTTATTATTATTTTTTATTTATCAGGCATCATGGCCTAATTGTATTCACTGATTAGGTGAAAATTTTGTTGGTAGTTCTGGGGACACGTTTCTAGTTTATCCTTTTTTAACTTATTTATTATTTATTTAATGTTCTCAAGGGGTATTTTCATTTTAATTGTGTAGTTCATTTTCTTCTCGTAGTTAAGGGGTTGGCCTATATAATGGTCTTTAGATTTGTTTAATCCGTCGCTTCCCATTTCTGTTTTTATTGTTCGTATTATTGTTAAAAGGTAATATTTTTCTCCGTTTTGTCATTTCTCTCCGGAGGAGTTTCATTTTTAAATTTCTTTGTTTGGCGTAATTAGGCATGATATACAGTCATCTGTTTCGCGGACATTGTAGTTTTTTTTGATGATGCATTGTGGTTTTTTGTAAGAGTCGTTCGTCGTGTGGAGCGGCTCTCAAACGTGATGTCGTAGTTCTTGTTCTTTTTGTTCTTGTTTTAAATCATTCTTGATTTTGGTTAATTGAATCCTGTTTTATGTTTTCCTGCGTGTACCGCAGTAATATTAATTTAGTTTTTTGTTATTCTGGTCTCTATTTTTCATTTTACATCTTGCTTTTTTTTTGCATGGCATGGTTGACTGTGTGTCGAGCCTATTTTCATTGTTGTGTGGTATATTAAGTCGCTGCACTTAATAAGTAATTCTTAATTCTTTGGCTCCGATTTCTCTTAACCTTTGTTAATTTAAAATTCCCTTTTGCTCCTCAAGCAACATGTTATTTTTCTTTTATGTCCACCTGTTGGTGATTGTTTTTTGTTTGGCTCGAGCCATAAGATTTTAGTCCCCTAGTAAAGATTTCGGTATGTTTAAGGGTGTTTAGTTTTTCCTTTTAATGCTGTCTGATGCCCCGGTCTATTTATGTTAGCATTTTTACTTCCCGCTTTTTGGTGATTTTTTTAAAATTAAGCTTACTGTTGTGGCATTATTTCGCCGGTAGCATTTCTGTGGGTTATTGGGAAGTATCTGTGGACGAGCCTGTGGGATTTCTCTTCTCCTCCTTCCTCCTTCTTTAGGTATTCTTCTGTTGGGGTATGTCATCTGACGGTGAGTTGCAGTTGTGAGCGGACCTCTGAGAACAGGTAAGTACACCCGTCCTTCCTAGCGTGTAGGTGGTGTGCCAGGGAGAAGACTCTTGGACAAAGTATTTTCTGAAATTAAGTTCAAATTTGTGTACAACTATCTTGATGATGTGGTGATCTATTCTGAGTCCTTCGAGGAACATGTTGATCATCTGAAGGTTGTAGGCCTACTTGATCGGTTGCGTGACGCTGGCCTTACCGTCAAATTATCTAAGGTTTCTTTTGCCAAGCCCAAAATTTCCATCTTGGGACATATTGTTTCCGAATCTGGTATCTCCGTGGACCAGTCTCGTACTCAGGCCATCAGAGATTTTAAACCGCCCAAGAATGCCAAGGGTGTAGCTCGTTATATTGGGATGGTGATCTTTCGTAAGTTGATCAATAACTTTGCCGACCCTGTTGCTCCTCTAAATCACTTACGTAAAAGTCTGAGAAGTTTGAGTGGGGTCCCTCTCAGCAAGCAGCCTTCGAAGATCTTAAGCTTGCGCCCTCTAAAGCCCCTGTGTTAGCCATTCCGGATTTTGGGAAGCAGTTCATCGTGCAAACTGATGTGTCTGGTCGTGGTGTTGGTTGTGTCCTACTGCAAGTGTCTGTTCTTGGTAGGCAACCCATTGCTTACGCTTCTCGTACCTTCACGGATGCAGAGAAGAAGTATTCCATCTACGAACTCGAAGGTTTAGCAGTGTTGTTCGCCCTGGAAAAATTCCGAATATATCTTGAGCACACACAGTTTCTTCTCGAGACTGATAATCAACCCTTGAGCTGGGTGTTAGGGAAACCCCGTAAAACTGGTAGAATTGCTAGTTGGGCGACTAGGATCCTGTCTTTCCAGTTCAAGGTCCGTCATATTCGTGGCTCTGAAAATGCGGTAGCTGATTCTTTAAGCCGTATGTATGAGGAACCCTCCGAAGAGGAAATTCAAAATTGTGAACCCGTAAACCTTGTATCATCTGTAAATTGTGTCAATGCTATTCTCAGCAATTCTCCTTTGCTGTTTGAAGATGTGAGGAGATTCCAGAAAGAAGATCCCCCCTAGTCTAGTTTAGCTGACAGAATCAATTCTGGGGAAGTGATCAAGCCCTACTCACTAAAGGATGGTGTATTGTGCTGTTCATCTCGTCATGACCGTCTACCTAAAATTGTACTCCTGTCGGTCCTCAATCCGGAAATCTTTCGTTACTATCACGAATCTCCTATTGGTGGCCACCTAGGAGTATTCAAACCCGGGCTAAGATCAGACAGTTTTTCATTTGGCGAAGCATGGATGGCGACATCAGGAAATTCATTAGAAATTGTGCTTCATGTAATATTAGCAAACCTCCCGTTTCAACAAAGTTGGCTTGTTGTCTTCTGAACCGGCATCTACACCCATGGAGAGGCTTTTTATCGATCATGTTGGCCCGTTCCCTCGTTCTGGTCGGGGAAACCAATTTGCACTTGTTTGCACTGACGGTTTTACCCGGTTTAGTTGGATATTCCCCACCAGTCAGGCTACGACCAATTCCGTCATAAAGTGTCTTAATTCCATCTATTCATCTTTTGGCCCATGTCAGTTCCATGTGTCAGATAATGCCAAGTGCTTTATTTCACATCAGTTCCGTTAATTCTTATTAGAATATGCTATTTCGCATGTAATCACTACTCCCTATTTTCCTAGCCCGTCTCTCGCTGAGCGAGTCAACAGTAATCTCCGTTCTGCTCTGATCGCTTTCCACCACGAAGACCATTCCAAGTGGGATTCTAATTTGCATTGGCTAAATCACGCTTTCAACACTGCCGTGCATGAGAGCACGCAAGCCACACCTTTTGCATTAATGTTTTTCGTTTATGGCAAATTCTCCGTTGTCTAATCTGTGGAACCTGCACGATCTCCTTTCACACAGTTTCACGCCCGAGGATATAAGGGCGAAATTCGACGAGGCTAGAGAGTGTATTAAGATCTCACATGACAAACTTGCCAAGCGATACAATGCCTGTCGCAAGCCAGCTGATTTGGAAATTGGGGATGTTGTGTACGTCCGCAACTTCGAGCCCAAGGGCGTTAGTAATCTGGTATCTAGTAAGTAGACTCCTCGCTTCAATGGTCCCTGTTACGTAGAGGCATTCTCGACTCCTGTTACTCTTCTTATTAGAAACCCTAACACAAATAAAATATCCAGACTGCATCTGTCGCACATTAAACCAGGTGGAGAAATTCGTAATGAAGAAATTGTATCAAGAAATTGTAAACTGGTCAATTGTATAAGGTAGAGTATCCCAATCTTTCATTGAAGCCTATGGGCATCTGTTCCTTCTGGAATTATGAATTGAATTTGCACACTCTACTGGGATACAGCTTGTAACTTTTTGGGTAAATCTCATTTAAAGTTAAAATTTTAGCTTCCTGTAAAACCCTTTGTAAAATTGTAACTAAGATTTTGATGTTTCACGTAGAAGATGCTTGCATGTAAGTAAGACTTGGTGGGAGACCTAAATCATGGTAATTTTGTTTATCTGTTTCCTTGGGAATTTGAGTGGTCATTCCTCTACCGTAGCTCCTTCTGAATGTATGGTCACTCTATTCGTGTACTCTAGAAAGTCCAACTAGTCTGTAAAAACTTAACCTTGGTAATGAACTTAAACTCTGTAAATCTTGTTTGTTTTATGAAAGATTGTGAGCACGGATCTAGGGCATTGTCAGGATTTTCTTAATATGAATTCAAACCTGTTTCCTATATGTAAAATTTATTAATTTTTAGTAATTTATGTAATATTTTTTTTTTCTGAAGTAAGATAACGACTGTCTGTATACGGCTGCCCACTCGCCGTATGGTATCTAGCACATAGTACCCACTTACTTCTTCGAAAGCTAACAAAATTGGACTTATTGAAAATTTACCTGACGCGTCTCGGACCCTGTAAGCACTGCACGTACTGGTGCAATGCGTTTCTTGAGAAATTTTGGACACAGTGATGCTGTTAACTAAGTGGTTTGCGAGGTGATCAATTACCCCATCACTGATAATCAGACCCTGCACTCTTCCTAACCAAAACGATGCGGTTTAATCCATCAATTGGAGTTAACTGGTGAACATTATCTTCTGGAAACATTGGAAATACCAATGTTTTGTGAATCAAATAGTTATGGAGTACTACCTATGCCTAGGCATGTTCGTGAACGGTGTTCACGCTTAAGGGAGGGAGACTGACATGCAAAGCCTGTCTCAAACATTATTAGGAATCTATTTCGACGTCTTTGTACCCTGTACCATTTAAAGTGCCCGCTAAGATGACTTGGTTTGGCTAATGAACTCGAGATGGCACCACCTTTCGGCAAGCTGCTGATTTTGGTTGAAGTTCTACCTAACAGAGCGCAGCATCATCACGTCATGAAAGTCAAATGTTCTATTAAACCTACGTCATTAAAACAAAGGACTGCATGTAAATTATGCCGCTAAATTAATATTGTAATTTATACATTGTCACATGGTGTGTCAATAGTTGATTGGACAATTTAAAAATACCAGCCATGCCTTGCGGCCAGGCTTGCTTGTCTTCCGCCATGTTGTTGTCTTCTGTGACTTGATAAGACTGGATTGTACAAAGAGGTCGTGAATTTGGTAGCCTATTGAGGCGAGGGCCCTGGCCCTCGCGCCTCCCCAAGAAATGGAATTAAATTCCTAGGTAATGTGAACTGAAGTTGTTTGGGAAAGAAATTATCACCCAAGAAGCAAGGTGTGCAATTTTCTTTCGCCGGAATGTAGAAAATTAGAAGATGTTTGGTGTCCGTTGTGGCGTGTGCCAGCGGGAGCCATGTGGGCAGTTTTTATTATTTAAAATTATTTATTAGTGTTGAGTTGGTTTTATCTTTTAGTGTCGCTAAAAAGGATGATTTAAGGTATGTTATAATGTAATATATATTTTATTTGTGTGCGTCCACAACTGGTATGTTTTATTATTATTTTTATTTATCAGGCATCATGGCCTAATTGTATTCACTGATTAGGTGAAAATTTTGTTGGTAGTTCTGGGGACACGTTTCTAGTTTATCCTTTTTTAACTTATTTATTATTTATTTAATGTTCTGAAGGGGTATTTTCCTTTTAATTGTGTAGTTCATTTTCTTCTCGTTGTTAAGGGGTTGGCCTATATAATGGTCTATAGATTTGTTTGATCCGTCGCTTCCTATTTCTGTTTTTATTGTTCGTATTATTGTTAGAAGGTAATATTTTTCTCTGTTTTGTCATTTCTCTCTGGCAGAGTTTCATTTTTAAATTTCTTTGTTTGGCGTAATTAGGCATGATATACAGTCATCTGTTTTTTGATGATGCATTGTGGTTTTTTGTAAGAGTCTTTCGGCGTGTGGCATGGCTCTCAAACGTGATGTCGTAGTTCTTGTTTTTTTTTCTTGTTTTAAATCATTCTAGTTTTTGGTTAATTGAATCCTTCTGTTTTAAGTTTTCCTCCGTGTACCGCAGTCATATTAATTTAGTTTTTGTTATTCTGGTCTCTTTAATTTTCATTTTGCTTCTTGTTTTTTTTTGTCATGGCATGGTTGTCTGTATGTCGAGCCTATTTTCATTGTTGTGTGGTTTATTAAGTCGCTTCACATAATAAGTAATTCTTAATTCTTTGGCTCCGATTTCTCTTAACCTTTGTTAATTCAAATTTCTTTTTTGCTCCTCAAGCAACATATTATTTTTCTTTTATGTCCACCTGTTGGTGATTGTTTTTTGTTTGGCTCGAGCCTTAAGATTTTAGTCCCCTAGTAAAGGTTTCGGTATGTTTAAGGGTGTTTAGTTTTTACTTTTAATGCTGTCTGATGCCCCTGTCTATTTATGTTAGCATTTTTACTTCCCCATTTTTGGTGACTTTTTAAAATTAAGCTTACTGTTGTGGCATTATTTCGACGGTAGCATTTCTGTGGGTTATTGGGAAGTATCTGTGGACGAGCCTGTGGGATTTCTCTTCTCCTCCTTCCTCCTTCTTTAGGTATTCTTCTGTTGGGGTATGTCATCTGACGGAGAGTTGCAGTTGTGAGCGGACCTCTGAGAACAGGTAAGTACACCCGTCCTTCCTAGCGTGTAGGTGGTGTGCCAGGAAGCAGACTCTTGGACAAGGTATTTTCTGAAATTAAGTTCAAATTTGTGTACCACTATCTTGATGATGTGGTGATCTATTCTGAGTCCTTCGAGGAACATGTTGATCATCTGAAGGTTGTAGGCCTACTTGATCGGTTGCGTGACGCTGGCCTTATCGTCAAATTATCTAAGTTTTTTTTGCCAAGCCCAAAATTTCCTTCTTGGGACATATTGTTTCCGAAACTGGTATCTCCGTGGACCAGTCCCGTACTCAGGCCATCAGAGATTTTAAACCGCCCAAGAATGCCAAGGGTGTAGCTCGTTATATTAGGATGGTGAACTTCTTTCGTAAGTTGATCAATAACTTTGCCGACCCTGCTGCTCCTCTAAATCACTTACGTAAAAAGGCTGTGAAGTTTGAGTGGGGTCCCTCTCAGCAATCAGCCTTCGAAGATCTTAAGCTTGCGCTCTCTAACGCCCCTGTGTTAGCCATTCTTTATTTTGGGAAGGAGTTCATAGTGCAAACTGATGCGTCTGGTCGTGGTGTTGGTTGTGTCCTACAGCAAGTGTCTGTTCTTGGTAGGCAACCCATTGCTTACGCTTCTCGTACCTTCACGGACGCAGAGAGGAAGTATTCCATCTACGAACTCGAAGGTTTAGCAGTGTTGTTCACCCTGGAAAAATTCCGAATATATCTTAAGCACACTCAGTTTCTTCTCGAGACTGATAATCAACCCTTGAGCTGGGTGTTAGGGAAACCCCGTAAAACTGGTAGAATTGCTCGATGGGCGACTAGGATCCTGTCTTTCCAGTTCAAGGTCCGTCATATTCGTGGCTCTGAAAATGCGGTAGCTGATTCTTTAAGCCGTATGTATGAGGAACCCTCCGAAGAGGAAATTCAAAATTGTGAACCCGTAAACCTTGTATCATCTGTAAATTGTGTCAATGCTATTCTCAGCAATTCTCCTTTGCTGTTTGAAGATGTGAGGAGATTCCAGAAAGAAGATCCCCCCTAGTCTAGTTTAATTGACCGAATCAATTCTGGGGAAGTGATCAAGCCCTACTCACTAAAGGATGGTGTATTGTGCTGTTCATCTCGTCATGACCGTCCGCCTAAAATTGTACTCCTGTCGGTCCTCATTCCGGAAATCTTTCGTTACTATCACGAATCTCTTATTGGTGGCCACCTAGGAGTATTTAAGACCCGGGCTAAGATCAGACAGTTTTTCATTTGGCGAAGCATGGATGGCGACATCACGAAATTCATTAGAAATTGTGCTTCATGTAATATTAGCAAACCTCCCGTTTCAACTAAGTTGGCTTGTTGTCTTCTGAACCGGCATCTACACCCATGGAGAGGCTTTTTATCGATCATGTTGGCCCGTTCCCTCGTTCTGGTCGGGGAAACCAATTTGCACTTGTTTGCACTGATGGTTTCACCCGGTTTTGTTGGATATTCCCCACCAGTCAGGCTACGACCAATTCCGTCATAAAGTGTCTTAATGCATCTTTTCATCTTTTGGCCCATGTCAGTTCCTTGTGTCAGATAATGCCAAGTGCTTTATATCACATCAGTTCCGTCAATTCTTATTAGAATATGCTATTTCCCTACTCCCTATTTTCCTGACCCGTCTCTCGCTGAGCGAGTCAACCGTAATCTCCGTTCTGCTCTGATCGCTTTCCACCACGAAGACCATTCCAAGTGGGATTCTAATTTGCATTCGGTAAAACACGCTTTCAACACTGCCGTGCATGAGAGCACGCAAGCCACCCCTTTTTCATTAATGTTTTCGTTTATGGCAAATTCTCCGTTGTCTAATCTGTGGAACCTGCACGATCTCCTTTCAGACAGTTTCACGCCCGAGGATATGAGGGCGAAATTCGACGAGGCTAGAGAGTGTATTAAGATCTCACATGACCCACTTGCCAAGCGATACAATGCCTGTCGCAGGCCAGCTGATTTGGAAATTGGGGATGTTGTGTACGTCCGCAACTTCGAGCCCAAGGGCGTTAGTAATCTGGTATCTAGTAAGTAGACTCCTCGCTTCAAAGGTCCCTGTTACGTAGAGGCAGTCTTGACTCCTGTTACTCTTCTTATTAGAAACCCTAAGGCAAATAAAATATCCAGATTGCATCTGTCGCACATAAAACCAAGTGGAGAAATTCGTTATGAAGACATTGTATAATAAAATTGTAAACTGGTCTATTGTATAATGTAGAGTATCCCAATCTATCATTGAAGCCTATGGGCATCTGTTCCTTCTGGAATTATGAATTGAATTTGCACACTCTACTGGGATACAGCTTGTAACTTTTTGGGTAAATCTCATTTAAAGTTAAAATTTTAGCTTCATGTAAAACCCTTTGTAAAATTGTAACTAAGATTTTGATGTTTCACGCATAAGATGCTTGCATGTAAGTAAGACTCCGATCGACGGTTGTAACTGAAAAAATGGATGGGATCATGTAGCTGGTGTCATGCGAGACGCAGGTGTTAAGGTCCTGGGACAGACTACCGGAAAATGTAAAATTGACAAAGATACATGGTGGTGGAGTGAGGAGGTGCAGAAATGTATCAAGGACAAGAGGGAGGCAAATAAGAAGTGGGATATGGAAGGAGAAAATGCAAGAGAGGAGTACAATTTAGCAAGAAAGCAAAGAGAGCTGTGGCTAAAGCTAAAGCAGAGGCATATGCTGATTTATATGAAGACCTTGAGACCGAAGAAGTCCGAAAGAGAATCTTTAGAATTGCACGAGAGAGGGAGAAGAGCAGCCAAGATGTATATCAGACCAAGGGCTATTAAAACAAAAGATGGTAGATTGCTTTGGAATGACCCTGACATTTTAGAAAGATGGAGGGAATATTTTGAGAAACTACTGAATTACGAACATCAGACAGCAATGGGAGAAGAAGGTGAGGCATCTATGAGAATGGTGCAAAATATCACCAAAGATGAAGTGGAGAAGGCGTTACAAAGAATGAAGAATGGCAAGGCTGTGGGAAGGCTCTGGGAAATGAAGGAGTGATTTGGCTCACAGGTCTATTCAACAGCATACTAGAGGATGAAGAAATACCGGATGAATGGAGAAAGAGTGTGCTGATTCCAATACCGTATATAAAAGAAAAGGGGATATTCAATCTTGTAATAACTACAGAGAAATCAAACTGATGAGCCAAACCATGAAATTATGGGAGAGAGTGATCGAACAGCGACTGAGACAGGAAGTGGTGATTAGCAAGGATCAGTTTGGTTTCGTGCATGGCAGAGGAACAACAGATGCCATATTTGCCCTGAGACAAATAGTGGAGAAGTACATTGAAGGCAACAGGAGCTTGTCGATGGTCTTCATTGATCTGGAAAATGCGTACGACAGTGTACCAAGACCGGAAGTATGGAGGAGCCTACGACAAAAACTTGTGCCAGAGAAGTATATACGCCTGATTCAAGACATGTACAAGGACAGCAGGACCATGGTCAGATGTATATCTGGAACTACAGAATCCTTTCCTTTGAACGTTGGAGTATATCAGGGTTCCGTCCTCAGTCCATTACTTTTTGTACTCGTCATGGATGTGTGGAGAGAGGGAGTCAGGACGGAACCTCCATGGTCCATGATGTTCGCTGATGATGTAGTCCTGTGTGCAGAGACGAAGGAACTTGCAGAGAAATGGTTGGAGGAATTGAGAGAAGCACTAGAAAGCCGAGGAATGAAGATAAGCAGATGTAAGACAGAGTTCCTGAGCCTGAGGGGTGCTGAAACAGGTCTAAAATTGGCTGGAGTAGAGATCCCAACAGCAAGTTTGTTCAGGTATCTTGGTGCAGTTATCCAACAAGATGGTGGACTGGAGGAGGAAATAAAGAGCAGGATACGGTCAGGATCTTCAACTGGAGGAAATCATCAAGTGTACTGTGCGACAAGAAGGTACCAGAAAAATTAAAAGGGAAGGTACACAAGGCCGTGGTGAGACCAACAATGATATATGGGGCAGAAACCTGGCCGATAACAAGGAGATGGGCAGAAAAAATGGACGTATCAGAAATGTGTATGCTGAGTTGGGCAAGTGGACATACGAGGTTGGACAACATGAGAAATGAAGTGATTAGAAGACGACTTAGCGTGGTGCAAGTTTCTGAGAAAGTCAGAGAAGCTGGCCTCAGATGGTATGGCTATGTTAAGAGAAGAGATCAAGATTATGTGGGTAATAGGATTATGGAAATGCTTCCACCAGGGAAACGGAGTCGAGGACGACCAAAAAGGCGATGGATGGACAGCATTCAAGAAAGAATGAAACAGCGGGGGCTTGTGGAGGAAATGGTCCGGGATAGAACAACGTGGAGGAGGAATATCCGCATCAGCGACCCCACATAAGTGGGATTAATCATGCAGGAGAAGAAGAAGATTTGAAGAAATTTTACCCTTTACTAAAACTGAAATAGCTCGGGAAGTTCTTGCGCTACGACGACGTTTGTTGTCCTAAAATGTAATGTACGTCAGGCATTATCGATTGAACCCCACCTTACTTGATTATATCATCCGTGTATTAAATGAAAATCCACAGCCTGCTTCCAGTCTCCGACTGGGTCAGGAATGGAATGAATGAAGCCCCCATCTAGCGGCGAGGATTTGAACTGTGCCGGCTGCCGAGGCCTGACGCACCCCTCTGGGGCAATGATTAAATGCATGACAGATGAAATGAAATGATAGTGGAGAGTGTTGCTGGAATGAAATTGTGACAGGGAAAACCGGAGTACCCGGAGAAAAACCTGTCTGCCTTCGTATTGTCCAGCACAGATCTCACATGGAGTGACCGGGATTTTAAACCACGGACCCAGTGGTGAGAAGCCGGCGTGCTGCCGCCTAAGCCACGGAGGCGGAGTTTCATCCTTGTATTAAATAATTGCGAAAATTAATTTATTCAAGGTCGCACGAAAATAGAATCTAATAACTTGACGGACATATTGTCGCTAGGCGACAACGACTAACACTGTATCATGATAGTCAACGCCGCACCATTGATGGACAGGTTGTCACTAGGCAACAACGATTTAAAGAGTACTTCGCAGATCGGCCAAATCCACACACTCCAAGAGAATGTGTGCCCCAGTTAGATGGGCACCGCTGCGTATTGGGCTATGAGCTGACGGAGCTCAGTCAAATGCCTGTCATAACTGTTGCAATTCCACTGTAACAGTGCCATAGTGTGAACTTAGAAACTAAGGAAAAGAAGCAGCGAGCTACAACTTAACCATTATCAGTTGACCACAAGCTCCTTGTCCTCGTGTGGGGACCTGGAGCGGGCCGACCCAGCGGACGATTTCCGGGACGCATGTTGGCGGCGGGGGTACCTCCGTTGGGAGCGCGCAGACCTGGGGACTGGAACAACTAAACTCGACATGCAAGATGCCCTATGGGTGCCAAATAACAAAGCTTGAACCCGCACCCGAGGCCATACGATATTATTATTATTATTATTAGTTACCTTGAAACTGGGAAGTAGACTAGTTTCGAACCGCAATTGAAAGGGTTTCTATGGTTTATCATTTTCAACAACAGGTGAAACCGTAACGGTAATTTCTTACCAACATCTGTCCAACATCTCACCCAGATTCATTCGTTAACATTCGTTTCCCCGCTAAATAACACTTCTGATGAGCTAGGCGTCGCGTAGGGCATCCAGTAGTAAAACCAATCAACCACATAGAAAAAAATCTCATTCCCGACCATGTAAAATAGGAATGATGATGATGATGATAATTGTTGTTTTAAGGTGCCTAACATCTAGGTTATCGGCCCCAAATGGTTTGGGTGATAAAGATGAGATGAAACTGAAAACTAGAACTGATACTAATTACAGGCTTACATACTAGAAGAAGAAATGTGAAATAAATAAAGAATAAGGCAAATAAAGGACAGGAAGAAATGAAATGCCCTCAACCCTCGAAGAATGAGGATTGAGGGACTTGGAAGGAAGGAGAGCCATGAAAGGCAGATAGGAAAGGAAAAGATGAGGGAGAACGCCCCAAAGTCAGAGGAAAAAGGGAAAACCCGGACCCAGCTCAGGAATCCCGCGGAATCGCTAACTCACCAGCCGTGAGCCCCTGAGGGTGTAGCAATATCCAGGGTGCACCAGAAGTGGTGGGGCTACATACACCCTGCCTCCTTAAGGGTCTTGGGCAGAAGGCAGGAGACAATATGAAAAGAAAAAGAAGGCTGACCCCGCAAAGAATGAGGGCATCGGGAAAGATGAGACAAGGGCCAATTATGGCGGGAATGTGAAAGACTCCCCAGGCCTCGGATACCCTAATACCGTCGGGGTCGGAAGAGAACAAGAGTTGACCAAGAGAGGTCGACAGGAAAGAGGATATGATGATGATGATGATGATGATGATGATGATGATAATGATAATTGTTGCTTTAAGGGGCCTAACATCTAGGTTATCGGCCCCTAATTGTTTGGGTGAACGTGAAGATGTAAATGAAATGTAAACTATAACTAACTACTAACTTATATACTAGAAGAGGAAATGGAAAACAAAAGCAGACTAAGGCAAATAAAGGAAAGGAGGAAAAGAAATGCCCTCAACCCTCCAAGAATGCGGATTGAGAAACTTTGAAGGAAGGAGAGCCATGAAAGGCAGATAGGAAAGTGAAAGAGGAGAGGGTCCACCCCCACAGGTAAGGGACAAAAGAGGGAAACCGGACCCAGCTCAGGAACCCCTCGGAGTCGCCAACTCCCGAACTCACCAGCCGTGAGCCTCTGAGGGTGTAGCATTATCTAGGGTGCACCAGAAGTGGTGGGGCTACATACACCCGGCCTCCTTGAGGGCCTTGAGCAGAAGGCAGGAGATAACAGGAAAAGAAAAAGGAGGCTGACCCTTCGCTGAAGGAGGGTATCAGAAAAGATGAGACAAGGGCCGATTAAGGCGGGGTCGGAAGAGAAAAAGAGTTGACCAAATGATGTCGACAGGAAAGAAGACGGAGAGGCGCCCGGCACAAGTAAGTGGAAGCAATGTCGGACTCAGCTGGCGTCCCGTGGTCGCCAACCCACGTCCCACTAGATATGAGCCTCTGGGGGGTGAAATAAGAATGTTTAAGGGTAAAAATACAGACCAGAATTCCCATAATACCAACAACTTTTGATGTAAAAAAAAAGCGAGCTGGGTCTGAAGAGGTTAAAAGTGTTTAGCATATAAATGATCAAGCAAGTGATCAACGATTTATTTTTCACCAACACGGAAGTTAGTGCCATCTCAATCGCCTCGTACGACAGACAGGGGATCCCGTTGGTGTATTCTATTCCCCAACCCACAGGATTAAAACAACGATCTTAAAGTTGACCTTGCACGTGATGCTCATGGCGTCTATCACGTCTCTGTGAATACACCTGGGGATGAGGCTTTCAATCAGCGTTTCCCAAAGGACAGATTTCCTCGCTACCTGGTAGCAACCAGGACAAACGAAGGAGCTTTTAAACTGGCGAAATCCATTATATTCGCTGAAGAAATCGAGGGGAAATTTTGAGACCTTATAGGGATTTCCAAGCTCAGGAACGGGCAGCTCCTGCTGCATACCGTCGAACGAAGCGTTGCTGGCATGCAGGCAATTCGGTGAATTTCCCGTTGAAGTTGAAAAGTGTTGTTGTTACTGTTGTTCAACTCTGAGATTTGCTGATGACATCGTCATCTTGGCCGACACGCCTCAGGATTTGAATGAGTTTTTGAATGGTATGAACTCCGTCTTGAGGAAAGAATTGATGATGAAAATTAATAAATGTAAAACAAAAATATTGGAATGCAACCGCAATAAATCAGAAACCTCTATGGACATCAAATTGGTAGGGGAGAAACTAAAGGAAGTAGGAGACTTCTGTTACTTAGGAAGCAAAATAACCAGTGATGGACGAAGCAAAGAGGATATAAAAAGTAGGTTGGCTCAGGCAAGGAAAGCATTTCTACAGAAAATGAATCTGTTGACATCGAATATAGATTTAGGTATTAGGAAGACATTTTTGAAAACCTTTGCCTAGAGCGTCGCACTCTATGGAAGTGAAACTTGGACTATTGGTGCAGCAGAAAAAGGAGAATTGAAGCGTTTGAAATGTGGTGTTACAGGAGAATGATGAAGATCATATGGGTAGATAGGATTACAAAGGAAGAGGTATTAAGACGAGTGGGAAAGGAGAGATGTTTCTGGCGAATGCTAATGAAGAGAAGAGATAGGTTGGTAGGACACATATTAAACACCCAGGAATAGCAAGCTTATTTATGGAAGGAAGGGTCAAGGACAAGAACTGTAGGGGTAGACCAAGGTTAGAATATATTTAACAGATTGCCTCGGATGTAGAGATGAAACGATTAGCTCAGGACAGGGAGGCATGGATATCTGCATCAAACAAGTCAAAAGACTGAATACTCAAACAACAACAACAAGGGGCGGAACTACGAGGTCATCTGTCCTTCTTAACACATTTTAAAATATGGTCTATACATTTGGAATTTTAAATTTATGGCTGGATACCTTAATTTGAACAGCCTCCGTGGCTTAGGCGGCAGCACGCCGGCCTATCACCGCTGGGTCCGTGGTTCAAATCCCGGTCACTCCATGTGAGATCTGTGCTGGACAAAACGGAGGCAGACCGGTTTTTCTCCGGGTACTCCGGTTTTCCCTGTTAACATTTCATTCCAGCATCACTCTCCACTATCATTTCATTTCATCTGTCATTCATTTGATCATTGCTCCAGAGGAGTACGTCAGGCCTCGGCAGCCGGCACAGTTCATATCCTCGCCGCTAGATGGGGGCTTCATTCATTCCGTTCCTGACCCGGTCGGAGACTGGAAGCAGGCTGTGGATTTTCATTTTCACCTTAATTTGAAAAGAACGAAAATTAATAAGACAAAAAATTAAATAAAACTAATAATTATATAATGTGCCCGATAATCTGGCCTGCCCTTGGCTCCTATTGACGTTATATCTCAGTCCGTTGCAGACATCTTGTGGCTTCATGGGAAGTCAACTGGTAGACATTTGCCAGGATGGAATTGTTACAAGGAAAATGCCACAGCAAACCAAGAATTCCAGCGATCTAAAATAATATATCTGCCATTTATCAATGCCCCTCCAACCAATGATGACACTGTCTACACATCCTTGCTCAAGGCTCGCCGAGAATGCGATAGTGCCAAGCAAAAAAAACTGCTTTGTGGCGTTCGACCAGCCACTATATAAGACACAGGAAATTCTCCACAACGGCACACTGCCACTAATGAAAGATGTCATAGCAAGACTTGGGGGCTTCCACTTGGTCATGTCATTCTTGGGAGCTGTTGGCACAATCATGAGCGGCAGTGGAATCTTCGAGCTATTTGCCACCATCTATGCCGAAAACAGCATTGATAAAATGCTGCATGACCATGCCTATTCTCGAGCAGTGAGGGCTCATTTACTGACACATCAGGCATTGGCCAAACTGATTCTGGGTACGATTGAATTTACCAACGACGAAACAACTGTTGTCAACAGGCTATTAACAGAGGTGGACCAGTCCAGGGTTTTAGAAGCAGATGATGATGATAATTGTTGTTTTAAGGGGCCTAACATCTAGGTTATCGGCCCCTGATGGTTTGGGTGATCGTGAAGATGAAAATGAAAAGCGAACTTAAAACTAAAACTAACTACTAACCTACATACTAGAAGAAGAAATGGAAAACTAAAGGAGAATAAGGCAAATAAAGGACAGGAGGAAATGAAATGCCCTCAACCCTCGAAGAAGGCGGATTGAGGGACTTGGAAGGAAGGAGAGCCATAAAAGGCAGATAGGAAAGTGAAAGAGGAGAGGGTCCGCCCCAAAGGTAAGGGACAAAAGGGGAAAACGGACCCAGCTCAGGAATCCCTCGGGGTCGCCAACTCCCGAACTCACCAGCCGTGAGCCCCTGAGGGTGTAGCATTATCTAGGGTGCACCAAAAGTGGTGGGGCTACATACACCCTGCCTCCTTAAGGGCCTTGAGCAGAAGGCAGGAGATAACATGAAAAGAAAAAGAAGGCTGACCCCTCGCAGAAGGAGGGTATCAGAAAAGATGAGACAAGGGCCAATTAAGGCGAGAAAGGAAGAGACTCCCTAGGCCTCGGATACCCTAATACCGTCGGGGTCGGAAGAGAACAAGAGGTGACCAAGTGAGGTCGACAGGAAAGAAGACAGAGAGGAGCCCGGCACAAGTAAGTGTAAGCAATGCCGGACTCAGCTGGGGCCCCGTGGTCGCCAACCCACGCCCACAAGATGTGAGCCCCTGGGGGATTTAGAAGCAGATGATTTCGAAGAAATCAAATTTGTGAAGCAGCGATTTATGACAGATGACCACAATTTTCAAAGCAGAGGTCCAACAGCTCAGCTCTGGGTTCATTAATATAATATAGTGACTCTTGTGAAGAAATGTATACAAGCAGAGGGGATGGGCAACTTTCAACTCCACTTGGACACTATCAAGATGATGATACCATTTTTCCATGCTGCTGGACATTGGCCTTATGCAAAAAGTGCATATTTGTACCTTCAAGAAATGTCCTGCTTGGAAGAATGTATCCGACCGAGTTCCAAAAATTCACAAAAGGAGGTTATTTCACAATCCGAAAGTCAAACAAATTTTGTTCAGGCGTTTGGACTGACATGACAATCGAACAGAAACTCATGATAGATATGAAAGTTGGAGATGGTGTGACTAGTGGAAGGGGAATGACAGACAGTACATTGTTGAAGTGGACTCTTGTAATGACTTCTCTTCAGGATATAGCTCAACAAATGGAGCAGTACACTGAAGTTACAGCATTTTCTTGTGGAGCTGAGGCCCAGCAGGATCACGCGGGACGAACAAGATGTACAACGGCTGCTCGAATGGTTTTCAAAACACCCCCCTTTCCCTGAAGCAGAGGAAATTATGAGTATCAGCTCTGGTGTAGTTGGAAGTGAGCAGGTGAACTGCTACAAGGTTCAGCAAGTCGTTATGACTGGACTCTCAAGAATAGTGGGAACAATCTTCGGTGAAGTGTCCTTCAAAAAGAAGGACAAAGTGATCTCTCTAGCAGCTAACAAGAACATCTTGAAAGTTGGGGAGAAGAAGATTGCTGTGGATCCACTCACACTCTATCACAGGATGTGCATAGCAAAAGCAACCCAGGACGACCTTGAGGAATACCTCTCTTATGAGCTTGCACCGTACCCTATGGCGTTGTTTAACGAGGATGGCATGCGTAAGGGCACAAAGTCTGCTTTATATGCAGCGTTCACACCCCTACCCATTGATTTCGAGCTCCCCTCAAATTATCTCACTGTCATCGATGGTGGGCATCTGCTCCACAAAGTTATGTGGAATCGAAATTCGACTTTTGGGCAAATTTCTGCCGATTATACAAGGTACATCCACCAGCATTATGGGACAGTGGTGATGGTCACCTTCGATGTGTACACAGACTATCTTCTGATGAGTACCAAGAATGCTGAAAGGGCAAGAAGGCGCAAGCTGAACGCCTCAGCAGATGTGATATTTGATGAAGCCACAGTCAACACAACTCCTCAAGACAAATTTCTGCCCAATGAGAGCAATAAAAATTATTTGTTGCCCTCCTCAGAACAACACTTGAAGCGTCCAACGTCATGAACAAGCAAGCTGAGGAGGATGCTGACGTGCTCATTGTGACCACTGCAACATCGATGGCTTCTTCATACGACCCTGTAATTATTGTGGGGGAAGACATCGATTTATTAGTCATCCTCACTGGGACAGCAAATACGAATACGCCAAGAATATGTTTATTTCACAGTTGGGCAAAAATAAATATGTATTAAAATGAATAATGAAAATGAACATTAGTAATGTTGTCATGATGGATAATATTTTAAATAAATATAATTCTTTTCATAAATATTTGAATGCCAAATGAAAGAAGAAAGGATGTTTTTGAGAAACATAGAATGATAATATGTCACGTAAAATATGTTTTATGGCTGGGCAGCGGTCGCTTGGTAGGCCTAGGCCCTTAATGGGCTGTAGTGCCGGGGTATATACAGTATACCGTATATATATGTTTTATCAGTGACGGTTGAGTAAAGCAAGTAAAGAGTTGATGAAGCTATTAATATTATGAGATTTTATTAAAATGCCCGAGATTTTAAATGGAGTTAAGAGCCAATGACTAGTACAGGTGCTGTTTATAGGTGATCATCTGATATATTTTGAACATAGTGGTTAAACGTCTTGATTAAATGTAGACAGCTACGACGTATTTATTGAATGAAATGGTAAAAAGGTATTCCCATGTATTGGAGGAGAATGTTATACGTCTTTAAGTGTATAACAATGAGCTACAATGCCATTGTGGGAGTTAGTTGGATTGTGTTATAGGATGAATGATTTTGAGGCGATATTCCGTTTGTCTAGAAAGGAATGCCTATTATTATGAAACAGGAAGTGTAGAGAAATAGGGAGTGAAGGAGAAGGAGAAGAAGATGAGGAAAGAGGAGTGACTAAACGAGGTCGAGTGACGAAGAATAAAACTAACAAGGTGACTCGTAAGTCAAGAGTGCGATTTCAACAAGGAAGATCAGTGGTTTCAGGGACATTACGCCACAGAGACCATCTGTTTATTTTTTGTTTACTCTCCATTCTCCAAGGTTATGTTTATTCTTTGTTTAATCTAAGGTACATTTATCTTTGGATTGGCAGCAACAGCCTTCATTATTGTATGTTTGCGAGCCAACATGGCTGATCGTCATTCATATAATCGGAGCATTAGCTCAATTACATTCTTGGTAAACAGTATTTCTTACAAGGTACATATTAAATACAGTCCACTATATACCAGTCAGTTGTATAAATTTTTCCCCAGATGTTTCGTCTGGGGCACAATGATGCACAAAAAGCATACACCATCCCCACGAATCGAGATTTCACGTGGACGCATAGGGAACTTACGAGTACTTGGCATCAGGGATACAGGAAGTGTAGACAAGACCGACTACAATAGAACAGACCGCAATGCCACTATCGATAGCGTAGAAATGCCGGAATTCGTAGGGGGAATTGGAGAGGGGATATGGTTTGTTTACATTCGGTGAACCAAAGTTTAAGTTTGTCTGCTGCCAGAATTTCGTTCAAATATCGCATATCTCAAGTGATTTCGTGCTGTTATTTATTGTAATAGTGTACCTTACGTAGTGTAGTGCACTTTGAATAATTATAAATGCCGGTAATACGTAATGTGAGAAGTATTGTGCACAATGATGCACAAAAAGCATGCATTTGTTTTGGTCCTACATGGTTCGGATATTCGCTTCAACTGAAGCTATGTTGTCAAGATAATAGGATTACAAAGGTGTTCATTGCAATTCTTTCCCTTACCCAACATTCCTTTCATTGTAAGATCCATGTTAATTATGTCTATCGAATGTGAGGTTAAGTTATTGACCAAACGCAGACGTGTTCTTCGAGCGTCTCTTACGAGACTTCATAACCAAATTAATGGGTTTGATAATGAGACTCCCATTGATGATGATGATGATGATAATTGTTGTTTTAAGGGGCCTAACATCTAGGCTATCGGCCCCTGATGGTTGGGTGATCGTGAAGATGAAAATGAAAAGCGAACTTAAAACTAAAACTAACTACTAACCTACATACTAGAAGAAGAAATGGAAAACTAAAGGAGAATAAGGCAAATAAAAGGACAGAAGGAAAGAAATGCCCTCAACCCTCGGAGAAGGCGGATTGAGGGACTTGGAAGGAAGGAGAGCCATGAAAGGCATATAGGAAAGTGAAAGAGGAGAGGGTCCGCCCCAAAGGTAAGGGACAAAAGGGGAAAACGGACCCAGCTCAGGAATCCCTCGGGGTCGCCAACTCCCGAACTCACCAGCCGTGAGCCCCTGAGGGTGTAGCATTATCTAGGGTGCACCAGAAGTGGTGGGGCTACATACACCCTGCCTCCTTAAGGGCCTAGAGCACAAGGCAGGAGGTAAAAGGAAGAGAAAAAGAAGGCTGACCCCTCGCAGAAGGAGGGTATCAGAAAAGATGAGACAAGGGCCAATTAAGGCGGGAAAGGAAGAGACTCCCTAGGCCTCGGATACCCTAATACCGTCGGGGTCAGAAGAGAACAAGAGTTGACCAAGTGAGGTCGACAGGAAAGAAGACAGAGAGGAGCCCGGCACAAGTAAGTGGAAGCAATGCCGGACTCAGCTGGGACCCCGTGGTCGCCAACCCACGCCCACAAGATGTGAGCCCCTGGGGGGAGACTCCCATTGAATTAGTAAATGTGAAGAATGAACTTTTGTTAGCTTTATTGCCAGAATTTAATGAAATTCAAACCAAGTTGAAGGATTCTGATGAATCAAATTCTCATTAGCAGGTCCGATACGATTTCGAAGATGAATATGATGAAATTAGGGTTAAGCTACAACAGCTGTCAAATAGCCATTCCACACATGCCTCGTCCGTATGTAGCAATGGTAGAGATTCTACAAGTGCTAATACAGGTTCGTACAATTCGGCCAAGGTACGGTTGCCCGAATTTTCAGGTGACGTAACACAATTTATGCTTTTACATGACCTCTTTGATTCATTAATTCTGAAGAATCAGTCTTTGGGTAATGTTGAAAGATTCCACTACTTGATGTCGCCACTGAGCTTTAATGCTCACCAACTCATTCAGAATATTCCAGTTACTGCAGATAACTTTGATATTGCTTGGAAACGGTTTGCTAGCGATACCGTAATTCGAAGATAATTGTTGATGATGATGATAATTGTTGTTCTAGGTTATCGGCCCCTAATGGTTTGGATGATCGTGTATATGAAAATGAAATGTAAACCTATAATTAAACTAACTACTAACATATATACTAGAAGAAGAAATGATGATGATGATAATTGTTGTTTTAAGGGGCCTAACATCTAGGTTATCGGCCCCTGATGGTTTGGGTTGTCCCCGTCCGTCGACAGTGGATCGGATGGCCCGGCAAAAGACATCGCGATACACGCCGAAAAACCGGGATCATAGCATACATAAAAACCCTCATTGGGATCTAGGTGTAATTTGATCACACAAAAAAGAATAATGCCGGGGGAATGAGACCTCTAGTGATCTCGGTGTGGTTAAAATGAGAGGCGTACCTGGAAAATCAATTTCCCCCTAGATCCAAACCAATCCTAACATACAGATTAGTAAAAATCAGAAGTGCAAAAATGTTTATAAAATAAAAAGGTTCCATTTATTTTCAGTCCACAAACCAACAAGTAACAACCAGAAAAATAAAATATCCAGTCCTGTCCTACCTCAGGAATTCAATCTAACTTATTACTTGCTGTGGTCTGCAAAAAAAATAATTTTAAGCTCATGTCGAGAGAAAAAGAAAATTAAATTGAATTGGGCCAATGAATCTCCTCGGTCCTAACCTTAGATATAATGAAATTAGGAGATTTGGTAAAGTGACTTCTGACTGAAAACACAACTTGACTGTGAGGAACTATCGTACACCCAGAATGTCCATCATATGGTGCTTCAATTAAAGAAATGTGCAATTACGTGACCAGATTGTATCATATTTAGGCTAGACAAATTAATTGCTATCACCAATGATCACGCATAATTTGTGGAATTATCAATCATTAATGCTTGATTTGCATATGTTCCAACAATGAACCAGTTGTATGAAAAAAAAACTAAACTGTTTACAAGTTTCCATGCTTTTTAAATTGTTTATGGATAAATTATTCACGACATAATTGTCCAATATTATTCATCCACATATCCATCAATTAATGTTTTAACTATTTACAAACTCTTTCTTTTTTCTTTTTAAAATCATTCATTATCCATTTAATTATTTATCATTCAATTGTTTCATAAATTAATCAATTCATCCACCTGCATATCCATCAGACCATTCTATAATTATCACGATTTAGACAAAAATCATTTATAGGTTCAATAAAAAAAATACTCAAAACAATGAGTATATCAGGTCTGATTTCATTCATCATTCATTTAAGAAATAATTTCGTGGTCTTATTCGATAACGAAAGTCCTTCTAGTAAGAAGCCTATTCTACCATCACAATTAATGCATATTTAAATTTTACATCAGCACGATTCTGTACACTGACTAGTTTTCACAACAAAAAAAAAATAGTAGGTCCTCATTTCTATCACTAATGCCTGTAGTCAGTTTATCATATTAATCCATTTTTGTGTATTGCAATATTAAATAATTTATTTTTAACTGGCTACCACGTGATAATTCTTCACAGAATATGTGAATATAATTCTAATGATTCATTTTTTAGCCTACTTTTCACATTTTGCAAAAATGAGAAAAAAGTAGACTTATGAGATCGGGCAAATGTGTGTCTGTCTGTCTGTCTGTCTGTCCTTCTGTCTGTCTGTCTGTCTGGCTGTGTGTGTGTGTCCCCCTATCAACTCCTAAACGGCTGCAGCAATCGAAACAAAATTTGGTAGGAGTAAAGATCTATACCTGAATATCTCACGGCCATATTTGAAAATGATGTCAGTGCTACCAACTGCTAAAAAATCGCAATTGAAATTTGCGCTCCATGTTGGATATCTTGGAAAGTATGAATGGGAGCTATTTCAAAATTGGCACACGTACAGACCATAATATTTCAGTTTAATTTCCAGGAGGCCAAACATGGCAGTGTTGCCAAAATGATTATAAGCCTCCTGATAGGTCCAATTTTTAAATGCATATAACTTCTACACTATCAATTGGAATTCAACCAAATTTCGTATGTTGTATGTGTACATAACCAGATATGACTGAGCGTATTCTTAAGACCTACCAGGGCTGCCAACTGTTAATAAATGCTCCTAATTTATTTTATCCAAATACCAATATATCAGAAAGTATGCAAGCCGACAGCTTTAAACTATGCACACGTATAGTACCTGACATTCTATATTAATTTGGAGTAACTTATATACGTCAGTGCTACCAACATGATTCTAAGCCTGCTGACAGGTCCAACTTTAAATACATGCAACTTCCATACTATCATTTGGATTTCAACCAAATTTCGTATGTGTTATTTGTACCATAACAGATATGACTATGCGTATTCTAAGGAGCAACCAGGGCTGCCAACTGTTAATATGTGCTGTCCCTATTTTTGTTACCCTAATATCAATATATCAGAAAGTATGCAAGCCAATAGCTCTAAAATTTGCACACGTACAGTACCTGGCATTCTAGACGAATTTGGAGTAACTAATATACGTCAGTGCTGCCAACATGATTCTAAGCCTGCTGATAGGTCCAATTTTAAAATGCATGTAACTTCTATACTAACTAATGGATTTCATTCAAAATTGGCACAACAATAGATCATATTATTTCAGATTATTTCTGACCAATACATGAATGACATTGTTGCCAACATGATTTTACGCGCGCTGTTAGATCCAATGTTTAACTGCATGTAACGTCCATGCGATTCATTGGACTTCAACCAAATTTTGTATTTTGTACCTTAAGAGATGGAACTAAGAATATATTCAGTCATCAGGGTTGCCAACTGTAGTGCTCTATTAGGATACATTATGCCAGGTATACAGTATTTCGAACTAATTGGAAATTTCGATATTAGCAACTTAATTTCGTCATTATTCTAGATAGGTTCATATTCTGTAGAATAATCATTGGCATAAAAAGTAGGCTGTATAGTTCTTAACGGAACTTCTTGTTTTATAGTTGCGACCACTACTGGTATATCTGGCTACATTTCTCTTAATTATTATCCATCATTAACTTCGATCACTTGTGCGCGTAAGAAAGCACAACAATAATTTTCGTTTGTGTTTGAATAACAGAGTCAAACGGACAAAGCGTGTTAAAAATAAAAATATCAAAGTCAAACGGAAATAATGAACAATCCCAGAAAAAGAGTTGGGATGCTATTTCCGTTAATCAGAAACGTGTAATAATATCGGAAAAAGGGTAGCATGGCTCAGATCTTTACCGTAGAAAAGACTTATTACTCGAAGAACATTCTGGCCTTCCATAGTCAATCAGATTTCAAATCCGAAATAATTATTTGCAACTGTCAGAAAGCAGAAATATTCGAAGAATTTTCCAAAATATTATCATTTGAGAATATCGAAGGTCTTTACGAAGTCAAGCAATCGTAATTATCATGAAAATCGGAATCGTCAAACGACAATGATCATCCACTAAAGCTTGTGGAAACATAACGTAAGTGGATTGGACCTGAAATACGATGACGTCCAATACCAGCTTCATGACCAATAATTGCATCACTAAAATTCACCTAAGTGCTGTGAGCATCTGATAATGATAATCAGATTAAAAATTCTGCTTCCAAAAAGCATAATTATTAATCTCAAAATGATAACTTATTCATTACCTACTCAATTAGATAATTAATTAATTAATTACATGACTGGTATAATAGCTAACTAAAATGAGTAGATCGCCTACTCATTCTACTTAAATAAGGAGAAGTGTGGCTCACCGTCAGCAGAAAATGTTAATAAAATTGTGGAACAAGCCTGGTATAAATCTGGATCACGAAGAAGAGTACCACGTTGTTTTCCATCTTCCTTCCAATCTTCTCTCTTCTCTTTCCATTTTCCAGTAAGATAATCTTTCGCTCCTCGAACCCGAGACCGGAATTTCCGCGTACCGTTCCATGCTAGTTTCGAATGCGGCTTTCCACGATGTCTGCATCTTTCCCTTAGTATTTAACTCATCCCATCGAGCCTCCTCGTGACTGTTTAGTTACCCATGTTAATTGAGAAAAAGTTTGGGTTGGAGTAATTCGGTAGCGTAATTGCGCAAGTTAGGAAAAGTCCTGGCTCCATGACGGATTTCACAAGTCCTTAGGTGGTACACAGTTCTTATTTCATTTCAACAGAACAGGTTATATTCCACCCCGTGTAATGCAATAAGCTTTTCGCACTTGATAATTATAATGTCCTGCAATGTTCAAGGACTATTAGAAAAGCAACCCGCTTAACACATATAATGAGTGACTCAACATGGCCGTGTTCACAAGTATCTCCCGTGACCTTGCAGCTATACAAATTCACGTTATACATCTGCTGAGCGACTTTTGCAATAAGTCCACATATGGTCAGAGATGAATGTCTAAGCCAATGTGACAAGTCACATAGGTATAAGGCCCACTTGTACAACTCAAAAATACCATGAGTTTGGTATTCACAAAGTTCCAGATTCTAGTTCCAACATTCCTGGCCATACACGATACCGAAACTCTTGCATTTCGACACCAGCAAGTCCTGTAACAAAATATCCACGTCGCACACGAGAATGCGATACTTTTCTCACGAACACAAAATTTTGTCTGGCCACATGTGAGCTGCGGCCGATCAACCCCTGCTCTCAGGCAGTCACGTGGATTTCCGGGCTGCGCTCTGGCGTTTTCCAGTCACCTGCCGCGTGACGTAATCGCCGGCCAGTGTACCTGCAACGTTGCCACATATTCTTACGTGCGTCAATCACCGACTCATTTTCCAAAACACACAACCCGGGCTATTGGTGTTGGGCACATACTCCTCCTTCCCCATGAAATAAGCGAATAAATGAGCTTATTTCAGTCTTTGTAATCCAGATGCTTGCATCATGTGCCAACCATGTGCTCAACCATGCATCATTGGTAATATTTTCTTAAATTGGCACCATTATATCTTCCAATCCTGTTCCATTTCCTCTATCTGATGGATATCCATGATGTCAATGGCGACTCGTGAACTTATGGTATCTATTGCGTCTGATTTCTTGAATTTGGCGTTTTATTTCTTGTATTCACGCCACTCGTACTAGGTCCTGCATCTGTCTGTTCTTGCCCCTCGCTATTTTGCACTGTTTCTGTCTTTCTTTCTTTCTTTCTTTCTTTCTTTCTTTCTTTGCATATACTCCTGGCTTTCTGCATGTCTATCTCCCAGATCTGTCTGATTATTTCCATCCTCATTTCTTTTCCATTGTCTATTATACGTTTGGTATAGGTTTCTCCTTGTTGCCATGCGTTCCTCCCCTGAGCATCACCATATCGGTATTGCCTATTGTATGGCCGTCTATCCTGGCCCCATCTTCTATTCGTATAACCTTGTCCTGGTTTTTCCTGTTGACCTCTCCAATTTCCTGAGTTTTGGAAACCTCTCCTCTGCTGTGGTTCGGTATGGACTTTCTGGTCTGCTACTACTAGAGTTACCGGCTGGTCTTCTATTATACTATTCCGCGGATGCATCAATGCACTAGTGTGGTCTAGTTTCCGTAAAATCTCATCGCACACCTTCAGATTGTTTGCCCCTGACATTATAAGCATTCGTTGGACCTCTAGAGGGAACTGGCGTCTAATAGCCTGTATAGGTTCTTCCTCAGCTAATGGGGGTTCTAAAAATTGAAGTCTGGCGAGCTGTGTATTTAAGTACGCCGCATATTTAGTTGGGTTTGAAGTCGATTATTTTCGGGAGTACAGTTCGGCCCTTATACTACGCTGATCCTCCGAACTCCAGAACCTTTTTAGAAATGCCGCCGCAAATCCTTCAAATTCAAGAAAGTGCGCCTGAATGCTTTAAACCAGGTCAAAGCTTGGTTTTCAAGTGACCTCTCAATTACCCGAATCTCACTTTCCCTCGAGTTTCGATGTTCGTCCAAATAATCTCTGAGATCATGTAGGAATTCGATTGGTGTAATGACTCCTACGCCACTAAATCTTTCCGGTTTATCATCGTGTGTTTTGATAGTCGTAATAGGACTCGTATAGCTTGATCTACCAGGTGTCAATTCTGCATCTCTATACCACCTCTCTGGACTATTTTCTGGCTCATTACTTTCTGTCAATCTGGGTGTGTTGTCTGTAATGTTTGCTCTATACGCGTTATCCGATCTAGCTGACATCCTTCTAGTATCTTCATTTTGTCCGCAATTGATGAAATTGCCCCATTCATATCTTCCTTAACTTTATCTAATCCGGTATTGATGGATTCTAATTTTGCCTCTTGTGTTATCTTTTCTTCAGAAGCTTCTGTGAGTTTCTTACTAATCCTTCTGATTTCCTCATCCACGTGTTTCCTATTCGCGTCAACGTCTTGAGCTAACGTTCCCATTTTCTCTTCCATTTCAACTACTCTCTTTTCCACCTTCCCGGTCTGTGTCGTTATATCGTCACGAATGACCGTAGCAGTTTCCTTCAACTCTTTTCTAATTTCTCCCATTTCCCTTTCATTATCCTCTTTGAGTTTGTCCACGTGTGAGGTGAGATCCTTTCCCATTCTTTTAATGTTCTGGTCTGGCCTTTCCTCTAAAATCTTGACTTGAGTGTTAATTGGTCTACATTCTTTCCTAGTTATCCCATGCCTTCCACTAAATTATCTTGCATCGTAGCCTTCAATGCGTCCATCTTAGCTTCCATGCTATTGTCTGTCTGAACTTGACTTGTAGCTATCAATTCACGTATCTCAATTATTTCGCCCTTGGTTCGTAACGATTGAGCCGCTGCCTCATTTCTGAGTTGTGAAATTTTCTTTTCTAACTCATTATAATTATGTTTTAATTCAGCATAACTTTGTTTTATTTCCGTGTGACTTTGTTTAATTTCAGAGTGACTTTGTTTTAATTCCTCATGATTTTGTTTCAAACTATGCTTTAACCTGCCCTCCAATTCGATTTGACTTTGTTTAACATCGTTTTTAAACTCCTCTTTCAATTCAGCGAACAATTTCCGCAACTCCTCCATCTCAGTAGAAATAAATACACAAAAATATCTATAATCTATAAGGAGACTCTCCAGAATGACCAAACACAAAGGTAGCACCACAATCTCTACCATACCCAATCAAGTGATTAATTTATTCTTATTAACCAAATAAATGAACCATCTCTGATTACTAATAACCAGACAATTACAATAAATTAAGAACGGAGACCTAACATAAAATCCAACAGTAATTACTTGTCATTTTTCCATCTGTATTGTCCAAAGAAGAACATCCAATTACCAAATGTAATTAGATCATCACGAAAGAAAACGTTAAATCATTAGCATCTCATTTAAACATCTCAAGCATGGTAATCCAATAAAATTGACTTTTCCAAACGAAAATGCCAATGGAAAACACAACGCAGCCTGGTTGTCCAATTTTACTGGTTCCATTTTGTTGCAACACCATCGCGTGGTACGATCTCTCTTATTCGTGGCCAAACACGTTGGGCGCCATTTTGTATAACCTATGTCCCCCTCCGTCGACAGTGGATCGGATGGCCCGGCAAAAGACATCGCGATACACGCCGAAAAACTGGGATCATAGCATACATAAAAACCCTGATTGGGATCTAGGTGCAATTTGATCTCATAAAAAAGAATAATGCCGGGGGAATGAGACCTCTAGAGATCTCGATGTGGTTAAAAGGAGAGGAGTACCTGGGAAAATCAATTTCCCTCTAGATCCAAATCAATCCTAACATACATATTAGTAAAAATCAGAAGTGCAAACATGTTCATAAAATGAAAAGGTTCCATTTATTTTCAGCCCACAAACCAACAAGTAACAACCAGAAAAATAAAAATCCAGCCCTGTCCCACCTCAGGAATTCAATCTAACTTATTACTTGATGTGGTCTGCAAAAATATTTAAAACTCATGTCGAGAGAAAAAGATGATGATGATAATTGTTGTTTTAAAGGGCCTAACATCGAGGTTATCGGTCCCTAAAGATATGGGTGATAGCGAAAATGATAATGATGATGATGATGATAATTGTTGTTTTAAGGGGCCTAACATCTAGGTTATCGGCCCCTAATGATCTGGGTGATAGCGAAAATGATAATGAAACGGAAACCAGAACGAAAATTAAGTGAACGGAAAATACTTACAAAAAGGAACTCAGATTGAAACAACTCACAAAATGTTCTTACAGAAGGGAATATAGAACGAAAAGATTCACAAAAGGAATACATTGAAAAATACCCACAAAATGAAGGCTAGGTTCAAAATACGTACAAAATGCAATGTAGAGTCGAAATACCTACAAAATGCAATTGAAATTCAAAATACTTACAAAATGCAAATGAGATCGAAATTACGTACAAAATACAATTGAGGTTCAAAATACTTACAAAATGCAATTGAAATTGAAAATACACGATGCAATTCACATTGAAATATCCCATTTCCAATCCAAATTATTCACAAAGTGCAAATGAAATTCAAAATACTTACAAAATGCAATTGAAGTTGAAAATGCTTACAAAATGTACGGTAGATTCAAACGACTCATGTGGATTGACAATACTTACAAAATGCAATTTAGATTGAAAATACTTGACAAAATGTAATTTAGATTCAAAATACCCACAAAATGCAATTAAGAATTAAAATATGTGCAAAATGCCCACCAAACAAAATGCAACTTAGATTCAAAATTCGTGCGAAATGCGGTTTTGGTTGATAATACTTAGAAAATGCAATTGAAATTCAAAATTCTCACTAAAAGGCCCGGCTACCTGCATTGAAAGACTTACCAAAAAGCAATTTAGATTGTCAATCTTTACAAAATGCAATTGAAGTTGAAAACAATCGCGAGATGTAATTTAGATCGAAAAAACTTACAAATTGCAACGTAGATTAAAAATACCTTAAAAATCGCTAAAAGGGAATTTAGATACACGGTGAACCAAGTAACAAAAACAGTGCGGGAATCTTAAAGAGAAAGGAAATATAATGAAAAGAGGAGACGAGAGGAGAGGGGAGAGAGGAGAGGGTCCGCCCCAAAGGTAAGGGACAAAAGGGAAAAACGGACCCAGCTCAGGAATCCCTCGGGGTCGCCAACTCCCGAACTCACCAGCCGTGAGCCCCTGAGGGTGTAGCATTATCTAGGGTGCACCAGAAGAGGTGGGGCTACATACACCCGGCCTCCTTAAGGGCCTTGAGCACAAGGCAGGAGGTAAAAGGAAAAGAAAAAGAAGGCTGACCCCTCACAGAAGGAGGGTATCAGGAAAGATGAGACAAGGGCCAAAGAAGGCGGGAAAGTGAAAGACTCCCTAGGCCTCGGATACCCTGATACCGTCGGGGTCGGAAGAGAACAAGATTTGACCAAATGAGGTCGACAGGAAAGAAAACCTAAAGGAGCCCAGCACAAGTAAGTGGAAGCAATGCCGGACTAACAGGGGCCCCGTGGTCGTCAACCCACGCCCACTACAAGTGAGCCCCTGGGGGAGAGAGAAAAAGAAAACTAAATTGAATTGGGCCAATGAATCTACTCGGTACCAACCTTAGAT
Organism: Meconema thalassinum; assembly: GCA_946902985.2. Taxonomy (NCBI): domain Eukaryota; kingdom Metazoa; phylum Arthropoda; class Insecta; order Orthoptera; family Tettigoniidae; genus Meconema; species Meconema thalassinum. The sequence goes on along the minus strand of OX336392.1, from coordinate 425,078,262 downwards.
ATAATGAAATTAGGAGATTTGGTAAAGTGACTTTTGACTGAAAATACAACTTGGCTGTGAGGAACTATCGTACACTCAGAATGTCCATCATATTGTGCTTCAATTAAAGAAATGTGCAATTACGTGACCAGATTGTATCATATTTAGGCTAGACAAATTAATGTAAGAGAATTAACTCGCCTGGAAATAAGTCATGTAGATCTCCATTCTAACCAAAAGAATGACCTTAAATTGCACGAACCGAAGTGCCAATCACAATCAAAAATAAATAAATATTGATATTTAAACAAATACGTCAGTCCCTATCAGACTTTCAATCAATTTCATAATATTAATAGATTTACATTTAATTAAATTATCTATTTTACGACTATCTTTTCCTGATATTTGCAACATTCTCATTTAATTTTTGGTAATTCATTTCATCTGTGCATAAATTTTCTCAGATAATTTGTGAGTTAATTGCAGTCACCAATTATCACCCATAATTTGTGGAATGATCAATCATTAATGCTTGATTTGCATATGTTCCAACAATGAACCAGTTGTATGTATAAAAAACTAAACTGTTTACAAGTTTCCATGCTTTTTAAATTGTTTATGGATAAATTATTCATGACATATTTGTCCACTATTAATCATCCACATATCCATCAATTAATGTTTTAACTATTTACAAACTCTTTCTTTTTTCTTTTCACTATCCATTTAATTATTTATAATTCAATTGTTTCATAAATTAATCAATTCATACACCTGAATATCCATCAGACCATTCTATAATTATCACGATGTAGACAAAAATCATTTATAGGTTCAATAAAAAAAATACTCCAAACAATGAGTGTATCAGGTCTGATATCATTCATTATTCATTTAAGAAATAATTACGTGGTCTTATTCGATAATGAAAGTCCTTCTAGTAAGAAGCCTATTCTACCATCACAATTAATGCATATTGAAATTTTTACATCAGCACGATTCTGTACACTGACTAGTTTTCACAAAAAAAAATACATTGACCGGCAAAGAAAGTGGAACAGTAATTTAAAAAGTATAAAATTAGCCATGAAAAAGATGTAATCACATTTTAAAAGCTTTTCACGCATTAGGGCACACATCTGAAACATCCGTGAATAGAAATTGACATTTCTTAGGGTGGTTTATTACCACCAATTACCCCCAATCTTCGGTGAGCCTAACAAGCTGTCATGGACACTAAGGGTGGAAACGCTCATTTTTAGTGACCAGTGTTCCCGTGCAGTGCAGTGCAAAAATTAACACTGTTTTGTTTGGCGAAAAAACAGCCCAAAAGGACATTAGTAAAAAATAGAAAATTGTTAGCTTTGTGAAATGTAACGAAATTTGTGAGTTAAAGCGTGTTGTAAAGCATGTTTCAGTATTTTCTGTAGCCAACCATCTAACATTTACATGAATAATGCAAATATTGGAAAACCGATACATTTTAGTGGAATAAATTAAGAAATTACATACAAAATTTAAGTGTTCCACTTTTTTTTGCCGGTCAGTGTAGTAGGTCCTCATTTCAATCACTAATGCCTGTAGTCAGTTTATCATATTTTTGTGTTTTCCAATATTAAATAATTTTTTTTAAACTGGCTACCACGTGATAATTCTTCACAGAATATATGAATATAATTCTTATGATTCATTTTCTTTATAGTTGCGACCACTACTGGTATATCTGGCTACATTTCTCTTAATTATTATCCATCATTAACTTGGATCACTTGTTCGCGTAAGAAAGCACAACAATAATTTTCTTTTGTGTTTGAATAACAGAGTCAAACGGACAAAGCGTGTTAAAAATAAAAATATCAAAGTCAAACGGAAATAATGAACAATCCCAGAAAAAGAGTTGGGATGCTATTTCCGTTAATCAGAAACGTGTAATAATATCGGAAAAAGGGTAGCATGGCTCAGGTCTTTACCGTAGAAAAGAATTATTACTCGAAGAACATTCTGGCTTTCCATAGTCAATCAGATTTCAAATCCGAAATAATTATTTGCATCTGTCAGAAAGCAGAAATATTCGAAGAATTTTCCAAAATATTATCATTTGAGAATATCGAAGGTCTTTACGATGTTAAGCAATCGTAATTATCAAGAAAATCGGAATCGTGAAACGACAATTATCATCCACTAAAGCTTGTGGAAACATAACGTAAGTGGATTGAACCTGAAATACGATGAAGTCCATTAACAGCTTCATGACCACTAATTACATCACTAAAATTCACCTAAGTGCTGTGAGCATCTGATAATGATAATCAGATTAAGAATTCTGCTTCCAAAAAGAATAATTATTTATCTCAAAATGTTAACTTATTCATTACCTACTTAATTAGATAATTAATTAATTATTTACATGACTGGTATAATAGCTAACTAAAATGAGTAGATCGCCTACTCGTTCTACTTAAGGAAAAGTGCGGCTCACCGTCTGCAGAAAATGTTAATAAAATTGAGGAACAAACCTGGTATAAATCTGGATCACGAAGAAGAGTACCACGTTGTTTTCCATCTTCCTTCCAATCTTCTCTCTTCTCTTTCCATTTTCCAGTAAGATGATCTTTCGCTCCTCGAACCCGGGACTGGAATTTCCGCGTACCGTTCCATGCTAGTTTCGAATGCGGATTTCCACGATGTCTGCATCGTTCCCTTGGTATTTAAAGTTCGGTATGGAGGATGGGGAAATGATATTGCGAAGTGGTCACATGTTAGACGATAGTATGGCGAAGGAGAATGTAGACAATATGAATAGCCAAGCGGCAGAGGAGAGTGTATATATTATTAGTAGGACGCCGGAGAAATATGATGGTACTTGTAAAGAGAAAGTGATTTCCGTGGATCATTTATGAATGATCATGAGAATGTTTGAGAAATTAGATCAGAAGCTAGATAAGAAATTCGAGCAGAGCACTGAGGCCATGAATCTTGAGCTAAAAACAAGATGTTCAGTAAAGAACATATAGCCTACTTTCTCCTAAATGTATGAGTATGGTTATAACTCGTTGTTTTTATCAAAGAGTATAATAAAATCATTTCTTGGTTGAAGACCTTAGAAACTATTTATCTCTACCAAACACGACAACCTCGAAAAATACTGCCACCATCATCGAAGAAAGAAAGAAAGAAAGAAAGAAAGAAAGAAAGATAAGAAGTATCTGAAGAATGTTATGGATCTGGAGACATAATCGACCGGACTGGCTGCGTGGCTCAGCGGTAACGTTCTCGCTTGCTGGGCCATAGGTTGCAGGTTCGTATCCTGGCGCAGTCAGCTGGCATTTGAGGGTGCACAAATGCGAGGGAGCCGTGTCAGTAGATTTACTGGCACGTTAAAGATCCCCTTCGGGGTAAAATTCCGGCACCCCGGCGTATCTAAAAGCAGCAGTAGTTAGAAGGGACGTAAAACCAATAACTTTATTATTATTATTATTATTATTATTATTATTACTAATATTACATAATCGACCTGACGTGGGCAACACCCAACTTTGAGTTGAGGCATGTATTTACACGTCTGGCTGTGCATGACTTTCACAACCTAATTGAATTAACAAATCTTTCCATGACCGTACAGAGACATGTGTATACAAACTCTGTGGATGTTTTCGATTGCTATTTGCCTGCAATAAAAGTATTAATTAATATCCTGAACTAGAACCAACGGCTAGATTTCAGGTACTATGTGAAATCGTTTTGTTCTTTACTTCAAATAACATTTTCAAATAACGCACAATAGGCTGTTACAAACCCTTTAAAATAAAAAATAAATGTATCGTAGTATCATCTTGTCAGTCTTCAAATTCGATGCGCATAGAATGCCAATGGTATACCAATCAATGGAGTTCCACGTAGACCAGTCGTGATATCTAGTGGAGAAGTATCGAACAAGATAATCCTAACAGCGCGAGTGCATTCTAGTGGCCATAAAAATAAACTTTTCAATAAAATCTGTAAATCTGTAGGCCGGCGTGCAGTTCGCCGCCAGTTGGCCATGCTAATTACCTTTTTGGCTGCTAGATGACTCGAGCAAATCTGCTGGCGAATTTTGTTTTAATTAAATATATATTTTCCATTGTAAAATGCACTATATAACGCTTAATTTTAAAACGTCTGAGTCATTACAAAACAGTAAATATAAAAAATTTCAAGCAAAAAAACCTAACTCTGATGAGGTTTGAACCATAGCCATATGAGTGATAGTCCAACGCTTTACCACGGAGCCAAACGTGCCAACGAACATCGTCCGATATCAAATGAGTTACATAGAACAAGCTAGCAAATAATGATTTAGACTAAACGATTTCATCAGTGGAGTATATTATCTATATATAAAGCGTTTCATACAAAGTTAATTTATTTTGTATCAGTACGCTATATTGCATGCAATACTCAAATTAGTGAAATATAAGTCAGGCACAAGATACCCGCTGCCATCTTGCCTTGTAACTGAGACGGCTCAGGTTTTTAAAATCACTTCTACACTATAGTATAAAAAATAACTTTTAATTTCGTACGTGCCTCTTCCTTTAGAACATTTAAAACGATTCTCGGCTCGATAATCGTAACTGGTGGGTCCCATTATATGGATTATAAAATTTGCATAATTCGCACGGCCGCCATCCTGAAATGGTACGGCGGATGACCTTGTAGTTTGGTCACAAGACGCGTCCTATACGAAGGTATGATGTTACCAAATTTGGTAGAGATCGGATAATTTGGTTAGTCGTTATTTGATTTTACGTTTTGAACGTTTGAGTGGCCGCCATTCAGTTTTGGCAAAGATGGCGGCGATATAAAACATGACACTGAGGTGTCCTTTGCTAGTTCTACCTCAGTACCAAATTTCGCTCAATTCGGTTTCACCGTGTTTGAATTGATAGGGGTGGACAGACATTCAGAGTACACACACTCACAAAGACACACAGACTCACACACACAGCCAGACACGCAATTTTTGGCCCTGTGTAGATCTTATAAGTCTACTTTCATTTTTAGCAAAAATCGAAAGTAGGCTAATAAACAGTAAAGAGACGAGTAGGGAAACGAATACGTAATTAGAGATGTTGTCAGGATACCTGGGGACGAATGAAATGTTTCCAGAAACCATGAATGGAACTGTTTATATATTAACCTGTGTAATTACGATGTGCTGGAGCCTCCGTGGCTCAGGCGGCAGCACGCCGGCCTCTCACCGCTGAGTCCGTGGTTCAAATCCCGGTCACTCCATGTGAGATCTGTGCTGGACAGAACGGAGGCAGACAGGTTTTTCTCCGGGTACTCCGGTTTTTCCTGTCAAAATTTCATTCCAGCAACACTCTCCACTATCATTTCATTTCATCTGTCATTCATTTAATCATTGCCCCAGAGGAGTGCGTCAGGCCTCGGCAGCCGGCACAGTTCATATCCTCGCCGCTAGATAGGGGCTTCATTCATTCCATTCCTGACCCGGTCGGAGACTGGAAGCAGGCTGTGGATTTTCATTTTCAATTACGATGTGCTATGAGAAGGAGAGGTGATGGTAGCATTCATGAGAAGATCCATAGATGTACTGTACTTGTATTGGTATCTTAGTATTGTAACCATTCATTTTGGTTACATGGCTCACTTTTGAGGTTAGAAAAATGGATGCATTTTGCTGGGCATAGCAGGAAGTGTTGTCCCTTGTGTCAACTTGGATATCTATGGATCCAGCAAGAGATGCCAGGTGGCTTTCTCAATGGCAGGTTTAATTATGTTCTTAGGATGATGCTGTATTGTTTTGATTGCTGGTTGTTGAAATGAAGGATGGTAATATGTTTTGAAATGAAGGATAGTGTTATGTCTGGGGGAGTGATTTGTTCTGTCTATGAAAAAGTATGGAGAGGAATCTGAAATGTTGTGATCTATGATAGTAGGCTTGTTGTGGATGGTGATGTCATGTTTTATTCAAGATCAGATGTTCTAAGGAAAATGTTATGAAGAAGATGATGATGATAATTGTTGTTTTAAGGGGCCTAACATCTAGGTTATCGGCCCCCAATGGTTTGGGTGATCGTGAAGATGATAATGAAATATAATGAAATATGAACTATACCAAACTACTAACTTATATACTAGAAGAAGAAATGGAAAACAAAAGGAGAATACGGAAAATAAAGGACAGGAGGAAAAGAAATTGCCCTCAACCCTCGAAGAAAGCGGATTGAGGGACTTGGAAGGAGAGCCATAAAAGGCAGATAGAAAAGTGAAAGAGGAGAGGGTCCGCCCCACAGGTAATGGATAAAAAGCGGGAAAACCGGACCCAGCTCAGGAATCCCTCGGGGTTGCCAACTCCCGAACTCTCCGGCCGTGAGGCCCTGAGTGTAGCAATATGCAGGGTGCACCAGACACCCTACCTCCTTTGGGGCCTTGGGCAGAAGGCAGGAGATAACATGAAAAGAAAAAGAAGGCTGACCCCTCGCAGAAGGAGGGTATCAGAAGAGATGAGGCAAGGGCCAATTAAGGCGGCAAAGGAAGAGACTCCCCAGGCCTCGGATACCCTAATGCCGTCGGGGTCGGAAGAGAACAATAGTTGACCAAGTGAGGAAAGAAGACGGAGAGGAGCCCGGCACAAGTAAGTGGAAACAATGTCGGACTCAGCTGGGGTCCCGTGGTCGCCAAACCACGTCCAACTATGAAGAAGAAGAAGAAGGAAGAAGACGATAGATCTGCTTGTTGGAATGAATGGATGTCATGTTTGAGATGCAAGTATTGGAAGTTGGTTTACGTTGTACACAAACAAGTAATAAAGGCTTTGTATTTTTCATATTCCTTGCGTGTTCAACGCTATCACGACCCCAAATTAACCCCATGACCCTTGAAATGTTATAGTATCTGCATTCTGATTTGTATGCATGGAGTAAAGAAACTCTAGAGAAGGTATCAGAATGGATGCGCATGCAAGATGGCTGCTGCTACAGAGGGATTTGAAATGGTGGTGTAATACAGAACTCTCTATATATTGTACAGTACCCCAGGGGTATGCACCCCTTGGAGACCATCCCCCCATCATCTATTTAAATCTCCTAACTGGCAATCCTTGTAAGTCCAGACCAACATCTACTAACACCGCAAGGACAGCTAGCCATTCTGGAAAGCTGGCCCAATCCTTGCATCACTACCACAAAACAGCGACACACAATTAACTAGGACATCTATTCAGCACAATGCTGACAGCACAGCGCCGAAGAATATAAGAGGGCGTCTTAAGGAAGTCAAGCTCTCAATTATCAGTCTTACAGTGTGGCGGCCCGAGGCTATGCTGGTATCATCAGGTGAGTGAGTCAGCAGGTGTTCAGAATCCTATAACTTTGTAACCTTACCCCCAATTTGTATAGACAAGTTTGTACACGTTGTAACATCACTACATCCCTTAAAAGGGACTCATAATTCCATTATTACTGACCAATAAACACTTGGTCAGTACAACACACCTGTATTACTATTTTACACGCCTCTTCACGACCTAAAGTCCATCCTGAATCCTCCGTCACTATTAGACGTGATTTACAGTAGCCAGATACTTGCTAGTGCAAGCATCATTGTATTCCCGTACCGGCCTGACTGCTAGGAGTGGCACGCGCCATATAGCTGACGCGTGCAAGTCAATTATCTAACCAGCCAGCTGGACGGACAGCGCGTTGACCTGTACATTAAGTTCCATCCCCTAAAATACACCTACATCATTTATAGGAGCACCCTAACACTAAACAACACTCTACACCGGTCAGCTTGCCCGGCTACGGGAAGCTACCCCCTTTTTGGCACTTCCTTCTAAATCAACACAATAACTCTTCCGTTTTAGATCCTACCACCCCCAAATAAGGGATCTAAAACAGATGGTGGAGGCGCCTCTACTACGCACAGTAAAATAGGACTCAACCAACGAGCCCTCGTAGTAGAAACGACCCCTTCCGTACCGCACATAGCCAAGCGAGACTGAAAATTTTTTTTTGGTAGAAGACATTATTTTTCCCTTCCCCTAGATACACGAGAGAAATTTTTCTCTTTCCCCCCTTTATTACACGGGGACTCGTATTATTATTAACAACCCCCAACCAGAGTCATTTTTTTCTCTTTTTTCTTTCATCCGCAACATAATACACATGCATGAACTCACATGCACGACAGGCCAGGCTGAGGAATATTCATTTTGAGTGGGCAAATGAAAAACTCACGAACCACGCAAACGACATCGCCATAGACACATTAACGCAACAATTTGCGAGAACGTCCCTCTCGACCCGTACCGCAACACAGGGGCGGGAGTCTACCGTGGCCTCAGGCCAGAAAGCGGACAGACCACCCTCCAACACGTTGCGGGAGCACACACACACACACCACCAATTCCCGGAACCGGCCCGGAAGCCTAACAAGACTGAGAACAGGCGAGGCCGGGGACACGTCCCCCCAACACCAATACAGGGAGGAACGGGACTACCCACCCCGACGTTACGCAGAAGGACAGACAATCAAACAACCAGGGAGGACACAGGAAGACACAGAAGGGATGAGCGGGCAAGGGCCTACAGGCGAACACATTCCCGGGACTATAGGGACCCAACTAGGACGACAACAGGAGTACACGCTACGGCAAGGGATGAAACCCGCGATCGGCGGCGAAACGACCGAGGGGGCGGGCAAGAGCGACACTTCCAAGAGACTTGGAGGTCCACGGAACGATATGATGAAAGGGCACACATGTCCACCGGGCACACGGGCCTAACTAGGCACGCAATGGCTAATTCAATGCCAGGACCCCGAGTGCGAGTGCAGACGTGGACACACACGGAAATCCACACTCGGCGCACATACATAACCACACACAATTGGTAGCACACTATCCCATCCACGAGAAAACACGTTCAAAATTTAGGACGATTACCGGAAAATCCCAGGCTAACTAGGCCATTCCTGAGTACATGGTAGGGCCACCAGCCCAGCCGAGAGAGGACATAAGCATAGATACGCTAACTCGGCAATTTGAGAGGATGTCCCTCTCGCCATGTACTGCCACACATGGGAAGGAGGATACCATGGCCACAGTCCAGGAGACGGCCAGGTTAGACTCCAATACACTGCGGGGACAAGTTTACACCAATACACATCCCTTAGCTCCGGTTCGGAAGGCAATTTTGCCAAACCGAGCAGCAGACCCTAGGCCAACCCCCTCGCAACGGACGAACGAGAGGGAGTTGAAGCCAGGACCCTCAGACACACATAGTATGACAGGGAGACAACGGGAGATAACCACGTCATGGGCTGAGGACATAGAGCCCGCCCTACAGCACATTGAGCCTACACACACACACAGAGAGGCAAACACAATGGCAGGAGTCTGCCGTGGCCACAGGCCAGAAAGCGGTCAGGCTACACGCCACCACATTGCCAGGGCAAAGACAGGCAATTAAGCGGCCTATACCGCCAGTTCAAAGGGCAAGTTTGCCAGAACGGAGGCGAACACCGGCAGTCATACCACAGGTGCGAATGCATAAGAGGGTGTTGCATTCAGTCCCTCAGGATGCACGATACACGCCTGCACATTGGGACCACGCACTCACACACGGTACACGGGGTACAGGAAAGGTGTTATTACCTACCCCACAAAACCACTCAGGCAAAAATACACACACCCCCGTAAACTCTACTAGGGTAGCGCAGAGCGCAATTAGGCCCTCGAAAACAGGCACACTCAAACCTACAGACACGCGCTACGGTGGAAGTAGGCCCAGGCTTACTTTGCTACAAACTCCCCCGAAAAATGGCAAAGAAGCGCCTCAGTGGATTTCAGGGGCCTATAATCTCGTAACAGGGCGGAAGCCTTCAGAGTCTTCCAGAGCACGGACGCTTGGACGAGAATAACGACTTCCACCAGGGACACAGAAATAAACTAATAACACTTGCACCTATATTAGGGACACACATAAGCTCGTTTACACGGGAGAAATACGCCAATAAATACATACAGACTCACTAACATAAACGGTACATTTTTTTACATCTATATGCAGTACTACAAGGGCCCCCGCGAGAGAAATCGGACGGACGAGCCTCCATCTAAATTTTAGTATTTAAGTACAGTGCCATTTTAAGGTCACTTAGATGTAAGCAAATTTACTAACCGCTGTTGCTAATAATAGCACAGCACATTTCGGCTTTAAAGTAAGGTCCACTCGGCATGTATATACAGCATAGTTTTACATTTAAGGCATTTTTTTAAATTTTTAATCATAATTAAGATAGAATATCTCGGCACCCGGTAACCACAATTCCGCTACCGGGGTAAGACCGACAACACATTAAGATAACACATTATAATACAATAGATTAAGATAGAATATCTCGGCACCCGGTAACTAACATTTCGCTACCGGGATAAGCCCGATAACATAGTACGATAAATGGTGTTAGGATAACACATTAGGTTAGACAACACTAGATTAGGCGATATTTGGAGCCACTTTTCATATCTATAGTCTATACGTAGACATAAGGTTAGTGGCAGACAGGAGTACACTAGCACGTTGGTAGACAGGAGTAAAACAATTTCATATGGACAGGGATATTAATCTTACATTTGCTTGATTTACAGCCATAAGTATGGACATTATTTTTATCAGCGTAGAGAGTGGCGCCAATATGGGCACTCTCTAGATTTCTTATGGATATATCATTGCTACTGTTATGCTTATATATATATACCATGTTACATTCTCTTGCATCCCGCTAGGTATCGGTCCAACGCCGACAACCGACCACTGGGTACCGGCAGCCGCTACCAGGTAGCAACCCTGGGTTGAGCACCAGGCTCATGATACCATGTTTTACAGGCCGCATAACGAGGGTGAACACCCCATATATACACATACATGTCATTAATTTAATTTCTTTACCAACAGGTGGCGACATTGTATATAGCCCTCTGTAAATATTTTGCCCACGCCCATACACGTCTTGACAACCCCCACTCACACACACAATTTCCTCCCCTCTACACACATCTTGCTTACAGGTAATAAATCCGCACCACGGGGGAGATATGCCTGTGGGATATACCCTACCGCAGGTCGGATCAACATTTAGGAAACATCTCACCTAACATGAGAGGTGACATACGGCCACACAACGCGGACTCCTTATGTACAGGACGGGTTGTGTCGCCATGATAGCCGCGCCCACCCACAGGGGGCAAAGCTATTAGCATAAATTGTAGTTAGAAAGGATAACAATGAGGTACCATATGAACTAGAAATATAAGAAATTTAGCGCGCTTAAGTTAGTCCATAAGATAATTGTAATTGATAAATGTAAGATTATAACTTAATGCGCCCACGGGCAATTATTCTCCTACAAATGTACAAAGAATACTCCGCACCCCCACATTGTCTGCGGAGGTGACAAATGATATTCATACACCTTAATATATGCACATCTCAAAATCACATTAAACAGTATACTATTTTTTAAGATTACATGTACACAATGTCTGTGATTTGTTTTCTTTCATTTTTCTTTCTTCTAACTTCCCCATTTGTCAGGGTGTTCCGTTTTATCACAAACCAATAAATGCCTTTTGAATATTTCCCTTAAATTATACCCTGGAACACCCATTTTTTCTATTTTCTTCTACCTTTCTTATTGCAGGGAGCACTTTTTCCCTAAGATAGGGCGGACGACGCAATCATCCGTTCGGCCCTGGGTTTTTTTCCTCCCTGCACAACAATGTACCATCAGCACCATGTATTTTTTTTTTCATCAAACTTCCAAAATGCCAATGTCGATTTCTTTTGCAATATTTTTATGCCAATGTCAATGTTATGTATATATGTATATCCCATAACCCTCCCCTCTGAACACGAGCTGATCTCACGCACACACATCAACACGACATCACCACACGACGACGACGACGACGACGACGAGGAAGACATCTACAGAAGATACGAGGGGACTTCAAAAACAACCACATCGACTACATCTATAACATCAACATCCCAACCCCAAGTTCCGTTCCCGTTCGCGGGGACGCGAACTAAATAGGGGAAGAGGCTTGTACAGTACCCCAGGGGTATGCACCCCTTGGAGACCATCCCCCCATCATCTATTTAAATCTCCTAACTGGCAATCCTTGTAAGTCCAGACCAACATCTACTAACACCGCAAGGACAGCTAGCCATTCTGGAAAGCTGGCCCAATCCTTGCATCACTACCACAAAACAGCGACACACAATTAACTAGGACATCTATTCAGCACAATGCTGACAGCACAGCGCCGAAGAATATAAGAGGGCGTCTTAAGGAGGTCAAGCTCTCAATTATCAGTCTTACAGTGTGGCGGCCCGAGGCTATGCTGGTATCATCAGGTGAGTGAGTCAGCAGGTGTTCAGAATCCTATAACTTTGTAACCTTACCCCCAATTTGTATAGACAAGTTTGTACACGTTGTAACATCACTACATCCCTTAAAAGGGACTCATAATTCCATTATTACTGACCAATAAACACTTGGTCAGTACAACACACCTGTATTACTATTTTACACGCCTCTTCACGACCTAAAGTCCATCCTGAATTCTCCGTCACTATTAGACGTGACTTACAGTAGCCAGATACTTGCTAGTGCAAGCATCATTGTATTCCCGTACCGGCCTGACTGCTAGGAGTGGCACGCGCCATATATCTGACGCGTGCAAGTCGATTATCTAACCAGCCAGCTGGACGGACAGCGCGTTGACCTGTACATTAAGTTCCATCCCCTAAAATACACCTACATCATTTATAGGAGCACCCTAACACTAAACAACACTCTACACCGGTCAGCTTGCCCGGCTACGGGAAGCTACCCCCTTTTTGGCACTTCCTTCTAAATCAACACAATAACTCTTCCGTTTTAGATCCTACCACCCCCAAATAAGGGATCTAAAACAATATCCAGCTGGCAGTGAAAGGACAGTGTCGAATGCTCTCAGTACATGGAATTAAACAGATTTAAATCTAAGGATTTAAAGTGAACGTAGAAGTGTTGTGCAGATGTAGTAAACTGAATTAACGAGGAATCAGTGTACGTGTTTTCGATTATCAGCATTATCAGGCTTACTTGTTTTAAGGTAAAAATATTCGAGTAAAATTATACAGAAAGTAGCCATATTGCAATCACGGCGTATTGGACGCTATAAGTGAAGTACAATCATTGAACTCTATGTACCTACAGTTCAATGAGTACAATATAGTCAAATCCTTATTGTCACGGCTCAACAGATACGATGCCTGACGCTATATAGCACAACTTGCAACGCGAAAGAGAATCCACTCCAAAGCGCCGACCTCTGCCCCATCTGTGAACGAAAAGTAGAAGATGAGATGGCAGTTGAATGTGACGGTACGTGCAAGATATGGCACCGCGTTTGTTGCGCAGAGCTACAACAGGGTCAATTTAAGTCCGGTATTACACTATCAAAGAGATTTGTCAAAGATCTTTGATAAAATATCATTTATACAAGATCTGACAGTGTAATGGCGAAATCTTTCATAAAAGTACCTTTGATAAAATGTATACCAAGCACCCTATGTTTGATAAAAGTTTTGTGACATCATAATCCAAAATGGCGAGCGGAAAGTTCAACTGGGACGTCTCGACAACTGAAAATCATTATTGCGGAATATGAGAAGTATGCAATGCCATATAACCCACGCCCATAGCGACTATAAAACTAGGAACAAAAGATTGGAAATTTACCAAGAAATTGCTGACGTTATAAGTGCCGTGCAGAAAGGCTGCACGTCGCGAGACATAAGAAGAAGCTTAATGGATTGCGGAGCGAATATTTGTCTAAAAGAAATGAAGGTGATTGCATTTCATTGTGTAATCTTTAATTTATTTCAGTTACTTTCACTCTTTTGTATTTGTATAAACAAGTAGAATCACTGTTATGCTACGCGACATAACCTAAAAACACGTGGGTTGTAACTTTCATATGAGAAGAAGAAAACGGTAATTCCTCGGGAGTGATGAACCAAATTCCTACGCTGTTACTTAGCTAATGCATGATTTTCATACCTTATTTGATATTCCAGGAGTCATTATCAATTGAAATTACTGTCCATTATCAATACTGCTCAGGAAATAGGTACTAAATTACGTACATATGTGACGTAAGTAGTTATTTATTGTTCATTGAACGACGGCGAACGACGGCAATTGCCATGGCTTGTCGTTGCTCAACTGCTACTGAAGATTGCGCATTGGGCATGTTCAATTGTTAATGAGACGTCATTTCACTGTTGCCAATACACGACACATGTCATGTGTGGCGAGCTAAGAAAGCGTAGAGAGTTAATTGAGCGAAGCCAGAAACTATAGGCTTACGAAGCGGGAGCGTAGATAGTTAATCGAGCGAAGCGAGAAACTATTGGCTTACGAAGTGGAGTTACGATACTACTGGCTTTTATGTCCCCTACTAAGTTAGGCACTGTCTGCCCGGAAATTACTGCTAGTACCACAAGCAAGGGGGTCTGGGGCGTAAGCCCCAGGTTAGGTTTGTTTTTGTATGTAAAACATTATTAAGATAATTATAATTTATGTCCGCTACTAGGTTAGGTACTGCTTGGCCGAAAATTACTGCTAGTACCACAAGCAAGGGGGTCTGGGGCGTAAGCCCCAGGTTCGGTTTGTTTTTGTATGTAAAACATTATTAAGATAATTATAATTTATGTCCGCTACTAGGTTAGGTACTGCCTGGCCGAAAATTACTGCTAGTACCACAAGCAATGGGGTCTGGGGCGTAAGCCCCAGGTTGGGTTTGTTTTTGTATGTAAAACAATAATAACATAGAATTAGGGTTTTGCCTTTCGAATACGAGTATCAACAATCGCAACACCAAAGAATAGGGATATCGTATGAGAAAATTTTCCGCCAGATGTCGTAACTGATCTATGTGGGACTCAATTGATTTGCCTTCCGTTGGAATTCTAGTTAGTTAGTTATTGTTGTTTTAAAGGGTGGAACTACGAGGTCATCTGCCCCTCTGACCGTTGGAATTCTATACATCGAATTTGACAATTGATTAGTTGATAGTAAAATGATCCCACATAGTAGGCTATCTGTGCGCTATCTGTTGGAGCTAGTTCAGGATGTCCCTATACAAACAGAAAGAAGCGAGCACGCTCTCATCGCTCTCTCCGCTCAAAACAAACAACACACGGTCGTATTTGCCGTATACGTGGGGTTGGCAATATCTTATTTGTCAAATAAACCACGCCTACAATGGACGACACAACTGAAATTTCACTATATAAGCAGTGGCGTACGCAGGATTTCCTTCTGGGGGGGGGTTCATTAGTATAATAGGGTAATTGTGTACATTACCGGTATTAAAGGGACAGATGACCTTGCTGTTCCGCCCCTTAAAACGACAGTCATCATCATAATTAAAATGATATTTCGATTAATATTCATAAAAGCAACAATTAAGTAACCGTTCTCTTTGCATGAAAAATATTTTAGATCTCATTTTTTCGACACAATAAAAAATTGAAAAGAAATTCTAAAAAATATGGAAAACAGTAACTAAATACCTGTGTTGAGACTGAAACGATGCAGTGGTATCATCATGACCGTAGTTACGTGGTTGCTTAAAATATTGATATTATGAGAGAAAAAAAATAATGTTTTGCTCTCCGTGTTCCTGTTGCAATTGCTACTGACTCTCAAAATCTGCCTATCTTGATTATTTTATCTGTATCATTAATTGGAATAAATTTCAGAAACTCCTCTTTTACTGAATTATCTTTAAGGAAACGGGCACACACAATTAAAACAACCCGAAGCGACGTGAAAAAAGTTACGGATCGCCCACTTCAACAGCAAAATTGATCCATGGGTAGCTCCAACACTGCGAGTAGAGTGCAGGGCATTTAGTAAGTGAGGAACGTGACCACACCTAAGGTGTATGCGGGAGTTAAGACGCCTAAAGATCGATACCGTAAAACAGGTGATAGATGGGACAATATATAGATTCAAGTAAAGGAATATCTAGGATGGGGGGTTCAACCCTGAAACCCCCCCCCCCCCGTCGGTACGCCACTGTATATAAGTCGAGTTATTAATTGGGGAAGGTGGGTGGGTTATAGACAGCGGCGATGTGTTGTGTAAACAGTGCGTTCTTTTTAGGCTAATTTTCAATTGAATAGCGTAAGGTGGGTTATTAATCAGTTTTTGTAAGAAGTGATTGCTGACATGGGACCGACGTTTTGAATTTATGTCAGTTTGCCGAGAGGACAGTTCAAGGTGATTTTTTTTTAACTAAGGAAGTTGAGTTTCATGTCTGAAGAACATTTCAGGATTTAGTGGTTAATTGAATGTTAATTTGAATCGTAAATCCCAGTAAATGGTCAAATTAAGGCTACATTGTGTCTAAAATATTTTGTATCTTTCTTTGCCCAGATTTCCCTGCATATAAAGAAAACATTTGAATTAACCGTCTTACAGCTCATTCTTTTAACCAACGAATTTGACTAAGATGGCGGCTACGGCTAGTAATGTTTGTTCTCCGTGCGGGAAAAAAGTGAAAAATAGCGAGGAATTCGTTAGTTGTGAAGGGGATTGTGGGCGTAATTTCCACACGGAATGCACAAGACTTTCTATGAAGGCTTACGAGTCTATAAAAAGTGATCCGCAAAAGGTGTGGAAATGCAATCGCGACGATTGTCACCCACCACTCAATTTCAGTGATTGTGACTTGGTGAAGGAGGTTACAGAAAAGATACAGTTGTCTGTAAATGAACTAAGGAACACTTTCACGCAGGACTTAAAAATAATTAAGCAAGTCACGGAATTCATTAACGAGCAGTTTGAAGATTTCAAAAACCTCACAAATAAGATAAAGAAAAGAACACTGGAAATGGAAAAATCGTTGGCGAGTATAAACAATGACACGAAGCAAGCGTTAGATGGGTCAGAAGACCTTAAGCAGTACACGCGTAGGAACAATTTGATATTAAGTGGAATGCCAGAAATACCGAGGGAAAATGTGTACGACCTAGTGATCCAAGCTTCCAGGGCATTGGGTGTTGAGTTGGGACTCCGCGACATCGATGTCGCTCATCGTTTGCCGGCGAGAGGCGGGGACATGGGGCGAATCGTAGTGAAATTCACCAACAGGTGGAAGAAGGACGAAATAGTGAATGCGAGAATTCAGAAGAGAGTTATAACAACCCAGGACATTGAACTGAATTGCCCTATACGCAATATTTTTTATAAATGACCACCTATCACCCAGGAACGACTACATTGCAAGAAGATGCCGGATCCTGAAGCAGAATGGGAAGATATTCGGAACCTGGACAAGAAACTGCAAGATTTATGTCCGGGAAGCTCGAGATGGCCCAAGCACACTCATCTGCAGTGAAGCGAAGATCGCCCACCTCGAGAAAAAATACGGACAATAAGTACTGCAGGTATCACACATCCAAAGTTGCATTTTATAGATTTAATGGACGTAGACGATTATAAACACAACGAAACATTAAGCTCTGTTGAAATTCATTGTGATTCTATAGAAAACTATAATTTACAGACTAAAAATCAGATTTTGAATTCAAAATTTAAATGTATCTACATCAATGCACGAAGTGTTCGGAATAAGATCGAGGATATTATGCTCCTTATTGACGAGATTTTAGAAATAGATTTAACAGTCATAACAGAAAATTGGTTGTCAGACAAAGAAACACACTATTATAACATTCCCAGCTTTGAATCACACCATGTAACACGAGACGGGACTGGAGGAGGTCTGTCAATTTATGTATCTAGAAAATGGGCAACCAAGGTTATTAACACCATTAATAGTTATCACAGAGGAAGCCTCCGTGGCTTAGGCGGCAGAACGCCGGCCTCTCACCGCTGGGTCCGTGGTTCAAATCCCGGTCACTCCATGTGAGATCTGTGCTGGACAAAACGGAGGCAGACAGGTTTTTCTCCGGGTACTCCGGTTTTCCCTGTGAAAATTTCATTCCAGCAACACTCTCCACTATCATTTCACTTCATCTGTCATTCATTTAATCATTGCCCCAGAGGAGTGCGTCAGGCCTCGGCAGCCGGCACAGTTCATATCCTCGCCGCTAGATGGGGGCTTCATTCATTCCATTCCTGACCCGGTCGGAGACTGGAAGCAGGCTGTGGATTTTCATTCAATAGTTATCACAGTATACTTCAAATTGAAATATTTCAGAAACACAGAAGATACAGTGTAATTTCTTACTATAACCCAAGGGAGGCTAATGCAAACGAATGTATGCTTGACCTTGAACGCATACTTTGCAATACTACCCCAAACACACTATAATATAGATTTTCTAAAAGACAGCATTATTCACAGGGCCTATTCGTCTTTACTGAATTGCTTTAGTTTTTATCCATGCAATACAAGACTGTCTACAAATATAACGCCTACTTCTTCAACTTTAATTGACCATATACATTCTAACTTTGCCAATGATAACTTCTATTTGTATAATGTTATGAGTGACCTTAGTGATCATAATATTTTAATTCTAGAAATTACATCACAACCAGAAGTGAGTACGCAATTCAATAATCGTTCAAATATACAAACATTTACGAAAATAAGTTATGCCAAACTGAACAATTTCTTTTCAAAAAATAAATTGCCAAATCTATCTACTGACGTCAACGAAGCATATAATCAGCTTTGTGATTTCATTAGTAATGGACTTAGGACAGCTAGTATAAATATTAAGCAAAAACCACAGGTAAAAGGCACACATAATCCATGGGTAACACATGAGTTTCTGGAAGCGGTAAAAAGAGAAAATAATTTGTATGCAAAAACTAAAACTAAAAACCCTTCAACTGAAACCATTAAAGAGTACACACAATGTAGTAGGGATGTGACTAGAATGAAAAGAGCACTGAAAAAGTTATACTACAACAATGTAATTAGGGAAGGGAATACGATGAAAGGAATGTGGAAGGCAGTAAATCAAATACTTGGCAAACCTCATATAATACACGAAACATTGTAGAAATTGAATATGAAAACGTACGATACACCTCTGGCCAAGATATATGTAGAAAATGTAACATGTATTTCATAAATGTGGTAGAAAACTTGGTTAAAGATCTTACTCCAAAGAACCCAATTTTGCCTTCGAACCAGACGATCTGTAACTCACTATACATAAAACCAACAAATGTGACGGAGGTTAAACAAATCATTCAAAACCTTGCGAACAAAAATAATTACACAGACGATGGAATAAATAACATACTCCTTAAGAGATGTGCCAATCATCTGGCTCCATTGCTTGCTGATATAATTAACTTGTCACTGCAAACAGGAGTAATACCAGATAAATGTAAATTAGCAAGAGTGGTGCCAGTATTTAAAAAAGGTGATGTATCTAATCCCAGTAATTACAGACCGTTGTGTATATTATCCTCACTTGTAAAAGTACTGGAAATAGTCATCAAGAAACAAGTCCTGAATTTCCTAACAAAAAACAATTTCTTCTTCAAACATCAGTATGGCTTCCATCCCAAACATAGCACTGATTCAGTAGCATTTTACTTCGTGTCACTTATACATAAAGAATTAGACAACAATAAAATAGCAGCAGGACTATTTATAGACCTTGCTAAGGCATTTGACACAGTTAACCATATCTTGTTGCTAAGTAAATTATCAAATGCAGGAATAAGAGGAATAGCCTTTGAGTGGTTTAAAAACTACCTGTCTAACAGGAAGCAGTATGTTAATATTAATAAAACTAAAGGGTCCATCTCTGATGTTAAATGCGGTGTCCCACAAGGGTCAGTGCTTGGACCATTGCTGTTCCTGATATTTATTAATGATATAGGTTATTTAGAGTTTACTGGCAAAATATTTCTATTTGCAGATGATATATTTCTACTTTACGAGAGTGCATGTGAACAAAGGATTATGGAGAATATGCAAAAGGATCTAAATATACTAACAACATGGCTTTCAAAAAATAATTTAATCATAAGCACCTCAAAAACAAAATACATGCTATTTCATAAACCAGCTTACAGTTCAAACACTTCCAACATAGTTAAAATTGGCAATGCGCCCATCGAACGGGTTAAACAATACACATATTTAGGCCTAACTTTGGACAATAACCTAAGTTGGAATGATCATGTCACAAATGTGAAAAAGAAAATTACGAATGTAATTGGTGTTCTAAAAAGGTTAAGGGATTATGGAATAAGCAATCAACATTTAAGGAGCATATATGCCTCTCTTATTCATTCTCACCTTATGTACATGAACATAATATGGAGTAAATGCACACAGTAATCAATAAATGAGCTCGAAGTACTCCAAAAAAGAGCAATTAAAATCATGTATGGTTACGATTTTAGGAAACCAACTGTACAAGTATTTCAGGAGACAAACATATTGCCATTACGAAGCCAGCTCAACTACTCTGAAGCTTTATTTATGTTCAGATATAAACATGGTCTTATTAGTCTTAATACTGAACTTCAATTCATACCCATAACACAAGATCAGCAAACCTGTTATACATGGAGTCAACAAACACAACTAGATATGGTATTAAAAGTATTTCCTATTCAGCCAGCACAACTTATAACAACTTACCTCCTAAACTGAGACAAATTGTAAACTTAAACAAATTCAAAAAGGAAGCACGCAGGTTCTTCCTGAAACAATATGTTGAAGAATATAGATGAACTCATAAGCACTGAATAAATGATCCTACCACCTTAGTATATTCTAGTATTAAGTTAGTTAATAAGCCATATTTGTAAAGGGCGGTCCCCCCTTGAGCTATCAGCTCACTGGGACTTTCTGTACCCTATAAATAAATACTAAATACTAAATCTATTACCACATCACTCCTACACTTATTATTCATCATTACACCAGGTATTTCGGCTAATTTAACTAGTTCTACATAGTTCATCACTCCCGAAGTGTTACCAAGAAAAGTGTTGAGAACTCCTTGTGGTCATGTTCCCAATAGTTAGTTAGTTAGTTATTGTTGTTTTAAGGGGCGGAACTACGAGGTCATCTGCCCCTCTTAACACAGATTAAAGAATACAAATTTTGAATTGAATTTAAGATTTGAGGTGGACATCTAAATTTAAAAAGACCAAAAATTAATAAAACAAAAACAAACAATTAAATAAAAAATAAAAATTATAAAAATAAACAAAAATTACGGAAAAAACAAAACATTATCATTCAAAAACGAACAAGTCGTTGAGTCAATGTTCACTGGAAAGTTTAGATTGCTGGCCCTAACCCACTCTCACTTATAAAGCGGATAACGCGATCAGCAGCCACCGCGTCATCGGCTAATATAAGTTTGAGTGTCGTCTGCAAACCAAGGTTTCTTCGTAAGTCAGCAAGATCCACACACTCGGTAAAAATGTGGGCCACGGTGAATACGGCTCCACAGGTACAAAGTGGGGGGTCTTCCCTTCTCATTAGGTACGAGTGGGTGGATCTTGTATGACCTATCCTTAGCCTACACAAAATGACGGACTCTCTCCGGGCCCGGAAGGAGCTCCGCCACACGCGAGTTGTTCCCTTGATCGCTCTCAGTTTACTGGGCAGTGGGTCAGCTAGCCACTGACTTTCCCAAAAAGCCAGAACTTGTAGGCGTAACTGAGAGCGAATATCTCTAGCGGGTACCTCCATTGGTCGAGGTGGTAGTGATACCGCCTCTTTTGCAGCTTGATCTGCTAACTCATTTCCCACAATTCCCATGTGGCTTGGAAGCCACAGAAAGGTGATTCGAGTGTCAGCGTGGCACAGCCCGGCTAGTAGGTCGTGGATTCGCTGCACTAGGGGGTGTTGCGGGAAACATGTAGCAATTGACTGCAACGAACTCAAAGAGTCGGTACACACGAGAAAGTGGATTCGTGCATCCTGTAGTGCAAACTGCAGAGCTTCATAGATGGCAACGAGCTCCGCAGTAAACACACTACAGGCCTCAGGCAAAGAGATCTTGGTATTTGCACCATCAATAACGTAAACAAAACCCACTTTCTCGTCCACCTTCGAACCATCCGTGTATAGAATGCCAGCGTCCGGAAATTGGTGAACTATGCTGTGGAACTGCCTCCGGTAAACGGAGGCATCCGTGTTCACCTTAGGACCTCGGTGCAGATCTAACCGAATTTCCGGACGCGGGACTTGCCACGGAGGCACCTCGCTAGATGTCCGGATCATACTGGGACCTACAGCCACTCCTATTTCAGTACACGAGCTATCAAGTCTAATACCAACCGGCCGAGTGGCACGAGGCCGGTTGGCGTAATCCTGGTGGTTTTGGGTACCGAAGAGAGCTTGATAGGTCGGGTGTTAGTTAGTTAGTTATTGTTGTTTTAAGGGGCGGAACTACGAGGTCATCTGCCCCTCTTAACACAGATTAAAGAATACAAATTTTGAATTGAATTTAAAATTTTGAGGTGGACATCTAAATTTAAAAAGACCAAAAATTAATAAAACAAAAACAAACAATTAAATAAAAAATAAAAATTATAAAAATAAACAAAAATTACGGAAAAAACAAAAACATTATCATTCAAAAACGAACAAGTCGTTGAGTCAATGTTCACTGGAAAATTTAGATTGCTGGCCCTAACCCACTCTCACTTATAAAGCGGATAACGCGATCAGCAGCCACCGCGTCATCGGCTAATATAAGTTTGAGTGTCGTCTGCAAACCAAGGTTTCTTCGTAAGTCAGCAAGATCCACACACTCGGTAAAAATGTGGGCCACGGTGAATACGGCTCCACAGGTACAAAGTGGGGGGTCTTCCCTTCTCATTAGGTACGAGTGGGTGGATCTTGTATGACCTATCCTTAGCCTACACAAAATGACGGACTCCCTCCGGGCCCGGAAGGAGCTCCGCCACACGCGAGTTGTTCCCTTGATCGCTCTCAGTTTACTGGGCAGTGGGTCAGCTAGCCACTGACTCTCCCAAAAAGCCAGAACTTGTAGGCGTAACTGAGAGCGAATATCTCTAGCGGGTACCTCCATTGGTCGAGGTGGTAGTGATACCGCCTCTTTTGCAGCTTGATCTGCTAACTCATTTCCCACAATTCCCATGTGGCTTGGAAGCCACAGAAAGGTGATTCGAGTGTCAGCGTGGCACAGCCCGGCTAGTAGGTCGTGGATTCGCTGCACTAGGGGGTGTTGCGGGAAACATGTAGCAATTGACTGCAACGAACTCAAAGAGTCGGTACACAAGAGAAAGTGGATTCGAGCATCCTGTAGTGCAAACTGCAGAGCTTCATAGATGGCAACGAGCTCCGCAGTAAACACACTACAGGCCTCAGGCAAAGAGATCTTGGTATTTGCACCATCAATAACGTAAGCACAACCCACTTTCTCGTCCACCTTCGAACCATCCGTGTATAGAATGCCAGCGTCCGGAAATTGGTGAACTATGCTGTGGAACTGCCTCCGGTAAACGGAGGCATCCGTGTTCACCTTAGGACCTCGGTGCAGATCTAACCGAATTTCCGGACGCGGGACTTGCCACGGAGGCACCTCGCTAAATGTCCGGATCATACAGGGACCTACAGCCACTCCTATTTCAGTACACGAGCTATCAAGTCTAATACCAACCGGCCGAGTGGCACGAGGCCGGTTGGTGTAACCCTGGTGGTTTTGGGTACCGAAGAGAGCTTGATAGGTCGGGTGTTGCGGCATTTGACGCACATTGGCAGCATATGCTAAAAGCATATGTTGGCGTCTATAATTTAAAGGTGGAACACCCGATTCGGCGAGTAGGCTGGGTATCGGGCTGGTCCGGAAGGCACCGGTAGCCAGCCTAACGCCACTATGGTGGATACTGTCCAGCATTTTCAAGGTTGCCGGCCTTGCTGAACCGTATGCCGCAGAACCATAGTCTAGCCGGGACAGGACGAGGGCTTGGTAGAACCGTAGGAGCACCGCACGGTCAGCCCCCCAAGTAGTGCCACTAAGAAACCTGAGCATGTTCAGTTTCCTGAGACATGTCATTTTCAATTGCCGTATATGGTGCTGCCACGTTAACTTGCTGTCAAAATGGAGCCCCAGGGAGCGATAAGTGTCAACCAACGGCAACGCAGCATCCCTGAGATGTAGTTCAGGGTGTAAATGTAGCCTCCGGAGCCGACAAAAATGGACGACGGAGGTTTTCGCTGCTGAAAAACGAAAACCCCGGTCGTGAGCCCACCTGTCGACCCGGTTGATGGCTAGCTGCAATTGCCGTTCCACGACTGCCATACTTCCAGAGCTGTAATGCAGAGCTAAATCGTCTACATACAGCGATGGAACTACCGCGGACCCGGCCGCGGCAACAATGTCATTAATGGCAATCGCGAACAAGGTGACACTCAGCACTGAACCCTGAGGAACTCCATTTTCTTGGGTATAGTATTGCGATAATGTCCTACCGACCCTTACACGGAAGAGTCGGACGGACATGAAATTCGCAATGAAAGTCGGTAAGTTACCACGGAGTCCCCACTTGTGAAGGGTGGAAAGGATCCCGTAGCGCCATGTGGTGTCGTAGGCTTTCTCGAGGTCAAAGAAAACCGTGACTAGGTGCTGCTTTCGGAAAAAAGCCTCCTGTATGGCGCTCTCAAGTCGCACCAGATGGTCAGTGGTGGACCTATGAGAGCGAAATCCACATTGGTACTCAGACAGGAGACCTTTATCCTCCAAGAACCACACCAGTCGACGGTTCACCATCTTTTCGAGCAGCTTACATAGGCCATTTGTCAAACAAATGGGCCTATAGCTGCTTACAAACTTGGGATCCTTTCCAGCCTTAGGAATCGGTATCACGATCCCCTCTCGCCATTGAGATGGAAACTCCCCTTCAATCCATATACGATTAAAGAGGATCAACAGTTGTTTTATACTGGATTCGCACAGATGCTTTAACATTTGATTATGTATGTTATCCGGTCCAGGAGCCGTATCCCTGCACAGTGCAAGCGCACTGCGCAGTTCCCATTCAGAGAATGGTACATTATAGGACTCCGAAGCAGCAGTGGCAAAGGACAAGGGGTGAGTCTCTGCCTCCCGCTTCAGAGTCAGAAATGTAGGATCGTAACTCCCGGAGCAGGATACATCGGAGAAGTGCGAGCCAATGCTGTTGGCAATGGCGAGATGGTCCGTGATGATGTCTCCATTGATGGACACTCCGGGTATCGACAGTGATGTCGGGAGTCCGGAGATCCGACGAAGCTTAGTCCACACTTGAGATGATGGAGTATGCGCCGTCATGGACGACACATACTTTTCCCACGTCGTTTTCTTACTCTCCCGAATCAGATATCGGGCTCTGGCACGCATCCTTCTGAAGGTGATAAGGTTGGCCATGGTGTTTTGCCTCCGATAGCATTTGAAAGCACGTCGACGATCTTTAATGGCTGCTGCAATCTCGGCTGTCCACCAAGGGACAAGCTTCCGGCGTGAGTTTCCGGATGAGGAAGGTATTGTTTCCTCAGCAGCAGCCAAAATACCATTCGTTATGTGAATGGTATGATCGTCGACACTCTCAAAGGTATCTTCGGCAAACACCGCACGTGCCGTGAAAGTTGGCCAATCAGCCCGACGGAGAAGCCATCGACTTGGTAACTCGATGGCTCTCTGGTTCGGAAGAGTAACGATAATTGGAAAATGGTCACTATTACAAAGGTCGTCGTGTACACCCCACTGTAGCAGGGGAACCAGCGCACGACTGCACAAGGTAATATCGACACTTGAATAAGTGCCGTGTGCAATAGAGAAGTGCGTAGGTTCCCCTGTGTTCAACAAACACAGGTCCAGCCGCCTGATCAGCCTCTCAAAATCTCTCCCTTTACCGCTAGTGGTAGCGGAGCCCCAGATGGTGTTGTGGGCATTAACATCTCCCAGAAGGAGGAAAGGAGGGGGGAGCTGAGAGACTAGATCCACCAGCTGGTCGTAATCCGGCTGAGAATCAGGCGGGATGTACACGTTACATACTGTTGCCATTACTGGCAACGAAGTACGAACTGCAACTGCCTCTAGCTGAGTACGCAACGGCACCTCTTCACCAAAGAGGCTAGAGTGGACGAGAGTGCAGACGCCACCAGCGGCCACAGATCCGTCCACCCGGTCTTTAGAGAAGAGTTTGAAGTGACGCATTGTTGTCTCATGTCCAGGACGAAACCTGGATTCCTGAAGACAGACAATGGTTGCCGAAAACGAAGATATTAATTGTCGTAACTCAGCGAGATGAACAGAATAGCTATTACATTTCCATTGTAATAGTGCCATGGTGTGGACTTAAGTAGAAATGGGTCTTCTACTTATGCTTGACCGTTTGCCACCCTTCCCCAGCTCTAGTTGGAGATGATGGGGCAGGAGAGCACACCTCAATCTCCACATCTCCGTCCGAAGACGAAGAAAATGGAGCGGGCGCTCTCTTGGGTTGCGCGCGGTCGTCGTCGGACCTCACGAGTCTCGCTCTTGGGGAAGAGCGAGAGCGGTGTCGAGGGACTTTCTCCCGGTCCGAAGACTGGATGTCTGTCCCCGACACGCCCCGAAGAGATTTCTTCTTGGATCGGCGCCGACGCGTGTTTGGGGAAGTAGATGGTCCCTTCCCCACAGACGCCGGGTCCTTATAAAACAAGGTCGCTCCTGCTGGCACCGCTCCACTGGTAGTGGTGGGAGCGGGATGGTCAGCAGATACGTGAGCAGCCCTGCCTTTAGGAGAGGAAGAGAAACGGCGCTGAACCGTTCCCCTCTCCTCCGCCGATCTATTTTCTTTTCTATAGGGGAGTTCCTCCATACGTACGGGCTTGGCTTCAGCAGGCTTCGCTCCCTTGGTGGTAATGGGAGCGGAAAGGCCAGCAGAGACAGTAGCCACCCCGTCAGCAGGAGGGCGAGAGAGACGGCGGCGAACCGTCTCCCTTTTCTCCCCTATATTTTTCGTATTAGGTGGGCTGGAAGAAGGACCAGCCCTGGTCGGCAAAGTCTTCTTTCCCCTTTAGCTGGGGAAGACTTGTTCGCCGACCGTTTCGGAGAAGAAGAGGACTTCTTCTCCGATTGCGCCGGTTTAGATGGTATAACCGGCGCCTTCTTTTGCTGGGCCGAAGAAGGTTGTTGTACCTCCTTCGGGCTGACATTTTTCGCTGGTACAGCGAGGGGAGATTTTAATACTGCTGATAATACGGGCGTCGAGGGTACTACACTCGGTAAAGATGCGGCAGGGGTGAATGAGGGCGTCGTTGCAGCTGCAAACGATACCCGAAATTCGGGGGCATTCATATCACGGTACCTCTTGCGAGCGTCGTGATATGAAAGCCTATCAAGAGTTCTTATTTCTTGAATTTTTGCTTCCTTACAGAACTCAGGGCACTGCTTCGATCGTAGAGAGTGGCTTCCTTGGCAGTTAGGACAAATCGGGGGAGGCGTACACCTCTCACCCTCATGTGTCCCCTTGCCACACTCTCTACACACGGCCTTGGCAGTGCACCTGGCGGAAACATGCCCGAATTTCTGGCATTGATAGCAGCGCATAGGTGGAGGGAAGTACGGTCGAACATCGCAGTGGTACGATGTGACCTTCACCTGCTTAGGTACTACATCACCCTCAAAATGGAGAATAAAAGCGCCGGTATCGACGCTGTTCTCCCCAATCTTTCGGGTGATGCGTCTAATCTTGGTGACGCCTCTCTTCCCCAGATCCCGCAACAATTCGGCATCGCTATTTAAAATGAGGTCACGATGGAAAATAACTCCTCGGACCTCATTCAGCGTTTCGTGTTTTGAGACCTTAACGGGAATTTCGCCGAATTGCGTGCATTCCAGCAACGTTTCGGTTTGCTTCCGATCAACGGTGTGCAGCAGCAGCTGACCGTTCCGGAGCTTGGAAATCCCGCTTAGGTCCCCAAATTTCCCCTCGATTTCCTCAGAAAAAATTATTGATTTTACTAGTTTAAAATCACCCCCCGTCAGTCCTCGTAGCTACCAGGTAGCGAGGAGACTTATCAGCGGGGAATCTTCTATTAAAGGCTTCATCCCAAGGCGTATACACCTTGGGATTAGCTCGACACTCAAGAGACGGCTTTTTAAGGGTGCCACCCTGTACAGGTGTCCGTGATCGCTTACTTGGCATCCCGGACGAAATCCTCCCCGAATACTGCCCACTCCGAACGGGGGCTATCACTGTGGGCGCCACCCAGCCAAGGCAATACCTACCTGGCATAGCAGATATTGCCCGGGGTCCCAGTGCCTCGAACAGGCACTTCCCCCTCGGCATGCACAGGATTTATTCAGCTCCAGTATTCGGCCATGCAGGGACCTTCGTTGTAAGGCGGATACTACTGTAGGGTACATGGCGCACCCACCTGACGGGATGGGGCATACCGTCTAGGCTTTCTGGCCAGATGGCCAAGATGGTGGCCCTTCCCCTAACAGCACGCATGTTTATTTCTATTGGTCAAACCAGAGCTGGGACCAGAAAACCAAAATTGACCTTTATAAGGCCCCCTCTAAGTCGCCTTTTACGACAGGCAGGGGATACAGTGGATGAATTCTGCCCTCCCCATCCACAGGGGGTCTGAACAAATCAAAACTGGCAAGTTATTCGGCCATGTCGGCCCTATTAGTCGCCTCCTACGACAGGCAGGGCATACCGTGGGTGTATTCTAACTCGCACCCACACGGGGGATAGGTCGGGTGATGCGGCATTTGACGCACATTGGCAGCATATGCTAAAAGCATATGTTGGCGTCTATAATTTAAAGGTGGAACACCCGATTCGGCGAGTAGGCTGGGTATCGGGTTTCCGGAAGGCACCGGTAGCCAGCCTAACGCCACTATGGTGGATACTGTCCAGCATTTTCAAGGTTGCCGGCCTTGCTGAACCGTATGCCGCAGAACCATAGTCTAGCCGGGACAGGACGAGGGCTTGGTAGAACCGTAGCAGCACCGCACGGTCAGCCCCCCACGTAGTGCCACTAAGAAACCTGAGCATGTTCAGTTTCCTGAGACATGTCATTTTCAATTGCCGTATATGGTGCTGCCACGTTAACTTGCTGTCAAAATGGAGCCCCAGGAAGCGATAAGTGTCAACCAACGGCAACGCAGCATCCCTGAGATGTAGTTCAGGGTGTAAATGTAGCCTCCGTAGCCGACAAAAATGGACGACGGAGGTTTTCGCTGCTGAAAAACGAAAACCCCGGTCGTGAGCCCACCTGTCGACCCAGTTGATAGCTAGCTGCAATTGTCGTTCCACGACTGCCATACTTCCAGAGCTGTAATGCAGAGCTAAATCGTCTACATACAACGATGGAACTACCGCGGACCCGGCGGCGGCAACAATGCCATTAATGGCAATCGCGCACAAGGTGACACTCAGCACTGAACCCTGAGGAACTCCATTTTCTTGGGTATAGTATTGCGACAATGTCCTACCGACCCTTACACGGAAGAGTCGGACGGACATGAAATTCGCAATGAAAGTCGGTAAGTTACCACGGAGTCCCCACTTGTGAAGGGTGGAAAGGATCCCGTAGCGCCATGTGGTGTCGTAGGCTTTCTCGAGGTCAAAGAAAACCGTGACTAGGTGCTGCTTTCGGAAAAAAGCCTCCTGTATGGCGCTCTCAAGTCGCACCAGATGGTCAGTGGTGGACCTATGAGAGCGAAATCCACATTGGTACTCAGACAGGAGACCTTTATCCTCCAAGAACCACACCAGTCGACGGTTCACCATCTTTTCGAGCAGCTTACATAGGCCATTTGTCAAACAAATGGGCCTATATCTGCTTACAAACTTGGGATCCTTTCCAGCCTTAGGAATCGGTATCACGATCCCCTCTCGTCATTGAGATGGAAACTCCCCTTCAATCCATATACGATTAAAGAGGATCAACAGTTGTTTTATATTGGATTCGCACAGATGCTTTAACATTTGATTATGTATGTTATCCGGTCCAGGAGCCGTATCCCTGCACAGTGCAAGCGCACTGCGCAATTCCCATTCAGAGAATGGTACATTATAGGACTCCGAAGCAGCAGTGGCAAAGGACAAGGGGTGAGTCTCTGCCTCCCGCTTCAGAGTCAGAAATGTAGGATCGTAACTCCCGGAGCAGGATACATCGGAGAAGTGCGAGCCAATGCTGTTGGCAATGGCGAGATGGTCCGTGATGATGTCTCCATTGATCGACACTCCGGGTATCGACAGTGATGTCGGGAGTCCGGAGATCCGGCGAAGCTTAGTCCACACTTGAGATGATGGAGTATGCGCCGTCATGGACGACACATACTTTTCCCACGTCGTTTTCTTACTCTCCCGAATCAGATATCGGGCTCTGGCACGCATCCTTCTGAAGGTGATAAGGTTGGCCATGGTGTTTTGCCTCCGATAGCATTTGAAAGCACGTCGACGATCTTTAATGGCTGCTGCAATCTCGGCTGTCCACCAAGGGACAAGCTTCCGGCGTGAGTTTCCGGATGAGGAAGGTATTGTTTCCTCAGCAGCAGCCAAAATACCATTCGTTATGCGAATGGTATGATCGTCGACACTCTCAAAGGTATCTTCGGCAAACACCGCACGTGCCGTGAAAGTTGGCCAATCAGCCCGACGGAGAAGCCATCGACTTGGTAACTCGATGGCTCTCTGGTTCGGAAGAGTAACGATAATTGGAAAATGGTCACTATTACAAAGGTCGTCGTGTACACCCCACTGTAGCAGGGGAACCAGCGCACGACTGCACAAGGTAATATCGACACTTGAATAAGTGCCATGTGCAATAGAGAAGTGCGTAGGTTCCCCTGTGTTCAACAAACACAGGTCCAGCAGCCTGATCAGCCTCTCAAAATCTCTCCCTTTACCGTTATTGGTAGCGGAGCCCCAGATGGTGTTGTGGGCATTAACATCTCCCAGATGGAGAAAAGGAGGGGGGAGCTGAGAGACTAGATCCTCCAGCTGTCCGTAATCCGGTTGAGAATCAGGCGGGATGTACACGTTACATACTGTTGCCATTACTGGCAACGAAGTACGAACTGCAACTGCTTCTAGCTGAGTACGCAACGGCACCTCTTCACTAAAGAGACTAGAGTGGACGAGAGTGCAGACGCCACCGGCGGCCACAGCTCCGTCCACCCGGTCTTTAGAGAAGAGTTTGAAGTGTCGCATTGTTGTCTCATGTCCAGGACGAAACCTGGATTCCTGAAGACAGACAATGTTTGCCGTAAACTGAGAAATCAATTGGCGTACTTCAGCGAGATGTCGAAAATAGCTATTACAGTTCCATTGTAATAGTGCCATAGTGTGGACTTAAGTAGAAAATAGTCGTCTACTTATGCTTAACCGTTTGCCAACCATCCCTATCCTTAGGAGTGGGTGATAGGGTAGGAGAGCATTCCTCAATCTCCACATCTCCTTCGGAGGACGAAGAAAACGGAGCGAATGCACTCTTGGTTGGCGAACGGTTATCGCCGGACTTTCCGGGTCTCGTCCTTGGTGAAGAGCGAGAGCGGTGACGAGGGACCTTCTTCCGGTCCGATGACTGGGAGTCCGTCCCCGGCACGTCCCGACTATTTTTTTTCTTGAACCGGCGTTGACGTCTATTTGGGGAAGTAGTTGGTCCCTTCCCCCCTGACGTCTCCGTCCTGCCAAACAATGCAGCACTTGCTAGGACTGCTCCTCCGGTGGTCGTGGAAGCAGAATTGCCAGCAGGTATTGGAGCTGCCTTTTCAGCAGGAGGGCAAGAGAGACGGCGATGAACAGTCTCTTTCTTACCCGCCGTTCCTGTTAACTGTTTTGTTTGGCTGGATGTGGGTCCAGCCGTGGCCGGCGAAGACTTCCTCCTCGAACGAGTCGGAGATTGCTTCTTCACTGGCCTTATCGGAGGAGTTGCCTTCTCCGATGGCGCCGGTTTAGTTGGAGGCACCTGCGCCTTTTGTTGGATGCCAGAAGAAGATTCCGTAACCTTCTTCTGGCTAACAGGGGTGATAATAGGGCTATTTGTAGCCCCTTTAACAGTGGTAACTCTTTTTGAACTTGCCGATGTCAAGTTTGCCGCTTGATTACTAGATTCGTTTGATACCTTTTGAGCATATGATACTGAGAAAATAGGAGAGGCCATGGAGCGATATTTTCTGCGTGCTTCAGTGTAGGAGAGCTCGTCTAAGGTCTTTATTTCTTGAATTTTCTTCTCCTCTAGGAAGGCAGGACATTCCTTCCAGCGAGGAGAGTGCTCTCCCTTGCAATTTGGACATGCGGGAGGTGGTGTACATTCCGCTCCCTCATGAGTGGCCTTGCCACAGGAAAGACAGATAGGCTTTCCCGAGCAACGAGATGAGGTATGTCCAAATCGCTGACACTGAAAACACCGCAATGGAGATGGAATATACGGTCGCACATCGAGAGTGTACATTGACACTTTGATCCTCTTGGGCAGGCTATCCGACTCAAACGATAAGATGAACGCCCCGGTGTCAACTAGTACACCATTCATCTTACGTTTGATTCGTCTCACCTCGACAACGCCATGCTTTCCAGTTCTTTCCAGGATACGCTCGTCGGTAGTGTTCACCAGGTCCCTATGAAATACTAAACCTTTCTTCAGGTTTAGGGACTGGTGCTTCACTACCTCGACTGGAATACCACCGAAACTTGTCGTCCCAAGAAGACCATCTGTCTGTCTCTTTCCTTGAGTTTTTATCAAGAGTGCGCCGTTTCGCAGCTTTTTTACTGTGTCTACATCGCCCCATTTCCCCTCAATTGCATCATGTAAATCAAAAGGATCAACGTTTGTAAAATTTTGCCCATCGGTCCTTGTTACCATAAGGTACCGAGGGAAAAACGTTGAATCCTTTTCATCAAGCGGCGAAACTAGAGGCATAAACTTCCTCTTCTTAAATTTTAAAGACGGCTTTGGAAGGGAGCCACCCTGTGAAATAATGGACGCTATGTTTGGTCCCACGAGTAGCTAGGGAACTAAAAGTCAACCCCCGGCAGAGCCCCGCTTGCCCGGGGTAAGGCTAAGGTTCTCCAGAGGTCGCCAGGTATCTGGAGGTGGGTCGCTTGTGACTACTCACCCAGTAGCCATTCATCACCTCGCCACGACCACTCAGCTTGTGATTAGGGGAGGATTCCACCTCCTGTCACGCACACACACATTTACACCAAAGAAAGAAAAGATGAGACAAGGGCCAACTAAGGCGGGAAAGTGAAAGACTCCCTAGGCCTAGGATACCCTAATACCTTCGGGGTCGGAAAAGAACAAGAGTTGACCAAGAGAGGTCGACAGGAAAGAAGACGGAGAGGAGTCCGGCACAAGTAAGTGGAAGCAATGCCGGACTCAGCTGGGGTCCCGTGGTCGCTAACCCACGTCCCACTAGATGTGAGCCCCTGAGGGCCATGTTCCCAATATTCAAGTACAATATATAGTAGTGCAACTTCTGTGTTACATTTCCAAGTAGCCGACAACTTTTGGAGAGTAGGCTCTGGACCAAATTCATAGATCAGGGTATGTGCTTTTAGGGGCAGATGATCTAGACGTTATCCCCTTGAAAACAACAATCACCACCACCAAGGTGTGTGCTATACACCTAGTAGACATCATTTCACCACAAAAGTTTGTTTACTATTGACTCAGTGCAGAACAGTTGCCTATTAAAGAAAGCTAAAATTAAAAACAGTGGTCCGTGTACTACACTATCCATAATATGGTTTGGGATTTATCAATAATGTTACTAACTGTTGTTGTTGTTTGAGTCTTCAGTCGTTTGACAGGTTTGATGCAGATCTCCATGCCTCCCTGTCCTGAGCTAATCGTTTCATCTCTACATAGCTACCACACCCCACATCCGAGGCAATCTGTTTAACATATTCTAACCTTGGTCTACCCCTACAGTTCTTGTCCTCGACCCTTCCTTCTATAACTAAGCTTGCTATTCCTGGGTGTCTTAGTATGTGTCCCATTCTATTCTCTTCATTAGCGGTCGCCAGAAACATCTCTCCTCTCCCACTAGTCTTAAGGGGGCTCATACACAGCTGGTTGTCAAAATTTAAGTTTTTTTTTCTTTTACGTTTAAATGAAAGACAATACCTTTCTCAATATATATGTTAAGTTTTATAAGTAAATTCAGCGTTTTGGCAGAGATATAGCGTTTTACGTGAGACCATGCGCCTATCTGTCAATGGAGTGTTTAATATTCAAAGCTGTTTACCCGAAAGGTTGCTTTTTTGGTAGGAAAAACACAATATCTTGTGAACTATGTGATGAAACTGAATGAAATTTGGCAGATACATTCCAACATATGATCCCTAGAGGATGAACCTCATTTATGAAATTATCTTAAAAAATAATTGAGATATACTTGGAAAATTAAACAAAAAACTGTTCATTTTTTGAAAGACAAATTTAATATTTTTTTAAAAAATATACTATTTACAATATAACATTCATGGTGGTTCATCCTCGCTATTTATGCGTTTACTTTACATGACAAAAAATTCATTCTATTCAGACTGGTATTTCTTGATAAAACGTTTTTTTGTGATTCACAGAGTTTAAAATATCACGAATATTATCCTTTCAATATATCACGAAATACTTTATATACTGCTCCTCTCTCTAAATTAGATGAAATCTCTGTTTATTTACTATACACATGTCAGTTTTCGTAACTCTATGTTACATATTAGTGAAGCTATGATATGATTTGTAACTGTATGCGAAAATTCCCACTGACGGTGTATGAGCCCCCTTAATACCTCTTCGTTTGTAACCCTATCTACCCATCTGATCTTCATCATTCTCCTGTAACACCACATTTCAAACGCTTCAATTCTCCTCTTTTCTGCTGCACCAGTAGTCCAAGTTTTACTTCCATAGAGTGCCACGCTCCAGACAAAGGCCTTCAAAAATGACTTCCTAATACCTAAATCTATATTCGACGTCAACAGATTCCTTTTCTGTAGAAATGCTTTCCTTGCCTGAGCAAACCTACTTTTTATATACTCTTTGCTTCATCCATCACTGGTTATTTTGCTTCCTAAGTAACAGAAGTCTCTTACTTCCTTTAGTTTTTCACCTGCCGATTTGATGTCCATAGAAGTTTCTGATTTATTTCGGCTGCATTCCAATATTTTAGATTTACATTTATTGATTTTCATCATGAATTATTTCCTCAAGACGGAGTCAATGCCATTCAAAAACTCATTCAAATCCTCAGGCGTGTCGGCCAAGATGACGATGTCATCGGCAAATCTCAGAGTTGAAATTATTTCTCCTTGAATCTTCAATCCCAATTTAAATGTTTCTCCAATTTCCTTCATTGCTTGTTCAATGTAAAGATTGAAAAGTATGGGTTATAAGTTGCAGCCTCTCCTTACACCTTTCTGAATACCAGCTTCTCTTTCATGTTTTTCAGCTCGAATAACTGCTTCTGGGTTCTGTATAGATTGTAGATCACCCTCCTATCCCTGTACTTTATTCCAATCATTTTCAAAATGTCAAACAATTTAGTCCAATCAACGTTATCAAAAGCCTTTGCTCAGTCTACAAATGCCATGAACGTTCGCTTATCGATTCTTGTTCTACCTTTCAAAATCAGCCTAAGACTTAGTACAGCTTCCCATGTTCCTACATTTCTCCTGAAACCAAACTGGTCTTCACCCAACTCCGTTTCTATCTGGTATTCCATCCTCTTGTAAATTAGTCTAGACAGGTTCTAAGAAGCATGAGTAATCAAGCTGATTGTACGGTTATCTTCACATCTGTCAGCTCCCACATTCTTCGGCATAGGGATGATAACATTCTTCTTGAAATCAGATGGTGCCTCGCCTGTCTCATAATTCTTACACACCAAGTGATAGCCTATAACCTGATCAGACCTACATCTCCTATGCAGCGTAGCAACTCAATCGGTATATCATCTATGCCTGGTGCTTTGTTCCTGCTTAAGTCTTCCAATGGTCTGTCAATGCATTAAATTTATGGTATTTTATATAAAAGTTTAACTATTTACAGTACAAGCCTATAGTAGGCTACAGTTGTTCATCTCGGTAATTTGTTTATAGCCTACACTCTTTGGCAGATAACTAAGAGCCAGAAAAACGGGACAGTGATGATGATGATAATTGTTGTTTTAAGGGGCCTAACATCTAGGTTATCGGCCCCTAATGATCTGATTGTGAAAGATGAGATCAGAATGAAAAAACTACAACTAATACATACTAACTACAAACTTAGCCTACATACTAGAAGAAGAAATGGTAAAAAAATAAAGAATAAGGCAAATAAAGGACAGGAAGAAAAGAAATGCCCTCATCCTCGAAGAATGAGGATTGAAAGACTTGGAAGGAAGGAGAGCCATGAAAGGCCGATAGGGAAGTGAAAGAGGAGAGGGCCCACCCCATGGTCAGAGGAAAAAGGGACAAAACGGACCCAGCTCAGGAATTCCTCGAGGTCGCCGACTCCCAAACTCACCAGCCATGAGCCCTTGAGGGTGTAGCAATATCCAGCGTGCACCAGAAGTGGTGTGGCTACATACACCCTACCTCCTTGAGGGCCTTGTGCAGAAGGCAGGATATATCATGAAACGAAAAAGAAGGCTGACGCCTCGAAGAATGAGGGTATCAGGAAAGATCAGAGAAGGGCCAATTCAGGCGGGAAAGTGAAAGACTCCCTAGGCCTCTGATAGCCTAATACTGTCGGGGTCGGAAGAGAACAAGAGTTGACCTAGAGAGGTCGACAGGAAAGAAGACTGAGAGGAGTCCGGCACAAGTAAGTGGAAGCAATGCTGGACTCAGCTGGGACCCCGTGGTCTCCAACCCACGTCCCACTAGTCGTGAGCCCCTTGGGGAGGGACAGATGGAGACTCGGTGTATAAACCATCAATTCATTGGTATCCACTGATGCAGTTCTTGAATCAGTCGACAACTGCTGACGAGACGACCTCAACGCTGGACACCGTTGTGGCAACGCCACAAAGTCAAGTTGAGGATGATGTGAGTATCCATTTATTGTGTTAAAACATTAGGCTATATAGGTCTATACTTATCTTGCCAAGGCACCTTCCCAGGTCCATTATAAAATGATCTGAATGCATCCCTTATTTCTCGACCATGGCGCCCCTCCCCCCCCCCCCCCCCCCCATATATTTGTCTGGCAAGAGCTTGCATTTTCAAGTTTTCTTCATGACCCTGAGTGACCATATATTCATGACCATCTTCTAGTATATTACAGTCTTCTTGTTGGCTATACAAGTGTTTTCTCTTGTCCAGTAATAGGTTATGTAATGCGCAAGCCACTAAAGTTATAGTTGTAACCATTTCTGGAGATAAAGCAATCTGTGTCAAACAAATTCTAAATCTACTAGCTAAATACCAAAGCTGCTTTCAATCATCCTTCTTCCCCGCGATAATCTATAATTGACTACGGTACTTTTTCTTCTTTGGTGATGCTTTTCATTGGGTATGGTTTCATGACATTGTAGCTCAGTGGAAATGCATCGTCAGCAAGAACTACATAAGGGGTTATGGTAAGGTTATTGGGAAGAGATTTACCTTTAGGTATTGATCTGTCTACGAGGCATTATCGTAGTGTACTTTTAGCATACGCTCCTGCGTCTCCAAACTCGTCCATTTGTTCCAACATCTATGTATAGAAATTTGTAATTAGCATCTGCAAGAGCAAACAAAAAACACTATTGTATGATTTATAGTTGAAGTAGTGCGTGCCACAATTCTTTGGAAAGTTAATGCGAATGTGTTTACCGTCGATTGCTCCAATAGTGTTGTACACATTCCACTTTTCTTCAAATTCCCTTGCTACGTTTTCCCATTCCTGCGTAGTTGTAGGCACCTGTAAAGAAAATAGAAAGTAAATTATAATCACTCAGTTTAATTCTTGGCTATACCTAAAAAAATATGATGTCTTCTAATTTTAAATGTTGTAATTGAATGGCCTTCTATCGTTAAAACTGTACAAAGAGATATTTTTTTAATATAGGGACCAGAGGCGTGCTCGGTAAACTCGTGCCAACTCGCTTCCGACTGTTGACTCATGTGTACAGTATCGTAGTCAGTGGCGTAGCGTCAAGAAAGGACACAGGGATGTTGTTTTTGTTTAATGATGGGGCCCGGTCTACAACCCACGTCCCTTCCATATTCGAGATGTTTTCATGTTAGTTATGTTAACATTGTTCCAATTATTGGCCCTTATTGGAAATCTGCGGCTTGCCTCCCCATACACCTACTTCTAAAATAAAAAAAACTAGCTGTACTATTTGTTTGCGGTTTATACTTGTTCATTATTACAGAAATGTAGTTGTGTAACCAACAAACTTGGGCGTGTTGAGTCTAGCAATCTGTGCCGGCTTACAGCATATTGGCCTGACAATCCAGTCATCCGCCTATTGTACTTACGTGTGAATAGAATTTGTCTGATAACCTGTGTTATTGTGGTATTTGTCGTAGTGCATGTGTATTTGATTGAGGTTGGGATTTGAAAGGACGGGGTGATGGCCTTGAGTTAGAACCACTCTCACGTTTGCTTTGAGTAGAAGTGGGAATCCAAAAAAAGCCACTTCCTGGGTGACTTATGAGGGGAACACGCCAAGTGTAACAACCTGATTTCCCAGGAACTTCGCTCAGTAAAAGAGGGGTCAAAATAAGCTAACGCGTGTTTCGGCTCATCCGTAGACAATGAAAATGATGGCCGAAGTGTGTCCAACGTGTTTTATGTGCCTTTTAGAACGTGACAGATTAGACTGACACAGTGGCGTAGCGGTTTTCGCCACAGCTTTACAATTTTGCTCTCCGTGTTCGCAAACGTGATGATGATAATTCTTTCTTTAAGGGGCCTAACATCTGGGTTATCGGCCCCTAATGGTTTGGATTATAGTGAAATATGAGATGAGAATGAAAACTATAACTAATACTAACTACAGACTTACATACTAGAAGAAGAAATTGTAAACAAATAAAGGATAAGGAAAATAAAGGACAGGAAGAAAAGAAATGCCCTCAGCCCTCGAAGAATGAGGATTGAGGGACTTTGAAGGTAGGAGAGCCATGAAAGGCAGATAGAAAAGGGGAAAGAGGAGAAGGCCCGGCACAAGGTCAGAGGAAAAAGCGGGCAAAACGGGCTCAGCTCAAGAATCCCTCGGGGTCGCCAACTCTCAAACTCACATGCCGTGAGCCCTTGAGGGTGTAGCACTATCCAGAGTGCACAAGAAGTGGTGGGGCTACATACACCCAGCCTCCTTGAGGGCCTTGTGCAGAAGGCAGGAGAAAACATGAAAATAAAAAGAAGGCTGACCCTTCGAAGAATGAAGGTATCAGGAAAGATGGACAAGGGCCAATTAAGGCGGGAAAGTGAAAAGACTCCCTAGGCCTCGGATACCCTAATACCTTCGGGGTCGGAAGAGAACAAGAGTTGACCAAGAAAGGTCGACAGAAAAGAAGAAGTAGAGGAGCCCGCACAAGTAAGTGGAAACAATGCCGGAATCAGCTGGGGTCCCCTGGTCGTCAACCCACGTCTCACTAGATGTGAGCCCCTGGGGGTGTTTGCAAACAGTCAAATGTCTACGGATAAGCCGAAATATGTGGTCGCTTATTTCGACCCCTTTTTCACTGAGCGAAGTTTCTGGGAAATCAGGTTGTTGCACTTGACGTGTTCCCCTCGTTAGTTGGGAATAGAACCCACCTTAGTTTTGCCTCAAGACCTTCCGTATCAGAGTATCGAAACGCAACCCATTATACTGTTATGTGTTGGCATCACGTAGGCGAGTGTAAATCGAACAAACAAACCACATGCAATCGGCTTTCGCCAGTGATAGCAGTAGTGTCATTCATTGTGTAGCTCGGTTGATTTCTACAGCTGATCAAAATTGGAGCTCTATGTGGGCCACTGGCCAAGAATTAATTTTGTCTTTTAATGTTATTACCAAATGTGATACGAGATATCGTGAGTGAACCAAGATTGTACGACATGTGGTGCTGTGGGTTTTTTTACCTTTCAAAAATCCTCAGCTGGAAATCAAACTTGCTTTCTTCGGATCATGAGCCGAAGTAATTGTAGAGTGCCTCTAATTTTTAATGTTAATACATTCTGTTTTTATTACTTTCAGATACCGCAGATTAGCCATGGGGATGAGGAGGAGATGGGGGGGGGGAGGGGGGGGAGGGGGGGGGGCATCAGAGGGAATGAGTCAATCCCCAAAGCGGAAGAGGAAGAAGAAGAAGTAATCGGTTGATGCGTTGTTGCTCGAGGCCACACAACCATGGCACAGATGAGTACGATGGCCAAGCAAAAATGCGACGGAAGGGATGAATCGTTGGACACCTTCAGTCGGTTTGTCGCCAATGAATTAAGTGGCTTTCGAGTTGCGGGGAACGAGTACCTCCTGCACCAGACAAAGCGGAAAAAACAACAAGTAATTATGGAATATAAATTTAGGTATTAGGAGGACATTTTGGAAGGCCTCTGTCTGGAGCGATGCGCTCTATGGAAGTGAAACTTGGACTATTGGTGCAGCAGAAAAGAGGAGAGTTGAAGCGTTTGAAATGTTGTGTTACAGGAGAATGATGATGATAATTGTTGTTTTAAGGGACCTAACATCTAGGTTATCGGCCCCTAATGGTTTTTGTGATCGTGAAGATGATAATGAAATGTAAACTATAACTAAAACTAACTACTAACTTATATACGAGAAGAAGAAATGGAAAACAAAAGGGGAATAAGGCAAATAAAGGACAGGAGAAAAAGAAATGCCCTCAATCCTCGAAGAATGCGGATTGAGGGACTTGGAAGGAAGGAGAGCCATAAAAGGTAGATAGGAAAGTGAAAGAGGTAATGGATAAAAGGAGGAAAACCGGACCCAGCTCAGGAATCCCTCGGGGTCGCCAACTCCCGAACTCACCAGCCGTGAGCCCCTGAGGGTGTAGCAATATCCAGGGTGCACCAAAAGTGGTGGGGCTACATACGCGCTGCCTCCT
Organism: Meconema thalassinum; assembly: GCA_946902985.2. NCBI lineage: Eukaryota > Metazoa > Arthropoda > Insecta > Orthoptera > Tettigoniidae > Meconema > Meconema thalassinum. The sequence continues at coordinate 425,037,210 of OX336392.1, read as the reverse complement.
TGAGGGCCGTGAGCAGCAGGCAGGAGATCAGAAAAGATGAGACAAGGGCCAATTAAGGCGGGAAAGGAAGAGACTCCCTAGGCCTCGGATACCCTAATACCGTCGGGGTCGGATGAGAACAAGAGTTGATTGACCAAGGAAAGAAGACGGCCTCCTTGAGGGCCTTGGATAAAGATCAGTTAGGTTTACAAACGAAGAGGTATTAAGACTAGTGGGAGAGGAGAGATGTTTCTGGCGACTGTTAATGAAGAGAAGAGATAGGTTGGTAGGACACATACTAAGACACCCAGGAATAGCAAGCTTAGTTATGAAAGGAAGGGTCGAGGACAAGAACTGTAGGTGTAGACCAAGGTTAGAATATGTTAAACAGATTGCCTCGGATGTGGGGTGTGGTAGCTATGTAGAGATTAATCGATTATCTCAGGACAGGGATGTATGGAGAGATGCATCAAACCAGTCAAAAGACTGAAGACTCCAACAACAACAACAACAATTATGGAGGCAATGGAGGCACACGATTCTCTTAACAGAAACGTTCATAACACAGGATATAAATGTACAAGGACATTACAATAGTCACATGCTTGCTGTGCAGGGGGACCGAGGCCGCTCTATCGGAGGTAGGCTATATCTTGCTTACTAAAACCGTGGTTAACTCCGCATAAAATTACTTACAAATGCACAAATGTTTTAGCAATTGCTGCAAAGCATCTGAACATTATAGGCACTTATTTCCAACCATTTCACACAGCACGGGACATAATTGAAAACATGACAGATATGCTGAAGAACATCAAACAGGATATAGTTACCATTGTAGCAGGAGATTTCAATTGCCGCATAGATAATGAAGATTCCAAAAGCAGAACAGTTATCGACTACATGGAAGGAGGAGGATTCATCATACACAATGAACCAATGAGCCATGGGGTTGTTAACTAAAAGATAGTGTAATTGTTTTTCAGGGCGAAACCCAAAAAGTACACTCACCGATCCTGATAGGCGGTCTGGCACTTCGGTGTGGCACAACGACGAGACGGCGTGACGAAGACAATGACGGTGTCGAGACAAAGACGATACTGTTAAGGTTTTTTTGATTTGTCTAACCCGCACGCCCTCAGTATTTGTTAAGGATGTTTGATTGGTCTGAGGGCTGAGCTGATCCATTTTAGAGGGATTCGCCCCGTGCCTTCAGCATCTGTTAAGGATGTTTGATTGGTGCCTTAACCACCCTTCAAAAGGAGCGTTGATTAATGGGCATCCTGGCATCTACGGGGATGTACTAGGATGTCTTATGAAGAACTGCGGACACGTTTAGAGAGCAATTTATATACATGGGAACTGGCGGGAGGAATACTCACCTAGCTTACCTCAATGTGGCTTAGTAGGCCGCACGCTTGCTGTGCATCGCCTTCCTGCTGGGCAGCGTTCAATGGAGATCTTAAACTAGGTACTAATCTAAAGGGAAGGGCTTCTAATTCTAAACGAAATAAAAAGGTAATCATTAGACTGTTCAAAAAAGGGGGTTTATTACGTAATAGTGGCAGTGACAAGAGGGGAGGATGGAAATAATAATCTAGGGAGAAAAAGGAATTTAGCAGGCACGTTATCACTCACCCCACCACCGTTGATACCAGTCTTCTATGATGTTGGTGGCGTTGGGACTCGATATGGGGCGATGCCCCATATCGGTCCGGCGTAGCACAACTCCGATAGAGTGTAAGACTGTAAGCGACGGTTCAGAAGAGTCCACATTCCAATTAGAGCCCGTGCTTAAGAGAGAGCGGCGCGTGTTCGTACCTCTATTTATAGGTAAAATGTGCCTGGTCAGTCCACTCAGCGGTATGTTGGGAGTGTAATGTCCGCTGTGTCCTGTCTACCTGCTTGCTGTTGGACGTTAGGTCTATGGCCTACGGCTTACTCCGTAGTCGTGTTGCCATGCCATCTTTTACGTAGTTACTTCTGATTATATTTTATGTATGTATAGGCACAGTCCTTTTATAAAGGGCTGGGGCTAGGACAATACAGTGACCCGGGCTCCTGGGGTGGCGGACTATTATTGGTGCACCGCCAGGACATCAGCAAATTCCTTGTTCTACATAGGGGTTATAGCCCGTATGAGGAAGTAGGAAGTAGCTAGCTAGGCTCAGAGTGCAATGGCCTGATGGTTATATGGTGTAGTTGTTGTTGCTTCCTTGGTGTAGGTGTAAAATGGGGGGTGAAGGGTGTTAAGTGGGGGCTGATAGTGTAACCGTACGTTTCTTATTTTAGGGTTATGGTGGAGTTTGAGGGGCGAGTGTGTATTCACACTAAGGATGTATAGTTTTAATAACGAACTTTTTCCTTTTATATATATCTACTTACATTTGGACTTATACATCGTGGCACATGCTCTCTCTTTCTCAATTTACTTCTGTAACTTATATCCTTTACTTCATTCATTTATAAGTCATATTTTCATACCTTTATTTCCTCTTACCAACAATACCACTAACATTCCTTTTAGCATAGAGTAAAACCAAACAAGAAGAAAAAAATCAAAGAGAAAGGAAAAACAAACCAACATCGTCCATAGATATTGTACTTAGATGTGAAACTCGGTAAATATAAGAACAGAGGGGCATGTAACCTCATAGGGTTACAATAGTGGGTGGTTATACCCTGTAGGAAGCTCAGGGTATAACAATATATATGCCATAATGGGGCGAGTACGATTGATCTAATATTCACAAGTACTGCTGTCAGGGTTTCGGTACTTACCAAATATGACGTGGCCCCTCTATGGAAGCACCTACCAGTTATGGCTAAGTTCTCATTCCCCCGTGTGGGTGCGGGATAGAATACACACACGGTATGTCCTGTCTGTCGTAGGAGGCGACTAATAGGGCCGACATGGCAGAATAACTTACCAGTTTTTTGATTTGTTCAGACCCCCTCTGGATGGGGAGGGCAGAATTCATCCACGGTACCCCCTGCCTGTCGTAAAAGGCGACTTAGAGGGGGCCTTATAAAGGTCGTTTTTGGATTTCTGATCCCAGTTATGATTTGACCTATAGAAATAAACATGCATGCTGTTAGGGGAAGGGCCACCAACTTGGCCATCTGGCCAGAAAGCCTAGACGGTATGCCCCATCCCGTCAGGTGGGTGCGCCATGTACCCTTTCAGTAGTATCCGCCTTACAACGAAGGTCCCTGCATGGCCGAATATTGAGAGCTGTATAAATCACTGTGCATGTCGAGGGGGAAGTGCCTGTTCGAGGCACTGGGACCCCGGGCAATACCTGCAATGCCAGGTAAGTATTGCCTTGGCTGGGTGGCGCCCACAGTGATGGCCCCCGTTCGGAGTGGGCAGTATTCGGGGAGGATTTCGTCCGGGATGCCTATTAAGCGCTCACGGACAACTGTACAGGGTGGCCCCATCAAAAAGCCGTCTCTTGATGGAAGTAGACATCCTAAGGTGTGTACACCTCGGGATGAAGCGTTATTAGAAAGATTCCCGGTTGACAACGCTCCCCGTTATCTGGTAGCTACCAGAACTGACGGAGAATCCTTACCGTTTGTCAAATCGATAGTGTTTGCCGAGGAGATTGAAGAAAAGTACGGTGACCAAGAAAGTATTCAGAAGCTACGCAATGGTCAGCTCCTTCTCAAGACCACTGGCAGGGATCAAACCGAAAAATTGCTGAAGTGCAGCAATTTCGGTACGATCCCAGTGAAGATTCAGAAGCATTCGACACTGAACGAGGTCCGTGGTGTAATATTCCACCGCGATCTCGTTCTGAATTCCGATGCAGAGCTGATGCGTAGCTTGAGTAAACGTGGCGTTAGCAGGCTTCGGCGTATCACGCGAAAGGTAGGTGACAAACGGGTAGATACAGGTGCCTTCATTTTACATTTTGAAGGTTCTGTACTGCCCAAACAGGTTAAAGTAACATCTTATCGTTGTGATGTGCGACGAGTTATTCCACCTCCGATGCGATGCTACCAGTGTCAGAAGTTCGGGCACGTGTCTTCCAGCTGCACAGCCAATGTAGCCCAGTAAAATTATACAAATAGAGGCCAATCGAAGGGAAAAAAATCCCGGAGTTTTGAAAATTGGTACAGTTGTTCCTTGGTATCTAAGTTTCCAGAAAATAAAATAATAATTTCCTTATGGGTGGGGGGTGAGCTCCAGGGAGGGGGGCCTTTATAGGGGCCCTATTTTAGCTTTTCGCTTGTGTCTCAGTAACTATCACTCGTAGCGAAATATTGTTGGAATGAAAGTTAACGTTAATAAAATTTACTATAAAAATGGTCCTATGCTTGTTTTACGTAGGACTAATACTTTTGGAGTTATGGAGCCGAGAAAGTACCAACATTTCAAAAAAAATCTTCATTTATTCACATTCTCATTGTTATACGCCATGCTTATAAGTATTTCAGGTATACTATTATGGCTGCCTGTCACCAACGATTGTTAAAAATTAACTGGTGGTTAATTTCGTTTACTGTGTAAAGCTAAACATTGTCGTCATGGCTATAACAACCAGTTTGTTTTAACAGAAGGTGGTAACAGGCAGCATTATATTAGCATTAGAACATGCATGGATATTTCAGAAACAAGTAAAGAAGTACAAGAGTGAAGAGCATTCATTGCCAGTGCAATTCCACTCTCGCCTCATTATAATGGCTGATAAGTGTTTGATTTGTGACGAGACTGTTGAGAATGACAAGGAGTGTTGTTGGTGAAAGGGGAATGCAAGGGCTACTGAGGGCCAGCATTGCAAGACACGATGGGAAGAAGGACCGATTCAAAAACGAAACCGATGGAGTTGTTCACACTTCCTGCCGAGAAGATTATACCAGACCAAACACCATTGCTGTTTCTTCGAGAAACGAGCCATCGACCTCTCCAGCAAGATCTCGGAGCTCCAGTGCACCTGAATTTGATTTCAAAGCCAAGTGTTTCTTTTGCTGTGAACCGATTGATGATGAATTTCATCAGAAACAGAAGAAAAGACCTGTGGACCAACATCAGCAAGTCTACAATTTATGCAGCCTGAAGATGAAGCAAAACGTTTTGGATGCTGCCACTCAAAGGGAGGACGAATGGGGACAACAAGTATCAAGACGGATCAGTATTGTCGGTGATTTAGTTGCAGCTGAAGCTATTTACCATGCATGACAACTGCTGCAAAAAGTTCTTTTCAAGAAAACGTTCAACCGGCGAGAAAAGAGGACGTCCTGTCAATGATTATGTGGGAAGTGCAATGGAAGTGATATACAATTTTCTCAATGACAAAGATGACTGTCAGTATTCCCTGGATGAGGTGATGGACGCAATAACTGGGGAAAAGCTATCGATGAGAGCAGTCCAAGATAAGCTGAAGGAGACATATGGTGATCGTTTAATAATCACCCACCTGCACTCCCAGCACAAGACTGTGCTTTGCTTTCGGAAAGTGGGTCACAAAATTTTGAACGCATCGTGGTATGGTTCCAGTTCGAGGGCTAAAACTGCATAAGACGTGTTGTTCGAACTGCAGCTGCTATAATAAAAAAAGACATTCAGAGTCAAGCTTACGACACTAATTGTTACCCCGCAAGTGATGGTTTCCTTGATGAGGCAGATCAGATGGTCCCTTCTACTCTCTCTGTTTTCTTGGAAGCACTTTTAAGTTCATGGACCCAGGATCATGTGAAAGCTAATAAAAGAGAAGTGTCTCTTTCCCATGCCATCATAGGCGCTCGACGCCCTCGTTCTTTTGTTTCCCCTATCATACATGGTATTGCCTTCTTTATACATCGGAAATTTGGTGCTAAGAGCTTGGTAAACTTGCTAGCAAATCTTGGGTTCAGTGCCTCATATAATGATGCTAAAATGTTGGAGGCATCTGCCATTCACAATCCTCAACAACTCCTACCACCAGGTGTCTTCGGCCAGTATGTGTTTGACAATGCTGACTATAACGTTGCCACATTAGACGGATTTAGAACATTCTACAGCATGGGCGGTATAAAGTGGCTCACCCCAGCACGAATGCTTCCTCCTGCTCTGCCGATAGAGAGGATGAGAATAGCCCCCTCTGCTCAAGACGTTGGCACATTACGGGTCCTTTCGCTGAAGATGAATGAAAACATTGGTGAAAATGGGATAATGGCAATTGTTGTTGAGGACATGAGCGGTCGTTACCCTGTTCCAGACTTTCCTTTTCCCAACCTGTCAGAACTCGTATGTATTGCTGGGAAGTGGTTCAAGGTTGAGGGCATCCCTGAGTGGAAGGGCAGTGCTAGAACAGTATCAAGAAGGCAGTGCGAGAACAGAATATCAAGTAGGCAGTGATGAAATAAAAGAGAATCTTTGTAATTGTTATGTATGATTAGAGTGTGTAAAAATATATATTTTTGTGTGTTGATCAATGTCAAGAATAATAAAAACAGCAACATTGGTGACCCCGACGTGATAATAAACATAAAGAAGTCGTCAATTAAACAAGTGTAGCCTACATTGTTACGAGAGTAGACTGTGCTGTAAATTGGAATTGAAATGTTAACCCCGGAAAATAACGATATCCCAGTCTTAGGATGCGAAGCTAACAAGGTTAGCGTAAAGATTCCTCCGTTTTGGTCAGAAAAGCCCGAGATTTCGCTTTTCCAAGTAGAAGCCCAGTTTAATATTAAGAGTATCACATCTGAAGAGACAAAATTTAATTACATAATTGCCCAACTCGAACCAAAATATATCGAGAATATTTGGGACATAATAATAGGACCAGGACCTGCTAAATATACGCTGCCAAATCACGACTCCTGGATATTTTTAAAAAGAGTGAAGATGTGAAAATCAAAAGATTGCTTACTGGGGTCGAGTTAGGAGATTACAAACCTAGTTAGCTTCTTAGAAAAATGCAGTCGTTAGCTGGAAAGGATGTAGCTGATAAGGTTATTAGAACTCTTTGGTTAGATAAGCTTCGAGATTCGATAAAAAGTATCTTAGTCGTGAGTGAAGAGTGCCTGGAGCGTGTCGCAGTGATGGCTGACAAGATGTTGGAGATGAACCCCCGCAATGACGTATTCAAGGTTGATACACAAGACCGATGATGTTCATGATGATAATTGTTGTTTTAAGGGGCCTAACATCTAGGTTATCGGCCCCTGATGGTTTGGGTGATCGTGAAGATGAAAATGAAAAGCGAACTTAAAACTAAAACTAACTACTAACCTACATACTAGAAGAAGAAATGGAAAATTAAAGGAGAATAAGGCAAATAAAAGGACAGAAGGAAAAGAAATGCCCTCAACCCTCGGAGAAGGCGGATTGAGGGACTTGGAAGGAAGGAGAGCCATGAAAGGCATATAGGAAAGTGAAAGAGGAGAGGTTAGTTAGTTAGTTATTGTTGTTTTAAGGGGCGGAACTACGAGGTCATCTGCCCCTAAAGAGGAGAGGGTCCGCCCCCACAAGTAAGGGACAAAAGGGGAAAACGGACCCAGCTCAGGAATCCCTCGAGGTCGCCAACTCCCGAACTCACCAGCCGTGAGCCCCTGAGGGAGTAGCATTATCTAGGGTGCACCAGAAGTGGTGGGGCTACATACACCCTGCCTCCTTGAGGGCCTAGAGCACAAGGCAGGTGGTAAAAGGAAGAGAAAAAGAAGGCTGACCCCTCGCAGAAGGAGAGTATCAGAAAAGATGAGACAAGGGCCAATTAAGGCGGGAAAGGAAGAGACTCCCTAGGCCTCGGATACCCTAATACCGTCGGGATCAGAAGAGAACAAGAGTTGACCAAGTGAGGTCGACAGGAAAGAAGACAGAGAGGAGCCCGGCACAAGTAAGTGGAAGCAATGCCGGACTCAGCTGGGGCCCCGTGGTCGCCAACCCACGCCCACAAGATGTGAGCCCCTGGAGGATGATACACAAGACCAAAAAGGTACTAGTATTAATGAGCTTGTTACTAAGATTGCTCACCTGGAACAACAAATCGCTAACCTGTCTATAGGACAACACCGCAGTCGGAATCGTAGTCCTCGCCGGCGAAGCTTTAGTCGCAACCGCAGTCGAAGTAGAAGTACTGCTATTACCATTTCCGATTTGGTCAACAGTGCATTCCAGAGAAATGTAAACAGCCTTGCTCATGGAAGTCGTCGGAAAACTCCAACAGGCAGTAGAATTAGCGGCTAGTTCATCTGCCGAGAATTATGATAGAAGCCGCAAAACCGGTTATTCTTAACAGATAATAAAACAGGCCTGCGGTTTCTCGTTGACAGTGGGGCAGACGTATCAATAATTCCACCAAGGAACTGTGATCGAATCCATGATTCGTTTAAACTTTATGCTGCTAATGGAACTGTAATTCCAACATATGGTATCAGAATCCTAACATTGGATTTAGGTTTACGCAGACAATTTCAGTGGCCATTTGTAATTGCTAAGGTCAATAAGGGAATATTAGGAGCAGATTTACTAAAACAATTTCATTTATGTGTCGATATTCGTAACAAACAATTAACAGATGGCGTAACCAAACTTAAAAGCAAGGGTGAGGTTATGTCCATTTCGGAAGAGGAAATTATAAATGCCGTGAACAAAAGTACCATGCAATTTGCCGACTTGTTCAGCTCCTATCCTGAAATAACATCGCCAATCTTGGCAACAGAAACGATTTCACATAATGTTAAACATTACATGAATACCCAAGGACCTCCAGTTTATTCTAGAGCAAGACCATTAGCACCCCATCGGTTAAAGCAAGCTAAACAAGAATTCAAATTTATGCTGGACCATGGAATTTTCAGGCCATCAAAGTCAAAGTGTGCTAGTCCTCTTCACTTGGTAAACAAGAAGGATGGATCCCTTCGTCCATGTGGAGACTGTAGGAGACTGAATGATTCGAACTGTTCCAGACAGATATCTTATTCCGAGACTTGAATACTTTCATCACATCTTGGACGGAACCACGATTTTTCCCAAAATTGATTTATTCAAAGCGTATTTTCAGATTCCAATAGCAGAAGAAGACAAGCACAAAACTGCCATTATCACACCATTTGGACTTTTTGAATTTAACGTTATGAGTTTTGGACTTAGAAATGCACCGTCGACATTCATGCGTTTCATCCATGGTGTGTTGAATGGGTTAAATTTTGCTTTTCCCTACTCGGATGATACATTGATTGCCTCCAAATCAGTCTCAGAACACAAGCATCACCTACAGCTAGTTTTAGAACGGTTGTCGAAGTACGGCCTCCGTATAAATATGAGTAAATCTGTAATAGCTGCAAAAGAACTTGAAATTCTTGAGTACCTGATCACACCAGGTGGTTCGAGACCACTTCCTGAGAAGGTACAAGCAATCATGGAATAAAAATTACCTGAGACCGTGAGAGACTTGCGCACATTCCTCGGTTTGATCAACTTGTATCGTCGCTATCTGCAAAATGCAGCAGAAACTTAAGCTATTCTACACGAATACTTGAAAGGAGCTAAGAAGAACGACAGCAGAAAAATTGGCTGAACCGACGAAGCCAAGAAGCAGTTTGAGAAATGTAAAGAAGACCTGATTAATTCTACACTTCTGACGTTTCTAGTTACAAATCCGCCTATAGCCCTTTTCACAGATGCTTCTGATCAGGCTGTTGGAGCAGCATTACAGCAGTATGAAGACGCTGGTTGGAGACCCATAGCTCTCTACTCCAAAAAGCTCAGCAGTGCGCAGAAGAATTACAGTGCATATGATAAAGAATTGCTTGCAATATACCTGGCAGTGAAACAATTCAGGCACCTTATTGAAGGTAGGGAATTTACCGTTTTTACGGACCATAAACCAATCACCTACACATTCCAACAAAATAATTAGAAGGCATCCCCTCGGCAACTACGGCACCTGCAGTACATCTCGCAGTTCACGATTGGCATACGTCATGTCAGTGGCAGAGATAATGTGGTAGCCGGTACTCTGTCAAGACTTAATGGCATTTCAGTGATTGATTATGAAGTCATAGCAAAACTTCAAGAAAATGATGAAGAACTGAAGCAGTTACGACAAGACGATACCTCTCTGAAATTCAAACAGTGTCAGTTAGGTTCCCAGTACATGTTGTGGTGTGATGTCTCTACTAGTAACATTCGTCCTTTCGTTCCAAAAATATTTCGCACCAAAATTTTGAAACATATTCATGATATGGCACATCCTGGCGTGAAAGAAACCGTCAAAAACATTGTTGCCAAGTTTATATGGCCAGGAATAAGAAATAATGTGCGTAAATGGGCTCAATCTTGCATTAGTTGTCAACAAAATAAAGTGACAAGGCACACTAAGTCTCCGGTTGGAAACTTCGCGCAACCAGATGATAGATTCCAAGTCGTTCGTGTAGATATAATTGGACCTTTGCCACCATCAGAGGGCAACAATTACTGCCTTACTTGCATTGATCGATTCAGTCAGTAGCAAGTTCTTTCTACAATACTTGGATAAGTAGATTTGGAGTTCCAGAAATAATTGTTACGGACCAAGGGAAACAATTCGAATCGGAATTATTTAGAAACTTAGCAATGATCTGTGGAGCGAAAGTGCAACATATTACTCCTTACCACCCCCAGGCAAATGAAAAAATAGAACGCCTACATCGTACCCTCAAAGCAGCAATCAGAGCACACAAGAACCCCAGATGGACTCAGAGCCTACCAACAGTCCTACTTGGTTTACGAGCAGCCATTCGAGAAGACTCCAGATACTCACTTGCGGAAATGATGTATGGAACCACCAACATACTTCCTGGAGTGTTTTTCGAACACTCAATGCAGTTACTGTACAGTGCAATCCAGATACCTTTGTAACCCAACTCCGGGATCACATAAATCAACTTAAGCCTGCTAAACCTAGGACTGTTACATCCAGATCTACATTTATTCATAAAGACCTATCTAGTAGTTCAGATGTGTTCTTGAGGACAGAGTTAAAAAATCCCTCGAGCCACCGTATGAAGGACCGTTCTTAGTGGTGAAGAGGCAGGACAAGTATTTCACTATCAGTATCAAGGGCAAAGATATTAATGTGTATATTGATAGACTCAAACCTGAGTATATACTAGTGGATGAAGAGGCAGAACGAGATACAGTGAGGAATCCTAATCTATCCCCCAAGAAGTCCCCTGTTTCCGAACTGTACCATGCCAATCAGGACAGTGAACTAGTCAAGACTACACGTAGTGGTAGGGTGATAACATTTCCTACCAGATATCGGGACACAATTCAATTAATAATTTCTTAGGTTAAGTTATATTAATTTTTGTTGTTGTATAGTTTCTATAAATGTTCAGTCCTGTTAACGTAAATTAGTTACTGGCAGGAGAGTGATGTAGCAGAGCATCAAGAAGACAGTGCTAGAACAGTATCAAGAAGGCAGTGCGAGAACAGAATATCAAGTAGGCAGTGATGAAATAAAAGAGAATCTTTGTAATTGTTATGTATGATTTGAGTGTGTTAAATTATGTTGATCAATGTCAAGAATAATAAAAACAGCAACGTGCCGTGGCGATGGAGAATGACAAAGTAGCCAATGAACAGAAAGCGAAGAAAGGACGTCGAAGAAAGAAGAAGAAGAAGAATGTCAAGGAGGGAGATCTTTCTCAAACATCAGATAACGTAAAGGGCAGTCCAGGTCTTGCCATGAACGGGAATTCCTTAAATGAGCCCAGAAATGCCCCCTCAAGTAATGTGCCGAAACCTTCATGTTCACATCAGACCCAAAACTCTAATTCTGCCTTATCAATGGCACTATTGCATCGTGCAGAGGAGAAATTAAAAAGCGAGATTACTTTTTCCAATGTTTCATCTACAGATACATCTGAGATATATTTACACCACATAAATAAGAAACTCAATTTACTTAAACGTTACAGGGAAGAAACAATAGCAGAAAAGAAGAACTGTGGCCCAGATGCTCAATATGAAGCAATTTGTGCGGATAACATAAACGATGGTGAAGAAGAAATCCAGTACAAATTAATTCAGCGTGTTGTACTGTATTTCAACACTATGCATGTCACGTGTAAAGTTTTAGTTGCAAAAGACAACAGTCCGCTCAAGAGATGCGCGAGCTGCAAGATGATCTCGTATTGGACTTCAGAGCACCAAAAGAGTCACTGGAACCAACACAAGGATGTGTGAAAGGCTATCTGTAAAATATGCAAACAGAATGGCTTGAACCATCTCTATGAAAAGACAGTCGGACTCGACCCCGACAGCTGTCGCTATTACCGAATTCAATGCGTCAACGAATGTACTCGTGAGATAGGACGTGAATTAGAATTGTGGGAGAAAAAGATGTTTTTCTATGCAGATGTATGCCATACCTATTATCAAAGTGACAAAAGCAAGCTATCCACATGTGATAAGGGCCACCATGTCAGCTACTGTGCAGAACACTTAAAACCTGATCATGACAAGTGGTGTAAAGATTTTAAAGTTTCTGGAGATATAATAGGCTATCGACCGGCCACTTTACGTTAGGGCCCGTGAAATTGTAGTGATATGCCAAGACGACTGTAAAATGAAATCAGTTGTTGTAAGATAGGGTGGCTTTCACCTATTGATGTATTTGGGAAGCATTGGCCATATAATGGCTGGAAGCGGTCTGAAAGAAGCTTTGTGTACTGTTTTTGCTGCAAATTCAGAAGACAAAATGCGGACTGGACATGCATTTAACAGGGGAGTACAAGGACACCTGCTTGTTCAGACTGTCTTGGCTGAAATTATTCTGAATACTCTACTTGAGGTATCAGATGAACAGAGGAGAGAAATCACCGAATTGTTTACAAAAATTAAAGATGACACACACACACTCAATATATGATGAAGCATAATGCTCAACTCGCCCTCCTCCATGAACAAATGAAAACTGCACTTTTATCCTTGAAGGGACATGGACGCACTGCAACTCTGTGGAATCAATATTTTCACATGGTATCCCTTATGAAACAGTTCAACGAAGCAGAACATTCTGGGAACTGGCAAAATGCATCAGTGCTCTGTCCAGCAAATGATACCATTCTTTCATGCAAGTGGCCACATGCAATATGCCAAATGTGCTCATTTATATTACAGGATATGCATGCCCAACCCACTATCCACCCCATGACTTCCAAGATTCGTAAGAAACGGTCGTAGATCAGATTCTCCTGGATCAGGAGACTGGTCTGATATGACTATAGAGCCTGCTCCAATGGCTTTCAGGTTGTAGATGACGCAAGCATGGACGAAGATGAGATTGACGACCCTGACAAGATGACTGTTTGATAAACGACCCTGACACATTATTGTTTCATTATAAAAAATAATTTTCACTACTATGTTAACAGTATTAGTATTATATATTAAATAGTCATAAGCATAATGAGAATGTGAACAAATCACGATTTTTTGAAATGATGGTACATTCTCGGCCCCTGAACTCCGAAAGTATTAGTCCTACGTAAACAACGCATAGGAGCATTTGTGTAGTAAATTTTATTATCTTTATGTTTCATTCAAACAACATTTCCCTATGAGTGATAGTTACACGCGAAAAACTAAAAAGGGGCCCATATAAAGGACCCCCTCCCTCGAGCTCACCCTCCACCCATAAGGACTTTTATTTTCTTCAAATTCAGATGCCAAGGAACAACTGTACACATTTTCAAACCTCCGGGACTTTTTTCCTTCGATTTGTCTAATTTTATCGGGCTAATGCTGCATGTAGGGATTGCGGGAAGCCTGTTCACGAAGGTGAAGAGTGCACACCACCACCTGTGTGCACTAACTGATCGAACTTCCACGCTCCAATATCTCGCGATTGTCCTGAATTCATTACCGAATCGAAGATTCAGGAGATAAAGACACTGGAGAACCTTTCATATCACGATGCTCGTAAAATGTATCGCGATATGAACGCTCCTGAGTTCGCTGTATCGTACGCAACACTATCGACTCCTACGATAGTACCTACAAGATTTGTCCCTCTTGTGATTCAACCCTCGGCAGCACAAGTTTTGAAATCGGCAGGGTCTCCTAGTGGGCCACCAATTAAAATGAATAGCTCGAAGAAGGGCCCGGGACCTTCTTCGACCTCCAAATATAATGCGCCTGTTAAACCATCTAAACAGGCACCATCGGAGAAGGCAACTTCTCAAAGTCTGCGAAGAAACCTTCCCCGACTCCCATGGGGGAAGAAACCATCGCAGACTAGGACTGATGCATCTACCAGCTCGTCTAAAAAATGGAAAAGCCGGCGGAGAGGAGACTCACAGTTAAACGCCGTCTCTCCTACACCCCCCCCCCCCCCCTGCAAACAAGGCGGTACAATCTTCTGCAGACCTTCCCGCTCCCACTACAGCCAGTGGAGCGGTGCCAGCAACTGCTGCATTGTTTTGCAGGACGGAGACGTCAGGGGGGAAGGACCCAACTACTTCCCCAAATAGGCGTGAAGGCCGTGCTAGAAAAAAGAATAGTCTGGACGTGCCGGGGACGGACTCCCAGTCTTCGGACCGGGAAAAGGTCCCTCGTCACCGCTCTCTTCACCAAGAGCGAGATCCGGAAAGTCCGGCGATAACCGCGCGCCAACTCAGAGAGCATTCGCTCCATTTTCTTCGTCCTCCGACGGAGATGTGGATATTGAGGAGTGCTCTCCTACCCTATCACCTCCTCCTAAGGATAGGGATGGTTGGCAAACGGTTAAGCATAAGTAGACGACTATCAACTACTTAACTCCACACTATTGCACTATTACAATGGAACTGTAATAGCTATTTTCGACATCTCACTGAAGTTGGCCAATTAATTTCTCAGTTTACGGCAACCATTGTCTATCTTCAGGAATCCAGGTTTCATCCTGGACATGAGCCAACAATGCGTCACCTCAAACTCTTCTCTAAAGACCGAGTGGACGGAGCTGTGGCCGCCGGTGGCGTCTGCACTCTCGTCCACTCTAACCTCTTTAGTGAAGAGGTGCCGCTGTGTACTTAGCTAGAAGCAGTTGCAGTTCGTACTTCGTTGCCAGTAATGGCAACAGTATGTAACATGTACATCCCGCCTGACTCTCAACTGGATTACAACCAGCTGGTAGATCTAATATCTCCTTCTTTTCTCCTTCTGGGAGATTTTAATGCCCACAACACCATCTGGGGCTCCGCTACCACTAGCGGCAGGGGGAGAGATTTTGAGAGGCTTATCAGGCGGCTGGACCTGTGTTTGTTGAACACAGAGGAACCTACGCACTTCTCTATTGCACATGGCACTTATTCAAGTGTCGATATCACCTTGTGCAGTCGTGCGCTGGTTCCCCTGCTACAGTGGGGTGTACACGACGACCGTTGAACTAGTGACCATTACCCGATTATCCTTACTCTTCCGAATCAGAGAGCCATCGAGTTACCAAGTTGATGGCTTCTCCGTCGGGCGAATTGGCCAACATTCACAGCACGTGTGTTTTTTCCGAAGATATCTTTGAGAGTGTCGATGATCATACCACATAACGAATAGTATTTTGGCTGCGGTAGAGGGAACTATACCTTCCTCATCCGGCAACTCCCTCCGCAAACTTGTGCCTTGGTGGACTGCCGAAATCGCAGCAGCCATTAAAGATCGTCGACGTGCTTTCAAAAGCTATTGGAGGCAAAACACCATGGCCAACCTTATCGCCTTCAAAAGAATGCGTGCTAGAGCCCGATATCTGTTTCGGGAGAGTAAGAAAACAACGTGGGAAAATTGTGACGTCTGTGACGGCATATAATCCAGCATCTCAAGTGTTGATGATGATGATGATAATTGTTGTTTTAAGGGGCCTAACATCGAGGTTATCGGCCCCGAATGATCTGGGTGATAGCGAAAATGATAATGAAATGGAAACCAGAACAAAATTATCTGAGACGGAAAATACGTACAAAAAGGAACTCAGATGGAAACAACTCACAATATGGTCTTACAAAAGGGAATTTAGAACGAAAAGTAGCACAAAAAGAATAGATTGAAAAAAGACCCACAAGACGTAGGCGAGATTCAAAATACGTACAAAATGCAATGTAGCGTCGAAATACTTACAAAATGCAACTGAAATTCAAAATACTTACAAAATGCAAATAAGATCGAAAATACGTACAAAATGCAATTGAGGTTCAAAATACTTACAAAATGCAATTGAAATTGAAAATACACAATGCAAGTTAGATTTAAAAAAGCCGGTTCAGATTCAATATACTCACAAAGTGCAATTGGAATTCAAAATACAAAATGCAATTGAAAGTGAAAATGCTTACAAAATGAACGGTAGATTCAAACGACTCATGTGGATTGACAATACTTACAAAATGCTATTTAGATTGAAAATACTTGACAAAATGTAATTTAGATTCAAAATACCCACAAAATGCAATTGAAAATCAAAATATGTGCAAAATGCCCACCAAATAAAATTCAATTTAGATTCAAAATTCGTGCGAAATGCGGTTTTGGTTGAAAATACTTACAAAATGCAATTGAAATTCAAAATACTCACTAAAAGGCCCGTCTACCTGCATTGAAAGACTTACTAGAAAGCAATGTGTGGACTGTACTTCGTAGGATCTCCGGACTCCCGACATCATTGACAATGCCCGGAGTAATCATCACGGACTATCTTGCCATTGGCAAAAGTTTTGCATCGCACTTCTCCGATGTATGCTACATTTGTAACTCAGATGCGGGTGCAGAGGCTCACCCCTTGTCCTTTGCCACTGCGGCTTCGGAGTTCTACAATGTACCATTCTCTGAATGGTAACTGCGCAGTGCGCATGCACTGTGCAGGGATACATCTTCCGGAACGTATCACATCCATAATGGAATGCTGAAACAACTCTGCTTCTCCAGTTTAAAACAACTGATGATGATGGTAATTCTTGTTTTAAGCGGCCTTACATCTAGGTTGTCGGCCTCTAATGAAATGAAATGGTATGAAATGAAAGGAGGAGGATAAAAACAGCCCACTACCAGTGAAGAAATGAAAATGGTTTATATAAAACAGACAGTGAGCCCCAACAACTATGCCTTATTTGAATAAAAATATTAAGAAGGGGATGGTAAAAACAATAAAGCAAATAAGGCATAGTGATCAATAAAATAGATGAACGCAATAAAACAGACCAGAACTGAATTAAAAGTCCTAAACTACAATAAAACTGAAAAAAAAACACTCTCCCTCATGAACCTGAGGGCCAGGTGCACTGACGCCCCGTCATCACGGAGAATGAGGGAGAGGGTGTTAGGCAGTTTGAGAGTCCTTCTCAGATTGGTCAGGTCGTGTGTGTCACGGCAAGGTGGACGCAAGTGGGAGTGCGTAGCAATACCATGGCCTTGGGTGTATTCGCTCCCTCCCACCCACGGGGGTTTTAATTGACAAACCATCTCCGAAGCCTGAAAATATAGCCAAGGTCACCTCTTTTAGTCTCCTCTTACAACAGGTAGGGGATACCCCTCAACCATAGCTAGGTTATCGCCCCCTAATGGTTTGGGTGATAGTGAAAATAAAAGATGATTAGATGAAAGCTACAACTAAAACTAACTACAAACTTACAACTAACTTACGTACTAGCAAAAAATGGATAGGAGAAAAGAAATGCCCTCAATTCACAAAGAATGAGGATTGAGGGATTGGAGGGAAGGAGAGCCATGAAAGGCAGATAAGAAAAGGGAAATAGGAGAGGGCCCGCCCCAAAGTCAGTAAGAAAAAGGGGGGAAAACTGACCCAGCTCAGAAATCCCTCGGGGTAACCAACTCACGAACTCACCGGCCGTGAGCCCTCGAGGATGCAGCACTACCCAGGATGCACATTAAGTGGTGCGGACTACACACACCCTGCCTCCTTTAGGGCCTTGGGCAGAAGGCAGGAGATACCATGGAAAGAAAACAAGAGGTCTGACCCCTCGAAGAATGAGGCTATCAGGAAAGATGAGACAGGAGACGGAAAATTGTAATAATTTTGGAACTTAGGTTAGCGGGACTCCAGCTGAGGCTGGCATTACTTCCACTTTTGTCGTTCTCCTTTCTTGCATCTTCCTCGTCCTGACAGACCTGGCAACCACAGCCAGAGCTGCCCCGTTTTATAGCGAAGTTAGTGAACAAGTGGTCTTAACTTGCAGTACGGCCTGTAGCGCTCTCCCACGCCCCTTGCCGGAAACACTCGTTACTAACCTGGAGGTAGATCTTGTGAAGATCTCTTCATTAGTGTTTGACCCTTGCAGCCCAATTAGCAATACAAACAAGCCAAATCGATGTGGCGCGTCAATATCCTGCGAGGTCCCGCTCCTTGCCACCAAATTTATCATATTAGCCAGGCTCTATTTATTCTATCCCCCCCCCCCCCCAAAAAAAAAACCAGCTGCATTTGTTGCACTACTTTTACAGCTGTGCATGCAGATGCAAAACTTATAATTGTCTTTATGTTTTTCTGAGGGTGGAGCATCGATGCCAACCACTGGGCGGCTGAACATCTAAGTCACCAGCATTTTATAATGAGGATGATGATAATTGTTGTTTTAAAGGGCCTAACATCCAGGCAATCGGCCCCTAATTAAATTAAATATTGTGAAATGAAACGATGAAGATACAAAATAGCCCACTTCCAGAGATGAAAACGAAAATGGTTTGTATAAAACAGACAGTGAGCCAAAACAATTATGACTTATTTGGATAAATATGATGATGATAATTGTTGCTTTAAGGGGCCTAACATCTAGGTTATCGGCCCCTAATGGTCTGGGTGACAGCGAATATGACGATGAAGTGGAAACAAGAACGAAAATTAAGTGAGACGGAAAATAGTTACAAAAAGGAACTCAGATCAAACTACTCACAAAATGGAGAGCGCCAATACTTACAAAAGGGAATGTAGAACGAAAATACTCACAAAAGGAAGAGATTGATAAATACTCACAAAATGGAGAGCGCCAATACTTACAAAAGGCAATGTAGAACGAAAATACTCACAAAAGGAAGAGATTGAAGAATACGTACAAAATGTAGTTTAGGTTCAAAATACGTACAAAATGCAATGTAGAGTTGAAATACTTACAAAATGCAAGTGAAATTCAAAATACTTACAAAATGCAAATGAGATTGAAAATACGAACAAAATGCAAATGAGGATCAAAATACTTACAAAATGCAATTGAAATTGAAAATACACAATGCAGCATCTCCTGAAGTTTGTGATTTTCTAATCAACGTTATGTCCGTTGGAAATCAACAAAAATCGATGTCTATTTCAGAATCAAATTCTACTCCCGGAAGGTTCGAAAATCCGATAAAGCGTAAACATCCTGAATTTCGGTTCACTGTCTGCCGTTAAAGCTCAAACCAGTAAAGATAAAAGTAAACGGGCCGTTCTTAAAATGGAACGAGATATCTTCAGACGATTACTTACGATTAGTATTGAGAAAAACATCAACATAGAGCACTGCTTAACGTTTCCGTTAACGCCTGTGCCACCTGCTCTTTTCTCCTGTACTGGTGACTTATTAAAACGGATAAATCTAAGCTAGCCCAAGTATTGAGGTCCAATGTCAAAACTGTTGAGCCTACCGATATCGATATTGAAATAATAGACGGTTTTTATTACTTATATTTTATCGGATCATCTATGCCGCAGACATTTGATAAGATTGCTGAATCTACACACATCAAAAAAAGTTTTGCATCACCTCGGTTCCCAGATCTCCGGCATATAGACGTTGACTGTGTATATTGTATCCAAGATACAGTCCCTTTGACTGTTCATAGATGTCACTAAAACTGCTCAAAGATGTAAACAACCATGCATGAGCAGGGCCTATTAGACGGAGGGGGTACGACAGCCGATCAGTTCCAGTCATTCCACCAGGACGAAGGTACGCTGCTCATGTTGTCTGTAGTTCTACCATGCCTAGAAGGTCAATACCGCAGTTCGATCGCGTCCGCATTGTTACTTTGTGTCAAGAAGGGAAGTTTCCAGGCGTCTCAGAGTGAACCAAAGCGATGTTGTTCGGACATGGAGGAGGTACAGAGATACAGGAACTGTCGATGACAGGCCTCGCTCAGGCCGCCCAAGGGCTACTACTGTAGTGGATGACCGCTACTTACGGATTGCCGCTCGGAGGAACCCTGACAGCAATGCCACCATGTTGAATAATGCGTTTCGTTCAGCCACAGGACGTCGTGTTTCAACTCAAACTGTGCGCAATAGGCTGCATGATGCGCAACTTCACTCCCGACGTCCATGGCGAGGTCCAGCTTTGCAACCCCGACACCATGCAGCGCGGTACAGATGGGCCCAACAACATGCTGAATGGACCCCACGGAATTGGCATCACGTTCTCTTCACCGATGAGTGTCGCATATGCCTTCAACCAGACAATCGTCGGAGACGTGTTTGGAGGCACCCTGGTCAGGCTGAACGTCTTAGACACACTGTCCAGCGAGTGCAGCAAGGTGGTGGTTCCCTGATGTTTTGGGGTGGCATTATGTGGGGCCGACGTACGCCACTGGTGGTCATGGAAGGCTCCGAAACGGCTTTACGATACCTGAATGACATCCTCCGACCCATAGTGCAACCATATCGGCAGAATATTGGAGAGGCATTTGTCTTCATGGACGACAATTCTCGACCTCATCGTGCACATCTTGTGAATGCGTTCCTTCAAGATAACGACATCGCTCGA
Source organism: Meconema thalassinum (assembly GCA_946902985.2). Taxonomy (NCBI): domain Eukaryota; kingdom Metazoa; phylum Arthropoda; class Insecta; order Orthoptera; family Tettigoniidae; genus Meconema; species Meconema thalassinum. Next base: position 425,016,534 of record OX336392.1, on the reverse strand, counting down.
CTACAGTGGCCAGCATGTTCGCCAGACATGAACCCTATCGAACATGCCTGGGATATGTTGAAAAGGGCTGTTTATGGACGTCTTGACCCACCAACCACTCTGAGAGATTTACGCCGAATTGTCGTTGAGGAGTGGGACAATTTGGACCAACAGTGTCTTGATGAACTTGTGGATAGTATGCCACGGCGAATACAGGCATGCATCAATGCAAGAGGACGTGCTACTGGGTATTAGAGGTAGTGGTGTGTACTGCAATCTGGACCACAAATGCTGAAAGTCTAGCTGTATGATAGTACAACATGCAATGTGTGGGTCTCATGAGCAATAAAACGAGCTGAAATGTTGTTTGTGTTGATCTCTATTCCCTTTGTATTTAACGGTTCCGGAACTCTTGGAACCGAGGTGATGCAAAACTTTTTTTGATGTGTGTATGTTAATAAAATTGTTCTCAACTAACGCCTCTCAAATACACATCATTTTTTATAGACACCTAACACCTTCTATCAAAGAATGTGAACGTCAAAGTAGGTTGAAGTTTGATAGGCAGTACGTCATCCAAGGACCTCTTCAACCAAGGCCTAGTGATTTTCTTGGAAGTCTAAACAATTTCCGTTTCAAAGAAGCCCTGGTGCAATTCTTGGATAATTACTGGGAAAATGACAATCTCGTGTCAATAATCCAAACTATTTTTATATTACAGTTAGAGAACAATATTTTAGTTATCATACAGTCGAAAATCACGTTGTAAAACCTGAAGAAGAAGATTATTTATGCCAACATGAAGAGGCAGATACGCGGATGATGTTCCATATATCAAAAGCGCCACCTAATTCGAAAGTCTAAAATCTAGGCAACCATGATTGGATCAACTTTTTCACAAGGCAAACTAATACAGTTATATTCAGAAAAAAAAAGTTTTAATTTGATATGATATACGATTAAATAACTGATGAGAGTATATCAATAACATTTACTCACCTGCTTATACCTGGCAACTCCACAGTTTCGCAGAGAGGGAAGAAGGCAAACTTTACTTTTTCAATTCTGTTGGGTATGTTCTCTTAGCTAGCGTACAATTTTTTAAATAACTAATGAGAGACGTAGATTTTTTAAATTTAATAAAAAATGTAATTATTTAATATTATTCGCATGCAATTTAACTAGGCAACCTATTCGCGATATGTCAATGTGCATATAATCTATCATTTATATCTTATCACTAATAAATAACAGATGAGGGTATACATTTCTTATACCGGATCTCGCACTATCTTCCATGTCCTCAGCCTTGCCTTTCTATTTTAAAGCCTCGAGGATATATTTCTCCCTCGGTTTACCTCTCCATACTCTCTTCAACTTGGGGGGCGTGGTGGCTCAGCGGTCTAGCTGTATGCCTCTCACCAAGGCGGTCCGGGTTCGATTCCCGGTCAATGCATGTGAGATTTTCGAAGTGAAATGCCATGTCCTGTGGCTCGGATTCCACGTAAAAAGGAGGTCCCGTGGCTTATAATCACAAGATTCACGGTCACGTAAAACTACAATCTTCCTTCTTCTTCTCTTCAACTTGGCACGTATTTAACCAACCACCAAGTTGTGACCTGAGTGTATATCTGCTCCAGGGTGTACTTTTGCCTAAAAAAAAAAAACAGTTTCGATATCTCTTCTTTATCATGATGTAGTCAATTTGGTATCTTTCTACATTTAGGCTAAATAACAATGTATAACGTTGTATTTTATGATGTTCAAATAAGGTGTTGCCAATCACAAAAGAGTTTTCATTGAAACAAGAAGTTTCGTGGCGAACTAAAGAGCCTACTTTTCTCGAAACGTAAGTTTCATTCCAATGATTAATCTATATGGACCTAATTAGAATAATGACGAAATTGAGTTGGTAATATCGAAATTCCTAATTAGTTCTAAATACTGTATACTGGCATAATTCAGCCTAATAGAGCATTACAGTTGGCAGCCCTGAGTACTGAATACATTCTTAGTTCCATCTCTTAAGGTACAGAATACAAAATTTGGTTGAAGTCCAATGGATAGCATGGACGTTGCAAGTAGTTAGACATTGGAACAATCAGCGCGCGTAAAATCATGTTGGCAACAATGTCATGCATGTGTTGATCAGAAATAATCTGAACTATTATGATCTATTGTTGTGCCAATTTTGGATGAAATACATTTGTTAGTATATAAGTTACATGTATTTTAAAATTGGACCAATCAGCAGGATTAGAAACACGTTGGAAGCACTGGCGTATATTAGCTACTCCAAATTAATCTAGAATGGACCAATAACCTAGATGTTATGCCCCTTAAAACAACAATTATCATCATCATCATTAATCTAGAATGTAATGCACTATACGTTTGCAAAGTTTAGAGCTGTTGGCTTTAATACTTTCTGATATATTGAAATTAGGGTAAAAAATAGAGACAGCATTTATTAACAGTTGGCAGCCCTGGTGGCTCTTAAGATTACGCTCAGTCATATCTGTCTATCTACACATAGTACATACGAAATTTGGTTGAAATCCAATTGAGAGTGTAGAAGTTATATGCATTCAAATATTGGACCTATCAGCAGGCTTAGAATCATTTTGGCAACACTGTCATGTATGGCCTCATGGAAATTAAACTGAAATATTATTATCTATATGTGTGCCAATTTTGGTATAGCTCCCATGCATATCTTCCAAGATATCCAACATGGAGCTAAAATTTCAGTTGCGATTTTTCAGCAGTTGGTAAAACTGACATCATTTTCAAATACGGCATTGAGATATTCGGATAGAGATCTTTACTCATACCCAATTTGGTTTCGATTGCTACAGCCGTTTAGGAGTTGATAGGGGGGACACACACACAGCCAGCCAGCCAGCCAGACAGACACACATTTACCCGGATCGATGTCATAAGTGTACTTTTTCCTCATTTTTACAAAATGCGAAAAGCAGGCTACCCACTGACGCGCCATATCTTCCTTCACCCACCACAGAATTCCAGTCACCCATGATAATACATGCACCTCGGTTCTCGTTCTCCAAAAGTTCTTCAATCTTCTCATAGTACTCCTCTACTTCTTCATCCCTGTGTTGACTAGCTGGCATATACACTTGGATTATGACCATATCCTTTTTCAAACCCTTAAGTCTCAACATCATCAATATGTCGTCAATATAATCCACCTTCAAAATCTACTTTTTAGCCAGTTTCCTATCATTATACCAACTCCATTACTTCCACTCATCTCCCCTCCAGAGTAGAACATCGTATAGTCTCCACTTTCCAACTGTCCACTTCCTCCCCACCTCACTTCACACTTTCCCAAAATATCCAATCTATTTTTCTTCATGTATAGCTTTGCATTTTCCATCTTCCCGGCTTGTAGGAGTGTAAGAACATACCATGTTCCAACTCTTTATCTTATCGTCTTTCCTCCTATTTATTCGCTGTTCTCCCTCCGTAACTCCATCTGATCTCAATGGAGTCCCCTCCCGGAGATCCGAATGAGGAGGTGTTTTACCTCCGGAATAATGTAATTTAACAGAGAGCCATTCTTTGTGTTTCTAGGAAGTATCTTGTATCTTCAACTACCATATTTATTGACAGTCGATTAATTTATAATAGAGATTGTTACAGGTGCCAAAATAAATGTTCATAACTGGTGAAATTTCTTAAATGACTGGTGAAATTTCTTAAACACCCAGGCAGCATGCACGTTTATTTTTAAGGCTCAAATAAAATATGGGACCCCTATTAGTCGCCATTTACGACAGGCATGGGATACCGTGGATGAATTCTGCCCTCCCCATCCACAGGGGTTCTTCCAAATCAAAGTCAGTCATGTCAGTCGGTCTTGTCGGACCTATTAGTCGCCTCCTACGACAGGCAGAGCATACCGTGGGTGCATTCTAACCCGCACCCACACAGGGATTGACCAAGGAAGGTCTACGGAGCCCAGCACAAGTAGGCGGATGCAATGCCAGCATCAGATAGGGTCCCGTGGTCGCCAATTCACGTCCTACTGGTAGTAAGCCTCTCAGAGGTTCCTGAAATAAATTACATGGAGATCATAATTCTGTGATGAAACCCCAACACTTCTCTGCACCAAGACATCATATCGCAGCACCTCCTATGAAAACCCGGCCGAAGCCGTCGGATTTTTAAGAGCGTTAAAAATCCCTCAGTATGCCTTCCTTCGGAGGGGAAGTAAAGCCGGCGGTCCCATGTCATAGATTTATGGCATGTTAAAGATCCTTCCACTAATTGCACCTGTGTGAAGCTAAATTGGATAGGTTAAGAATGTAAACAACGCTCTTAGGTTTCTATGTTCGTTGCCAAGAGCCGACTGCGGCGGCATCTAGTAGCTCAGTTCTGAACTTGGCCTAGTAGTCGTTGACGGTGGTGCTTGGCGGCAAAAGTGTGAACTATTTGAAAAATTCTTAGTTGCAGTACTTAAATTAACAAACAGATAACACACACTAATACAGTCATCACAATTAACACCGGTTATCAGACAGATTCTACACACACCCAAAGTACACGGGGCTACATGACCGCGTTGTCGCAGCCCCTAAACTTAAGAACCAACCAACCACCTCCTATGAAGCTGCCGATCTGGATTCAGCTGCAATCCCACATAATTATTTAACATCTAGTATGCTAGGGAGGCAGTATTGAGAAGGCCATGAGATTAGAGAAGCAGTTTTTAACTGTGGGTAACCATGGAGATGACATAATATGATCAATTGTTTATGATATAAAAAACTGTATGTTACATTACAATAGGCAGAACCAATTAAAGCTAGTGTTTCACTAATGAGTTGTGTTAATAACTTGTACTAAGATACGTAGTGGGATATATTCCTACATATGCATTCCTCGGGCTATTTCACGTTGTAAACAATCAGCATGTACAAGAAATGCCAAAACGGTAGCCTTCTTGCTGGGTGAAAGATCAGTTCTCACAATTATCACAGATTACCGGTATCTCAAGAATACGACAATGAGCATCTGTCTATGCCAGTAATAACTGAGAATAATACTAGTAACCCTTAACTTGGCAAACGAATAATATTTACAGAAAAAAAAATCAATACCTTTTTGGGATATTTAGGGATTCTCAAAACTGATCTGAACGGACTTTATTACATGTATCCTATAAGAACATTGCAAAGTTTCACAATGTTTATTACATAAATTTAAAATCTTGAATTTATGGTATATTATTACTAATTATTAAATATTAAATAGAAGAAATAGAATATAAACTAGTTTTGATCATTTAAATATCATCATAGAATGGCATTACAAAAAATTTAGGAAATCAAGTAGCGGTCTTATGAAATACAGTACTGAAATGCAATACTGCTACAGCAGTGATTAAATTATCTTGTGTGATAAGACAGGAAGCAGTTCCTTTTTTCTGTAAAGCAGAGCCTTAGGTCACATATTCTACACATTACTGTTGTCTGCCCTTTTGGACAGTACCTACACCTTCCTTTAATTCTATGAATAGGGAAGTGGTCAACTCGATCATATCGGACTTCATCTGTTGGCCTTGGGCACATTGCTCGCTGAATCTTTCGAGGAGGTGAACTGAGATCATCTGCTGATGGACGTCCTCGATTTCTTCCTTTATGCTGAAGTCCATGGCTTACAGCCAGCCTAAATTCTTTCAGTGACATGCATGTGCGTTTGTCATCGAGGAGATTCAGCTCTCTTCGATACAGTAACCAACCATTGTTTACACAAATGTCAAGAATTTTGGAGAAAACAGCCATATACCAACGGTGAGTCCTGAACCCTGTCCGGTACAAAGCTGCCAACATGTCTGTGCCAATTGAAATTGACACAATCTTCAAATCCTGCTGTCGGCCCTCTCCGTGTTCCGTCGGGAGACCTCGTGTCCCGTCGGCCGTCGTCGAATCTCGTCAAAATAACTTCGTCGGTCACTTCAAAATTTTTCATTTGAACCCCCCCCCCCCCGTTTAGGATAAAAGAAGAAATAAAGAATGATTAGCTTCCCCTTAAAAGAATTTAAAAATGCATGCTAGTAGACAAATTGCCACTGCATGCCACTGAAAATATTTGGAAATGTAATAGTGCATGTCGATGTTTGAATGTTGCATGTAATTGAAATTATTGTATGTTTACTATGATGGTGCTGTACCTCATTTGTTGCATGTATTATGTACCTTGAACCTTCTGATTATGTATTGTAGTCGGTGAACCAATGGCGACTTGACATCTCATAATGTAATACCAAATGCCAACTTAAATTACTGTAACTTGAGTTGGAGCTCATTTGAAAAGGTACTTGTTTGGTTTTGTAACGGTTGGCAACGCGTAATACGCGTACGGATTTTCAATTGTTTCTGTTACAACTTCTGTTCACTGCGCATGAGCAAGCAGCAACAGAGATGCTGGTAAAAACAAAAGGTGAGTGATCTTGGCCATTATTCGATAGGAAACTGAGAGTGTTGGATGCGTGGTGGGGTGCCTCGGTCCCTAAAATCTCCACGATGTAGTCTGAAGGAAAAGGAATGCGGGGTGAAGCCTCGGAGCCCCGGGCTATTGGGGAAAAGGTAAAGAGGAATATTATATTAATTGTGTGAATACCGCTGCGCCTTTTCTTGTTCATTACTGATTGCAATGTTTCTTATTTCGACCAAGCCAGGTGTCGTCTGGCGTCTCTATAAATATTAGCGCCTTTCTTTGGCTTAATTTGAAGCCCAATTAATTATTTCCTTCAAAATGTGATTTTATTTTATCTTATTTCGATATGGGCCCATAATATGATTATTTGGTCCAAGATAGTATTTTGTTTCACACGCGATCTACCATTGAATTTGGTTGGCAATCTACGATTGTTTCCTGTTTTATTATCTTCATCTGAGATGAACTTGTGATAATATATTTTAATTTTATATGTTTGGGTATTTCGCTCGCCAGAAATATGGTAATTGGCAGGGCTAGGACGGAAGATTGTCTTCTAAGTCCGGAGGCCAACCGTCTTTTGTTTTCCTGATTGTTCTGTGTTAAAATTTAATCTGGCAAGTCTTATGAAGGGTTCTGACGTCTGAACGGGACGTGATATTGTGAAATAATTTTATTTCTGTGCTATGAAATGCAAATAATCCGATGAAGTTTCCCTGAGGTTAGGAATTATATTTGTGATATATAAAAGGCGACATTGCCAGATCACCCACCTTATAATATTGTCGGCAATTAAGACATACCTTCTAACATAAGTATTTGTTTTCTTTAATTGTCTTCATCAGTAGCCGTCTTGGCAAATGTAAGAAATCCTTCCCCAAATATATTTTGTTACTGATTTGTTTTGAGAAACATGGGCATCTTTTATTTCTTGAGAACACATGTTTGAACTGTAAGATAATTGGTTAAGCAACTTCGAACCATTTATAATGAAGCAGCATCGTAGTATCAATACTTGGTCAGAAGTTAGGTTATACATTTCTTCACTAATACTACAGGAACGTAGATTTGGTTGGTCAGCGCTTCACAAAAGCTGAAAATCTCCGCTGAGGAAAAGATAGGTCATGCTAAGATGAACCATACGTAGCAGAGTAAAACATGGTTTGTCAGGCTGTAGACCACATTGGCCGATGAGTACAAAACCCACCCTTCCACTTAACGGGTTTATTCCGCGCCAGTTCTTAATTTATATGGGGCAGTAAGTGGTAGCATAGAGCGTGCTTTACGATTTTCTGCAGCCGGCAGATCTTTTTAAGCATGACTAAGTTGCGAAGATTTTAATAGCAGTGTAATTGCGAATTTCTGCAGACGGCAGATCTTATGGATTTCAATAATTGATAACATAACCTAAAGTTGTGGGGAGTTTCGGGTAAAGTTGAAACATTTAAAAATTTAACTTAATCAGTTAGGTAGGGGTCCTAATCAGTGTTATTGCTAATGGATGTATTGTGTTCTTGTTTTCATGCAATGTACGGGGTCGAAGCGTTGCTGGCATTCTCCAGTACGTGTGCGTATAAGAGACGAATCAAGTCCAGTTGGATAGCTGGCACTCAAGGGCATGTGACTTCTCAAATGATGGTGTTGGCTTGGCCGTTGGCCTATGTTTGGTTATCTCGATGGTGTTGGTGCTGCTGGTGATCGCGAGATAAGCCCAGATGATACAGTGTTTTATTTAAGTAGTAACTATTTTACCTCTGCACAGTGGCGAGCAAAGAGCTCATAGTTTCTTCTCCTGTTCAAAATTCTTATTGATTGGAAAAGTGCTGCAATGGGCGTGTAACTGTCAAAAGTTGTCACCAGAGTGCAGCAGGACTAGTACGGGTCCAGTACGTAATATGGCTAATGGCGAATGCTAAGCAAATTTCATAGATTCTGACATTTACACGCGTGAATAATGCCTAGTACGTGCTGCTGTGTACCACTGTGTAAAAATAGAGGTGGGCATAGGTTTCCAAAGGATCCCAGTTTGAGAAAACAATGGACGAAACAAATTTGGCGGATTAAATGGAATCCAACAGCAGTGTTGTTGGTTTCGAACATTTCGCACCCAAGGATTATATAGGCTCTACTTGGCGAGGTAGGACGTGCAATTCAATCATCAGTAACGTATTTAGAAACTAATTGTCCCTTAAATGCCTGATTAGCACCTCCAGAATTTCCTATTTAATTCCAACCTTTAATCCTGCACTTAAGACAGGCATCAAATTGGCAGGTGAAAATCTGAAGAAGATAGGAGACTTCTGTTACTTAGGAAGCAAAATAACCAGAGATGGACGAAGCAAAGAGGATATAAAAAGTAGGTTGGCTCAGGCAAGGTAAGCATTTCTACAAAAAGGAATCTGTTGACATCGAATATAGATTTAGGAATTAGGAAGTCATTTTTGAAAGCCTCTATCTGGAGCGTTGCGCTCTATGAAAGTGAAACTTGGACTATTGGTGCAGCAGAAAAGAGGAGAATTGAGGCGTTTGAAATGTGGTGTTAAAAGAGAAAGATGAAGATCAGATGGGTAGATAGGGTTAGAAACGAAGAGGTATTAAGACGAGTGTGAGAGGAGATATGTTTCTGGCGACTGATCATGAAGAGAAGAGATAGGTTGGTAGGACATTTACTAAGACATCCAGGAATAGCAAGCTTAGTTGTGGAAGGAAGGGTCGAGGACAAGAACTGTAGGGGTAGCCCAAGGTTAGAATATGTTAAACAGATTGCCCCGGATGAATGGTGTGGTAGCTATGTAGAGATGAAACGATTAGCTCAGGACAGGGAGGCATGGAGCGCTGCAACAAACCAGTCAAAAGACTGAAGACTCAAACCAAACCATGGTAAACCACGTTCTTTCTGTACTCTGACGCAACTCAGCCTTTTAAAAAAGCAAATTCACCTTCCACTGCCCAACGCAAGCACAACAAGTACGTCTCTTTATACATATTACCGGTACTACCCACACCTGAATCACGTTGCTCACAGTACTTAAATTATCTTGAAAAATACTGGGCTGTCACAGTTGGAAGGTTTGTATTTTCATTAACATCCTTGTATACTACTGCACTTGGTAATTTCATGACGTAAATATCCTCCTCCTAATCCAGCCGATTTTCCGCATTGAATGTGGCATCATAATCTTCGAGCCTATAAAGGATAAAATACGGCATTTTACGCGGATATTGACGAGGAAAGCATCCATAGAATTGGTAGGCTACTGCATAGAAGTGATATTCCAAACAATAATACCGGTGCCTCTTTATAAGTTCACCCTTCTTTCCATGAACTTTCGCGATTCTTCTTCTGAGTTTTGCCTTCAACTGAAATAAATTCCAGTTCCCATACTCCTTTTTTTCATTCATTTGGATGCCTGACAGAACAGCTGATTGCATTAGAGCGAATGAAGCATGTCCGCCAATTCGTATGCGCCTGGACCCCTCCTATGCCTGCTGCACTCTTGTGGTGGCAACATGAAGTGCGCCTAGAACACGCCTATTGTACCGTGCTGAAATATTTCTGGCAGTGTTGCCAAAGTGATGTCGTGAAAATGATAGTTCCGGTGAATTGCCAAGTTGTTAATTAGTCATCTGGAGGAGAGTTATCAATTTAGTTGGTTTCATTTTTAGCTTCTGTGAGTAAACTTCTGTGCTCAGGTAGATAGTGCTGAGTTGTAACCTGATTTTAGTAGTACAACGGTCTTGTGAACTTTCAGTGAACGAGCAGGTGAAATTCTGTTGTGTACTGTAAGTACATACAGCGGCGAGTGCAGTGTTGAGAAGAGCTGATCTTGGTGATAGTGTTTTGGTCGGGTGAAAATTTTATCTTTGGTCGGTGGATGGGAAATTTCTTTGAAATTTTATTTCAGGTTAGCAGTGGGGCAGCTGTAGATTTCATTTTTAGCGGAGAATTTTCCAGGTTCTAAATTGTTTCGGGGATTGAGATTCCTTCTTGTTGAGGTTAAGTGTTGCATCAGCTGTGAGGTTGGTATTCCTATGATCAGCTGTTGTTCAGTGCGATGTGATATCGAGGTTATGGTGTCAGCAACGAGTGGGTGCTAAGAAGAGATGATCGTTGTGTACTGTTTGCTTAATGGTGGAGAGGTTTTGATCTTCAGTTGATGAATTGTAAAAATTGAAAATTTTATTTAGGTTCAACTTCGAAATTTTGATTTGGCGGATGAAGAAGAACGTTCCTGGACATGTCTGAATGGTGTTGGCGTGAGTGCTAGTGTGTTTGTTGTGGTGAGAGGTTAGGGCGTTACATGCGCCTCAGGAGTAGTGGGTGTTTTTGGTGGTGTTGATGTCGGGCATTCTGCGCTCTCTCTGACCCTTAATGTTGCTTGGGCAGGAGTGTCCCGTTCATCAAGGTTATTTTTAGTGCAAAATAATATTTTACTTAGTAAGTGTGAGTGCCTGTTTGACTGTCTGGTACTCGATATCCTGTGTGGATATTTGGTTTTCTTGTAGAATATTTCGGTTGTCTCGTACTAACTGTGGTTGGTATTTGTTAGTATTTTTTGGCGACATGGCTGTGTTGAGCAGCGGTGTCTTTTGGGGAGTTAGAGTTAGTTAGGGTACTGCTGATGAAGTGATACCAACCTAGCGGAAGTACCCAGTCTCTGTTTGAACCTAGCGGAAGTACCCAGTCTCTGTTTGTTATGATTCTGGTGCTTTCAATGAGGGTCGGTGATGTCGACATTGCTATGCTCTTCTGACTCTTGATGTCGTTCGGGCTGGTGATGGTCGTACATCATACGTTTTATTGTTTGAGGGTATATTTTGTTTGTTTTTATTTCAGGTGTGTTAAGTGCTTTTCTTGGTACTTGGTGCTCGGTGTGAGTCCTTTTTGTTAAGTTGGTACTCTGAGTGAGTATTGGCAATTCTTAATGGTGGTGTTGTATTTTTAGTGTCTTTATTTGGTAAGTACTCTTATGGGTATTTGTGTATCTAGGTGTGATTATTGGAATTATGCTTGTCAGTACTACTGTGATGGTACTTCCTAGTGTCTAGTGTTTATTGTCTTTGCTTGGTATTTCTGTGGAAATATTTGAGGGTAATTGGTTAGTGTTTTTGGTCAGTACTTCTGTGTCGATACTTGAGAAGTATTATTTAGGGTTTTTCTTTCTTGTCATTTAGTTGATACCTAGTAGGTATTTGTTGTTGTTGTTGTAATTCCTTATTGGTTGGTGCTATTTTATGGGTAGTACTAGCCAGTCTTGTTGTTGTAGTAATTCCTCGTTGGTTGGTGCTATTTTATGGGAAGTAGTACAAGCCAGTCTTGGTCTATTGTTTTGGTCCCTCATTGGTTGGTACTGTTTTATGGGGAATAGTACTAGCTAATCTTGGTCCTTGTTAAGGTTAGGTAGATAAGGGAGTGAGAGTTAATTCGTCGAGTTGGATTCAGGAGGGTTGTTCCCTGACGTCCAGGATGTTGAATTCCAGGATGATTAATTCCCTGATGTAGAGTCGGTTTGTCGAGTGGTGCCTATTGGTTTTAATTAAGATACTTCTTGTGAAGTATATGCAGGCAGATGTTTTCCTTTCGCTGCGACACGTGGCAGGTGCTTAGGCCAGTTTCTGAAGACGACTGGAAGTTTATATCTATTCGGAATTCGAAAGGCCAGAATGTTAAGAAGCTAAGTATGCTTCCAGTGGTGAACTGTGGATTTGCAGGATGGCTGGAGGAAGTTTAGAGTTCCACGGAAGGTCTTGTTCTGAAATTGATTAGTTGGGAATATTTGAATTTTGTCTGATTATACAGACATCATAGGCACCTACGGACGGTAAGTTGCTGATAAGTGACTGAGTATTGAATTTCGGGATGGTTATTCCCCGAGGTTCGAATGTATTCCAGGATGTTCATTCCCTGAAGATTTTCGTTGCGAAGTGTATGCAGGTGGATACTTACGTTGCGAGGTATATGCAGGTGGATACTTCCTATCGTCGAGACATGTGGCAGATGTTTCGAGCCAGTTTCGTTTTAGGAACTGGAAAGATTAGAAGATTTTAAGGGGGGGGGGGATTTTAATAATTTAATATTGTCCGCTTTGACGGACGTATCGTGGGAACTCCTTACTGAAAAGTTGTTTCTGTTGAGAGGGAAAGATGTGATTAGTTGGTTGCATTGAGTGACGTATTGGAAAGTTGGTAGTAGTCTTGCTGCCAATGGTGGATTGGTGCGAGTTTGGTGAATTGGTGATGAATGGTTGCACTGTGATTGCTTAGGTTATTGACTGAGCGTTGAGTGGATGGTTTGGTGTTGAATGAGGATAAGGTTGATGATCGGAGGTTATGGCAGAATTGCTGAATGTTGTCGAGTGTTGTTTGTGAGTGCTGAGTGTTGTCACGGTGGCTGATGTTGAAATGTGTATAAGGAATGAGAAGTGTTTCGTGACTTGAAAGTGAGGTTATGGCTTATGTGGTCATCTCTTGATTGGAGTTACTAATTGTCTATGATGACTGAGTGTTGTGATCCTGCCATGGAAGTAGGGTTTCTGGTGTGAGTTGTCCTGGTGAAGTGATGTTTTAATTTCGAAAATTTGTTGCTGGTAAGCTTGCTGAACTGCGTGTTCGGTTCTGTGTCTGCTGCGAGTGGTCATATGTAAAGTTTATAGCCATGATTGAAGCCTGTGTATTTGTGCCTATTAGGTCAATCAAATCAATATACCTGTATTGTCTGGGACTGCCCAGAAGGTATTGTGGTACCTTGTACCTTTAATTATTTAACTTGAGAGCCAAAGTCACCATGTCATTGAGAGGTTATGTGATTTAAGCAAGTTTCGAACCCCAATAAGTAATTCATTTTATTAGAATGTGAACGCAGGATTTTGGTGGGAACCTTGATTTTATTTTGCCCGAACATCGGAATGTGCTGTTCATTTCGTTGTGCCCCTCCTATTATTCAACTTTAATTATTATTCTTAAGTCTTCTGACTGAAGGTTATTTGTACTGGAAGTTGATTACCTGCTCCAGTACCCATTGAAGAAGATACTTGAAATGTGTTCAAGTTGTCACGGGAGTAAAATTCGATCAATAAGTTCATCGAAAGTATGCGGTTAGTGCATGTTCTAGCGGTTGGAATGCAACGATATGGTGACTGGTGATAAGAAGATCTGTCCATGGTGCAATGTTTGTTGCTGCTCCCTTCTGCTCTGTTGTGCTTATGTTCCAGTTACTTTCATCTTGGGTGGCGGTAGCAAAGAGCTCTGGCTGCTGTCACCATACACGAACTAACATCTGGTGGAGGTGTCTGCCATTCTGCTGGTCGGAGTGGAGGTGCCTGTTACCACAACGTGAAGATGATTAGCTGTGACAGGCATGATAGCCTGTCAGTCGGTGAGCCCTACCCATGCCTTGCATGCGCCCTGCAGAATCAACTGCTGAACCCCTGGTTGAGCTTTCGCAGAGGGAGAACTGTGCCAATTGAAATTGCTGTCGGCCCTTTCCGTGTTCCGTGGGGAGACCTCGTGTCCCGTCGGCCGTCGTCGTATCTCGTCAAAATAACTTCGTCGGTCACTTCAAGATTTTTCATTTGAAACCCCCCGTTTAGGATAAAAGAAGAAATAAAGAATGATTAGCTTCCCCTTAAAAGAATTTAAAAATGCATGCTAGTAGACATATTGCCACTGCATGCCACTGAAAATATTTGGAAATGTAATAATGCATTTCGATGTTTGAATGTTGCATGTAATTGAAATTATTGTATTTTTACTATGATGGTGCTGTACCACATTTGTTGCATGTATTATGTACCTTGAACCTTCTGATTATGTATTTTAGTCGGTGAATCAATGGCGACTTGACATCTCATAATGTAATTCCAAATGCCAACTTAAATTACTGTAACTTGAGTTGGAGCTCATTTGAAAAGGTACTTGTTTGGTTTTGTAACGGTTGGCAACGCGTAATACGCGTACGGATTTTCAATTGTTTCTGTTACAACTTCTGTTCACTGCGCATGAGCAAGCAGCAACAGAGATGCTGGTAAAAACAAAAGGTGAGTGATCTTGGCCATTATTCGATAGGAAACTGAGAGTGTTGGATGCGTGGTGGGGTGCCTCGGTCCCTAAAATCTCCACGATGTAGTCTGAAGGAAAAGGAATGCCTCGGAGCCCCGGGCTATTGGGGAAAAGGAAAGAGGAATATTATATTAATTGTGTGAATACCGCTGCGCCTTTTCTTGTTCATTACTGATTGCAATGTTTCTTATTTCGACCAAGCCAGGTGTCGTCTGGCGTCTCTATAAATATTAGCGTCTTTCTTTGGCTTAATTCGAAGCCCAATTTATTATTTCTTTCAAGATGTGATTTTATTTTATCTTATTTCGATATGGGCCCATAATATGATTATTTGGTCCAAGATAGTATTTTGTTTCACACGCGATCTACCATTGAATTTGGTTGGCAATCTACGATTGTTTCCTGTTTTATTATCTTCATATGAGATGAACTTGTGATAATATATTTTAATTTTATCTGTTTGGGTATTTCGCTCGCCAAAAATATGGCAATTGGCAGGGCTAGGACGGAAGATTGTCTTCTAAGTCCGGAGGCCGACCGTCTTTTGTTTTCCTGATTGTTCTGTGTTAAAATTTAATCTGGCAAGTCTTATGAAGGGTTCTGACATCTGAACGGGATGTGATATTGTGAAATAATTTTATATCTCTGCTATGAAATGCAAATAATCCTATGACGTTTCCCTGAGGTTAGGAATTATATTTGCGATATATAAAAGGCGACGTTGCCAGATCACCCACCTTATAATATTGTCGGCAATTAAGACATGCCTTCTAACATAAGTATTTGTTTTCTTTAATTGTCTTCATCAGTAGCCGTCTTGGCAAATGTAAGAAATCCTTCCCCAAATATATTTTGTTACTGATTTGTTTTGAGAAACATGGGCATCTTTTATTTCTTGAGAACACATATTTGAACTGTAAGATAATTGGTTAAGCAACTTCGAACCATTTATATTGAAGCAGCATCGTAGTATCAATACTTGGTCAGAAGTTAGGTTATACATTTCTTCACTAATACTACAGTAACGTAGATTTGGTTGGTCAGCGCTTCACAAAAGCTGAAAATCTCCGCTGAGGAAAAGATAGGTCATGCTAAGTTGAACCATACGTAGCAGAGTAAAACATGGTTTGTCAGGCTGTAGACCACATTGGCCGATGAGTACAAAACCCACCCTTCCACTTAACGGTTTTATTCCGCGCCAGTTCTTAATTTATATGGGGCAATGTCAGACAAATCAACTCCACTCATGTGGCAGTTATAGTGCTTGACTAGACGAGGGCAAGTAACATCAACCTTTCTTCCCACTTCCTTGCAGTAGCGTTTCACAGTTGTAAGAGGATGTGCATCTGAATATGTTCTACCCAGAATTACACATCTGTTGTCATTCCACTTGACTAGAGCCAATTTATTGGCATCGTCCACAAGCTGCTGATGTTTACCTCTTCCTTCTTTACGAAGCTCATTGACGTCTTTCATTTGATATCCCCTCAGTCTGTTAGATCGCAACGTACCAAGGCTCAATATCCCATATTCCTCACGGAGGTACCAAATAAGCTCCAATGAAGAAAATAAATTGGCAAAGTACACAACGGAGCCAAGACCACAGGGCAATGATTTAGAAAGTGCGATTACAACTTTAGCTCCAAAGCCGAGACTGTCTTCCATGTCGGTGAATTGAATATTCCGAAAAGTGTCAGTTCCTCCGTACATAATGAAGTCGTACACGATTCCAGATACGCCTGAACGAACATACATTTTAAACCCCCACTTCTTTGGTTTGTTCTTCATATATTGACGTCTAGAACCTACCCTGGTTCCTTTATATTGTATCATAATTTCGTCTACTGAACTTATCTTTTCATTTTCTATACCAAGGCAGTTGTCCCATACTTTTTGTAGGAGTGGTCTGATTTTGAAATATCGGTCATCGTCAGCGTTGTCGTTATACACAAAATGTAGGTATCTGCGTAGAGACTGGTATCTCTTCAAAGGCATTATATTTGCTACTTTATCTATTCTTGTAGATTGTGCCCAGTAATCAGTATATGCCGGCAACTTAAATATACCCATAAGCAGTTCTATGGCCAAGAAGTCACTCATTTCATTTACATTTGTGTTCACACTCTTGCCACTCATTTGTGTACTATATAATTTAGTACTCTCCACAATCATGTGGAAAATTTCGTCACTAAAGAAAATCTTAAAATAATCTGTAGGTCCTCGGATGTTGGCAGGAATTTCAAAACTGTCAGGTTCTACGTCTACTTTATGTGTAAACGAATCTTCTTGCCACCTGCAAAATATAAAAGCATAGCGTTACATGATTGATTATTGTGGTATGTAAATGTTGAAGACAGCACAACCCAAAACGTTGGTTAAGAAGTACAAGTTAACGTACCTGTATTGCAATCTTGTATTGTTGCGCCTGTTAGCACGTGCACGATCAATTTGTTTATTGGCTTGTGCTGCAGGTGCTTGGACTGCATCCAAATGGCCATTGTTGTCAGCTACTAGGTGGAGAGGGACATCCGGAGACATTAATTCTGAAGTGACCAATGTATTCTCACTCCCATTATCTAACTGTTTCTTGAGGTAATTCTTCTAACATCACCTCAAAATTTGCAGATGGAGTCACAATTTCATCCTAATCCTCATCTTCTACCTGAGAATCAAGATTGAGTGGTGGAATTTTTTCGCCGTCATCATCTGCATTATCATCTTCCACATCCGAATCAGCTCTCGGTATTGGACAGAGTGCAAGATTTTTTTCTGAACGAGTCCTAAAGTATGTCTTTTCTAGTATCAGAAAAAGGTAATACCGTTTTTGAATTTGTGGAACAGAGAAAATAATAATAATCCCTATATATATTATAATTGTGAAAGTCTGTGTGTGTGTCTGTGTGTTAGTTTGTTACCTCTTGACACTAAAACGGCTGGACGGATTTGGATGAAATTTGAAATGGAGACAGCTTATACCCTGGGATAACATATAGGCTACCTTTCATCCGGAAATAAATCATTGTTCCCGTGGAACGGGCAACATAACTGAAAAGTCACCAAAAATACTCAACCGGCACAAAATATCGAAGTTGTCGCATAAAGACCGGACCAAGCTCATTTTACGCCCCTCGATGCAAGGAAAAATACTCGGTATGTCCCTACGGGACACCGGAACCCACTTTTTAAGGCCCTAAAACCAACAGTTTCAAAGATATTCGCAGAAAACTATCTCGTTCTGATAAACTGATGAACTAATGGCATGTCCGTTTCCATGGCAACAGTAACTCAAGGTATGACATCCGATTTTCTCTATATCCCTGTAGGAGGCAATGCCAATCCAATTATTATCTTTTTCAAGATATATATAAACACAATAACAACAGGGTAGCGCGCCTGCCACTCATCCGGAGGTCCCGGGTTCGATTCCTGGCTCCGTCAGAGATTTTAGACACTGACGTGAGGGCTGCAACGAGGTACACTCAGCTTCGTGAGGACAATTGAGTAGCTGTTTGATAGTGAGGCAGCGCCCCGGTCACGAAGAACTAGATTAACGACCAAGGGGACACGATGCACTGACCACGCGTGACCACAATATCTGCAGGCCAAATGGCAGGGAAGCGGTCGCATGATAGGCCTAGGCCCTTCATGGACTGTAGTGCCAGGGGTAAAAAAAAAATAGGGAAAGCGCCTGCTAATACCACCTTTAATTTTTAAACACTACAGTAGCGGCTACTAAATAAAGGTAGCGATATAGCTACGTTCAATTTCCTAAACTCTGGGCTCACAAATCACGTATAGCTATGTACAAATATCAATCTGGTCGTTATTTCAGTAGGAACGAAGCTCTGTGGCGGCTATTGCCGATTCCGTAACACTTAAGGCATCCCGCCGTCACAGACCTCAATGTGCACTTACAAAATTGTGAACCAGTCTATTTTACTGAAAAGAATTTCTACGAGCGAGTATCCGCTCTGGCAAAAACCACACTCACCACCTTTTCCAAAATGTACACAAGACATGATTTTTAAAGCACTCTTCTGTATGTTGAGGTACAGAGATAAACCACATGGAAAGATACAATAAAATGTTGGCAAATCTGAGTTGAAGGAACTGCTGTTCAGAATAGGCTTTCGGTACAGGTTATGCGGCCCATGTTCGTAACATGGAATGTTATCCTTTGCCAATGCATCTACACCATATGCGAGGGCAACGCATTTCAAAGATCTGTAAAAACACAATAATCCGGAAATTGGAGAAAAATTTAAAGTGGGAGCGAAGATTCAAGGAGAAATAATTTCATCTCTGAGATTTGCTGATGACGTCGTCATTTTGGCCGATTCACCAGAGGATTTGAACGAGTTTTTGAATGGTATGGACTCCGTCTTGAGGAAAG